>OU342740.1:123821714-124421714 GCA_910589775.1 Avena eriantha
TCTTCTCACAAACCACATAAGGATCCACAAGTGTCACTGGATGTTTGTTCCTCTCATAAACCACATAAGGATCCACCAGTGTCATTGGATGTGTGTTCTTTTCATGAACCACACCCAGTGTCATTGCATGTGTGTTCCTCTCACAGACCAAACATGGATCCACCAGTGTCATTGCATGTGTGTTCTTCTCATGAACCATACCCAGTGTCATTGGATGTGTGTTCTTCCCACAAACCACACATGGATCGACCAGTGTCATTGCATGTGTACTATTCTCATGAACCACACATGGATCCACCAAGTGTCAGTGCATGTCTGTTCCTCTCACAAACCACACATGGATCCACGAGTGCCATTGCATGTGTGTTCTTTTAATGAACCACACCCAGTGTCATTGGATGACTGTTCCTCTCATAGACCACACATGGATCCACCAGTGTCATTGCATGTGTGTTCTTCCCATGAACCACAACTAGAGTCATTGCATGTCTGTTATTCTCACAAACCACATACGGATACACGAGTGCCATTTAATGTGTGTTCTTCTCATGAACCACACCAAGTGTCATTGCATGTGTGTTCCTTTAACAAACTACACATGGATCCACTAGCGTCATTGGATGTGTGTTCCTCTCATGAACCACATCTAGAGTCATTGCATGTGTGTTCTCAGAAACCACATAAGGATACAGTAGTGTCATTGCATGTATTTTGTTTTCATAAACCACATATGGATCCACCGGTGTCATTCCATGTCCGCTCTTTTCACAAATCACATATCACTAGTGTCATTGCATGTGTGTTCTTCTCACAAATCACCTAAGGATCCACAAGTGTCACTGGATGTTTGTTCCTCTCATAAGCCACATAAGGATCCACCAGTGTCATTGGATGTGTGTTCTTTTCATGAACCACACCCAGTGTCATTGCATGTGTGTTCCTCTCACAGACCACACATGGATCCACCAGTGTCATTGCATGTGTGTTCTTCTCATGAACCATGGCTAGAGTCATTGGATGTGTGTTATTTTCATGAACCACACCCAGTGTCATTGCATGTGTGTTCCTCTCACAAACCCCACATGGATCCACCAGTGCTGTTGCATGTGTGTTCTTCTCATGAACCATAGCTAGAGTCATTGCATGTGTGTTCCTTTCATGAACCATAGCTAGAGTCCTTGTATGTGTGTTCTTGTCACAAACCACATAAGCATACACTGGTGTCATTGCATGTGTGTTCTTATTATGAACCACATCTAGAGTCATTGCATGTCTGTTCTTCTCACAAACCACATAAGGATCCAGCAGTGTCATTGGATGTGTGTTCTTTTCATGAACCACACCCAATGTCATTGGATGTGTGTACTTCTCACAAACCACACATGGATCCACTAGTGTCATTGCATGTGTGCTCTTTTCATGAACCACACATGGATCCACCAAGTGTCAGTGCATCTCTGTTCCTCTCACAAACCACACATGGATCCACGAGTGCCATTGCATGTGTGTTCTTTTAATGTACCACACCCAGTGTCATTCCATGTCTGTTCCTCTCATAGACCACACATGGATCCACCAGTGTCATTGCATGTGTGTTCTTCTCATGAACCACAGCTATAGTCATTGCATGTCTGTTATTCTCACAAACCACATAAGGATACACCATTGTCATTGCATGTGTGTTCTTCTCATGAACCACACCCAGTGTCATTGCATGTGTGTTCCTTTCACAAACTTCACATGGATCCACTAGTGTCATTGGATGTGTGTTCCTCTCATGAACCACATCTAGAGTCATTGCATGTGTGTTCTCACAAACCACATAAGGATCCAACAGTGTTATTGGATGTGTGTTCTTTTCATGAACGACACCCAATGTCATTGGATGTGTGTTCTTCTCACAAACCACACATGGATCCACTAGTGTCATTGCATGTGTGCTCTTCTCATGAACCACACATGGATCCACCAAGTGTCATTGCATGTCTGTTCTTTTAATGAACCACACCCAGTGTCATTGCATGTCTATTCCTCTCATAAACCACACATGGATCCACCAGTGTTATTGCATGTGTGTTCTTCTCATGAACCATGGCTAGAGGCATTGCATGTGTGTTCTTTTCATGAACCACACCCAGTGTCATTGGATGTGTGTTCCTCTCATAGACCACACATGGATCCACCGGTGTCATTGCATGTCTGCTCTTTTCATGAACCACATCTAGTGTCATTGCATGTCTGTTCTTTCCACAGACCACATATGGATCCACCCAGTGTCATTGCATGTTTGTTCTTTTAATGAACCACATAAGGATCCACCAGTGTCATTGGATGCCCGTTCCTCTCACAAACCACACAAGGATCCACAGGTGTCATTGGATGTGTGTTCTTCTCATGAACCACACCTAGTGTCATTGCATGTGTGTTCTTCTCACAAACCACATAAGGATACACGAGTGTCATTGGATGTGTGTTCTTCTCATGAACCACAGCGAGAGTCATTGCATGTCCGTTCTTCTCACAAACCACATAACGATCCACCGGTGTCATTGGACGTGTGTTCTTCTCATGAACCACACATGGATCCACCAGTGTCATTGCATGTCTGCTCTTTTCATTTACCACAGTTAGAGTCATTGCATGTCTGTTCTTTTCACAAACCACATATCACTAGTGTGATTGCATGTGTGTTCCTCTCATAAACCACATATGGATCCACCTAGTGTGATTGCATGTGTTTTCTTTTCACAAACCACATATGGATCCACCAATGTTATTGCATGTATACTCTTTTCACAAACCACATATGGATCCTATTTAACCTTATGAGAGCCCAAACCTTAGCCCCCCAATGGGCGGCCGTTAGACTGAGTCTTCTAGAAGGCAAGCCCAAACACAGCTGTTTTGCGTGACGATTGTTTCATACCATTCGATCGGGGCGCTTAGACGATTGTGATGGTCTTCGTGAGAGCGATCCGCGAGTAGGCTGTTCTGTGGCATGATTGGCCACGCTTGCCCTGCACAAACTGGAAACACCGGGCGCTCTCCTGTTGTGAGTGTCACGACTCACGAGTTCAGTGGACCATATCCCAGTGTCACGTCCCCATGACTTCTCTTCCTCCCCGTACTTCTCTTCCTTCCCCTTGAAGCCACTTTCCCCACTTCACTTCCATCCTGCCGTAGCCGCAAGCCGACAGCGCCTCCATCCCAATCCCCTCACTGGCAGCCACCCCCCTCCCCTCTCGCCATGGGTTCAAGGGGAGACAACGAGATAACACGTCGTGACGACAGGGACGGTGATTTCGATGTGAGTCGTCTCATCTCTATCTCTATCATCTGTGGCCAGTTATCTATTTTTTGAGCTAGATCTAATATGTTTACTCATGCACGTACGATGTGTTAGGCCAACCAGACGATGGATGACTCTGACTATCACAGTTTAGCGGATGAAGACAGTCCTCTGCTATGTAAACATAGATATGTGCCCGCTAAATTTGTAGTGTTGGAAGGACGAAACGCAGGCAGGAGGTTTCTATGGTGTCAAGGACATGCTGCAATGATGCAAGGAGGAAGTTGCGGTGTTGTCAAATGGGTAGATCCAGAGTGGCCCAAATCGATGCAGAAAATGATGGACAAACTATGGGAAATGACTCTTGAGTTCAAAGAATCCGTATTCAGCTCACTTCTTGACAGTGTTGAGATGAAGCTATGGGAACCAGTTGACACGACCAAGCATAAGCGAGATCTCAGGTGGGTGCAATACAAGGTTAGAAAAGTCGAGAAGGAGAGGGACGCGGCGTTGGCCCTGAAGGCTAAAGCAGAGCAAGAACTGACTCAAGCAAGGAATGATCTTCACCAGGCCAAAGTCCTGCAGTTCACAAGTACGAGTATTGACAAGTGCATGAGGAAAAATGCAGAGAAAATATTGAAGCTGCCTAAGGAAGATGCTAAAAGGAAGGAACAGACGATTCGATCCTTGCTCTCGCAGGAAGATGCGCATCGGGCTAAGATTAAGAACATCAAGGAGATGTGTGATAACTAGTTCTATTTAGCTTAAGCTCCGTGCCTTTTTAAGTTGTAATAGTTCTACTTGTTGACCTAGCGGTCTGAACTATTGGCCCCGGAGTCCTGGGAGGAAAAAAATTGGTCGCCCGTTAATCTGTCTTAACCCTGCATTACTTCTTTTTGTCTGACCAATGCCCCTTGGATATTCCGCCCGTCGCGTCGTCGTCCTCGTGTACTAATAGGAGGCGCCACAGCGCGTCACTTCGTCATCCATCCCTCATCCTCTCCAATCTCCACCATGCCATCGCTTCGTCGTCCAACCCCTCGCTCCCTCTCCAATCCCCACCGCGCGGCCATGGAGATGCCCGCGTTGAACTTCTACGAGGCGGTGATGTCCGCGCACTTCGACATCCTCGCATCGCCGGCCGCGACGGTGCCCCACAGATGGAGCATCAGCTATGCGGGGGTGCCGGTGGCTCCGCTACCTGGACGAGCCGAGATGGAGAGCGAAATCGCGGCGCGCCGCTGCCAGATGCCCGCGTGGAAGAGGGCACTGCCCCGGTACGCGGCGGCCAGCCCGTACTGGCCGGCGCTGTTCAAGAAGGAGCAGAACGCCAAGATTGGCAACCGCATTGTTTACGGGCGCGTGGTGCACCAGGATCTCTTTAACCGAGAAGGGTGGGAGAGGTTCTGTTCCGTCCACCGTCATCTCCGCCGCTCGCCGCGAATAGGTGCTCCGTCTCGCGAACAATGCGGAAATCGTGGAGGTTCCGTCCGACGACGACGAGGAAGCCGGTGGCTCGGACGACAGTGGAAACAGGAAGTGAAATTGTTGACTAGTGGTTGAATTAATGTAGGATGTGAAATCGCACCTTTGTTTAGAAGAATTTGTGGTTAAATTAATGAAATGCCTCGATTTAGATCTCTATCTCGATTAATTTGTGGAAGAATTTTTTATTTAGATCAATTTCTGCCTCGATTTAGATCTCTATCCCGGATTGGGAACGTTACCGCGGACGAAAGACCCCTTTTCTACTAGTGTATTCTGACATTGGTGGTTTGTTTAAACGTAATCTACGTGGATTGTGCCGCATGTAAATGGCACAACCACAATTTATAAAGTGGAAGCACGTACACCCGGTTACTAGAGATCCGGGAGCTTCGACAGATGAAGGGGATGCACGAGCAGAGAGGCGGTGAGATAGACGGGCTCAAGATTAGGCCAGAAAGTGGTACCGATTTCCTCCTCAACTGGGCATTATCGGTTGCCATTGCTGTTTATGTTGTCACGTCATTGTGCAGCATCTGAAATAAGTTGCTGCTTCATGTAGTGTGACAGCTTAAATAATTTATTTCTGTGCCACTTACATTCCATCGAATTTGGAGACCTCCTGCCGCTCAGCAATCGTGGAACCGTTGCTGCGTGTTTTCAAATAGCAGTGGCACAATCACAGTTTCGGATTCAACTACTGATTCGGACGTTTCCAAACCCTAAGTCGCAGTACATTTTACTCAGAGAACATGGGTTGATTGTTTCGCCCAGCAAAGTACCACACACAGAGCTCTAGAATTTAACCGAATTAATATATAGGTTCAAGTTCAACACATTACTATGCATCTTCATTGCCAGCAGCCTTCTTCTACAGCCTCGGTACCAAGCATTCATGTCCACTGGCTTCTTCATTTCCAGCCTTCTTCCTTTTCCTCGGTGCCAATTTTCTTAGCTTCACGTACTCTGCATCCTCGGGACAATGGGCACCAGAATCGTGCCTAGCATCATCTTTCCACTCGTTTTTAATTTCTTCGGACAGCAAAATGACTGACCTACAGTCATGTTTCTAACCTTGCGGTGCTTCCTGTCAAAGAAACAAGACTGTTGCATAACTGCCCAATATCTACAGAGTAAATAAAACAAAAATTACAATTCAGCACAAACATGCAAACCCCAATAGACCTTTGCTTACCAGGATCTAATTGGGTTCGAGCAACCACCCTATCCAAGAATAGAAGGGCGACTCCAAGTTGCAGCAGCTTCCACATCCAGTACATCACAATTCAGCTCAAACATGCAAGCCGAAGCATACGTTTTCCTCAATCCAGTGAGCTGACTATCACACGTTAGAGGAACCATGATGCCACGTTCATCCATGAAGCTGAACATTGCAGTCTGCTTTGACCATAATTCATCATGATTACGCAGAGCAGCAACCATACCAGATATAGTGCAGATCTATGCAGGCGCTTCTTCCATCGTGATACAATGGTGTCCATACCACTTGCCCTTAGAGTCGTACCTGAAGAGGACTACCGTAACCAGGTAAGGGTGGTCCGCGGAGATCCCACTTGACAGAAAATTGTGGACAAAATATGTTTGTCAGTGTTGGTCTAACAAACAATTTGAGGTTCATTACCCAGCTAGCAGTTATAATTAGTGCGAATAGCAAAGAGAAGGATAGCTCACCCGCTTGTAGCTAGAACTTCTTCTTCCTTGGTAGTAGGATCTGCCATCCTCCGAGCTGCTCAGCTCGTCGGTGGCGGAGGCGGGCTAGAGCCTCGCAACGGTGGCTACGGCATGCGTCATTGGAGCTCGGGATCAGCGACTGGGCGCAGCAACTGGGCGCCGGAAGTCAAATGTCCGAAGGGATTATCTTGCCTAGAGGGCGGATTCCGACACTGCCGGTGCTAGGGGAAAGGTGGGAATGGATTTGTGAAATTGGTCAACGCATCCAATCCACTTAGCTACTCGATTTGCCTAAGAGGTTGCCGCATTGGCGCTGGCGTCACAGATGGATGACCGACATGAGGGTCCCGACCATCTACTTCACGGGGCAGTTTAACGGAATGTTGGAATTTGGTAGGGGTGAGATGAGTTTGCCTCGAAATTTCCCCTCTCAGTAGTTGGCGGCCCAACATTTCGAAACGCGGCAATTTCAGGCAACTTAGGTACCGCCATGCGCTGGTCTGCGAACTTTGGTACCGCAGACGAACAGGCCCCACCCTTGTGGATCTATCTAATTCTTGCCTCATGCTCCTTGATTGAGGAGCACCCAAATATCAAAAACCTTGTTGGAGTTTGCATCATGCCTCCCTCGTTGTAGAAGGCCTAGGAATCGAAGTCCCTTTTCCTAGACGTAAAGATCTCTACGAGTCTCCCTACTCGATGTGCCAGTTCGAAAGAGAGAGTCCTCCGCCCGACGCTGATCCTAGGGATTGCGCTGGACCGGTCACCGCTGGCGTGAGCTAATGGTGTGTATTGGGGTTTTGCATGAGTGTGTTCATTGTGTTCTTCATGCGTGAGTTTGTCGTGTTCATCCCTCCTCTCCTTTCCCCGCACTCCACCCTCGATTTGAATGGGATTCATGAAAGATCGGCCACCCTTGAGGTTGACCCTCAACATTGAACTATGACAAGTGCAGGCCCTAGATCCTGCTCGCATACAAGGGTGTCATCCTCTTCCATTGCGGTTTCCCTTGCGATTGCTCTTTGAGTTAGAGCTTCATATTCCTCTTCAATCACGGAGTAGGTTGCACCATTCTCATCCGTAATCATCACTCTTGTGTTGGTGCACTCATATGACTTGTGACCTTTCACTCCACGCTTGAAGAAAGTGACTTGACTATCCGATGTCGTGTTGGAGGAAGATTCTATCATTGTCTTTGCTTGCTTGGATGAGCTTGGTGCTTGGTTTGTGGGCCTTGCGGGAGCCTTTGTATTGATGGACGCAAAGAATGACTTGGATTTATCATATCCATTCTCCTTTTGTTGGGCCGCATCACACTCCTGTGGGATAGGTACACACAAAGTAAGATAGGGTTAACAAGGTGACGCAAGTTATACCTTCTTGGTAATGATGAACTTGTGGTCGATGTTGAGGGATGATGTTCGGTGTCGTGTTGTCGATGAGGAAGGATGTTGTCGATGCAGAAGCTTGTTGTTAGTTGACGACACACACACATGACTCAAACAAACAAGAGTAAATTAGCCAATGCGAAATAAGAGGCAAATGTCAAAATCAGGCGTCATGGCCAGAAACTCTGGTGTCTCTGGGCCAGAAACTCTGATGTAGGCCAGAGACTCCGATGTGGGCTAGAGACTCCGGTCTTCTGGTCCGGAAACTCCGTTCTGGGGACCAGCTAGAATTGCTCGTGTTCTTGAGCGGAAATCCATGCCTTGGGTCGACAAATTCGCAAAAAATTGGCCAAGCTGGGCTGGGAAAAGACAGGATAAAGCTGAACCAATACCTGATGGCCCAAAATATATCGAGCTCGCTGGGGAACCCCAAGAGGAAGCTATGATGAGCACAGCAAATTTTTTTCCCTCGGGTATGAAATCAAGGTTATCAATCCAGTAGGAGCAAGGAAACACCCCAAAGGTGTTGATAGCTGGACTATGGCAGGGTGCACTACCGGCGTCAGCAGCAACATGGAGACCTGCACAACACAACCACAGAACTCTGCCCCAAACTTGCGACAAGGTTGTCAATCTCACTGGTTTTATTTAAAACAAAGGATTAAACGTATCGAGTGAAAGAAAGTAATAGTTTGAAGAAAGTAAACACAAAACAGTAAACAGTTGATTGTAGATTGATGGTAAAAGAAAGGACTGGGGTCCATAGTTCACTAGTGGTGGCTATCCTTAAGATAGATAACATGTTGGTTGAAAAAATTATAGAGGGGCAATTGACAAACATCGAGAAAGCAATCATGCATATACTACTCATCTTGACTCCTTTGAGATTCGATTGGGCATTACAACATTATACATAAACCGCCATCAACTGCATCTATGACTAATAATCCACCTTTAGGTTATCATCCGAACCCCCTCCAGTATTAAGTTGCAAGCAAAAGATAATTGCATTACGAATTGCGTGTAAAGTAAACAATACGATTGTTCTATGAACAAAGGATTGTTGTTTTCTCCGTAGTAGCAACATCACATCTAGTACCTTAGAGATTTCTGTCACTTCAGCCGATTACTAGAGGCATGAACCCACTATCGAGCATAAATACTAACTCTTGGAGTTGCTAGCATCTACTTGGCCAAGATAGCTACTAACAACGGAAAGCTTGCAAGATCACAAATAACAAAGACATGATAGAATCAATAATCAATCTAAAATAGCATCTCAATATCCATCGGATCCCCGCAAACACAACATGTAGAATTACAAATAGATGATCTTGATCATAAACAGAGCTCACAAGATCTAAACATGATAGAACAAAGGAGAAGAACCAGCCATCTAGCTACTACATGGACCCGTAGTCCAGAGATGAACTAATCATGCATCACACCGGAGGCTTGCATGGTGATGAAGAAGGCCTCTAGGGATGAATTCTCCCCTCCGACAGGGTGCCGGGAAGAGCTCAGATCCCTCCCGATCTAGGGATGGAGATGACGGTGGCTACAGACTCTTTCGTGGAATTTTGATCAGGTACTTAGGGTTTCTGTATCGGAGGAAATATATAGGCGGAAGGAGCAGCCGAGGGGGGTGCCTGGGGAGGCCAGACCACCCCCTGGCGCGGGCCAGGCCTGGCCGTGCAGCTAGGTGGTGTGGTCGGGCCCCAGCCCCGCTCCGTCTCGTATTCTGACTCCGGGTGTCCCTCGGTGTAAAACTGACTTTGGCCTTTGTCCCGTCCAATTCCGAGAATATTCATTTTCTTACTTTCCTGGAACCAAAAACAGCAGAAAACAGGCAGTTGGCTATGTGGCTCTTGTTAATAGGTTAGTCCAAGAAATCATATGAAAAGTACTCCAAAGTGTGGAAAAAACATAAGAAAGTCAATAAAACCAAGCATGGAACATCAAAAATTATGGATACGTTAGCTTAACTCCTGCTCATCCTCGAGTAGGTAAGTGATAAAAAGAAAGAATAATTTTTGAGGTGACATGCACCATCATAAACTTGATATAGGTATTTGTAAAACATTGAGAGCTGGGATCATAGTACTTCAATCATAACATGAAAGATAAAGTTCTAGCAATAAGACAAAGCAACTATCTTGCAACATGAAAAGGCACAAACAAAAGATTCATGCATAACAATGCTTCGCAACGTTTGTTTGTTTCACATAAAGAAAACATAACATAGAGGCATTCAGCTTGTCCCTCAGAGAGTAGCAAACATAAATGCATAGGACACCTTCAAAGTTCATAAGAGTGACAATGCACATAGAACTAAGAATGGCCACTATGCTCTCAAAGTAGGTGCATAAAGATAGAAGGTGGAGACTCAACATAAAAGTAAAACAGAGGCCTTCATAGAAGGAAGTAGGGATTCAAGTCTCATAAAGAGCTTCCAAAAATTATGGTACTTATTAGCTTTCAGCTCTCATTGCCCCTAGCATAAGCATCTTGAAGGTGATTAAGGTTAAAGTGACACAACTAAGAGGACATGCTTGACAAGTTATAAGCCGAAATCTCATGCCCCTTACTTACGAAGACCAAACCTCATGCTACTCAACTTTAGTCACAAGTAAGCTCTTGTCATTGTAAGTACATATGTATCATAGAGAACCGCCAACGGGGTAGCCCTTGCACATGATACAGGAGCTATCCCATAATCAAAATGACAAGGTAAGCAGACAATGAGCATCTCAACGATCTTTTTATTTGCTATTTGCATAGGTTTTTATTGAGGATGCTTCATACAGTGCTCATTATGGTGATGCTGCAAGTTTCCACCATGATTAGGCATGGCTTAGGCTAGCGGCCCAGGTGTTTCTCTAACACACATACAAAATCCATGATCTTACAAGTTCCACTTTTATTTCACAGCGCCGGGATCCATAAGCAAAAGAACATGATATAAACGGGGTACAAAGTACAAGTGTAATGTTGAAAGCGTTCCCCATGATACATAGTTCTGCTAATTTCAACTTATAAAGCGCAAGCATATATGCAACAAAGATGGACGCAGTGGTTCAAGTTTATTAAATGCAAGAAAAGTAAAGTGTGCCATCAAGTTCGTGAGAGCTTTAATCACGAATTTTCTCATAAAAAGTTTAATTTGGAAGGTAGACAAAAACATGAATATACATGGAATAGCATATGCTAATAGGTAGGTATGGTGGACTCTTTGTAATAACTTGGTTTAAGGAGTTGGATGCATGAGTGGAACTCATACTTGGTTATGGAGGCTAGCAAAAGACTGGGAGCGACAACTAAGAGAGCAATAATGGACATAACCAATGCAGAGCGACAAAACATTATTGATCAAAGCATAAAGTGATACTACAAGTTGAGAACTAAATGATCATCAAGGCTATGGTGACTTGGGATAGTCATAACATGGTGTGAGCATGTGCCAAGTCAACCCAAATAAAGCATCAAAGGAGAATACCACAATACTATGCTTTAATATGCTAAAATAACGCATGATCCTTCCAAGGCACATTAAGCAATATCAATTGTTTTATAACAATTCATGCTACAGGAAAGAATATTAAGCATAAAGCCAAAATAATATCAAGCATGGCATGACAAAGAATACACCACAGTCAAAAACAAGCTCTCTTTACCACTTAGCATGAGTTTTCCTACTCTTTTCCAATCCAAACCAAACTATTTGAAAACCAATGTATGAAGGAGGGGGTACAACCAATTTATTCAGCAAACTTAGAAAAAAATCAAATGAAAACCAAAACAAAACAAAAGGAAGACGCTCCAAGAACAACATAACTTTGCATGAAACAATAAAAATGAAGCGTTTGGAAGAAACCTGGGATTTTTATTGATGCAGAAGGGGATGCCTTGGGCATTCCAAAGCTTTGACGCTTGTACTTCTTGGATATTTCTTGGGGTGACACGCGTGACATCCCCAAGATTAAGCTTTTGTCCATCCTTCATCCCATTACTCATTCCTTCCATACACCTGAAAATTTTCCTTCATACAAAACTTCACACAATCTTTATTACCAACATTAGTGCACTCAAGATAATAGGTCTTTAGGTTCAATTACAACACCAATAAAACTTCCATTAAAACACAACCTACTGTAGCACTACCCTCAAAAAGCTCAATTCCCCAAAAGAACTCAAAAAGGAACCAACAAGAAGCAAACGCAAATAATGGCAGAAATTTGTCAAAACAGACAGGCAGGTAAAGACGAATTTTTCGAAGACCTTCTGTTGCTCAAATCAAAAAGTGTTGATCTAACGAAAGTTAGATAACAACCTGGGGCAGAAGCACAAAAATTCATGCCTCAAAAGGGCGTACAGAGATTTTACATGAATCTTTACGGTGAAGAACAGAAATCTGTTTCGGGACAACAACTTTCCCAATCATTACTTCTCTCTCATTAGAGGTTACTCTTGGCATAAAAAGCAAATAAAAAGGATAAGGAGTGGTTATTACAGAAGTAATAACTTCCAAGACTCACCTAAAACTGTTGGGTTATCTCCCAATAAGTACTTTTCTTTAACGCCTTTCAGTTAGGCATAAGAATCAAGAAAAAGAATCAAGTGTTCTCATATGAAGAAGCATTAATAGCAAATTTTGTTTTCATAGGAGAGGCAAAAGAAATGTTCTCTCTTCTTAGGGAAGTGTTCTATACCTTTCTTGAGTGGGATTTGATATTTAATGGTGCCTTCTTTCATATCAATAATGGCACAAACAGTTCTAAGAAAAGGTCTTCCCAAAGTAATAGGACAAGAAGCATTGCATTCAATATCCAAAACATAGAAATCAATGGGGACATATGAATTGTTAACCATAATAAGAACATCATTAAAACTCCCCATGAGTTTCTTTTTAGCATTATCATCAAGTGGGACATTCAAATAACAATCTTCCAATGGTGGAAAATCAAGTATATCATACATATTTCTAGGCATAATAGAAACACTACTATCAAGGTCACATAAAGCTTTGAAATCCAAATCATTCACTTTCATATTAATGATGGGTTCCCAACCATCTTCTTGTTTTATTGGAATAGCAGCTTTATGTTTCATCTTTTCTTCTTTAATTTTTATGAGAGCATCAGTAATGTGTTTTGTTAAGGCCATATTCATAGCACTAGCATTAGGACTTTTAGAAAGCTTTTGTGGGAACTTAATAACTTCAGAGATATTGCAACCATCAAGATCAAAGTCATAATTATCATCTAAAGTAGTAGAGATATTACTAGCCTCAACACTAGTGGTACTGATATTAGAAACACTAATGTTTCTAGAAATTTCATCTTCTCTTTCCCACTTAGCATGTAATTCAGCTAATAGTCTAACATTTTCATCAATTCTAACTTGTATGGCATTAGTGGTAGCAAAGGGATTAACATTAGTTTTAGGTTTAGCCGCCATTTTATTTAAAGAAGATTGAGCTTCAGCCAAAGATGCTATATTTCTTTCAGCATTAGAGAGTTTTTCCTCAATAGTTTTATTGAAAGCAGTTTGTTTACTAATATAATATTTAAGCATAACTTCAAGTTCAGAGGAAGCACTCCTATTATTGTTGTAGGAATTTCCATAAACATTACCATTGTTGGGTGGATATGGCTTATAATTGTTGTTACCAAAATTATTCCTGTAGGCATTATTGCTAAAATTATTATTCCTTATAAAGTTGACATCAACTTGCTCTTCTTGAGCAACCAAAGAGGCTAAGGGAACATTATTAGGATCAATATGGGCTTTCCTATTAACAACCATAGACATAATGACATCAATTTTATCACTCAAGGAGGAGGTTTCTTCAATAGAATTTACCTTCTTACCTTATGGAGCTCTTTCAGTGTTCCAGTCAGAATAGTTAACCATCATATTATCCAGAAGCTTCGTTGCAGCACCCAAAGTAATGGTCATAAAGGTACCTCCAGCAGCAGAATCCAATAGATTTCTTGAAGAATAGTTCAATCCTGCATAAAAGGTTTGGATGATCATCCAAGCAGTCAGTCCATGAGTGGGAAATTCTTTACCGAAGATTTCATTCTTTCCCAAACTTCATTATTTCGCTTCTCATAGATATAATTTTAGCAGGAGGATAGTATTTCCCAATGAAAGCATCTTTGCATTTAGTCCAAGAATCAATACTATTCCTAGTTAAGAAATCCAACCATTCTTTAGCTTTTCTTGTCAAAGAGAAAGGAAATAATTTAAGCTTAATGATATATCCATCTATGTCCCTATGCTTTTAAACTCACAAAGTTCAACAAAGTTATTTAGATGAGCAGCAGCATCTTCATTACCAATACCAGAAAATTGTTCTCTCATAACAAGATTGAGTAAAGCAGGTTTTATTTCAAAGAAAGTAGCTTCAGGAACAGGTGGAGCAATAGGTGTGCTCATAAAATCATTGTTGTTGGTGCTAGTGAAGTCACACAACTTAGTATTTTCAAGAGTAGTCATTTTTTTGTGTTTTTAATAAAGAAAGCAAACTAGTAAGACTAATTTTTTTGTGTTTATTATAAAGAAACAAGCAAACTAAGCAAAAGTAAACTAAGCAAAACAAAAATAAAGAAGTAAAGAGATTGGTTATGAGGGACTCCCCTTGTCAAGATGTCCTTGACTCCCCGGCAACGGCGCTAGAAAAAGAGCTTGATGGCCCAAAATATATCGAGCTCATTGGGAACCTTAAGAGGAAGGTATGATGAGCACAGTAGCAAGTTTTCCCTCAGTTATGAAACCAAGGTTATCAATCTAGTAGGAGCAAGGAAACACCCCAAAGGTGTTGCTAGCTGGACTATGGCAGGGCGCAGTACCGCCGTCAGCAGCAACGTGGAGACCTGCACAACACAACCACAAAACTCTGCCCCAACTTGCGATGAGGTTGTCAATCTCACCGGTTTTTCTGAAAACAAAGGATTAAACGTATCGAGTGGAAGAAAGTAATAGTTTGCAGAAAGTAAACACAAATCAATAAACAATTGATTGTAGATTGATGGTAAAAGAAAGGACCGGGGTCCATAGTTCACTAGTGGTGGCTCTCCTTAAGACAGATAACATGTTGGGTGAACAAATTATAGCGGGGCAATTGACAAACATCGAGAAAGGAATCATGCATATACTACTCATCTTGACTCGTTTGAGATTCGATTGGGCATTACTACATTATACATAGACTGCCATCAACTGCATCTATGACTAATAATCCACCTTCAGGTTATCATCCGAACCCCCTCCAGTATTAAGTTGCAACCAACAGATAATTGCATTACGAATTGCATGTAAAGTAAACAATATGATTGTTATATGAACAAAGGATTGCTGTTTTCTCCCTAGTAGCAACAGCACATGTAGTACCTTAGAGATTTCTGTCACTTCCCCAGATTAATAGAGGCATCAACCCACTATCGAGCTTAAATACTAACTCTTAGAGTTGCTAGCATCTACTTGGCCAAGATAGATACTAACAACGGAAAGCATGCAAGATCACAAATAACAAAGACATGATAGAATCAATAGTCAATCTGAAATAGCATCTCAATATCCATCGGATCCTCGCAAACACAACATGTAGAATTACAAATAGATGATCTTGATCATGAACAGAGCTCACAGATCTAAACATGATAGCATAAAGGAGAAGAACCAGCCATCTAGCTACTACATGGACCCGTTGTCCAGAGATGAACTACTCACGCATCACACCAGAGGCTTGCATGGTGATGAAGAAGGCCTCCAGGGTGAATTCTCCCCTCCGACAATGTGCTGGGAAGAGCATCAGATCCTTCCCGATCTCGGGATGGAGATGACAGCGACTACAGACTCTTTCATGGAATTTTTATCGGGTACTTAGGGTTTCTGTATCGGAGGCAATATATAGGCGGAAGGAGAGGCCGATGGGGTGCCTGGGGCGTCCAGACCACCCCCTAGCATGGGCCAGGCCTGGTCGCGCGACCAGGTGGTTTGGCCGGGCCCTAACCCCTCTCCGTCTTGTATTCTGGCTCTGGGTGTCTCTCGGTGAAAAACTGACTTTGGCTTTTGTCCTGTCCAATTCCGAGAATATTCATTTTCTAACTTTCCTGGAACAAAAAACAGCAAAAAACAGGCAGCTGGCTCTATGGCTCTTGTTAATAGGTTAGTCCAAGAAATCATATGAAAAGTACTCCAAAGAGTGGATAAAACATAAGAAAGTGGATAAAACAAAGGATGGAACATCAAAAATTATGGATACGTTAGCAACGTATCAATACCTAAGACAAGATTTGGTCAGATCAAAACCATAAATAATACTCCAAATCAAGAGATCAATCCAAAGGCAAATTTGGGCTCTTTTTTGGGGATTTTCAAATTTTTGGTGGTTAGAAGAAAAAATTGTGGGGGAATTTGTGAGCAACGAAGCTCTTGATACCAATATGTTCAGGGTTAACCTCGGGGGTGTCCGATCTTTCACGAATCCCTTTCGAATCGAGGGTGAAGTGCAGGGGAAGGAGAGAGGGGATGAATCACGATGAACTCACGCACTAAGAACACAAGGAACACACACACGCAAAACCACGATACACGCCAATATCTCACACCGGCAGTGACCGGTCCGGCGCAATCCCTAGGATCAGCATCGGGTGGAGCGCTCTCTCTCGAACCGGCACGACGAGTAGGGAGTCTCAGTGAAATCTTGATGTCTTGGCAAAGGGACTCTGATGCCAAGGCCTTGTACAACAAGGGAGGCACGATGCAAACTCCAACGAGGTTTGTGATATTTGGCGCTCATCTATCAAAGGAGTATGAGGCAAGAACTAGATAGATCCACAAGGGGTGTCCACTAATTCCAAATATCAAGCCTAGGGTTTACAATAGAGGTAGGGGACTATATATAGGCCATCCACTAATTTAAGGGTACTTTGGGGATCAAAGATAAATTCTAGACGGACTAAGGGGTATATGGACCGAAGGCCCAAAGGCTTTTACATGCCTGTCGACGCGTGGTCCGGAGATTCCGGTGTAGTGGGCCGAAGACTCCGATGTAGGTCAGAGATTCCAGTCTATCTCTAGAGAGGGTATTAGACTATCCTCGAGCATCAGTTCGGAGGCTGGTCCGGAGACTAGCCGTAGATTCCGGTGCGCCAGTCCAGAGATTCCGGTCTGCCAGGCCGGAGACTCTGGTGTGTGAGCTCCAGCATCTTATTCTCCTTGGCCTGCTCCTTGCACTTCATCCATAGGGGCTTGGTGATGCGTTGGGGCTTCATAGCTAAGAATGCATAGTGTATTTGCATGAAGTAGAAAGCCATCGAAGGATGTGTCAAAGTCACATGAGGAGAGGAGGGTATCCACATTAGCTTGGAGGAGTTTGGCTCAGGCATGAGTCATGGGTCCACTTGGGGGACTTGGTGGTGTAGATGTAAGAGCGTCCGTAAGACGGGCTGCATCAATCCGGTGGTGTAACATGCAATGTGGAAGCTGCTTTTCTAAGAGTTTTTGGTCATTGTGACCATGGTTTGACACATGGAGTCCCTAGAGTCATTTCATGCGTTCTTTTCCTAAACGACATTGATCCACTAGAGTCATTGATCCACATGACTAGATTGCATGTGTTGTGTTTCCTAAACCACATTGATCCACATGACTACACACACAGTCTAGTGGATTTTTTGGTGCAACTTCTATCACAGTGGTGCAACATGCAATGTGGAAGCTACTTTCCTATGTGTTTTTGGTCTCTATGACCATAGTTTGACACATGGAGTCCATAGAGTTATCGCATGTGTTCTTTTCCGAAACCACATTGATGCACTAGAGTTATTGATCCACATGACCACATTCATGTGTCCTTTTTCCTAAACCACATGACCACACACACAGTCCAGTGGATTCTGTGGTGCAAATTCTGCCACACTGGTGCAACATGCAATGTGGAAGCTACTTTCCTAAGTGTTTTTTGTCTCTGTGACCATGGATTGACACATGGAGTCCCTAGAGTCATTGCATGAGTTCTTTTCCTAAACCACATTGATCTACAAGACCACATTGCATGTCTTCTTTTTCCTAAACAACATTGGTCCACATGACCACACACACACCATAGTGGATTATGTGGTGCACCACACTGGTGCAACATGAAATGTGGGAGCGGCTTTCCTAAGTGTTTTTGGTCTCTTTAACCATGGTTTCACACACAGAGTCCCTAGAGTCATTGCATGTGTTCTTTTCCTAAACCACATTGATCCACTAGAGTCATTGATCAACATGACCACATTGCATGCGTTCTTTTTCCTAAACCACCTTGATCCACATGACCACACACACACTCCAGTGGAATCTATGGTACAACTTCTGCCACACTAGTGCAACATGCAATCTGGAAGCTGCTTTCCTAAGTGTTTTTGGTCTTTGTGACTATGGTTTGACACATGGAGTCCCTAGAGTCATCGCATGTGTTCTTTTCTTAAACCACGTTGATCCACTCGTCATTGATCCACAAGGCCACATTCCATGTGATATTTTTCCTAGACCACATTCATCCAGATGACCACACACACAGTCCAGCAGATTCTGTGGTGCAACTTCTGCCACACTGGTGCAACATGCAATGTGGAAGCTGCTTACCTAAGAGTTTTTTGTCTCCCGGACATTGGTTTGACACATGGAGTCCCTAGAGTCATTTCATGTGTTATTTTCCTAAACCACATTGATCAACTAGAGTCATTGATCCACATGACCACATTGCATGTGTACTTTTTCATAAACCACATTGATCCACATGACCATACACACACGTCGTTGGATTCTGTGGTGCAACTTCTGTCATACTGGTGCAACATCCAATGTGTAAGCTTCTTTCCTAAGTGTTTTTGGTCTGTGTGACCATGGTTTGACAAATGGAGTCCCTAGAGTAATGCATGTGTTATTTAGCTAAACCACATTGATCCACATGACCACACACATACTCAAGTGGATTCTGTGGTGCAACTACTGCCACACTGGTGCAACATGCAATGTAGAAGCTGCTTTCCTTAGTGGTTTTGGTCTCTATATGACCATGGTTTGACACATGGAGTCCCTAGAGTCATTGCATGCGTTCTTTTGCTAAACCACACTGATCCACTAAAGTCATTGATCCACATGACTACATTGCATGTGTTCTTTTTCCTACACCACATTGATCCACATGAACACACACACACACTCCAGTAGATTTCGTGGTGCAACTTCTGCCACACTGGTTCAACATGCAATGTGGAAGCTCCTTTCCTAAGTGTTTTTGTCTCTATGACGATGGTTTGACACATGGAGTCCCTAGAGTCTTTCCATGTGTTCTTCTCCTAAACCACATTGATCCTATCGAGTCATTGATCTACATGACCACATTGATCCACATGACCACACACACTCTAGTGGATTATGTGGTTCAACTTCTGCCACACTAGTGCAACATACAATATGCAAGCTGCTTTCCTAAGTGTTTTTTTGTCTCTATGATGATGGTTTGCCACATGGAGTCCCTAGAGTCATTGCGTGTATTATTTTTCTAATCCACATTGATCCACTAGAGTCATCGATCCACATGACCACATTGCACGTGTTCTTTTTCCTAAACCACATTGATCCACATAACCACACACACACTCAAGTGGATTCTCAACTTCTGCCACACTGGTGCAACATGCAATGTGGAAGCTTCTTTCCTGAGTGTTTTTGGTCTCTATGACCATGGTTTGACACATGGAGTCCCTAAAGTCATTGCATGTGTTATTTTCCTAAACCACATTGATCCACTAGAGTGAGTGATCCACATGACCACATTGCTTGTGTTCTTTTCCCTAAGCCAAATTTATCTACATGACCACACATACTCACTCCAGTGGATTCTGTGGTGCAACTTCTGCCACACTGGTGCAAAATATCCAATGTAAAAGTTGATTTCCTAAGTGTTTTTGGTCTCTGTGACCACAGTTTGACACATGGAGTCCCTAGAGTCATTGCATGTGTTCTTTTCCTAAACCACATTGATCCACTAGAGTCATAGATCCACATGACCACATTGCATGTGTAATTTTTCATAAACCACATTGATCCACATGACCACACACACCCTATAGTGGATTTTGTGGTGCATCTTGTGCCACACTAGTGCAACACTCAATGTGGAAGCTGATTTCCTAAGTGTTTTTGGTCTCTATGACGATGGTTTGACACATGGAGTCCATAGAGTCATTGCATGTGTTATTTTTCCTAAACCACATTGATCTAGTAGAGTCACTGATCCACATGACCACATTGCATGTGTTCATTTTCCTAAACCTCATTGATCCACTAGAGTCATTGATCCACATGACCACATTGCATGTCTTCTTTTTCCTAAACCACATTGATCCACATGACCACACACACCCTCCAGTGGATTCTGTGGTGCAACTTCTGCCACACTGGTGCAACACGCAATGTGGAAGCTGAGTTCCTAAGTGTTTTTGGTCTCTATGATGATGGTTTGACACATGGAGTCCATAGAGTCATTGCATGTGTTCTTTTTCCTAAACCACATTGATCCTGTAGAGTCACTGATCCACATAACCACATTGCATGTGTTCATTTTCCTAAACCTCATTGATCCGCTAGAGTCATTATT
The DNA here is from genome assembly GCA_910589775.1 of Avena eriantha. NCBI lineage: Eukaryota > Viridiplantae > Streptophyta > Magnoliopsida > Poales > Poaceae > Avena > Avena eriantha. The sequence continues at coordinate 123,842,227 of OU342740.1, forward strand.
CCACATGACCACATTGCATGTGTTCATTTTCCTAAACCACATTGATCCACATGACCACACACACCCTCTAGTGGATTCTGTGGTGCAACTTCTGCCACACTAGTGCAACATGAAATGTGGAAGCTGCTTTCCTAAGTGCTTTCGTTCTCTATGACCATGGTTTTACACATGGAGTCCATATTCATTGCATGTGTTCTTTTTCCTAAACCACATTGATCCACATGACCACACACACCCCCAGTGGAATCTGTGGTGCAACTTCTACCACACTAGTGCAACATGCAATGTGGAACCTGCTTTCCTAAGTGCTTTTTGTCTCTGTGACCATGGTTTTACACATGGAGTCCATATTCATTGCATGTGTTCTTTTTCCTAAACCACATTGATCCACTAGAGTCATTGATCCACATGACCACATTGCATGTGTTCGTTTTCCTAAACCACATTGATCCACTAGAGTCATTGATCCACATGACCACATTGCACGTGTTCATTTTCCTAAATCACATTGATCCACATGACCACACACACCCTCCAGTGGATTCTGTGGTGCAACTACTGCCACACTGGTGCAACAGGCAATGTGGAAGTTGCTTTCCTAAGTGTTTTTGCTCTCTGTGACAATGGTATGACACATGGAGTCCATAGAGTCATTCCATGTGTTCTTTTTCCTAAACCACATTGATCCACTAGAGTCATTGATCCACATGACCATATTGCATGTATTCATTTTCCTAAACCACATTGATCCACTAGAGTCATTGATCCACATGACCACATCTCATGTGTTCATTTTCCTAAACCACATGACCACACACACCCTCCAGTGGATTCTATGGTGCAACTAGTGCCACACTAGTGCAACAGGCAATGTGGAAGCTATGTTGCTAATTGTTTTTTCTCTCTATGACAATGGTTTGACACATGGAGTCCATGGAGTCATTCCATGTGTTCTTTTTCCAAAACCACATTGATCCACTAGAGTCATGGATCCACATGACCACATTGTATGTGTTCATTTTCCTAAAACACATTGATCCACTAGAGTCATTTATCCACATGACCACATTTCATGTGTTCATTTTCCTAAACCACATGACCACACACACCCTCCAGTGGATCCTATGGTGCAACTTCTCCCACACTTGTGCAACATGCAATGTGGAAGCTGCTTTCCTAAGTGTTTTTGATCTCTATGATCATGGGTTAACACATGGAGTCCATAGAGTAATTGCATGTGTTATATTTCCTAAACCAGATTTATTTACTAGAGCCATTGATCCACATGACCACATTACATGTGTTCATTTTCCTAAACCACATTGATCCACTAGTCATTTATCCACATGACCACATTGCATGTGTTCATTTTCCTAAACCTCATTGATGAACCAGAGTCATTGATCGACACGACCACATTGCATGCGTTAATATTCCTAAACCACATTGATCCACTAGAGTCATTGATCCACGTGACCACATTGCATGTGTTCATTTTCCTTAACCTCATTGATCCACTAGTGTCATTGATCCACATGACCACATTGCATGTGTTCATTTTCCTAAACCACATTGATCCACATGACCACACACACCCTCTAGTGGATTCTGTGGTGCAACTTCTACCACATTGGTGCAACATGCAATGTAAAAGCTGCATTCCTAAGTGTTTTTGGTCTCTATGACCACGGTTTGACACATGGAGTCCCTAACATCATTACATGTATTCTTTTCCTAAACCACATTAATCCACTAGGGTCATTGATCCATATGACCACACTGCATGTATTCTTTTTCCTAAACCACATTGATCCACATGACCACACAGACCCACAAATGGATTCTGTGGTGCTACTTCTGCCACACTGGTGCAACACACAATGTGTAAGCTGGTTTCCTAAGTGTTTTTGGTCTTGATGGCTCAATGCACGGCGCCCAGAAAAGTGCTTGGTGCGTGGTGTTGATGTAGAGAACGTTGAGAACCCCACGAGGAAGGTATGATGAGCACAACAGCAAGTTTCCCTCAGTTATGAAACCAAGGTTTAATCGAACTAGTAGGAGCAAGGAAACACCTCAAAGGTGTTACTAGCTGAGCTTTGGCAGGGCGCACTACCGGTGCTAGAAGCAACGTGGAGACCTGAACAACACAACCACAGAACTTTTTCCCCAACTTGCGATGATGTTATCAACCTCACCGTGTTTTGCGGAAAAGAAAGGATTAAATGTATCGAATGGAAAGAAGTAAAAGTTTGCAGAAAGTAAAAACAAAACAGTAAACAGTTGTAGATTGTATGTAAAGAAAGAGGACCGGGATCCATAGTTCACTAGAGGTGGCTATCCTTAGATAGATAGCATGATGGGTGAACAAATTACAGCGGGGCAATTGACAAACACCTAGAAAGCAATACATGCATATACTAATCATCTTGACTCCTCTGAGACTTGATTGGGCATTACAACATAATATATAGACCGCCATCCAACTACATCTATGACTAATAATCCACCTTCAGGTTATCATGCGAACCCCCTCCAGTATTAAGTTGCAAGCAATAGATTATTGCTTTACGAACTGCGTGTAAAGTAAACAATACGATTGTTCTATGAACAAAGGATTGTTGTTTTCTCCCTAGTAGCAACAGCACATCTAGTACCATAGAGATTTCTGTCACTTCCCCAGATTACCAGAGGCATGAACCCACTATCGAGCATAAATACTAACTCTTGGATTTGCTAGCATCTACTGGGCCAAGATAGCTACTAACAACGGAAAGCATGCAAGATCTCAAATAACAAAGACATGATAGAATCAACAATCAATCTGAAATTGCATCTCAATATCCATCGGATCCCTGCAAGCACAACATGTATGGATTACAAATAGATGATCTTGATCATGAACGGAGCTCACAAGATCTAAACATGAAAGCACAAAGAAGGAGAAACCAGCCATCTAGCTACTACATGGATCCGTAGTCCAAGGATGAACTACTCACGCATCACACTGGAGGCTTGCATGGTGATGAAGAAGGCCTCCAGGGTGAATTCCCCTCTCCGGCAGGGTGCCGGGAAGAGCTTCAGATCCCTCCCGATCTAGGGATGGAGATGACGGCGGCTACATACTCTTTCGTGCATTTTTGATCGGGTAATAGGGTTTTCGTCCCGAGGGCAACTTATAGGAGGAAGGAGAGGCCGAGGGGGTGCCGGGAGCCACCACACCACCCCCTGGCGCGGGCCCTTCTTCGTCTCGTATTTTGGCACTTGATCCCTTCCGGAAAAATAGGCACTTTGACTTTTGTCCCGTTCAATTCCGAGAATATTCATTTTTCTGACTTTCCTGAAACCAAAAACAGCAGAAAACAGGCAGCTGGCACTATGGCTCTTGTTAATAGGTTAGTCCAAGATATCATATGAAAAGTACTCCAAAGTTGGAACAAAACACAAGAAAGTGGATAAAACAAAGCATGGAACATCAAAAATTATAGATACATTTGCAATGTATCAACATCCCCAAGCTTAACTCCTGCTCGTCCTCGAGTAGGTAAGTGATAAAAAGAAAGAATAATTTTTGAGGTGACATGCACCATCAAAGACTTGATCAAAGTATTTGCAAAATACTCAAAGCTGGGATCATAGTACTTCAATCATAACATGAAAGACAAAGTTCTAGCAATAAGCAAAGATACTATGATGCAACATGAAAAGGCACAAACAAAAGATTCATGAATAACAATGCTTTGCAAGATGCTTGTTTGTTTCACATAAAGAAAACATAGCATAATAGTATTCAGCTTGTCCCTCAATAGAGTAGCAAATATAAATGCATAGGACACCTTCAAAGTTCATAAGAGTGACTAGATACAATAGTTTCAAACAAGCAATAACAAGTTATGCATCAATCAACTAGTCTTGGGACAATGCACATAGAACTAAGAATGGCCACTATGCTCTCAAAGTAGGTGCATAAAGATAGAAGGTGGAGACTCAATATAATGGTGGAAGAAAAGCCTTTTGTAAAAGGAAATAGGGATTCAAGTCTCATAAAGAGCTTCCAAAAATTATGGTACTTATAGCTTTCAGCTCTCATTGCCCCTATCATAAGCATCTTGAAGTGATTAAGGTTAAATTGAACAAACTATGGTGTACATGCTTGACGAAGTATAAGTCGGAAATCTCATGTCCCTTGTATATGAGGGCCGCTCCTCATGCTACTCAAGTTTATTCACCGGTAAGTTCTTGTCATCGTAAGTACATGTGTATCATTGAGAACCGCCAATGGGGTACCCCGTGCCCGATGATACGGAAGAATCCCCATATCAAAATGACAAGGCAAGCAGACAACAAGCATCTCAACATTCTTCTTATTTACCATGGGAATATGGTGCTTTTTTCTCTCTTTCCTCTTTTCATAGTATCTCTTTTTTCTCTTTTTCTCTTTTTTTTCTCAGTATAGGACTCTTTTTTATAAGAAGAATGCTTCATAGACAGCTCATTATGGTTGCGCTGCAAGTTTCCACCATGTCAGCATGGATTAGACCAATGGCCCATGCGTTTCTCTAACACATAAACATAACTCCATGGACTTACAAGCTCCCCTTTCATTCACACCGACGACATCCATATACAAAAGAGCATGATATCAACTAGGTACAAGTACCAAGTGCAATGTTGAAAGCGTTCCCATGGAAGCATGGTTCTGCTAATTCCCGACAAATAAGTGCAAGCATATACAACATAGAAGACACAATGGTTCAAGTTTATTAAGGGCAAGTAAAGTAAAGTGTGCCATCAAGTTCGTGAGAGCTTTAATCACTAGTTTTTTCATAACAAGTGGAAGGTAAACAAAAGCATGAATATACTTGGAATAGCATAAGCTAGTAGGTAGGTATGGTGGACTCTTTGGATTAACTTGGTTTAGGGAATTGGATGCATGAGTGGAACTCATACTTTGTTGTGGAGGCTAGCAAAGACTGGGAGCGACAAACTAAGAGAGCAATAATGGCCATAATCATGCAGAGCGACAAAACATCATTGATCAAAGCATAAAGTGATACTACAATTTGAAAACTAAAGGATCATAAAGGCTATGTTGACTTGAGATAGTCATAACATGGTGTGAGCATGTGCCAAGTCAACCCAAATAAAGCATCAAAGGAGAGTACCACTATACTATGCTTTAATATGCTAAAACAACGCATGATTAATCCAAGGCACATTAAGAAATATCAATTGTTTATAACAAGTCATGATATAGCAAAGAATACTAAGCATAAAGCCAAAACAATATCAAGCATGGCATGACAAAGCATAGGCCACAGTCAAAAACAAGCTCTTTTTACCACATAAGCATGAATTTTCCTACTCTTTTCCAAACCAAACCAAACTATTTGCAAACCAAAGTATGAAAGAGGGGGTCCAAAAAACTTATTAAGAAATCTAATCAAACTAAAAACCAAAACAAAAATGAAAAAGAAGACGCTCCAAGAAAAACACAACTGTGCATGAAACAATAAAAATGAAGCGTTTGGAAGAAACCTGGGATTTTTATTGATGAAGAAGGGGATGCCTTGGGCATCCCCAATCTTTGACGCTTGTAATTCTTGGATGTTTCTTGGGGTGACACGCGTGGCATCCCCAAGCTTGAGCTTTAGTCCATCCTTCATCTCATTACTCATTCCTTCCATACACCTGAAAATTTTTCTTCATACAAAACTTCACACAATCTCATTAGCAACATTAGTGCACTTAAGATAAATAAGTCTCAAGGTTCAGTTCTAACACCAAATAAACTTCCATTAGAACACCAGCTACAGTATAACTTCTCTCAAAAAGCTCAATTCCCCAAAGGAACTCAAGAAGGAACTAACAAGAAGCAAATGCAGAAAATGGCAGAAATCTGTCAAAACAGACCAGCAGGTAAATATGAATTTTTTAGAAGACCTTCTGTTGCTCAAATCAAAAAGTGTTGAACTAACGAAAGTTAGATAACAACTTGGGGCAGAAGAACAAAAAATTACAGCTCAATACTACGTACAGAGCTCTCTCAGGAATGTTTACTGTGAAGCACAGAAATCTGTTTCGGGACAACAACTTTCCTAATCATTACTTCACTCTCATTAGAGGTTACTCTTGGCACAAAAAGCAAATAAAAATGATAAAGAGAGGTTATTACAGAGGTAATAACTTCCAAGACTCAACTACAACTCTTGGGTTATCTCCCAACAAGTACTTTTCTTTAACGCCTTTAAGTTAGGCATGAAAATTTGAGAAGATGCTCTCATAGGGAATATGAGTTGAGTAAAAGAGAGCATCAAGAAGCAAATTCAAAACACATTTAAGTCTAACCCACTTACTATGCATAGGAATCTTGTATGCAAATAAATGGACAAATAACAAAGAGACGGGCATAGGAAGATAAAACAAAGGTAACATCAAAACTTTCAGCACATATAGAGGTGTTTCATTACCATAAAAACTTCTACAACCATATTTTCCTCTCTCATAATAATTTTCAGTAGCCTCATGAATAAACTCAACAATATAACTATCACATAAAGCATGCTTTTCATGATCTACAAGCACTAGAGCTTTATTATAAACATTTTCAAAAGAATCCTCGGGAACATGACATTCAGCATCCTTTGATAAGCATGGGGGACAATCAAATAATGTAAGGGATAAAGAGTTACTATCATTAGAAGGTAGGCATGGGTAGATCCATTTTCCTCCTTTTGTCCATCACTCTCCTCCTCTTTTTCATCTAATAAGCTTTCAGGTTCAGCAATTTCTTCTTCCATGGAGGTCCTAGCAGGCGGTGGTTCATCTATTACCTTAGTAGTCATAAAACTGTTCCCAAATAGGAAAATGAGTGAGCTATCCATAATGAAATAGTGATTGGAGCAGAGCTAGTCATAAAGGTAACTTAAGAAACGAACTAATTTTTTTGTGTTTTTTGAAGAACAAAACAAGCAAAAAAAGCAAAAAGAAACTAAGCAAAACAAAAACAACAAAGTAAAGAGATTGGTTATGAGGGACTCCCCTTGTGAAGATGTCCTTGACTACCCGGCAACGGCGCTAGAAAATCGCTTGATGGCTCAATGCACGGCGCCCAGACAAGTGCATGGTGCGTGGTGTTGATGTAGAGCTCATTGGGAACCCCAAGAGGAAGGTATGATGAGCACAACAGCAAGTTTCCCTCAGTTATGAAACCAAGGTTTAATCGAACCAGTAGGAGCAAGGAAACACCTCAAAGGTGTTACTAGGTGAGCTTTGGCAGGACGCACTACCAGTGCTAGTAGCCACATGGAGACCTGCACAACACAACCACAAAACTTTATCCCCAACTTGCGATGAGGTTGTCAATCTCACCGTGTTTTGCGGAAAAGAAAGGATTAAACGTATCGAATGGAAAGAAGTAAAAGTTTGCAGAAAGTAAACACAAAAAAGTAAAAAATTGTAGATTGTATGTAAAGAAAGAGGACCGGGGTCCATAGTTCACTAGAGGTGGCTCTCCTTAGATAGACAACATGCTGGGTGAACAAATTACAGCGGGGCAATTGACAAACACCGAGAAAGCAATACATGCATATACTAATCATCTTGACTCCTCTGAGACTTGATTGGGCATTACAACATAATACATACACCGCCATCCAACTGCATCTATGACTAATAATCCACCTTCAGGTTATCATCCGAACCCCCTCCAGTATTAAGTTGCAAGCAACAGATTATTGCTTTACGAACTGCGTGTAAAGTAAACAATACGATTGTTCTGTGAACAAAGGATTTTTGTGTTCTCCCTAGTAGCAACAACACATCTAGTACCTTAGAGATTTTGGTCACTTTCCTAGATTACTAGAGGCATGAACCCACTATCGAGCATAAATACTAACTCTTGGAGTTGCTAGCATCTACTTGGCCAAGATAGCTACTATGAACGGAAAGCATGCAAGATCTCAAATAACAAAGATATGATAGAATCAATAATCAATTTGAAATAGCATCTCCATATCCATCTCAAATAACAAAGACATTGCATGTGTTCATTTTCCTAAACCTCATTTATCCACTAGAGTCATTGATCCACATGACCACATTGCATGTGTTCATTTTCCTAAACCACATTGATCCACATGACCACACACACCCCCAGTGGAATCTGTGGTGTAAGTTCTACCACACTAGTGCAACATGCAATGTGGAAGCTGCTTTCCTAAGTGCTTTTTGTCTCTGTGACCATGGTTTTACGCATGGAGTCCATAGTAATTGCATGTGTTCTTTTTCCTAAACCACATTGATCCACTAGAGTTATTGATCCACACGACCACATTGCATGTTTTCATTTTCCTAAACCACATTGATCCACTAGAATTATTGATCCACATGACCACATTACATGTGTTTATTTTCCTAAATCACATTGATCCACATGACCACACACACCCTCCAGTGGATTATGTGGTGCAACTACTGCCACACTGGTGCAACAGGCAATGTGGAAGTTGCTTTCCTAAGTGTTTTTGCTCTCTGTGACAATGGTATGACACATGGAGTCCATAGAGTCATTCCATGTGTTCTTTTTCCTAAACCTCATAGATCCACTAGAGTCACTGATCCACATGACCATATTGCATGTGTTCATTTTCCTAAACCACATTGATCCACTAGAGTCATTGATCCACATGACCACATTTTATGTGTTCATTTTCCTAAACCACATGAACACACACACCCTCGAGTGGATTATGTGGTGCAACTTCTGCCACACTGGTGCAACAGGCAATGTGGAAGCTACTTTGCTAAGTGTTTTTGCTCTCTATGACAGTGGTTTGGCACATGGAGTCCATAGAGTCATTCCATGTGTTGTTTTTCCTAAACCACATTGATCCTCTAGAGTCATGGATCCACATGACCACATTGCATGTGCTCATTTTCCTAAACCACATTGATCCATTGGAGTCATTGATCCACATGACCACATTTCATGTGTTCATTTTCCTAAACCACATGACCACACACACCCTCCAGTGGATCCTATGGTGCAACTTCTGCCACACTTGTGCAACATGCAATGTGGAAGCTCCTTTCCTAAGTTTTTTTGATCTCTATGATCATGGTTTGACACATGGAGTCCATAGAGTAATTGCATGTGTTCTTTTTCCTAAACCATATGTATCCACTAGAGTAATTGATCCACATGACCATATTGCATGTGTTCATTTTCCTAAACCACATTGATCCACTAGAGTCATTTATCCACATGACCACATTTCATGTGTTCATTTTCCTAAACCTTGTTGATCCACTAGAGTCATTGATCCACATGACCACATTGCATGTGGTAATTTTCCTAAACCACATTGATCCACTAGAGTCATTGATCCACATGACCACATTGCATGTGTTCATTTTCTTAAACCACATTGATCGACATGACCACACAGGCCCTCTAGTGGATTATGTGCTGCATTTTCTGCCACACTAGTGCAACATGCAATGTGGAATCTACTTTCTTAAGTGCTTTTGGTCTTTGTGATAATGGTTTTACACATGGAGTCCATAGTCATTGCATGTGTTCTTTTTCTAAACAACATTGATCCACTAGAGTCATTGATCCACATGACCACATTGCATGTGTTCATTTTCCTAAACCACAATGATCCACATGACCACACACACCCTCCAGTTTATTCTATTGTGCAACTTCTGCCACACTGGTGAAACAGGCAATGTGGAAGCTTCTTTCCTAAGTGCTTTTGCTCTCTGTGACAATGGTTTGACACATGGAGTCCATAGAGTCATTCCATGTGTTCGTTTTCCTAAACCACATTGATCCACTAGAGACATGGATCCACATGACCACATTGCATGTGTTCTTTTTCCTAAACCACATTGATCCACTAGAGTCATTGATCCACATGACCACATTGCATGTGGTCATTTTCCTAAACCACATTGATCCACTAGAGTCATTGATCCACATGACCACATTGCATGTGTTAATTTTCCTAAAACACATTGATCCACATGACCACACACACCCTCTAGCTGATACTATGGTGCAACTTCTGCCACACTGGTGCAATAGGCAATGTGGAAGCTTCTTTCCTCAGTATTTTTTCTCTCTCTAACAATGGTTTGGCACATGGAGTTCATAGGGTCATTCCATGTGTTCTTTTTCCTAAACCACATTGATCCACTAGAGTCATTGATCCACATGACCACATTGCATGTGTTCATTTTCCTAAACAAGATTGATCCACTAGAGTCATTGATCCACATGACCACATTGCATGTGTTCATTTTCCTTAACCACATTGATCCACATGACCACACACACCCTCTAGTGGATTCTGTGGTGCAACTTCTGCCACACTAGTGTAACATGCAATTTGGAAGCTGCTTTCGAAAGTGTTTTTTCTCTCGGTGACAATGGTTTGACACATGGAGTCCATAGATGTGGGGGCCCCGGATTAATCCTCTGAGAATCCCTGTTATGCATACCACCACGATCCCATGATCAGTTAGTCGTGGCACATAACTGACAAGTATCAAAGTGAAAATCATAAATTTACATGGATACAAGTCATACCTTAGCTGCCATTATGGCTATATCAACATCATCAGCAGGACTTGTAAGAAGCGTAGAGCCCGAACCATGCCTTAACCTACAGGAAACTGACTGGGAGGATGTCCTAGCTCGCATAGTCGCCATCCTCGCCTTCTTCTCGCTATTTTGCCAGGTTAATAGCCAGGGACAATTCCAGTGAGTACTTTGAATGTACTCGCAAACCAACTTAATAGACTAATAAAATCAAGAGGATATGCAATTTGGCTGTGGTAGTAGCAGGGCTCCAAGAGAGGTTCTTTTAACAAATAGTTTTCTTGTAGATATAGCATCTACATATCTTTGTTGAAAACTTTTGTAAAACCTTTTGGAAACCTTTTTGAAAAGCTTTTGTAAACACTAAGGTTGGGTTACCCATTTGTTCCCGTATTCAGGTCGTCCCACGACCAAACTCCTTGCTTTCCCTTCCGAACATCCCATGGTCAAAACCTTCCTCCTTTCCGACCATCCCATGGTCAAAACATTTTCCCAAAACCTTTGCTTTTCTGAAATCCTTTTTGAAAACAAAACTAGCACCGCTCTACAGCAACCTTCCCAACCGTCCATGAGCGCGGACATGGCTATTCGAATAGATTTACACTCTGTAGAGGTTCTACACTTTAGCCACACCATCTGGCTACCCTGCCCTGATCTACACCGATCGTGGGTCGAGTAACCGATCAAGACTCTCCGAAAGCTCTCTCCAATATAAGTGCCTACCTTTTGAGTGTTTTCCCCTCAACACCGGGACGCCCTATGTAGTTCCCAAGCCAACCAGAGCACTTTTTCTGCTACACAGACTATGCGCTTTCAATGAGGGGCTCATAGTAACGTGTGGAGGTCCGTAGACCGTTCGTTCCTTCTCCCGGTCGATGTTTTACATGGACTGTTGTCTAGAGTAGGCCCACCCTCCAGGGATTTACATCCCCTGTAGTTATTGCGAGGCAGCTTACACCAGAATAAACAATCTTCCAATCTAGCCCAGTCCCATTTTAGGGTAATGTGGTTGCACGGGTTAATTGTTCTAGCAAAATGCAAAGAACCAGGTGCGTTTTTGTAAACCTTTTTCCTGCAGTTTTCCTCCATCATTTTGTAAAGCAAACCCCTTTTTCTTTCTCAACAACTCTTGGGAGGTCTCACCTCACCAAGGTTTTATCATAAAATGTTTAATAAAACTTTTCCCTGGGGTTTTCCCATCCTCTAGTTTTTGATTCGGCTAAAACCGGGTCTCCAATGGGGTATGGTGTTACACCATCTCCTATCCTAGGGGGCAAGTAGGTGTCATCAATGGGTTTGTAATTATTAGTACAAGGGGGTGAAATGGTTTGGAGGATCCAATACCAAATAATACCCACTTCGTCTAAACTTCGAGGTAGTCGCCACTATCGCCGTTACGGATCACATGCAAGCAAACAAAGGGTGCAATCAACACAAAGCAAATCATCACCAAACCATACAACAACAAACATACCCAATTTTAGTTCAGTAATTTAGATAGATTGAGATCATACCATATGGAAATGCTTTAAGAGACTTTGAGAAAGTGGTCTTTGTGATTTATTTGTCAAATATCTTATAAGGGAGGGGTTTTGACTAAGGCTTGGGGAAGTATGATATCAAAGTGCACCAATGATTTTGTCAGGTAGGTATTGACAAATCCAGGCCAGCAAAAGTGGTTTCATGATTTTATCAATTTCCTACAATTAGTTAATAATTTTCTGGGGGAATAAACTGTAGTTTTAGGAGAATATTCACCAGACAATTTCTGGAGCTCCAAAAATTAATTCATTGGATGATTATGTAGGGGTTGAGGTACTGAAACACTGAAAGTTAGAATCAGGTCAAGATAATTACCATAATGCCCTCAGGAAATTCCCAAAGGCTGTTCTTGAGGGTTTTTGTCTTTTTCAACAGAATTATTTTATAGGTCCAAAAGACTTGATACTAGGTATAGTGGATAGGTATTATTAATACCTTCTAGTAGCAATTGTAATCACATCATTTGGAGTTACGAAACCCCTGTAGTGATGTTATTACTGAAATAACCCTAGATAGAGATATTTAATTCACCAAAATTAAATGATGGCTCAATAAATGTGGACGTCCTAGGTTTGGCTATATACTGATGAAACACATCATTGAGAGTTGGATTTAGGTCAGTACCATCTTTGGTTTCACCAAGGGATTTTTCTAAAGACAGATATGGGGTGTATTTGTTATTTTTACTAAGGTAAAACCATAGGTCAAGTTGACATGGGACCATGGCTAGGTAGTAGGCACAGGGGACACCTTCGAGAAGCCATGGGTTTTAATTCATTTGGAGAGGTGCAAAGCCCTGAGGGATTTATTGATGGAAATGGACACCTCTTGGGAGATAAAATACCATTAACTAATAAATATTATTTTGGGAACAAGGTTTGCTCTACATGTTAAAGAAAACACCAGGAAACTTGTATAAATTTTTATCTGGCCAATTTATATTAGTTTCCATTTTTGAATGATATAAACTAGAGGGTTATTTGCATATCTGTACAAATGGAAAAGATTTTCTGAAGGAAAAACCTTGGGGCGGGCTCGATCTGGAGGGAAGATGGTCCGCTGAGGTAGAAAACATCCCACTCGGGCGGTTCCTGGCGGGAGGAAAAATTGAAGCTGACGAGCGAGGCCCGTCTGTCAGCGAGAGGAGACCCGCAAAGGGGTATCTGGCGCTATTTGCCGTTGGATTAGATGGCGATCCATGGCGCTAGCGCGTCTTCTTCCTCGCGAGCAGAGGCACCGAGAGGAAACCCTAGGGGCGGCACCAGCGTCAGGGAGGCCCGCTAGGATACGAGAGAGACGACGGGGAAGCGACGAGGTGGTGCGGCACGGCCCGCCGAGCTCGATGATAGGCGGCAAGGGAGCCTTTGGGGCGGGAGGGTGGCTCACGCGATGGAGGCCAAGGGTGTCATTCGGGAACTCGCCGGTGGCGTTGGTAGCGGCGGTCCTGGAAGATAATAAGAGCATGGTCAGATGCAGAAGCGTGCGGTGAGCTCGGTGAGCTGACATGCAGCGGGAGATGAGGAAGGAGGAGAGAGCTTAGCTCGATTTGAGGAGAAGGCTGAAGCTCATTTCTCTCTCTCTCTTGGGCAGGGTAGGGCAAGTGAGAGGGAGTGGGGGTGCTGGGGTGGTAAGAGGGAGCAGAGGGGGCAAATGATGGGCATGGGGATGCACGGGGTGGCCTCTGGCCTGTATACCGAGAGGGAGGGATTCATGGGGAAATTGTCCATTTGGTAGTCCTTAGGAGGTTTAACAATATGGTTCAGATGCATTTCCAAAAATGCACAAGGGTTGGGAGAAGGAAGCACTCAAAAAGGTGATGTTGAAACAGATTCCAGACTTAGACAAATTCGGCAAATTTAGGGTTTTTGACTAGATTATGAGAGGAGAGGCTTTTGATGGATACCAAGATACCAAATCATCATAAAGTGGATGATTTTGAAGTTTAGACGGAGTAGAAAAGATCCATTCTTGATATTGGTCTTCATTGACTTGGAAGCTTCTAGAATTAGATCACTTCAGAGCTTATCTGGGTAAGGGTTTTAGATGATTACTCAGTAGCTAGGGATCAGATCCAGATTGTATTCTTTCTTAGGGTGTGGCGATTTGGGAACATATGTATCCTAGCGATGACTCCTAGAGTAGCTCATACTATCTCCTAAGCAGACAAATCAAGCAGCAGATCAAGCCAACTCATCTTACAAACAAATCAACTACTACTAGGGTTACCATCAAGCTTGGCTTGAGGTAAGGATGGTCAACTTTGAAAGGTTGGAGTTTGAATAAGGTAAGAGTCATTGGTATCCCTACCAAGAGTTGACTTCAAAAGATTAATAAAGGGGTTTTGGGAAACCTAGAGAGAAGAGTAGTTGAAGGTTATGTCTTGAAAACATAAGGAAATAGTATTCTATAGCTCTCCATAGTTTGATCAATAGAAGCTACTAAAATAGTTGGTTTGCAAAGGCTTCTTGGCTCAGGTTTTGAAATGCCAGAACATTTGAGAATATGGAAATTAATCCAAGATAGTTTTGGGAAGTAGATTTTGTCAACTTGCGTCGAGGTAAGGAGTATACCTTCTAATACACAATCATAAGCATAAACATAGTCAAACAACAGGCAAACACTTCATCATTAAACAACAAAAAGTTTTTTCCCCTGATTTTTGCATTCTAGAGAACTAATCAGGGTTGCTGAAATTGGGATGTTACAATCGAGTCATTCCATGTGTTATTTTTCCTAAACCACATTTATCCACTAGGATCATTGATCCACATGACCACATTGCATGTCTTCATTTTCCGAAACCACATTGATCCACTGGAGTAATTGATCCACCTAACCACATTGCATGTGTTTATTTTCCTAAACCACATTGATCCACATGACCACACACACCCTCCAGAGGATTCTGTGGTGCAACATCTACCAAACTGGTGCCGAAGTGTTTTTGGTCTCTGTGACCATGGTTTGACACATGGAGTCCATAGATTCACTCCATGTGTTTTTTTCCAAAACACATTGATCCTCTAGAGTCATTGATCCACATGACCACATTGCATGCGTTCTTTTTCCTAAACCAAATTGATCCACATGACCACACACAGTCAAGTGGATTCTCAACTTCTGCCATTCTGGTGCAACATGCAATGTGGAAGCTTCTTTCCTAAGTGTTTTTGGTTTATGTGACCATGGTTTGAGACATGGAGTCCCAAGAGTCATTGCATGTGTTATTTTCCTAAACCACATTGATCCACTAGAGTGAGTGATCCACATGACCACATTGGATGTATTCTTTTTACTAAACCAAATCGATCTACATGACCACACACACACTCCAGTGGATTCTGTGGTGCAACTTTTGCAACACTGGTGCAACATGTAATGTAAAAGCAGCTCTCCGAAGTGTTTTTGGTCTCTATGACCATGGTTTGACACATGGAGTCCCTAAAGTCATTGCATGTATTCTTTTCCTAAACCACATTAATCCACTATATTCATTGATCCACATGACCACATTGCATGCCGTATTTTTCCTAAACCACATTGATCCACATGACCACACACACCCTCCAATGGATTATGTGGTGCTACTTCTACCACATTGGTGCAACACGCAATGTGGAAGCTGCTTTCCTAAGTGTTTTTGGTCTATGTGACCATGGTTTGACACATGGAGTCCATAGAGTAATTGCATGTGTTATTTTTCCTAAACCACATTGATCCACTAGAGTCACTTATCCACACGACCACATTGCATGTGTTCATTTTCCTAAACCTCATTTATCCACTAGAGTCATTGATCCACATGACCACATTGCATGTGTTCAGTTTCCTAAACCACATTGATCCACATGACCACACACACCCCAGTGGATTCTGTGGTGCAACTTCTGCCACACTAGTGCAACATGCAATGTGGAAGCTGCTTTCCTAAGTGCTTTTTGTCTCTGTGACCATGGTTTTACACATGGAGTCCATAGTCATTGCATGTGTTCTTTTTCCTAAACCTCATTGATCCACTAGAGTCATTGATCCACATGACCAAACTGCATGTGTTCATTTTCCTAAACCACATTGATCCACTAGAGTCATTGATCCACATGAACATATTGCATGTGTTCATTTTCCTAAACCACATTGATCCACATGACCACACACACCCTCCAGTGGATTCTTTGGTGCAACTTCTGCCACACTGGTGCAACAGGCAATGTGGAAGTTGCTTTCCTAATTGTTTTTGCTCTTTGTGACAATGGTATGACACATGGAGGCCATAGAGGCATTCTATGTGTTCTTTTTCCTAAACCATATTGATCCACTAGAGTCATTGATCCACATGACCACATTGCATGTGTTCATTTTCCTAAACCACATTGATCCACTAGAGTCATTGATCCACATGATCACATTTCATGTGTTCATTTTCCTAAACCACATGACCACACACCCCCTCTAGTGGATTCTGTGGTGCAAATTCTACCACACTGGTGCAACAGGCAATGTGGAAGCGGCTTTCCTACGTGTTTTTTGATCTCCGTGATCATGGTTTGACACATGGAGTCCATAGAGTAATTGCATGTGTTGTTTTTCCTAAACCACATTTATCCACTAGTCATTGATCCACATGACCACATTGCATGTGTTCATTTTCCTAAACCACATTGATCCACTAGAGTCATTGATCCACGTGACCACATTGCATGTGTTCATTTTCCTAAACCTCACTGATCCACTAGAGTCATTGATTCACATGACCACATTGCATGTGTTTATTTTCCTAAACTACATAGATCCACATGACCACACACACCCTCAAGTGGATTCTGTGGTGCAACTTCTGCCACACTAGTGTAACATGCAATGTGGAAGATGCTTTTGTAAGTGCTTTTGGTCTTTGTGACCATGGTTATACACATGGAGTCCATACTCATTGCATGTGTTCTTTTTCCTAAAGCACATTGATCCACTAGAGTCATTGTTCCACATAATCACATTGCATGTGTTCATTTTCCAAAACCGCATTGATCCACTAGAGTAATTGATCCACGTGACCACATTGCATGTGTTCATTTTCCTAAACCACATTGATCCACATGACAACACACACCCTCCAGAGGATTCTATGGTGCAACTTCTTTAGTCCATCATCTATGCCTCGGCATACATGAGGGGGTGCGGGCTCTATTTATAGGTCAGCCACTAACATGGGGGTAGTTTGGGGATAAACTAGGCAAAATGGTAACACAAGCTGCTTTCCTAAGTGTTTTTGCTCTTTGTGACAATGGTTTGACACATGGAGTCCATAGAGTCATTGCATGTGTTCTTTTTCCTAAACCACATTGATCCACTACAGTCATTGATCCACATGACCACATTTCATGTGTTCATTTTCCTAAACCAAATGACCACATACACCCTCCAATGGATTCTGTGGTGCAACTTCTACCACACTTGTGCAACATGCAATGTGGAAGCTGCTTTCCTAACTGTTTTTGGTCACTATGACCATGGTTTGACACATGGAGTCCATAGAGTAACTACATGTGTTCTTTTTCCTAAACCACATGTATCCACTAGAGTCATTGATCGACATGACCACATTGCATGTGTTCATTTTCCTAAACCACATTGATCCACTAGAGTCATTGATCCACATGACCACATTGCATGTGTTCATTTTCCTAAACCACATTGATCCGCATGACCACACACCCTCTAGTGGATTATGTGGTGCAACTTCTACCACACTGGTGCAACATGCAATGTGGAATCTTCTTTCCTAAGTGTCTTTTGTCTCTGTGACCATGGTTTGACACATGGAGTCCATAAAGTAATTGCATGTGTTATTTTTCCTAAACCACATTGATCCACTAGGGTCATTGATCCACACGACCACATTGCATCTGTTCATTTTCCTAAACCACATTGATCCACATGACCAAATTGCATCTGTTCACTTTCCTAAACCACATTGATCCACATGACCACACACACCCTCCAGTGGATTCCGTGGTGCAACTTCTGCCACAATGGTGCAACATGCTATGTGGAAGCTGCTTTCCTAAGTGTTTTTGCTCTCTATGACAAATGGTTTGACACATGGAGCCCATAGAGTAATTGCAATTGTTTTTTTCCTAAACCACATTGATCCACTAGAGTCATCGATCCACATGACCACATTGCATGTGTTCATTTTCCTAAACCACATTGATCCACTAGAGTCATTGATCAACATGACCACATTTCATGTGTTCATTTTCCTAAACCACATGCTCACATACACCCTCCAGCGGATTTTGTGGTGCAACTTCTACCACACTTGTGCAACATGCAATGTGGAAGCTGCTTTCCTAACTGTTTTTGGTCTCTGTGACCATGGTTCGGCACATGGAGTCCATAGAGTAACTACATGTGTTCTTTTTCCTAAACTACATGTATCCACTAGAGTCATTGATTGACATGACCACATTGCATGTGTTCATTTTCCTAAAGCACATTGATCCACCAGAGTCATTGACCCACGTGACTACATTGCATATGTTCATTTTCCTAAACCACATTGATCCACATGACCACACACCCTCTAGTGGATTATGTGGTGCAACTTCTACCACACTGGTGCAACATGCAATGTGGAAGCTTCTTTCCTAAGTGTTTTTATCTCTGTGACCATAGTTTGACACATGGAGTCCATAAAGTAATTGCATGTGTTCTTTTTCCTAAACCAGATTGATCCACTAGGGTCATCGATCCACATGACCACATTGCATGTCTTCAGTTTCCTAAACCACATTGATCCACTAGAGTAATTTATCCACGTGACCACATTTGCATGTGTTCATTTTCCTAAACCACATTGATCCACATGACCACACACACCCTCTAGAGGATTCCGTGGTGCAACTTCTACCAAACTGGTGCCTAAGTGTTTTTGTTCTTTGTGACCATGGTTTGACACATGGAGTCCATAGAGTCATTGCATGTGTTTTTTTTTAAAACAACATTGATCCTCTAGAGTCATTAATCCACATGGCCACATTGCATGCGTTCTTTTTCCTAAAACACGTTGATGCACTAGAGTCATTGATCAACATGACCACATTACATGTGTTCATTTTCCTAAACCTCCTTGATCGACAAGAGTCATTGATCCACATGACCACACTACATGTGTTCATTTTCCTAGACAACATTGATCCACATGAACACACACACCCTCAAGTGGATTCTGTGGTGGAACTTCTACCACACTAGTGCAACATGCAATGTGGAAGCTACTTTCCTAAGTGCTTTTGGTCTCTGTGACCATGGTTTTCCACATGAAGTCCATAGTCATTGCATGTGTTCTTTTTCCTAAACCACATTGATCCACATGATCATACACACCCTCAAGTGGATTTTGTGGTGCAACTTCTGCCACACTGGTGCAACATGCAATGTGGAAGCTGAATTCCTAAGTGTTTTTGCTCTCTATGACAATGGTTGACACATGGAGTCCATATAGTCATCCCATGTGTTCTTTTTCCTAAACCCAATTGGTCCACTAGAGTCATGTATCCACATGACCACATTGCATGTGTTCATTTTCCTAAACCACATTGATCCACATAACCACATTTCATGTGTTCATTTTCCTAAACCACATGACCACACACACGCTCCAGTGGATTCTGTGGTGCAACTTCTGCCACACTTGTGCAACATCCAATGTGGAGGCTGCTTTCCTAAGTGTTTTTGGTCTCTGTGATCATGGTTTGACACATGGAGTCCATTGAGTAATTGCATGTGTTCTCTTCCTAAACCACATTTATCCACTAGAGTTATTGATCCACATGACCACATTGCATGTGTTCATTTTCCTAAACCACATTGATCCACTAGAGTCATTCATCCACATGACCACATTGGGTGTGTTCATCTTACTACACCTCATTGATCCACTAGAGTCATTGATCCACATGACCACATTGCAAGTGTTCATTTTCCTAAACCACATTGATCGACATGACCACACACACCCTCCAGCGGATTCTATGGTGCAACTTCTCCCACACTAGTGCAACTGGCAATGTGGAAGCTGCTTTCCTCAGTGATTTTTCTCTCTGTGACAATGGTTTGGCACATGGAGTCCATAGAGTCATTCCATGTGTTCTTTTTCCTAAACCACATTGATCCACTACAGTCATTGATCCACATGACCACATTGCATGTGTTCATTTTCCTAAACCATATTGATCCACTAGAGTCATTGATCCATATGACCACATTTCATGTGTTCATTTTCCTAAACTACATGACTACACACACCCTCCACTGGATTCTGCGGTACAGCTTCTGCCACACTTGTGCAACATGCAATGTGGAAGCTGCTTTCCTCAGTGTTTTTGCTCTCTGTGACAATTGTTTGACACATAGAGTCCATAGAGTAATTGCATGTGTTCTTTTTGCTAACCACATTGATCCACTAGAGTCATTGATCCACATGACCACATTGCATGTGTTCATTTTCCCAAACCACATTGATCCTCTAGAGTCATTGATCCACATGACCACATTGCATGTGTTCATTTTCCTAAACCTCATTAATCAACTAGAGTCATTGATCCACATGACCATATTGCTTGTGTTCATTTTCCGAAACCACATTGATCCACATGACCACATACACCCTGTAGTGTATTCTGTGGTGGAACTTCTACCACACTAGTGCAACGTGCAATGTGGAACCTGCTTTCCTAAGTGCTTTTGCTCTCTATGACAATGGTTTGACACATGGAGTCCATAGAGTCATTGTAACATCCCAACATTAGGATCAAACGAAGGGTAAAAATAGGAATCTAAGTATGTGCATGCATGCATCTGTAGAAAACAGGGTAAATTTTTCGCAAACAAAAACCTATAGGGATCGGAGTTTCTTTCGCTAACTGGAGGTAGGAATACCAATTCGCTAACTGGAGTTTCTTTCGTTAACATTATTTGATTGAATCATAGATATAGTAAACAACAATAAGGATCTGAGAAATGAAAATGAGATAAGTAATGAATTCTTATTTCCTGATTATATCACAAGATTACAAATTGCAATAAATACATCAAAAGTAGAAGATTAAATAGAATGGAAATACAAATTTATTTCCTTATAATAAATCTTTACAGGAGTCTTTACAAAAGGAATAAAGAAAAGAAGGTTACAAGTAAAACCTATACTACTAATCTAGTTCTAGACTAAATCTTGTATCTCCAGATCTTGTTCCTGCAAATAAGATGAAAACAACTAAAAAGGAAACAAGCGGTTAATCAATTAGTGTTACTCTCAGTGGTGAACAATGAAATGCATTGTTCCAATTACATCAATGAGTCATTAACATGGGCAAGTTTCACCATGCAGTAAATAGTAAAAAGTAACAGGTGGAGATGTTATCACTTGAGCTGATCCACACGACCAGGCCACACAGGCACACAACTTAGTCATAGAATGCATGCAGTGTGATGTCATTACAGCAGCAACACTACTAGCACTCAAACAGAGCCCTCAGCCGAGGCTCATCCACAGACAACACACTCTCCTTCTCAAGCACACGCTCAGACTTCATAGAGCTTACCAAAGCCTCAACAACATCACCAGTCACTCTACCAAATTAACCAGTAGTTCACCTAAACATGGTGACATAAGGAGGGGGTGGTACAGAAGGATAGCAAGGGCAACTTACAGATCACAGGAGACTAGGAGGAGCAGGTGCAGCACCAGGAGGTGCAGGTCTAGATCAAGCCACCAACAACACCAACATAGCAGCAGCAGAACAACTTGTGTGGTGAGTTATACAAAACCATCACATGCTAATTTTTGAGTTGAGCATGTGTTGTTTTATACATAATCCTCTCAGATTCACCCAAGTAGGGTGTATCCATCATAGAGGAATTAAAACCCAAAGCCAAGCAATCTATCTTTGCAAATAATACCAAAATATCAGCTTATGCATCATGGATCTTGGAGAATAAACCATACTAACACATCCACTTATTCACTAGCTGTAACTGAATGTTTCTGGGCACATCCAAAGGATGGCAGCACCTCAGAAAGCAGTTCATATTAAAGCTATAATACACAACATGGTTTAGCAAATCCTTTTCTTCAAGTCTATAAGAACCATTGTTCTAAACTGAGTACCAAAGCATATTTGAGAGGTACACATGAGATAAAAACCTTAGTTTTTATCTAATATTGCCTTAGACCAGCATCACAGGAATAAAGCAATTATTGCATATCATAAGCCAACATATCCAGCATGAGTTTTTCAAATCAATTTAGCATCAAGTTATTCTGAAGTATGTGTAGATTAAAGCCAGTACTAGAGCAAACCCTATGTACCATTCCTAGGAAGGTGTCACCAGGACTTGTTCTAACTAAGACAATCCTACCAGAGATCACATAATCTAGGTAATTTAAAGAGGAATAGTTAATCATCTTCCTAATATATCAATTAGGAATCTTTCTTTTATAGAGAAGAACTATCACCGCAGACCTCAATGATAATTCCAGATAGCCAAATACAAGTTCCAGTATTGAAATTAGCTAACCATCATCACTAATAAGATAATAGGCTAGCTCAAAGTCACAGTAGTCCCAATTGTGTACTAATAATAACAAGAGGAAGATAACAGTTTATCTTACAGAAGCATCAGTAATTCCCTGGTTATCAATAGGCTATGTTTCAGCATAGAATCAATACCAGAGCCATTCCTAAATAGTTTAGCATCCTCAATTACAAACACAGTGGAGTGAAACCCTAATAGAACACATAACCCTAAAAGGGAATTTCTCTCTGGAGCACTCAATAGCTAGAAAGGGAAGTAAAGAGAGAGCACGAAGAGGAAGCAGAAGAACTTACTCAAGGGCCTCGTTGTAGATTAGAAGAGGAAGCAGAGGGGCCAACGAGCGCACAGTGGCACGGGGAGCACCCGAAGGGTGCTACAACCCGCACCAAGCCAAGGCGGCGGCCACAACATCGCTAGAGGACGAACAACACCACCACAGCAACACGGGAGCATCTCATACAACCACTAGAGTGGCGGCGAAGACATCACTGGCGGCACCCCAAACCCTAGGGTTCGGAACTGAGTCAGCCTCGCCGAAGGAGAGCGCCAAAGCCAAATCGAAATGGACCAGACGAAGGAGCAGGGTCCACAACCTCGTCATGCACCACGGTGGCGGCCGGGAACGACCAGAGCAGCGGCAATCGAGCAGCAACGGTGTGGCGCCCCGCAAAACCACTACTAGAAAATCGCTGTGTTTTTGTGCATTGCATCATCATGACCGCATGCTCATGTCATGATGCCACATTGCATATGAGCATCGTCATGTCATCATGCATATTTTTCTTGCATCACAAAAGTATTTTTATTAAACACCGTATTTTGTTTTCCTAAAATATCAGTACGGTCTAATATATATTAGGCCGTCATCTGTCTTTGTTGTTTTAAAATAAAACAATAGTTTTCCGGTCATTATGTGACGGTAAAGATTTTCTTATTTTACTAAAGATAAAAGTTAGACCAAAAGGAGGTCTAAAGTTTTAGCCTAAATCTAGCCCATCTAGTCTACTTTGGACTAGATAAATATCTATTTTTCCTCTCTTTTCTTCCAACCCTAGCCCACCTATTTTTTTCCTACCTACCCAACCCACACCCTAACCTAGCCAGCCACCCCACCGACCAAACCCTGCCGCCACCACCTACCCACACTCCCACCCATCGCCACCTCATTCCAGCCAATCTCGACATGGCACCTCCCCACCTGCCCGTCCCCTGGTCCCACCCCACCGACAGCCACCACAGCTCTGGCCCCTACCCTGTCACGTACATAGCACAACGCACGCACACACGTTGCCCCGCCCTGCCGTTTCCCGCCTCCCGCCAGCTTTCTCCCCCACCACATGGCCCAACCCGACCCACAACTGGCCCTGGACACCGACACGACCAACCCTGGCCACTAACGCATGCCTCGTCCCTACCCCGCTCGACTCCTGCAACCCCGCCTCCTGCTCTGGTTCGACGCCGCCGCCAGCGAGCCGCATGGCCGCGTAGCCCGTAGCTCATCACCGCCTCCTCCTAGCCCCTCGCCGGATCCCAAGTGTCGCCGCCACCGGAGCCGTTCGGCGTCCCTGTAGCGAGTCCGCCGCTGGCCGGCGCGGCCCCACTCCCGCCAAGTTCTCTACCGCCGTCGGCCTAGTCGTCCCCACCAGCCCGAGCTCCTCCCGGCCGGCGAGCCTTCCCCCTGACGCGCTCCTCGTCGAGCTAGGCCACCATCTCTGTCCGCCCGCTTTGCCCGCTGCTCCCAGCACCACCTGCTGCCTCCCGCATCGACTCCTCGTCGCCGAGACCTGTCCGCTCCCGGATGTTCTCCACATCACCTCGGGCCCAAGTTTCCACGACGTGGCACCTCCGTCCACTTCCTCCGGCCTCGTCCCCTAGATCGCCCAGGCGCCTTGCGTCTGCCGTCAACATCAGTACCAGCATGCGCTGCTGCTTCTTGCTTCCGTCGCGCGACCAGGTTGTAGCACGATCGGTGGCTATTCGGTCATATGTCTGTAAGGGCGTGTTTTTCGCCTTGCGACCCGTGTTCTGGCAGAAAACCACAGAAATTCGTTTCCCCAAGTTGGCTTGCAAGGTTTGGCTCCATGACACCAAGATCTTCCCCGATACCGAGTATGCGAGAGATTCAAAGCACCAAGGACGACACATGAAGATGTACGGGGACAATGCACCAAGGAGATCTGCAACCCCACAAGGACATCGTTCGGCTGCCAAGGTCTTCTGAAGAGCCACCAAAACCAAACCACGGGGTTCAACAAGATCTTCTTCCTGGACCCGAGGAGCGAACCTGGTGGCACCCGATGGACCATCAACAAGACCTTTGAAGTGAACATCGAGCTCTTCTTCCCGAAACCGGAGATCCACGGATCCGATGCCCGAGGACCGGACGCCAAGTTCTTCATCCCGAACGCCAAGACCGACCCGACATGCGGACCCGATAAGATCTTCGCGACGACAAGATCGACACCGACCAAGATGAGTCCGATGAGCCACCGACGCCAAACCAAGTCCTCTTTCCCGGAACGCCAAGCTCTCCTTCCATTGTCCGAGACCGATCTCATCGAATCGAACCTCGCCTTCCTGTCGAACCCTGAGACCGGACCCCAGACCCGAGTCCCGTCGAACCCCAAGACCTTCCGAACCCAGATGTGTGACCCCTTCTCTGAGACCCTATTTTTATAATATGACTTATACCTGTCGCATAATTAAATCATCATGTTTGCATACATGTCATCTAGTGGGTTGGGATAAATAGTCGATTCACCTAAATTAAATATGGAGTCTATATGCAGGATAGTTTTGTCTTATTCCGGACTCCATATAATTTTGGTAGCGAACCGATGCTATGCTTTGCCTTGTTAATACAACATTTAAATTGCGGGGTATCTAAATAACTAGAACCTATTAATTGATTGTCGGTACCCTGGTTCCGCTTAGTACTGCCTAATTGCATCGCATCTGCATCATATCATAATCATGCCAGATCTTCTGCCAAAGTATTAAATATTGCATCCGGTGTTTCTTCTAGTGTTTGCTTCTTCGTGGATTAGACCGATGAATTGATGCGAGTATCGACAAGTTCTCCGGATATGATCCTTCGGCAGTGTTTTCCAGGCGAGCATCTCTTCCCCTTCTACCTATTTTACATTTATAGTCTTTATTTCCTCCTGTTGATCTATTTCTATCCGTGTCGCGATGCTTTAGTTTCCGTGCACCAGTTATATCCCGTGCAGCCTCTATATTGCCATGGACACCTCCTAATACCTGTTGTTTGGTAGATAGCTGGCCTTACGAGTCGTAGTTCCTTGCTTAGGTGCGATCTCGTGTTGTCAAGTACCACAATTGTTGGAATGCTGGCAGATGTTAATGGTGGAGATGATCACGACTTTAAATACAACTATTAAATTGCTAGATATAACTAATGCAGAGGCATCGGTGGGCAATAGATGTTATTTGGTTCTTCCACGCTCACTTGTGTCCCGTAGGACCTCGAGTACTTGATACATGTTCCTTGATTTTTCCCACTATCCACATTCGGGAGGCCTTATGGACCCCCCCCCCCCCCTGAGCCAGAGCTTGATTCATTTCTATTTCTTGGGGCCACAAAGTAGTTTGGGGCTTTATTACTATCCTTTACTTATGCCATGTTACTGCTTTATTTAAGATTGTGCGTGGAGCACATGTACTGTTTAGGATCGTGGAATGTTTTCGCGGTGTCGACGAGCCCAGTCACACTTTCGGGTTCCCAGTCGTTTACAGCCATTGACACAAACCCTGGGTCCATCTCGGAGCCGGCCAACTTCGTTGCGGGTACCTTAGTGCGGTGGCCCCCTGAAATATTTATGAATCCTGTGATTGCTTTGTCGTGAAAGCCTCGTTCAGTTTTGAGTTGGTTTTTCCGAGGTTGATCGAGTGTGTGTTGCTATTTGTGCACCCCTGCAGGGTAAAACTTTCTGAAAGCCGTGTCCGCGGTTATGGACGACTTGGAGCACAGTATCTCGATTATAGACAAGCATAACTAAAGTAGTGCTATAAATTTGACTTAATATGTGACTAGTAATCAGATGCAACTATAACGGAATGGATATGAAAAATGCCAACAACTGGTGGATCTGGGGTTGTTTTGTGACATGTTGTACCTGCCTAGTAAGTATTGCAACCCCAATCTAATGTGATAAAAGTGCCAACAATTGCTGGGTTTTGGGATTTCCTCAGGACAATTATATCTGACTAGTAATTGTTCCAACTACAACGGAATGTTAACTAAAACTGCCCACTACTTATGCTATCAGGATGGCTCATGCTATCTATATCTGATTAGTAATTGCTGCAACTATAACGGAATGAGTAAAATTCTCAACTGTGTGAGTTCCTTGGTCCGACTTCCTCTTTTGGTCTCGAGGGGAAAATACCAGGATGGGTTTGTTTGGTGTTAGCTTCAGGTTGGATCCGAATAGGTCTTTCTTATCCCTCTCTGATAACCGCCAGTTGTATCGAGTCTCTATAGGTTGTTTAGTGCCGCTGCGTTGCCGCTTCAGTCCACCATACCTATGTAGGCGAGAGCTGCGTCTAGCCTTGACATGTACTGGCCTCAGTACTGACGCTCCTCTTTTTCCTTGGCCCTTTGTCGGCACCCCTTTTGTTTTAGCAGGTTTGAGATCGACGTCGTTAGCAGGGTTACCCTTCCGGCTTGGCCTGGGCAGGGTTATGGATGCCATTGGTTATTCTTCAGGGCTCTTAGCCCCATTTGCATCTTGTCCGTAGTCGGACGCTCTATCGTTTTCAAGGTGATTTGGATCTTTGTATAGTATATTTGTATTCTTGACTCATGGAGTCATTGTTGTATATATATGTTCTGTGGGTTCCATCATGGACTAATGTGTAATGGTATTACTTCGTTTTCCACTCGCACGAAAGTGCCTGGTGGCTGTCCTTGAATCGTTTCTATGCGGGTTTGGCGGAAAGGTCTAAAACTTGCATAGGGCCGATTCGAGGGTGTTACAGAGTGGTATCAGAGCTTAGCAGTTGCGATACCCCACAAGTATAGCCTGTACGATAACCTAGCTAATGGCCGAAGTAGAGTGTTAAAACTATTTTGCAAAATCGGTTGGATAGATCTGACTAGGTCTGATTTTACTCCTTACCCCTCTGCAATTCCTCTCTTACCTCTACGTGTTTTGATTCTACTCTCTTATCTCTTCTTCAAGTCCAGGAATTCTCGTGGTTGGGGTTCCGTCGTACTTTCAGGGTTTCGCTTCCTCCTTTGGCAACGTTGTTTCTACCTCCGGACTTCATGCTATCTGAGCGATCCTTTATCTGTTGGACTTGTTTTTGTTCCTTGTTGTGCATTCTAGTGTTTTCCGACGCGACGACATCATCTATGCCAGATCCGATGCAGTGTCTGCATCACTCCTTTGTTTCCGAACACCGCTTGTCGAGATCTTCAGTCTGATTTTGAGAGTTGGTTGCATAATTCTCCTATTCATGGAAGCTAGAGGTGACTTTATAGAGTAATGGTTTGGGTGCGCGATGGACTAATCACCATCCGACTACTCTTATCATTCGCTTTTGTATATCGAATCGGTGGATCCAGCAATTTTACTCCATCCATGGAAGCTAGAGGTGGCTTTATTTGTTGATACCTCTACCTTCGCCCTTTGTTCCCGGAGTGTTCTCTCGACGATCACGGACAACAACCTCTTGTTAGTGGTGTCGCGAGGATCTACACGAAGCGAGAAGATTCAGATCACGGACCTTCTTCTCGGTACCATGAGGCGGATCTCGAGGGCGAGATCCATTGTTAGTGGTGTCGAATTGTGGCGCCCCGCAAAACCACTACTAGAAAATCGCTGTGTTTTTGTGCATTGCATCATCATGACCGCATGATCATGTCATCATACCACATTGCATTTGAGCATCGTCATGTCATCATGCATATTTTTCTTGCATCACAAAAGTATTTTTATTAAACACCGTATTTTGTTTTCCTAAAATATCCGTATGGTCTAATATATATTAAGCCGTCATATCTCTTTGTTGTTTTAAAATAAAACAATAGTTTTCCGGTCATTATGTGACAGTAAAGGTTTTCTTATTTTACTAAAAATAAAAGTTAGACCAAAAGTAGGTCTAAAGTTTTATCCTAAATCTAGACCCATCTAGTCTACTTTGGACTAGATAAATATCTAGTTTTCCCTTCTTTTCTTCCAACCCTAGCCCACCTATTTTTTCCTACCTACCCAACCCACACCCTAACCTAACCAGCCACCCCACTGACCAAACCCTACCACCGCCACCTGCCCAAACTCCCACCCATCGCCACCTCACTCCAGCCAATCCCGACATGCCACCTCCCCACCTGCCCGTCCCCTGGTCCCACCCCACCGACAGCCACCACACCCCTAGCCCCTACCCTTTCACGTACACAGCACAACGCACGCACGCACATTGCCCCACCCTGCCGTTTCCCGCCTCCCGCCAGCTCTCTCCCCCACCACGTGGCCCAACCCGACCCACAACTACCCCTGGACACCGACACGACCAACCCTGGCCACTAACGCACGCCTCGTGCCTACCCCGCTCGACTCCTGCAACCCCGCCTCCTGCTCTGGTTCGACGCCGCCGCCAGCGAGCCGCATGGACGCGCCGCCCAAGTCGGTGATCTTCTTCATGACTACCGCCAGTCCCTTGAGAACATTGGCGAGTCCCTCAGGATTCCGGACATGCCAAGCATGTCGGATTTTCAGGTGCGGGAGAAGGCGAAGGAGATGCCGCAGCTTGTTTGGGACTGGAACATGTCCTACGCACGGACTGCTGCGTAGAACGCTCTCACCATGGTCATGAGCCACCATGGAAACATGGAGATATGACAAGTGACCAGAGGGTACTGCAAGGTAGACGAAGACGGCCAGGAGCAAGACCTTCAAGCCATCATGCACTCCTGTGCTGGATATGGGTGCCACGTAGCTGATCTAACCAGCTACGAGATCCCCTTCTTCACTCGCGTAGCTACTCCACCACCTCCTCCAGAAGAAGCCTAAGAAGTTTCCGACGATGAACGGACCACCTCGGATCCGGACATCTCGGCACGATATCAAGGCGGAGTAACCAGCGAGCCGACAGCTCCTTCATCTCCTCCTGCATCATAGACCACAAACTTATCTATTATTCTGTGAAAGAACATGATGCGTTTGTAAATATTAAGTACTATTGACTTTTGCTAGTGCTAAACTTTTAATCTATTCAGCACTTTTTGGCTTTTGAAATTTTTGCGTGCCTGAAATGTTCACATAAGCACTTGAAATTTTCCGTCTCTAATTATCGTTTATCTGGCTTTCCGCCTCGTCCCTTTCATGAGCCGGCTAAACCTTCAGCCGGAAACTTTGCTGAGCAACGCAGCTCAATTGCTAAACCAGTTTAAACTCGGAAACAAAGCCGGCTTCCAGTACCAACAATTCACTACTCGGAAAATACACGCATCCAGCAATCAGACAAATAACCCAAGTAAAGACTAGAAATTTTAGAGTTATACCCGAAGGTAGTAGTTTTAGAATCGGAAATCTAAACCAGAACGAACATGAGCATAAAATACTTTCAAGCATTTTGGGATTTTCGACTATGACATGATCATTAGGAAATAAGATGGTAAAAACTTCTCAGAAAAACTTTGAGGTAACCAAAACTTTTATTTCTCACAGAACATGTACATATGTATGATTACAAAGAAGGATAAACTAAGAATAAAAGGGACATAGATGAGCAATATTCCACGGTCTATCTAACTCATCCGGATTTGTACTGCCTCCAGCTCTCTTTCTCTTCTTAGTAGCAAGTCTTTCTTTGACTGGCCTCATGTCAGTTAAGTAGTACGATCCATTGTGCAATACTCGACTAACTAAAAAGGGCCCTTCCCATACTGGGGAAAGTTTGTGCTTTCTTTGTTGCACAAGCCAGAGAACCAAATCACCTTTATTGAAAGATCTAGTTCGGACTCTCTAGCTATGATACTTGCGTAACTTCTGCTGATAGGCTGTAGATCTCATTTCAGCAACAACGCGAACTTCTTCGATTAAGTTGAGATCATTTTGTCGAGAAATCTCGGCATCCTCTTCGATATACGCGGCCACTCTAGGAGAAGTATGAATTAAATCGCTAGGAAGAACTGCTTCTGCACCATAGACCAAGAAGAAAGGTGTGTATCCTGTTGACCTGTTCGGAGTTGTTCGTAAACTCCAAATTACCGAGGGTAATTCCTCTGCCAAGCCCCCGCAGCACGTCGTAGTGGTGCTTCGAGTCTTGGTTTCAAGCCTTGTAGAATTAAACCATTTTCTCTTTCGACTTGTCCGTTAACCTGTGGATGTGCGACTTATGCAATGTCAAGCCGGATATTTTGCTCATCGCAGAATTCAGCCAATTCTCCCATGGAAAAGTTACTCCCGTTGTCCGTGATACTACTATGCGGATAACCATACCGGATTATAACATCCTCGACAAATCTTTTGGCTGTTGCTCCATCACAACTAGTGACAGGTTTAGCCTCGATCCACTTTGTGAATTTGTCCACCATCACTAAGAGGTGAGTGAATCCACTTGGGGCTCGTTTAAAAGGTCCTACCATATCAAGCCCCCAGACCGCAAAGGGCCATGTTATAGGTATTGTTCGCAGCTGATCAGTCGGAACATGAGCTTTCTTGGCGTACTTTTGGCAGCCTTTGCATGTCTTGACTAATCGTTCGGCATCTGCCTGAGCTGTAAGCCAGAAAAATCCATGTCGAAAAGCTTTTGCCAATAAAGATTTGGCCGCAGCGTGGTGACCACACTCACCTTCATGGAGTTCCCTTAAGATTTCCACTCCTTCTTCCGGAGATACACAATGCTGAAAAAACCAAGAAACACTCCGTTTATGGAGCTCACCTTTAACAACAGTATAGGCATTTGCTCGTAGGATAATCTGTCGGCTCAGTACCTCGTCTTCGGGTAATTTGCCATCTACCAAATAATCGAGGTACGGTTGAGTCGAGCTGGGGATTACAGCTAGAACTGCTATCAAAGGTGAGTCGGATTTGGTCGGATATTCCTCATCTACTCCCTTTATCGAGGGAACTTTGAGGTGCTCTAAAAATGCACCATCTGGGACCTCTTTCCGCGTAGAGCCTATTCGAGATAGTGCATCTGCTTCCTCATTTTCTGCTCGAGGGATGTGTTGAACCTCAAACCTCTCGAACGATTTAGATAGATCATCCACGACAGCTTTATATGCTGCCATGTGCTTATTTGCATTACAAATATCCAAGACTTGCTGAGCAACAAGATCCGAATCTCTGTAACACATAAAACGTCGGATGCCAATATCCTTAGCAATCTGGATTCCTTGCAGCAGTGCTTCATACTCGGCAGTGCTGTTTGTCGCTGTGAAGTGGATCTGCAACACGTATAAAAGTTTATCTCCTTGGGGTGATTTGAGCACCACGCCAGCCCCCGAGCCCCCACGAGCCTTAGACCCATCGAAAAAGAGGGTCTAATATTCCGACTCAGGGAGGACCATGTTCTCCTTTGTCTCTGTCCAATCAGCGACAAAGTCAGCAAGGATCTGGGATTTGATTGTTGTCCGGGGTTTGTACTCAATATCGAAAGCTGCAAGCTCTATGCCCCATTTGGCGACGCGTCTTGTGGCATCGCTATTGTTGATTATATCTCTCATGGGAGCTTTGCTCACCACGGTAACTGGATGCTCCTGAAAATAGTGTCGTAACTTACGAGATGCTAGAAAAACACCGTAAGCCAACTTTTGATAGTGCGGATACCCCTGTTTTGATTCTGCCAGGACCTCGCTGACAAAGTACGTCGGACGCTGCACCAGGTGTTCCTGATTTTCTTCTGGTCTCTCCACTACCATAACGATACTGACAACCTTATTTGTCACAGCAATGTAGAGCAACATCAGTTCCTGAGGTTCCGGCGCAGCATGGGTAGGAGCAGATGAGAGTACTTTCTTCAGGTCTTATAGTGCAGCTTCAGCTTCGTCAGTCCAGACAAAATCCTTGGTCTTCTTCAGGAGTTTGTATACAGGTGCGGCTCTTTCACCAAGCCGGCTTACAAATCGACTAACCGCAGCAATGCAACCAGTTAATATTTGTACATCCTTCAGGCGAGTTGGCCTGGAAATATTGAGAATAGCCTTGATCTTGTCGCGGTTCACCTCTATGCCTCTTTGAGACACGATGAAACCTAACAATTTTCCGGCTGGTATTCCAAAGAAGCATTTCTTCGGGTTAAGCATGATGTTGTATTTTCGTAGATTGGCGAACGTCTCCTCCAAGTCAGAAATCAACGTTTCCTTCTTTTTGGACATGACCGCGATATCATCCACGTATGCATGTACATTGCGTCCGAGTTGATCATGGAGGCAACGCTGCATCGTGCGCTGGTACGTAGCTCCTGCGTTCTTCAGCCCAAAGGGCATCGTAACAAAATAGAAGGTTCCGAAGGGGGTTATGAATGAAGTCTTGACTTTGTCAGATTCTTTCATCCGGATTTGGTGATAACCGGAATATGCGTCGAGAAAACAGAGGAGTTTCGAGCCTGCCGTAGAATCGATAACCGTATCAATTCTAGGTAGAGCGAACGGATCTTTTGGACAAGCCTTGTTCAAGGCAGTATAATCAACACACATCCTTAAATCAGTGGTGTCCTTTTTAGGGACCATTACAGGGTTGGCCGACCAATCAGTATGGATGACCTCTTCTATGAATCCGGCTAGCTCGAGCCGCGCTAGTTCCTTAGTTATTGCCTTACACTTTTCATCGCCAAACCGTCATAAGGACTGTTTGACGGGTTTAGCGTTCGGGTTTACATTTAGAGAGTGCTCGGCAAGTTCCCTAGGTACTTCGGTCATGTCAGATGGCTGCCATGCGAAGATATCTTGATTTGCTTGGAGGAACTTGACGAGCGCGCTTTCCTATGCGCTACTTAGGCCTACGCCTATCTAGGTCACCTTGGAGGGGTCATCATCCTTCAACGGCGTCGTCTTCGCCTCTTCTGATTCTTTGAACTCTGGATTTGGCTTTGTGATCTCCTTCTTCGTTGCGGGCATCTCAGACGGATCTATGCTCTTCGTGATCTCCTGGTACTCCTGGGCGTGCAGCACGGCTTCGGCAAAGGCGGCATTTCCATCTTCGCACTCTCGCGCCTTCTTCGGGTCTCCCCTGATGGTGATCATGCCGTTGGGACCTGGAATTTTTATCATATTGTAAATGTAACATGGACGAGCCATAAAAGCCCAGTAAGCCGGACGTCCGAATATATCGTGGTATGCGCTCTTAAACGGGACTACTTCGAAGGAAAGTGCCTCCGTCCGATAATTCTTTGGAGTTCCAAAAGTAACATCCAAAGTGATCTCTCCCAGGGAATTAGCTTGTCTTCCTGGGACAATTCCATGAAAAATCACACAGCTATGGTTGAGCTTTGTTTCCGAGATCTTCATCCGGCGTAGCGTTTCGACATAGAGAATATTGATGCTGCTACCACCGTCCATGAGGGTCTTGGAGAAACCATAACCTTCAATAGGTGGATTGACGATTAAGGCATATTTTCCTCGCCTATGTAGTTTAGGCGGATGATCAGCGCGGTCAAACGTGATTGCCACTTCCGACCAGTCCAGATACCGAGGGACAGCCGGAACTGTTGCATTGAGCTCGTGGAGAACTGCTTTCTTGACCTTTGCTGGTTGAGATCCGAGGAAGGTGACATAAGTGTCCTTCTTGGTGGGAAAAGTCTTCTTCCCTTCCGGCTTGGGATTTGAAGCATCAGCTTCCTCCATGTCGGAATCTTCCTTGGTCTCCTTGTCTTTTTCGGGGTTTTGCTTTCCTTTCTTCCGCTTAGCTTTGTAGCCCGTGGTATCATCTCTCTTGATGTCGTCATTAAAATGACATTCAGCATTGGTGTGGGACGAGCCCCCATTGGCGTCTAAGTGATGGACACATGGGTTATTGGCAATGTCGGCCCAAGTGTAGGTTTTGCCTGGTTGTTGCCCTCCTCTGCCTTGGACCCTTGACGTCCCATGGCCACGCCCGCGGCCTCCGCCACGTCCTCCTCGTCCTCCAGACCCGGAAACAGTAGTGACCACTGCTGTCTCCGCGTTGGGTTTTTCTTCCGAGGTATTTTTGTGCTTCTGAGCTTGTTGCTTTGGTTGTTTTGCCGACTGAGGCACAGCCAGGACATTGAGTAATCCCTCTGCATCATCGTCAGCATATGCATACTTGCTTGCTATTTCTATCATCTCTCCCAGATCAGTAACCTTGTCACACTTCAAGCGATGGCGCGGTAAACGAATTGGGAGACCTGCGATGAAAGCTTCAATCGCAGTTTGATAGTTTACTCCTTCGCATGAGTTCTTTGTGTCGATCCATCATCTGAGATAATCCCGACAAGTTTTTCCGACTTTCTGGGTGCAACGCTGTAGGTCTCCAACCGTACAGGGCCTCCGATTTGTGCCTTCGAAATTCCGAAAGAACGCACTTTGCAAGTCATACCAGTTGTGGATGGTGTTTGCCGGAAGTTCATTGAGCCATGATCGTGCCGTCTTCCGCAACATAAGTGGGAGATATCGGGTTGCGACCAGGCTGTTTCCGCCTTTAGTGATGCCGCAAGCTTGGAAGAAATCCTGTAACCAGGTGTCTGGCCGAGCAATGCCGTCGTAGGCTTGGATATGTCTTGAGATAGTAAATCCTTCTGGGAATTTTGTAGCTCTGATGCGTGGTCCGAAGCACTTTGGGCCCAAGTACACATCATCGTTTTCATAGCGTCGAGCCTCTATGTTGGAGTTGATCCTGTGCCTTGCGTCGTTCGGGGATAGAGATCGTCCCGAATGTCGGCTGTGGCTGCAGTGCCCTGGAGCCGGACTTCGGCTTCTGCCACCACCTCCTCCGCCATGTCGTCCTCCTTGACCTCCTTGGGGGCCGTTGTGATAACTGTGTGGTGGAGAGGGTGGTGCAGCTGGATAGTTTCCGGCTGATCGCCGGCCTCCGTCTGGAGCGTCATTATTCCGGTTCCGGGGAGGTTCTTGAGTATGATGAGCCCCCTACCGTCTTGTTCCAGCGTGGTTTCCGTCGTTCCTTCGTCCGTCGTTCCCACCATGGCGAGGCTCAGTCGAACGGCTCTCATGTCTAGGAGGTGGCATTCTCTGACGATCCTCCTCCCGACGTTTCTCCTTATCTTCTCCCTTTCGATCGTTGAATTCTCGTCAGGGAGGATTCCTCGGATTCAGTGCAGCGATCACGTCTTTCTCCGCTGCTGGAGCGACATTGCTCCAGTTATGTGTAGCTCTACGATGCTGTCCCGACGATCCGATTCTTGAATAATTGTCTTCCCTGCATTTGGGGTGATGGTACTATGCCCGAACGTAATGGGATCTTACGTCAGCCCATGCCGGATCTGTGCGACATTGGTTAGAATCCGAGACCAGTTTTTGACTTCCGGACAGGGAGACCTTCTGCTGCTCCAGTCCCTTGTTGAGTAGCTTGATACCCAAGCGTATCTCCTCTGGCCCTAGATTAGATGATAGAATTTCACGAGCTTCTACGGTATTTTGCACTGGTGTTGGGTATACCCAATCTCCATTGCTATCCTTCTGTGGCTTCCCCATCTCATCTCTGAAAATGACGGCACGGACACGTGGGAATTGGTTGTCATCTATGTGACGCTTCCGTGTCTTCTGATGTAGACGGGACATGTACTCCTTGTTTGACATGCGCTTCTTCTCCACCTCGATGTTTTTGGCTTCATCAAGGAGTTGTTGACGACGCGCTTCTAGGGCCTAGGCCCTTTCGTCCAGCTCATCTGCAGTAAGTTCTGTAGTTGTAGGGATAGGTGTGGTTAAAGCGGCATCGATGAGTTTACGCGCACCTTCAGTGATCATGTGTCCATCCACCGATGCTTCTTTTTTCGGCTCGTCTAGGATAAGTGCTCCATCCGAGTCTTCTTTGTATTCCTCGGTGATTACCTCCTTTGTGAGGGGGTCTTTTGCCGTGGTCTTATTCTTCTTGTTCTTCTTCTTTGCCTTCTTGGCAGCGCCGGTAGCAAAAACGGCTTTGGGTCCGTTTCCCGGAGTCAAGCTTTGATCGGTACTTTCGGACATCTGGACTTCGGGATTATCTCCGACGTCCATGTCATCCTGCGCTTTGGGAGAGTGTTCCCAGGATGCTTCATCCATGGCTTCTCCTTCTTCTGTAGCTTTGGATTTGTACTCCTCCTCATATTCCGCGGAGAACTTTCGGAAATATGCCGACAGCATGGATTCATTCGAGGATGCGGGAACGTCGGTGTTTGTTCTAGTTCCCTCCAGCACCGAGTCGGTGTTTTCTCCAGCATTAGCAGAGCCGGATCCGGATCCGACATACCCGACGAAGTGCGATGCGTGCTTCCTGAGGTACCTGTGGCTTTCGTGATCAGCCATATCGAAACTTTTAATGGTTTCTAGGATTGCATCTGCGCTAGCGCCTTGCAGTATCATATGTCTTAGTGTGTACCTGAGGAAAGGCCTGTCTGTCCTGGCACCGTCAGAGCCGGAATCAGTGTCATTGATATGCTCCTCCTGGATTTCGATTTCCACGGGTGGGTCGATCAGGGATCCGGCTTCTCGAGGGAGATCTACTCCAGATTCAACTTGGACCGTAAGGTCTTCTTCAGGCTCAGATTTCTCCACTATCTCCACAACTAGTGCGGGCTGGGTGGGATTAGGGTTTTCTGAGATCTGGAACTCTGCCGCCTCTACGGACAAAGGGGCCCCAGAAGATTCTTCTGCTTCTATCATCACCGCTGGGGTGGGTTGGGCAGGTTCAGCGAAACCGATGTAAACATCGATCTCCCCAAAAGACATGATTGTATAAGAAGTCACGGTCTCCCTAGACGGAATCCAAGTCTCGTCGAGAACGATGAGAGGGATGTTGCTGGCGTAGAGGATGCGACCAACGGCGATGGTCTCGCCGATTCCGATTCTTGCAGATTCCGCTCGGAACACAGATCCGAAGCTCACTTGCCCCACGGTGGGCGCCAACTGTCGTCGGATTGAGGACAAGTACGCCATGAGGGGGTCCTCGAGGTGTGCGGAAGAGAGGGGTGTGAGCCGTACGGTATTCTGGGACGATGAGCACACAAGTTTACCCAGGTTCGAATCCGCCAGCTTTGGACGAATCCTACTCCTGGTAGCAATCCAGTAATACGGCAGAGCTGGAATATGGGTTACAAGGGTTTCGCCTGTGCGAGTTGAGATTGTAGACTATTGTGCTGTAAGGTGTTCGCCCTAAAGGCTCTCCCTAGGACGGATTATATAGATATCCGGCCAAGGGAGAGATCAATCCGGATACAACTAAGAGTTGGTTACAGAGTACATCTTGAACTACAAGTAACATTATGGGCCTAAGTCGGTAAGTCTTCTGGGCCTTCCCATAGCCGGATTGGACTCCGTCTTCTCTCTCTCTGACTGGGCCGCCCGTGAAGCAAAGCTCTAACCGAAAGTGGGCCACCCTGATCAGCGAGGAACTGTGAGGATACCCGGAAAGTATATCCCCAACACCATGTGTTCTTTTTCCTACACCACATTGATCCACTAGAGTCAAGGATCCACATCACCACATTGCATGTGTTCATTTTCCTCATCCACATTGATCCACTAGAGTCATTGATCCACATGACCACATTTCATGTGTTCATTTTCCTAAACCTCATTGATCCACTAGAGTCATTGATCCACATGACCACATTGCATGTGTTCATTTTCCTAAACCACATTTGATCCACATGACAACACACACCCTCTAGTGGATTCTGTGGTGCAACTTCTCCCACACTAGTACAACATGGAACGTGGAGGCTTCTTTCCTAAGTGTTTTTGGTCTCTGTGACCATGGGTTGACACATGGAGTCCATAGAGTAATTGCATGTGTTCTTTTTCCTAAACCACATTGATCCACTAGGGTCATTGATCCACATGAACACGTTGCACGTTTTCATTTTCCTAAACCACATTGATCCACTAGAGTAATTGATCCACGTGACCACATTGCATGTGTTCATTTTCCTAAACCACATTGATCCGCATGACCACACACACCCTCCAGTGGATTATGTGGTGCAACTTCTGCTACACCAGTGCAACATGCAATGTGGACGATGCTTTCCTAAGTACTTTTGGTCTCTGTGACCATGGTTTTACACATGGAGTCCACAATCATTGCATGTGTTCTTTTTCCTAAACTACATTGATCCACTAGAGTCATTGATCCACATGACCACATTGCATGTGTTCATTTTCCTAAACCCCATTGATCCACTAGAGTCATTGATCCACATGACCACATTGCATGTGTTCATTTTCCTAAACCACATTGATCCACATGACCACACATACCCTCCAGTGGATTCTGTGGTGCAACTTCTACCAAACTGGTGTGACAAGCAATGTGGAAGCTGCATTCCTAAGAGTTTTTGCTCTCTGTGACAATGGTTTGGCACATGGAGTCCATAGAGTTATTCCATGTGTTCTTTTTCCTAAACCACATTGATCCACTAGAGTCTTTGATCCACATGACCACATAGCATGTGTTCATTTTCCTAAACCACATTGATCCACTAGAGTCATTGATCCACATGACCACATTTCATGTGTTCATTTTCCTAAACTACATGACCACACACACCCTCCACTGGATTCTGCGGTACAACTTCTACCACACTTGTGCAACATGCAATGTGGAAGCTGCTTTCCTCGGTGTTTTTGGTCTCTGTGACCATGGTTTGACACATAGAGTCCATAGGGTAATTGCATGTGTTCTTTTTCCAAAACCACATGGATCCACTAGAGTCATTGATCCACATGACGACATTGCATGTGTTCATTTTCCTAAACCACATTGATCCACTAGAGTCATTGATCCACATGACCACTTTTCATGTGTTCATTTTCCTAAACTACATGACCACACACACCCTCTAGTGGATTCTGTGGTACATCTTCTACCACACTTGTGCAACATGCAATGTGGAAGCTGCTTTCCGCAGTGTTTTTGGTCTCTGTGACCATGGCTTGACACATAGAGTCCATAGAGTAATTGCATGTGTTCTTTTTCCTAAACCACATTGATCCACTAGAGTCATTGATCCACATGACCACATTGCATGTGTTCATTTTCCGAAACCACATTGATCCACTAGAGTCATTGATCCACATGACCACATTGCATGTATTCATTTTTCTAAACCTCATTGATCCACTAGAGTCATTGATCCACATGACCACATTGCATGTGTTCATTTTCCTAAACCACATTGATCCGCATGACCACACACACCCTCCAGTGGATTATGTGGTGCAACTTCTGCTACACCAGTGCAACATGCAATGTGGACGATGCTTTCCTAAGTGCTTTTGGTCTCTATGACCATGGTTTTACACATGGAGTCCATAGTCATTGCATGTGTTCTTTTTCCTAAACCACATTGATCCACTAGTCATTGTTCCACATGACCACATTGCATGTGTTCATTTTCCTAAACAGATTGATCCACTAGAGTCATTGATCCACATGACCACATTGCATATGTTCATTTTCCTAAACCACATTGATCCACATGCCACACACACCCTCCAGTGGATTCTGTGGTGCAACTTCTGCCACACTAGTGCAACAGACAATGTGGAAGCTGCTTTCCTAAGTGTTTTTGCTCTCTGTTACCATGGCTTGACACATGCAGTCCATTGAGTCATTCCATGTGTTATTTTTCCTAAACCACATTGATCCACTAGAGTCATTGATCGACATGACCACATTGCATGTGTTCATTTTTCTAAACCACATGAAGATACACACCCTCTAGTGAATTTTGCGGTGCAACTTCTGCCACGCTTGTGCAACATGCAATGTGGAAGCTGCTTTCCTAAGTGTGTTTGGTCTCTGTGACCATGGTTTGACACATGGCATCCATAGAGTAATTGCATGTGTTCTTTTTCCTAAACCACATTGATCCACTAGAGTCATGGATCCACATGACCACATTGCATGTGTTCATTTTCCTAAACCACATTGATCCACTAGAGTCATTGATCCACATGACCACATTTCATGTGTTCATTTTCCTAAACCACATTTGATCCACATGACCACACACACCCTCTAGTGGATTCTGTGGTGCAACTTCTCCCACACTAGTACAACATGGAACGTGGAGGCTTCTTTCCTAAGTGTTTTTGGTCTCTGTGACCATGGGTTGACACCTGGAGTCCATGGAGTAATTGCATGTGTTCTTTTTCCTAAACCACATTGATCCACATGAACACGTTGCACGTTTTCATTTTCCTAAACCACATTGATCCACTAGAGTAATTGATCCACGTGACCACATTGCATGTGTTCATTTTCCTAAACCACTTTGATCCACATGACCACACACACCCTCTAGAGGATTCTGTGGTGCAACTTCTGCCAAACTGGTGCCTAAGTGTTTTTGGTCTCTATGACCATGGTTTGACACATGGAGTCCATAGAGTCATTGCATGTGATTTTTTCCTAAACCACATTGATACACTAGAGTCATTGTTCAACATGACCACATTGCATGTGTTCATTTTCCTAAACCACATTGATCCACATGACCACACATACCCTCTAGAGGATTCCGTGGTGCAACTTCTGCCAATCTAGTGCAACATGCAATGTGGAAGCTATTTTCCTTAGTGTTTTTTGTCTCTGTGACCATGGTTTGACACATGGAGTCCCTAGATTCATTGCATGTGTTATTTTCCTAAACACATTGATCCACTAGAATCATTGATCCACATGACCACATTGCATGTGTTCTTTTTCCTAAACCACTTTTATCCACATGACCACACACACTCTAGTGGATTCTATGGTGCAACTTCTGCCAGACTCGTGCAACATGCAATGTGGAAGCCGCTTTTCTATGTGTTTTTGGTCTCTGAGACCATGGTTTGAAACATGGAGTCCATAGAGTAAGATGTAGCCCAACATACAGAAACCACCTTTCGTCCACATGTGCTTTAGGAATAGAACACACATGCAGTGACGTTGGTGGTGGTTTAGGAAAGGAAGACACATGCAATGACTCTGGATGTGGTTTAGGAAAGGAACACACATGCAATGACTCTAGTGGATCCATGTGGTTTCGGAAAAGAACACATATGCAATGACTCTGGTGGATCAATGTGGTTTAGGAAAGGAACACACATGCAGTGACTATGGTGGTGGTTTAGGAAAAGAACAGACATTCAATGACACTGGTGGATCCATGTGGTTTAGGAAAAGAACACACATGCAATGACTCTAGTGGTGGTTTAGGAAAAGGACACACATGCAATGACAATGGTGGATCCATATGGTTTCGGAAAGGAACACACATGCAATGACTCTAGTGTTGGTTTAAGAAAAGAAGACACATGCAATGACTCTGGTGGTGGTTTACGGAAAGAACGCACATGCAATGACTTTGGTGGATCCATGTGGTTTAGGAAAGGAACACACATGCAATGACACAAGTGGATCCATGTGGTTTAGGAAAGGAACACACATGCATAACTCTATTGGTGGTTTAGGAAAAGAAGACACATGCAATGACTTTGGTGGTGGTTTAGGTAAAGAACACACATGCAATGACTCTTGATATGGGGTGACCCGATCTTCTCAGCAAGCACTTGTC
The DNA here is from genome assembly GCA_910589775.1 of Avena eriantha. Taxonomy (NCBI): domain Eukaryota; kingdom Viridiplantae; phylum Streptophyta; class Magnoliopsida; order Poales; family Poaceae; genus Avena; species Avena eriantha. The sequence goes on from OU342740.1 coordinate 123,884,675, forward strand.
GATGATAATAATGGTGGATAGATAACTAGCTTGTAGCTATGAACTCTCCCGCTCGAACCCTGATGCGAATGCAATAGCTCTCATACCCTGTGGGATATGCACAACACCACGCTCCTGTGCACGCAGCCGTCGACGATAAACGGTAGTTTACAATCTACTGATTCCCAGTGGAACAACAAATCACACACAACTGTAGCAAGTATTTCGATAACAAGTAATTCTAGAGGTTCTAATAAGAATCAACTCTAAAATATTTTAACGTGGTCAAACCCTAACTTATGCGGTGCCCCATCTATTTAAGAAGTTGCGGGCGGCAGCCAATGCTTGGAAACTAGCCTAGTCACACCTAAACTAAGATACAAACCGACCCATAGTGGGTTCAGTCCATGGCTCTACCGTGGCGGATTTTGGTGCGGTTTTATGCCACGGCACCCTGCCGTGGCAGCGAGTCACGTTGATTTTGTGCTGCGGCAGCCTGCCGTGGCAGAGAACGGTGGCTTTTCTCTGTCACGGCAGTGATCTTCCACCAAGTGTTGACCTCCACTCTTGTTATTTCCTTGCGCTTCCTCCCTCTCCTCCCTCACGCATTCTTCATTGATCAACATGCCATGCTCGATATGCTTCAGCTCCTCGCTCCATGTGATGTCTACGCACTTCTATTATTGTAGACAGTTGTTGGGCCTCCAAGTGCAGAGGTTTGTAGAACAGCAGCAAGTTTTCCCTTAAGTGGATCACCCAAGGTTTATCGAACTCAGGGAGGAAGTGGTCGAAGGTATCCCCTCTCAAGCAACCCTGCAATCAAGATACAAGAAGTCTCTTGTGTCCCCAACACACCCAATACACTTGTCAGGTGTATAGGTGCACTAGTTCGGTGAAGAGATAGTGAAATACAAGTGGTATGGATAATTATAAGTGGTAACAGTGCCAGAAAATAGCTTTGATGGCGCGTGGAAGAGACTAAAGGAAAACTGAAATAAAGATGGAAGCAAGCAAACATGTAACATATCTAGTAGAAAATGGTGTTTCAATGCTTAGAAACAAGGCCTAGGGATCATACTTTCACCAGTGAACACTCTCATATAAATATCTTCTCTTTATGATACTACTCTGAACTACTCTCCGGTTGGACACTCTAATCCATGGTAGGGCTATAACAGCACACCTTAAAGTAAGCCTTTCCCTATCTAGATAACCCCACACTGTCACCTTGAGCACTAGATGGTTCCAACAAACACACAATTTCATAGAGACATCCAACTCCAAATATAACTCATAACAAGTATTTGTAATCTCTAGCCTAAGTGCCACCATGGTGTGCACACTGTCAACTTCACACACATGGGCACTATTAAGATGGCACCCACCGCTCCCACCTCCCCTCTGGCGATCTCCTTGGCGATCCATGGCAATCCTCTCTAACTCTCCCATGAAATGGACCCTCGTGCTCTCGGAGATACTCTGGATTTCTCCCAGGGCATAGGACTCGAATTAAAGGTTCGATCTTCCTACTCCACCCATGTGCAACCCCCATCTCCTGGATCTGGTTTTACCCTTGTGGTCTCTTTTGGCCGAGACAATTTCCGATCTGATGTAGACAATGTTTGTACTACTCTTCAATCATGCCTTGGTGGAAGTAAGCATGGTTTCTATGTCAATTTGATTCGTGATCGGACTTTTAAATTCGCAGTTTTCTCCAAAGTTGTGGGTTTCTTGATCTACAAACTCAGATGTTTTGAATGTCCGGCATTCAAATGCTATTTCTCTCTATGGGTTTTGGTGGTCCGAATTGGATCAAGGAATCATCTGATTGGTTTAACGAACAAGAGATGAATTGGACTTTGGTCTCTCGCCGGAGATCACGACTGACCGGCGCCAATTCCACGACATCAGCTGCTCATCAGAAGATGGTCTACGTGGCTCGAGCACCGGCCTCATTGCTACGTGATCCGATTTCCTTGGATCGGACACCAATTTCCCACTTGGATTTTCACTCAAGTTCTAGCATATATGGCCTGCTGCTTCTGCTAGCCCAACACCCCAGCCCCCTTAGGCCCATGTAGTCTGCTCTAGATGCCTTGCGATGGGCCATTCACTTCGAGATTGTATTTCACAATTCGCTGCAAAGGTTGTTATGGATATGGTCATATTAGGAAATCTTGTTATATCCTTGAACACAAGTGTCAGGCTTATCGCATTAAACAAAAACGACCTGAGCATATCATGTCCTCAGAAAAAGGGCTTGTCGTTACGACTTCTGAAACAGAGAACCTTGACCCCTCCGCTCTCCAGCTGAACCCTATTCATTCCTCGCCATCGTCGCCTCCCCAATCTCACACCTGCAACAACCCCCTCCCTTCCTCGACAATGGGGAACTACCCCTGCGACCCTAACCCCCACCTCCCACCTGGCGCCGAAGTCATTCAACCCTGCATCCATCACTGATGCCGGGGTTTTCACATTTTAAGTGGAGATGCCCTACTTCAGTGTGAGGACATGGCCATTGTCATCCTTGAGCCTCCCTCGGACCCTGAATAGTTCGCCGCGGATTCCCACCTGATCAGAACTTACTTCAACGTATGTGGCCTCCACATTCGCAACTTCTCCAGGTATGCCATGGGCGCCGCACTGGTACAGTTTTCTGACACTTGCGCAGGGGATACTAGTATTGAGCGTAGTCCAGTTTTTGTTGGAGATAGCATTCTTAGGGTGATTCCCCATAACAGAGGTCTGAATCATGGGAACATGACCTTCACACATGATGTTTGGCTGATCATGGTAAATTACCCCCAAGATGCATGGTTAGTGGACAAAGTTAGAGAATATGTTAGTGAATTTGGGAAATTTTTAGTCTAGAACAGAGATTACTCCAATAGAGCTAGAATCCTGGTTAAGATCAGAAATCTAGATATGCTTGAAATCCTTATTAGCTTGGTTCTAGGGGATAATACTAGTGATGAAGGTCATGGCCACTCCTGGACTGTGGTTAATTACAACCTCCAGGCTAAGGTTATTGGAGGTCTGGGTGGTGATGAGGACCCCCTTCCACCTGATGGTGGTAACCCACACCCCAAGTCTCATCCATTTGGTGGACCCTAGGATGATATGGTACATGATCATGCTCAAGAAGAACCTGCCAATGTTGCACCTAATCTTCCCACTGTTGCAATCCCACATGGAAATGCTGCACCTGCTACTGATAATGAACCAATGATTGCAACCCCTCTCCAACACAGCCCTGCACATGTTGATCATCTAGCTGAACTTTAACCTATGATGGAAGTTGTTGACTCCTTTAATGTTGTCCATGGTCTGCTATCTGATATGGTGAAAAATGCACACACCACTCTTGGCAACACTGATATATCAAATATCCATGGTGATGGCTTCCAAATTCTTGATGTGGACACTTAATATGGTAAACAGAGGAAGTGCCTCCTGAAATTTTATACCACTACACCTCATGTGCCTGTCACCTCAACTGTTTGTATTACTGAAATCTCAGAAGATGATGTGCAAGCCTCATTGGATATCTCTACTGGTGTTTCTTCTTCTGTGGATGAGGACAGCTGTTCCCAGGTGGCTAAGCGCAAGCTACTTGCTCCCAAGGATGTTGCTGCTGTCAGGCGTAGCAAAAGGATTGCCAACCAATCTGAATGATATAAGAACAAAGAAGCTGCAAAAAGGAACATGAGAAAGATTCAGCTGTTATTGCTCAGATCAATGCTTCTGGAAAATCCAGAAAGGTGGCCAAGAGCAAAGCACATCCTCATGAGGTTGTTATTATGGACCAAGATGCTCCACCCCCACCTGTCCTCCCTATTGACACCATCCAATCCATAGGTGTCAATCAATGCCTGATCTCTCCTAGTGATATTATAGAGGACAAGCTCTACACCAAATGTGGCTAATGTATTCTCATTTTGTTGCCTGTAATAATGTGTGTCATACATGTCATATGACACACAGTTTTAAGTTTCATCTACTATATCTATTTTGCACTACCTGGCATGTAATAAGCACTATTATATTGCTCATGATGAGCAAAAACATGTCTTTATATCTTTATGCTTATCTGGATGTTTCTATCTCCTCTGTTAACCATAATACCTTCCTTTTATATCTATAGATTTACCAACCTGGGTACAAAGCACATCTTGTAAATATCTCTACCCTGCCAGCTATCCCTCATGAAATCCTGGTTAATTATGTTGATCATATGCAGTTGATCCATTACATGTTGAATTATGAATAGGAGTTGGATGATTCTTGACTGGAATGTTAGAGGCATTAATTCTGATATGAGGCATGATCAAATTAGAGAAAAGGTGGACTCTAGCAATTGTGATATTATTTGCCTTCAAGAGACCAAAATAGAAGAGTTTGATCACTCCTATTTAAGAAAATTCTGCCCTAGTAGATTTTCACATTTTGCATTTTCTCCATCTCTTGGTAATTCTGGAGGACTGATTACTATTTGGAATGGTAACCTTTTTAAAGGAGATGTTCTATGTCAATCTAAATACCATATCTATGTGGCTTTCACCTGTAATCATTCTGGTACCACATGGATCCTGACCAATATTTATGGACCTGCACACAATGAACACCGAGCAGATTTTTTCAATTGGATGCATAATATTGATACTTCCAATTATCCATACTGGATGTTAGTGGGGGATTTCAATCTCATAAGAAGTCCTGAAGATAGAAACAGAGATGGTGGTGAAGCTCATAATATGATGATTTTCAACCATGCCATCCAATCACATGATCTTGTAGAAGTACCACTAAAAGGAAGATCATTCACCTAGAGTAATATCAAAGACCCCCCAGTTCTAGAAAAACTGGACTGGATTTTCACATGCCCTTTCTGGACTACAACATTCCCCAACACCATGGCCTATCTTCTTTCAAGAATTGGTTCTGATCACACTCCCATTAGTATCCAAGTGGGCACTACCATTCCTAAAGCCCAACTATTAAGATTTGAGAACTTCTGGCTGGATTTTGATGGATTTATGACACTGTGAATACCGCCCTTGCTATTAACTGCAAATTCAAATATCTCAGAGCTGGCCTTAAGAAATGGAGCAAGAAAGTTTCAAATCTCAATCATACTATTGGGAATTGCACATATATGCTGGCTCTACTTGAAGTAAATGAAGATCAGAGACAACTTGACATACATGAGATGAATTTCAAAAAGATTCTAATGAAACATACCAATAAACCCTTGGAGGCTAAAAGGATTTACTCGAAAAGCAGGGCCAAAATTAGATGGGCCAAATTGGGTGATGAGAACACCAAATTCTTCCATGCTGTGGCAACTCAGAATTTCAGGAAAAATCTCATTACACATATCAAGACTAATGACAATTTGATTGTGACTGAACATGAACTAAAGGCTTCTGCAATTTGGCACTCATACAAATAAAGACTGGGCACAAGTGAAAATATTATCATTGACTATAACCTTGATGACTTGGTTTTACCACATGACCTTTTACGCATGGATGCTCTATTCACAAATGATGAGATTGAACTTGTGGTCAAATAATTTCCTTGTGACAAAGCACCTGGTCCTAATGGTTTCAATGGGAAATTCCTCAAAAAATGCTGGCATATCATTAAGGATGACTTTATAAAACTGGTTCATGACTTTTATAATGAAACAGTAAATATGGATGCCATCAACACTGCCTTTATTACTCTCATCCCCAAGACAAATGACCCTGAGTCTATGAATAATTATAGACCCATTTCATTGGTTAGCCTTCCTCTAAAATTCATCACCAAGATTATGGCCAATAGGCTCCAGAAGGTTATTAAATCCATTCTCCATAATAATCAGTATCTCTTTATTAAAGGGAAAAATATCCATGACTGTCTGGGATGGGCATTTGAATACCTACATATCTGCCATGTGTCTAAGAAAACCATTATCATTCTAAAGATTGACTATGAGAAGGCATTTGATAAGATTGAATATAATGCAATCATTAGTATGCTGAAAGCTAAAGGATTTGGGCCCAAATGGATTTCCCTGGTCAGATCTATTTTGTTCTCCGCCTCTACCTCAGTGTTATTAAATGGTGTCCCAGGGAAAAAAATCTGTTGCAGAAGAGGTGTCAGGCAAGGAGACCCCTTATCTCCCCTTTTATTTCTTTGCACATCTGAATTATTACAAGAAATTGTCAATGATGCCTGGCACATAATGAAATCAGCTTGCCCCTTGATAATGATTTTGGAAAAAATATCCTATCCTTCAATATGCTGATGACACCCTATTGATTATGCCTGCTGATAACATTCAGATGAATAATCTTAAGGACAGACTCTAACAGTTCAGTAGTATGACTGGTCTCAAGGTAAATTATGATAAATCTACCCTGGTACCAATCAATGTACCAGAGGACTATGCATGTCAACTTGCCCCATCTTTTGGATGCAAATTGGAAAGTTTACCGTTTACCTACCTGGGTCTCCCACTTGGTACCACAAGACCATCTATTGATAGCTTGATGCCCATTGTATCTAAATTTGACAAAAAGCTCTCGTGATTATCTTCTCTCATGACATACACAGGAAGACTCACATTGTTGAATTCTGTACTCAACTCCATGCCCATTCATGCCATGTGTTCTTTTAAAGTTCCCATAACAATTTTTGTCCATTTCGAGAAAGGTGGCAGACGGTTCCTTTGGGTAGGGAAAGATATCAATAAACATGGAAAATTTCTTGCTAAATCGGAATTGGTCTATAGACCAAAGGATCAAGGAGGTTTAGGTGTCATAAACCTCAGGGTACAAAATCAGGCCCTTCTAATGAAAAATCTTCATAAATTCTACAACAAGTTGGATGTACCATGGGTTGATCTCATATGGAAAGCCTACTATCATGGAGATTCTATCCCCCACTCACTGAATCATATTGGATCCTTCTCGTGGAGAGACTGTATGAACTATGTTGATATTTACAGAGACATGACTCATTGTAAAATTGGCAATGGAAAATCTATGCTTCTATGGAAAGATCTATGGAAAGATGAATGTTTTGAAGATAAATACCACACCTGTTCTCTTTCTGCCACAATGATACCTTAACCATGAACAAGGCCATCTCTCCAGCTGATAATTATTTCTATGATCTCTGCCAACTCCCCTTGTCCATTATTGCTCATGAGGAATTAATTGATATGTTGGAGAATATCAGAAGCATAAATCACACTGATGACCATGACTCATGGTACTTTTCTTAGGGTGAGACCTTTAAAACCAGGAAAGTATACAGAGCACTGATGTCCATTATGGAAGTCATGTTGTCTCCCAAGACACATATTTTGTGCTTGGCTCCTTTTGAATATGAGATTAATAACCAAAGAATTAATGACAAGAAAGAACTTCTTCGTGGAATATAATGACTGTGTAATATGTGACACATGTCCTCAGGAAACTCTACAACATCTATTTTTTGAATGCAGCTTCAGCCAGGGGTTCTAGTGGGCCCTGGGACTTTAGTGGAACACTGCTATGGATATTCATCAAATGATTAATGATGCAAGCCACAGATTTAATGCCAATTTTCTTATGGAAATTATCATCACTGGATGCTGGAGTATATGGGACCAAATAAATAGCTTTATTTTCAAAGATCTTAATCCCTCCATCATTAGATGTATCTCTTTTTTAAAGCAACCTTCTCCTTGACTATGCATAGAGCCAAACCTAGTCTCAAGGAAGGTATGCAGCAGTGGCTTGACACACTATGATTGTAAAACGTTTGAACCTGAGCCTGGCTCAATCCTCTATACATTATAAAATTTATAAAATAACATAGTAGGGGTCTTCCCTACTGTGTTTTGTCAAAAAAACTTCACACACATGGGGAGAGCAAAGATCTATTAAATCACTTGCGTAGCAAGGTAGATCTACTTGATTAGAAAGCTCGTGATCACAATATGATCATGCATAGAGAGAGAGATGAACACATAGCTACCGGTAGAACCCTTAGCCTCGAGAGAGAACTACTCCCTCCTCATCATGGGAATCAGCATGGCGATGGAGATGGTGGTGGAGATTGATGGGGATGGCTCTGGGGGCATTTCCCCATCCCGGCAGGGTGCCGGAACAGAGACTTTCTGTCCCCCAAATCTCCCCTTCGGTGGCGGTGGCGCTGCGGAACTTTTCGTGGCTAGAGGCTGGACAATTTAGGGTTTTTGCATCGGGAGGCTTCTTATAGGCGAAAGGGCAAGGTCGGTGGAAGGCCAGGGGGGCCACACCATCAGGTGGCGTGGCCAGGGTGGACCCGCGCCACCACATTGTGTGGCCCCTCTCTGTCTCGTCTTCTGGCTCCGTGAGTTTTCCGGTAAAATATCGACTTTGGCTTTTGTCCGGTCCCATTCCGAGAATATTCATTTTCTGACTTTCCTGGAACCAAAAACAGCAGAAACAGACAACTGACACTGTGGTATCTTGTTAATAGGTTAGTTCCAGAAAATGTGTAAAAGTACTCCAAAGTGTGGACAAAACATAAGAAAGTAGATAAAAACCAAGCATGGAACATCAAAAATTATGGAAACGTTAGCAACGTACCAACATCCCCAAGCTGAACTCCTGCTCATCCTCGAGTAAATAAGTGATAAAAAGAAAGAATAATTTTTGAGGTGACATGCACCATCATAAACTTGATCAAAGTATTTGTAAAACATTCATAACTGGGATCATAGTACTTCAACATAGCATGAAAGATATAGTTCTAACAATAAGACATAGCAACTATGTTGTAACATGAAAATGCACAAACAAAATATTCATGAATAACAATGCTTTGCAATACGTTTGTTTGTTTCACATAAAGAAAACATAGCATAGTGACATTCAGCTTGTCCCTCATAGAGTAGCAAACATAAATGCACAGGACACCTTCAAAGTTTATAAGAGTGACTAGATACAAATAGTTTAAGAAAAGCAATATCAAAATTATGCATCAATCAACAAGTCTTGGGACAATGCACATAGAACTAAGAATGGCCACTATGCTCTCTCAATAGGTGCATAAAGACAGAAGGTGGAGACTCAACATAAAAGTAAAAGAAAGGCCTTCATAGAAGGAAGTAGAGATTCAAGTTTCATAAAGAGCTTCCAAAAATTATGGTACTTATTAGCTTTCAGCTCTCATTGCCCCTATCATAAGCATATTGAAGTGATTAAGGTTAAAGTGAATAAACTATGGAGTATATGCTTGACAAAGTATAAGTTGGAAATCTCATGTCCCTTGAATACGAGGGTCGCTCCTCATGCTACTCAAGTTTAGTTCTTGTCATAGTAAGTACATGTGTATCATAGAGAACCGCCAACGGATTACCTCTTGCCCGATGATACGGAAGAATCCCCATATCAAAATGACAAGGCAAGCAGACAACGAGCACCTCAGCAATCTTCTTATTTACCATGGTAAAATGGTGCTTTTTTCCGTCTTTCCTCTTTTCTCATATCTTTTTTTTCTTTTTCTCTTTTTTTCTCAATATCTGACTCTTTTTTCATAAGAAGAATGCTTCATAGACAGCTCATTATGGTTACGCTGCAGGTTTCCACCATGACAGCATGGATTAGACCGGCAGACCGGGTGTTTCTCTAACACATATACATAACTCCATGGACTTACAAGCTCCCCTTTCATTTCACACCGATGACATCCATAGACAAAAGAGCATCATATCAACTAGGTACAAAGTACAAGTGCAATGTTGAAAGTGTTCCCCATGACATCATGGTTCTGCTAATCCCCAACATATAAGTGCAAGCATATACAACATAGACGACACAATGGTTCAAGTTTATTAAGGGCAAGAAAAGTAAAGTGTGCCATCAAGTTCATGAGATCTTTAATCACTAGTTTTCTCATAACAAGTTTAATTCGAAAGGTAGAGAAAAACATGAATATACTTGGAATAGAAAATGCTAATAGGTAGGTATGGTGGACTCTTTGGAGTAACTTGTTTTTAGGAGTTGGATGCATGAGTGGAACTCATACTTGGTTACGGAGGCTAGCAAAAGACTGGGAGCGACCAACTAAGAGAGCAATAATGGCCATAATCATGTAGAGCGACAAAGAATCATTAATCAAAGCATAAAGTGATATTAAAAGTCGAAAACTAAAGGATCATAAAGGCTATGGTGATTTTGGATAGTCATTACATGCTGTGAGCATGCGCCAAGTCAACCCAAATAAAGCATCAAAGGAGAATACCACAATACTATGCTTTAATATGCTAAAACAACGCATGATTCTTTCAAGGCACATTTAGCAATCTCAATTGTTTATAACATGTTATGCTACATAAAAAATCACTAAGCATAAAGCCAAAACAATATCAAGCATGACATGAAAATCATAGGCCATAGTCAAAAACAAGCTCCTTTTTACCACTTAAGCATGAACTTTTCCTACTCTTTTCCAATCCAAACCAACTTATTTGAAAGAACTCACAAAGATAATAATAAATAAAGATCAGTGAGCTTGTCTCACAAATCCAAAAGGAAGAACTAAAAAGTTCTAAGATAAAAGCACAAGAAAACTAAGGCTAAACCCAGTGCTAGCAAAAGAGAACACTCACAGAACAATAAGAGTGAAAACTAGAGTGTTCTAGGCAATGAATAATAGGGTGTGTCTCTCTCCAAAAGAAGTGTATTGGGATCCAACCAACTTATTCAAGCAAACTAAGAAAAATAAAACTAAAAACAAAAACAAAGACGCTCCACGAACAACACAATAGTGCATGAAACAATAAAAACGAAGTGTCTAGAAGGAACCTGAGATTTTTATTGATGAAGGGGATGCCTTGGGCATCCCCAAGCTTTGACGCTTGTACTTATTGGATATTTCTTGGGGTGACACGCGTGGCATCCCCAAGCTTGAGCTTTAGTCCATTCTTCATCTCATTACATCCTTCTTTCCATACACCTAACATTTTTCTTTCATACAAAACTTCACACAATATTTATTAGCAACATTAGTGCACTCAAGATAACAAGTCTTTTGGTTCAGTTCCAACACCAATAAAACTTCCATTAAAACACAAGCAACTGTAGCACTTCCCTTAAAAATCTCAATTCCCCAAAGAGAACTCAAAAAGGAACCAACAAGAAGCAAATGCAAATAATGGCAGAAATGTGTCAAAACAGACCAGTAGGTAAAAACCAAATTTTTCGAAGACCTTATGTTGCTCAAATCGAAAAGTGTTGAACTAACTAAAGTTAGATAACAACCTGGGGTAGAAGCACAAAAATTCACGCCTCAAACCGACATACAGATATTTTACACGAATGTTTATAGTGAAGAACAAAAATATTTTTCGGGACAACAACTTTCCAAAGCATTACTTCTATCTCATTAGAGGTCACTCTTGACACAAAAAGCAAATAAAAAGGATAAGGAGCGGTTATTACAGTGGTAATAACTTCCAAGACTCATCTAAAACTTTTGGATTATCTCCCATAAGTACTTTTCTTTAACGCCGTTAAGTTTGGCATAATAGTTTGAGAAGATGCTCACATAGGAAATATGAATTGAAGTAAAAGAGAGCATCAAGAAGAAAATTCAAAGCACATTTAAGTCTAACCCACTTCCTATGAAAAATAATCTTGTAAAGAAACAAGTTATGAAAGCATAAAGCAACAAGCATAGGAAAGCAAAACAAGTGCAACTTCAAAAATTTCAACATAAAGAGGGGAAACTTAGTATTGTTGAGATACATAAAACCATGTTTCCCTCTGTCATAATAAATTTCAGTAGCATCATGAATAAAATTAACAATATAACTATCACATAAAACATTCTTATCATGAGCCACATGCATATAATAATTATTACTCTCCACATAAGCATATTTATTCTTATTAATTGTAGTGGGAGAAAATTCAACAAAATAGCTATCATTATTATTCTCATCACCATAATCATCAAATATAGGAGGCATATTGTAATCATAATTAATTTTCTCCTCAATAGTAGGTGGACTGAAAATATCATACTCATCATTGTAATCATCATATATTGGAGGTTTTGTATCATCATAAGCAATAGAATAGCTATCTTCCAAAGATGGGGAACTAAAAAGATCATTTTCATGAGAACTAGCTTCCCCAATCTTAGACTTTTCCATAGCATTAGCAATAATGGTGTCCAAAGAATTCATACTAACAACATTGTTATTAGCATGCAAATAAAGTTCCATAGGTTTTTTAATTTTCTCTTCAAACACTTCATGTCATAACTTAAGATAAATACTATAAAGCTCTCTAATTTTGTTGTTGTTTTCCATTAAGCCTAACTAGTGAAAACAAGAAACAAAAAGATAAAATGGCGGAATCTGAAGGAAATAGCTTCGAGCACTCACACCGGAGGATGTGAGTACCTTTTACCTTACCTCCCCGGCAATGGCGCCAGAAAATAGCTTGATGTCTACACATTTCTATTCTTGTAGACAGTTGTTGGGCCTCCAAGTATAGAGGTTTGTAGAACAGCAGCAAGTTTTCCCTTAAGTGAATAACCCAAGGTTTATCGAACTCGGGGAGGAAGTTGGCAAAGGTATTCCCTCTCAAGCAACCCTGAAATCAAGATAGAAGAAGTCTCTTGTGTCCTTAACGCACCCAATACACTTGTCAGGTGTATAGGTGCATTAGTTCACCGAAGAGATAGTGAAATACAAGTGGTATGGATAATTATAAGTGGTAACGGTGATTGAAAATAGCTTGATGGCGTGTGGTTGATGTGGGAAGAGACTAAAGGCAAACTTAAAAAAAGATGGAAGCAAGCAAACATGTAACAGATCTAATTGCAAACGGTGTATCAATGCTTAGAAACAAGGCCTAGGGATCATACTTTCACTAGTGAACACTCCCATATAAATATCTTCTCTTTATGATACTACTCTTAAAAACTTTCCGGTTGGACACTCTAATCGTTGGTAGGGCTATAACAACACTCCTCAAAGTTCGTTTTCCCATCTAGAAAACCCCACACTGTCACCTTGAGCACTAGATGGTTCAAACAAGCACCACAAAGTTCGTTTTCCCATCTAGAAAACCCCACACTGTCACCTTGAGCACTAGATGGTTCAAACAAACACCACAATTTCATAAAGACATCCAACTCCAAATATAACTCATAACAAGTATTTGTAATCTCTAGCCTAAGTGCCACCATGGTGTGCACATTGTCAACTTCACACACATGGGGAGAGCAGAGATATATTAAAGCACTTGAGTAGAAAAGTAGATCTACTTGATTACAAAGCTCATGATCACAATAAGATCATGCATAGAGAGAGATGTACACATAGCTACAGGTAGAACCCTTAGCCTCGAGGAAGAACTACTCCATCATCATCATGGGAATCAGCAATGGTGATGGAGATGGCGGTGGAGATCGATGGAGATGGTTCTGGTGGCACTTCCCCGTCCCAATAGGGTGCCGGAACAGAGACTTTCTGTACCTCGAATCTCCCCTTTAGTTGCGGCGGCGCTGCGGAACTTTTCATGGATGGAGGTTTGACTATTTAGGGTTTTTGCATCGGGAGGCATCTTATAGGCGAAGAGGCAAGGTCGGTGGGCGACCAGGGGGCCCACAGCACCTGGTGGCGCGGCCAGGGCTAGCCCGCACCACCACATGGTGTGGCCACCCTGTGGCCCCTCTCCGTCTCGTCTTCTGGCTCCGTGAGTCTTCTGAGAAAATAACGATTTTGGATTTTGTCCGGTCCAATTCCGAGAATATTGATTTTCTGACTTTCCTGGAACCAAAAACAGCAGAAAACAGGCAACTGCCACTGTGACATCTTGTTAATAGGTTAGTCCCAGAAAGTGTATAAAAATACTCCAAAGTGTGGACAAAACATAAGGAAGTAGATAAAAACTAAGCATGGAACATCAAAAATTATGGATACGTTAGCAACGTATCAGACGCCCATTTTGCATGACGACACCTCCAATGCCAATACCGCGAGCGTCACACTGCTCAAAATTTTTTGTGAAATCCGGTAAAGCAAGAAGAGGTGCTTTAGTGAGCCTCTTTTTAAGTTCATCAAGATCTTTTTGTTGTGCTTTGCCCCACACGAAGGTGACATTCTTTTGGTCAATTCGTTGAGAGGACAAGCAATGGTGGACAAGTCTTTCACAAAGTGATGATAGAAACCGGCCAATCCATGAAAATTTCGGAGTTCACTCACATTTGTGGGAATGCGCCAATCTCGTATGTCCTTTACCTTGGAAACATCAACTTCAATGCCCTTCAAAGAAACGACAAATCCAAGAAAAATCAACTTGTCTTTAGTAAAAGTGCACTTGGGAAGGATAACATAGAGCTTTTCATGTCGAAGGAGTTGCAAAACTTCCTTAACATGTGTAACATGGTCCTCAAGTGACTTGCTATAAACAAGTATATCATCGAAATAGACAACAAAACATTTTCCAATGAGAGACCGCAAGATATGATTCATAAGGTGCATGAAGGTGGATGGGGCATTAGATAAGCCAAAGGGCATCACCAACCATTCATAGAGACCAAGTTTGGTTTTGAAGGTGGTCTTCCACTCATCACCTTCCACCATGCGTATTTGATGGTAGCCACTACGAAGATCAATTTTCGAGATGGCTTCAGACAACTCATCAAGCATGTCATTGAGACGTGGTATGGGATGTCGATAACGCACGGTGATATCATTGATTGGATGGTAGTCCATGCATAACCACAACATATCATCTGATTTTGGAACAAGAATCACGGGTATCGCACTTGGACTAGTGCTAACTTGGATCAAACCTTTGGAGATGAGTTGGTTGATTTGACGTTTGATCTCCTTTGTCTCCTCTGGGTTCGTGCGGTAGGCAGCATGGTTTGGAAGTGGTGCGCTGGGGATGAGATCAATGCGATGTTCGATGTCGTGATGAGGAGGTAGTCCATGAGGTATCTCTTCGGGAAACACATCCTCGAATTCCTACAAAACATTCATCAAATATGGAGGAATATTGGTTAAGTCATTAGTTCCTTGTGCTAGTCCCTTGCAAATGAGGACATAGTGCAAGATGGATGGGTTGTTCCGCACATCTCTCATCTCACTTTTGGTGTCAAGGAGAACACTCTTAGTTTTTCCACTCGAGTTTGGCTTGTGGATCTCATTCACTATGGGGTGGTTATCTTGCTCACCGCTCTTCTTAGAAGTTTGTGTTATGGTTTGCTCTCTCACTAAAGCCTTTGCATTGTTCGCAATTATTTGGCTAGGAGTCATCGGTTATAAAACACATGTCTTGTTCATCCACTTGAAGGTGTAAACATTTGTGCGACCATCATGTAGAGCAGCCTTGTCGAATTTCCATGGTCGACCAAGTAACATATGGCAAACCATCATGGGAACAACATCGCACTCCACTGTGTCTTTGTAAGGCCCAATGGCGAAGGTTACCGATACGGTATGCTTGATCTTCACGGACCCTTGGTCACTTAGCCATTGCACGTGGTAGGGGTGCTTGTGCGGATGGAGAGTGAGGTTGAACTTCTCACACAACTCGATGCTAGCAAGGTTGTGGCAGCTCCCTCCATCGATGATCACCTTGATAGATTTCCCATTGATGTCGGCACATGTTTGGAAGATGTTGGATCTTTGACCTTCATGTTCTTGGGATTAAGTGGTCAATATCCTTGTGACAACAAGCGATGGACTTGCGTCATGTTCACACATGAGGAGTTCTTGGTCATCTTCCACACGTTTCCTTGCCATTGCTTCCTTGACTAGGGCATCAAATTCATCTTCACTCAAGTACTCTTCATCACCATTGTGATATGGGGTGGCCCGATCTTCTCAGCAAGCACTTGTCGATGATGATAATGGTGGATAGATAAATAGCCTGTAGCTATGAACTCTCCCGCCCAAACCCTGATGCCAATGCAACAGCTCTCAAACCCTATGGGATATTCACAACACCACGCTCTTACGCATGTAGCCTTCGACCATGAATGGTAGTTTGTAATCTACTAATTCCCAGTGGAACAACAGATCACACTCAATTGCAGTAGATAATTTGATCACAGGGTAATTCCAGAGGTTCTTTTTAAGAAACAACTCCAAAATAGTTTTGACATGGTCTAAAGATAGCTTGTGTGGCGCCCCATCTATTTAAGAGGTTTGGGGGCGGTGGCCTAAGCTTGGGACGACTTGGTCCCACCTAACTAGGATACAAACCGACCCAAAGTTGGGTTCGGCTCATGGTTCTGCCATGTGTTGATCTTCTCCCTTGCACATTCTTCATTGATCAACACACCTTGCTCCATATGCTTCAACTCCTCGCTCCGTGGTACGCCTTCTTCTCCCATGTACCTGATCATACAATAGCACAAATACTTAGGTAGTATAAAGTTTTTATAAATGAAAGTATCATGTTCAACTAGGAGTGAATTCAACTTATAGTTATCATTGAGTTGACTCAATATTTCCTTCCAGCTCAAGCAGTCAGAATCGTCATAATCTCTGTATATCTCCTCATCATCCTCCCTTTCTTCATGAAAAGCCATCCACAACTTTGGGTAAGCTGAAAGTGGAAGAAACAAAAAGAACAACATGTACGCAAAGTATATGTATATATCATGTTGTATTATTGTTGTTCACATGAAAAGTATGTCCAGTTGATACATCCATTTTGCATCACTATTCTATGTCATAATTCACTGTTATTCATTGATATATTTTGTATTGAGAGGTGATACTTATGTTATTTGATCTCTTTTTGCGTGGATGATGACTTTTGGAGCATGGACCGCTACAGTCAGGATTCTTATAGAAAAGGTGTTGTTTGGAGGCAAAATTCGCGAAGATCAGAAAATCCAGGAAAATACATGGGAAATCCTATTTTTCCAGAAGACAAATGAAGACAGAAGGGGGGCTAGAGATGGGCCACAGGGGGCCCACACCAGCCCCTGGCGCAGGCTACCCTAGGCCGCGCCATCAGGTGGTGTGGCCGCCCTGGTCCACCCCTAGCTCTCCCCTCTAGCGTATATATTCCTCCCAAAACCCTAAGACTCGGGGAGGGACCACAGAAAGATTCCGCCACCTCTGTGGGGCAGAAAACGCCGAGAGAGAAAGATCTCTCTAGCACACATATTTTTGCCTGGGGAATTCCTTCCCGGAGAGGGAAGATCATCGCCATCAACACCACCATCAAGATGGACTTCATCGGGATCATCATCATCATCACCACCATCATCATCATCAGCACCCTCATCACCATCTCCATATTGCTGTAACAATTGAGCTGAATCTTGCATTAGTTCATAGGGGAAACTTTCTCGGTGTTGATTACTCTTTGTAGTTGATGCTATTGAGTGAACCATTGAATTATTGTTTATGTTCAGATTGTTATACATCATTATTCCATCTCTGATCATGATCCATATGATGTCTTGTGAGTACTTCGTTTTGTTCTTGAGGCCATGGGAGAAGTCATGTTGTTAGTAGTGGAGTTGTGTTGAGAAAGATTCAATAGTTTGATATTTAAGTTGTGGTCTACTTCTTCTAGTGGTGTCATGTGAACGTCGACTACATGACACTTCACTGATATGGGCCTACGGGAATGCATTGTGTATTTGGCTACTAATCGTAGGGGTTGCCGGAGTGACAGAAACCTAAACCCCCGTTAGGAAACCATTGCACAAGGGACGTAAGGGTCTTAGAGTTTAAAGCTGTGGTTAGGTTTCTACCTTAATTAATTTCTTGTACTTACGTATGTTTGCAAGGGGTATAATCACAAGTATGTATTAGTCCTAGGAAGGTCGGTACATTAGCACAGGTTCACCCACACAACACTTAGCAAGCTAAAGAAGATTAATCAACTATATGAAGCGAAAGCACTTGACAGTCTTACCATGTGTCCTCGAGAACGTTTGGTCATCTTAAGCAATACAATCGGCTTGTCCTTTGGTGCATAAAGGATTCGGCCACTTGCTGCATTTATTCCTACTGTCTTTTATTTACTCGTACTTTGTTTACTTGCTTTATCAAAAACCCATATAAATCTGTTTGCTAAGTATTTGTAGAGATTCCTGATCCATACCACTAGCCAGCACCTTCTGCTCCTCGTTGGGTTCGACACTCTTACTAATCGAAAATACTGCGATACACCCCCTATACTTGTGGGTCATCACCAATATACATCAAGCAACTTAAATTGCAGGTATAAGTGAAGTACAAAGAATCATGATCATGGTGAAAAACAACTAAATAGATAGTCTTGTTCTTCAATATTGAATTCTGTTTTCTCAAAGTAGATCTATGATCAAATTTGTGAACAAGATCAAATTAATTCAATATGTGTGAAAACCTAATTGATTCATGCCATGCTTCAACTACTCTACTATGATTATTATGAACATGATCATGTTGTCCAATATGTAAGATGCAACTCAATTTGCAAATATCAAGGAAGTCTAAAGTAGTAACATAATTAGACAAAGACTTTTGGGACAAACACAATGAATATGAAAACTTGGGTTCTATTCTAGCAAGATTAGAACAATCCAACATAGGTAAAATTACTTGTGTTGGTTGCAATGTATCAACTAGAGAGAATGTATTTCCATAATATCTCGAACATGAACTATTGTCCCATAGCAAACATTTTGTGACACGTTGCATATATGGCTTAAAACAGCTTGTTTTAGTTTAGCGATTCTAGCACAAGTGATGCATATGTGATCCACAAGAAAATTTTCATCCATGCTATATTCACCAATTAGATTGAAAGTGAAACAAGGAGAATATGTGCTAGAATTTAGACATGAAATTTCAGAAATCTTATCCATAGCACAACTCATACTCATAGGTTCATTTAGCATGATGGAATACACCATATCAGCAGGTGGTATTCGAGCAAGTATTTCCTTATGTGTTATCAGTACCACATGATCAAAATTTGAATTTCGTAAACTATCACATGGTTCTAAAACAATAGTGCAAGGCAAGTCATAAGGACACTTCAGTAAAGGAATAGACTCACAATATGTCGCACATGTTGGCTGAAGCTCCAAATCAGTACCAAAGTCATCAACAGTCTCCTTAGTTGTAGTAGGTACTAACACATCATCCACAAGTGACAATGCACAGTCTAGTGATACAGGTTGTAAAATACACGGCTCCCTTTCTTCAAAAGCAACCTGGATATAACAAGAAACAACACTAGGAGTATAGATGATTACATTATTAGAAACCTTATTTGTCTCATCAACTCTCACTCTCGTTTCTTCTACGACAGGATCAACATGTGGTTTTATGTTGGTGGTTATAGGTGCACATAGCTTTTGACGCCTAATCTCCTGAAATTGCTTAATACATGTACGTGATAACCAGGTGTGCTTATCATTCAAAACGATCGAAGGATCAGAACACTCACTACCAAACACAACCTGGAATTGATTACACCACTTTGTCCCAACATGATATGACAGGAGTTAAACGCTCTAGGAAGGACAAAACAAGAAATCTTTCTGCTAGGGCCATAAATGGTGATTGGAACATATGCGATCTGAGTAACTGGTAGTGCATGACCAGAAGTTGCTAACATAATGTAGCACCCCGGTAAAACCATTACTAGGAAATCGCTTGTTATTTATGTTTTGTGCATCATCATGACCGCATGCTCATGTCATCATGCCACATTGCATTTGAGCATCGTCATGTCATAATGCATGGTTTGCCTAAAACTATTTTCTAAAAGCCTAGTTTTGTTTTCTAAAATACCCCCCCGTCTTTATTCAAATCAAAACCCCAGTCTCTCCCGAATATTTTGTTTGTCTAAAAACAAATTACAAACGTCTCTTAAAATAATAACCGAAATTTATATTATTTTTGGGACGCAGCCAGCCAGGCCCAAAAGCCTAGCCGGCCACCTCCTTCCTAACCCTAAAAATAGCAAACCCTAACCTACGTACCCCATCTTCCACCAACTCCCGCCGCCAGCTCTCACAACATGCAGCCGCACACACACGCGGGCATGCGACGCGAACCAATCTACCCGCCCCAGCCCCG
The DNA here is from genome assembly GCA_910589775.1 of Avena eriantha. Taxonomy (NCBI): domain Eukaryota; kingdom Viridiplantae; phylum Streptophyta; class Magnoliopsida; order Poales; family Poaceae; genus Avena; species Avena eriantha. The sequence continues at coordinate 123,904,743 of OU342740.1, forward strand.
CGCGCCGTACACGCGACCCACACCACGGACGCGTTGACACAGCAAGGCATCCTCGGCGCCTCTCCCTCACACGGCCCCACCAACCCCTGCGCTCGCCTCATTCTCTCCCCACCTCGCACACGACAACCCGACCCCGCCTCTGCCTCATGATCCTCTCCTCCTCACCCCAACCCCGCGAGCCCGACGCCAGCGCCATGGCTGCCCCAGGCGACCACCTAACTTCGCTTGGCCTCGCCCTCCGGCGCCAGGGGCGCCCTTGCCTGGGCCTCGACTTCCTCGCGTCCCGCGCCTCCTCGTTGAAGCTTCCTCGACCAGCCGCCGGTCGTGCTAGCGTGTCACCGCGTGCCCCTCCCCACCGCCATGCTTCCTCTCCACCTCGCCTCGCCTGCAACCCGGCCCTGCCTCGTAGCGCCGTCGTCCGCCCCTCTCGCAAGTCGCCATCGCGGAGCTCCCCTCTATCCTGTCGTTGTCGCCTGGTCCCGCGCCCTCTGGGCCGCTCGCCGCTGCAGGCCCGCTCTGCAGCACACGCGGTCGCGCCACCGCTGAGCCCACAGTGCCCTCGCTCGACCCCGCTCTCCAAACACGAGTAGCAGCGCCTCCGTCCCCGACTACCTGTAGGAGCTCCGGCCGCCAAGCTCATTCGTCATTTTGGGCCATGGTTCTCTGTCTTCGAGGTAGTACCTGTGGATGCGTAGCTAGTATGGTATGGAGGTGTTGGTGATGTTGTGGTGCCACTCGTGTCGGTGCCGCAAAGACTAGATCCGGTGCCGCAAAGACTAGATCAAAAGGATTGTACTAGATCCACGCCGTCTAGGTTGAACCTGGTAACCATCGGCGCCGAAGACCACGTCGGCACCGACAAGAAACGTCCGCTGCCAAGTGCTTCTAGAAACCCGGTGCCGATCCAAGTTCGTCATCGATACTCGGACCCGAAGATGTCGAGGCCCGTTCCCGGATCCGAAAACCGATCCTGCCGAACCCCTCGGCGAAGCCCAAGATCGTCGAGTCCCCAATTTTTGACCCTGACCCGAGCCCTATTTTATAAATTGCCATCCATTTACTTGTTGCATATTAATTGAGCATGTTTGCATACATATTGTTGGTGTTTGGGGGTATTTCGATGATTCACCTAAATTAAATATGGAGACCACATGTGGGATTTTCTAGTCTTGTATTGGCTCCATTTAAATTTGTGTAGCGAACCGATGTCATGTTTTGCCATGTTAATACAACATTTAAATTGCGGGGTATCTAAACAACATGAACCTTTTAATTAATTGTTGGGACCCCGGTTCCGCTTAATATTGCCTAATTGCACCGCATCTTTGCCATGGCATGCATCATACATGCATGATGCCCGATCTTTTGCGCTAGTATTAAATAGTGCATTTGGTGTTCTTTTAGTGCTTTGGTTCTTCGCGGATTAGGCGGTTGAGTGGATGCGAGTATCGACAAGTCGTTCGGGTAATGTACCTTCGTCAGTGTTTCCTAGGAGAGCATTCTCCCCCTTTCTACCTATTTTGCATTTATAGTCTTTACTTCATCCTGTTGATCTATTGCTATCCGTGTTGTGATGCTTTAGTTTCCGTGCACCCTTTATATTCCTTGCAGCCTCTATATTGCCTTGGACACATCCTATTGCCTGTTGTTTGATAGATATTCAGCCTTGCGAGTCATAGTTGCTTGCTCAGGTGCTGCTTCGCATGGTTGTCACTCTACCGTTGTTGGAAGGTTGGCACATGTTTAATGGTGGAGATGATCATGACTTTAAATACAACTTGATTAAAATGCTGGACATAAGTATAACTAATGCAGAGGCATCGGTGGGCAATAGCAAATATTTGGTTTTTAACCACTCACTTGTGTCCCATAGGCCCCGAGTACTCGATACCTGTTCCTTGACTATCGCACTATCCGCATGTGGGACCATGAATCCCCTTAGCCAGAGCTTGATTCATTTCTTATTTCTTGGGGCCACAAAGTAGTTTGGGGCTTTATTAGTATCCTGTACTTATGCCATGCTTTACTGCTTTATTTAGGATTGTGCGTGGAGCACCTGTACTGTTTTGGAACGTGGAATGTTTTCGCGGTATCGACAAGCCTAGTCATACTTTCGGGTTCCCAGTCATTTATAGCCACTGACACAAACCCTGGGTCCGTCTCAGAGCTGGCCAACTTCGTTGTGGGTAGCTTAGTGGGGTGGCCCCCTGAAATGATTTATGAATCCTATGATTGCTTTGTCGTGAAAGCTTCGTTGGGTTTTGATTTGTTTTTTCCGAGGTTGATCGTGTGTGTGTTGCTATTTGTGCACCCCTGCAGGGTAAATCTTTCTGAAAGCCGTGCACACGGTTATGGATGACTTGGAGCACAGTATCTCTATCATAGACAAGCATAACTAAAGTAGTGCTATAAATTTGACTTAATATGTGACTAGTAATCAGATTCACTACAATGGAATGGATACTAAAAGTGCCAACAACTGGTGGAACTGGGGTGTATCGTGTTATGTTATACCTGCCTAGTAAGTACCGCAACTCCAATGGAATGAAATAAAAGTGCCAACAACAACTGGGTTTGGGATGTCACATGCTAATTGTATCTGACTAGTAAGTACTACAACTACAACTGAATGGTTAACTAAAACTGCCCACTACTTATGCTATCAGGATGACTCATGCTATCTATATCTGACTAGTAAGTGTTGCAACTATAATGGAATGAATAAAACTGCCAACTATGTGAGTTCCTCGGTTTGACTTCCTCGTGTGGTCTCGAGGGGGAAATACGAGGATGGGTATGACTGGTGTTAATATCAGGTTGGTCCTGAATAGGTCTCTGCTATCCCTCTCTAATAGCCGACAGTTGTATCGAGTCTCTATAGGTTGTTTAGTGCATGCTTCACTGCCGCTTCAGTCCACCATACCTATGTAGGCGAGAGCCGCCGAATTCTAGCCTCGTCGTGTACTGGCCTCAGTACTGACCGCTCCTCTTTTTCCTTCACCCTTTGTCGGAAACCCCTTTTGTTTTAGCAGGTTTGCGATCGACGTCGTTAGCAGGGTTACCCTTCTGGCTTGGCATGGGCAGGGTTATGGACGCCATTGGTTATTCTTCACGGCTCTTAGCCCCATTTGCATCTTATCCGTACTCGGATGTTGTATCATTTTCAAGGTGATTTGGATCTTTGTACTGTATATCTGTATTCTTGACTCATGGAGTCGCTGTTGTATATAAATGTTATGTGGGTTCCATCGTGGAATAATGTGTAATAGTATTACTTTGTTTTCCACCCACACGCAAGTGCCTGGTGGGCGTCCTTGAATCGTTTCTATGCGGGTTTGGCGGGAAGCACTAAAATATGCATAGGGCCGATTCTAGGGTGTTACAAAGTGGTATCAGAGCTCAGCAGTTGCGATACCCCACTGGTTCAGCCTGTAGGATAACCTAGCTAACGGCCAATGTAGAGTGTCAAAATTATTTTGCAAAATCGGTCGGATAGATCTGTGTAGGTCTGTTTTTACTCCTTGCCCGTATGCTATTCTCCTCTTACCTTTGCGAGTTTTTGAATCTATTATCTTACCTTTCTTCAAGTCCAGGATTTCTCGTGGTTGGGTTTCCATCGTACCTTTAGGGTTTAGGTTCCTTCCTCTTGCAACGGTGTTTCCACATCCGGTCTTCATGCCATATGAGGAATCCTTCCTCTGTTGTACCTTTGTTTGTTCTAAAATCCACTAATTTTTTTCCTTTTACCTTCCAGAGTTTTCCAGTACGACGACGTCATCTACATCTGATTCGATGAAGAGCCTGCATCTCCCCTTTGTTACGAACACCGATTGTGAAGATCTTCAGCCTAAATTCTGAGAGTTGGTTGCATCATTCGGTTGTTCATGTACAAAGTAATGCTTTGAGTGCGGGATGGAGTCATGACCATACCACTACTCTTATCATTCGCTTTTGTACGTTGAATGGTGGATCGATGTAATCTTACTCCTTCCACAAAAGTTAGAGGTGGCCTTACCTTTCGATACCTTTATCTTCGTCTTTGTTTCTCCGGAGTGTTCTCTCGACGAACGTGAGCAACGACTTCTTTGGTGGTGTCACCGATTTCAGGATGGAGTAACAATCTTTGTTAGTGGTGTCGCGAGAATCTACACGAAGCGAGAAGATGGAGATCGTCAGCCTTCTTCCCCGTACCATGAGGCGGATCTCGAGGGCGAGATCCATTGTTAGTGGTGTCGAATTGTATCACCCCGGTAAAACCACTACTAGAAAATCGCTTGTTATTTATGTTTTGTGCATCATCATGACCGCATGCTCATGTCATCATGCCACATTGCATTTGAGCATCGTCATGTCATAATACATGTTTTGCCTAAAACTATTTTCTAAAAGCCTAGTTGTGTTTTCTAAAATATCCCCCCTCTTTATTCAAATCAAAACCCCAGTCTCTCCCGAATATTTTGTTTGTCTAAAAACAAATTACGAACGTCTCTTAAAATAATAACCGAAATTTATATTATTTTTGGGAGGCAGCCAGCCAGGCCCAAAAGCCAAGCCGGCCACCTCCTTCCTAACCCTAAAAATAGCAAACCCTAACCTACCTACCCCAGCTTCCACCTACTCCCGCCGCCAGCGCTCACAACATGCAGCCGCACACACACGCGGGCATGCGACGCGAACCAACCAACCCGCCCCAGCCTCGCGCGCGGTACACGCGACCCACACCAGGGACACGTTGACACAGCAAGGTATCCCCGGCGCCTCTCCCTCACATGGCCCCACCAACCCCTGCGCTCGGCTCGTCCTCTCCCCACCTCGCACACGACAACCCCGACCCTGCCTCTGCCTCACGATCCTCTCCTCCTCACCCTAACCCCGCGAGCCTGCCACCAGCGCCATGGCTGCCCCAGGCGACCACCTACCTTTCGCTTGGCCTCGCCCTATAGCGCCAGGGGCGCCCTCGCCTAGACCTCGACTTCCTCATGACCCGCGCCTCCTCGCCGGAGCTTCCTTGACCAGCCGCCGGTCGTGCCAGCGTGTCACCGCGTGCCCCTCCCCACCGGCCTGCTTCCTCTCTGCCTCACCTCCCCTACAACCCGGCCCTGCCTCGCAGCACCGTCGTCCGCTCTCTCGCAGCTCGCCATCGTGGAGCGCCCCTCTGTCCTACCGTCGTCGCCTGGTCCCGCGCCCTCTGGGCCGCTCGCCGCTGCGGGCCCCCTCTGCAGCACACGCGATCGCGCCACCGCCGAGCCCACAACACCATCGCTCGACCCAGCGCCATCCCGAGCTCCTCCCCACTGACCATCTTCTCTGAACGCGTGCAGCAGCGCCTCCGTTCCCGACTACCTGTAGGAGCTCTGGCCGCCAAGCTCATTCGTCGTTTTGGGCCGTGGTTCTCTGTCTCCGGGGTAGTACCTGTGGATGCGTAGGTAGTATGGTATGGAGGTGTTGGTGATGTTGTGGTGCCACTCGTGTCGGTGCCATGTTGGTGCCGCAAAGACTAGATCTTGTGCCGCAAAGACTAGATCCAATGGATTGTACAAGATCGACGCCGTCTAGGTTGAACCTGGTAACCATCGGCGCCGAAGACCACGTTAGCACCGACAAGAAACGTCCGCTGCCAAGTGCTTCTAGAATCCCGGCGTCGATCCAAGTTTGTCATCAACACTCGGACCTGAAGATGTCGAGGGCCGTTCCCGGATGCGAAGGACGATTCCCCCAAAGACCGATCCCGCCGAACCCCTCGGCGAACCCCAAGATCGTCGAGTACCCAATGTTTGACCTTGACCCGAGCCCTATTTTATAAATTGCCATCCATATACTTGTTGCATATTAATTGAGCATGTTTGCATACATATTGTTGGTGTTTGGGGGTATTTTGGTGATTCACCTAAATTAAATATGGAGACCACATGTGGGCTTTTCTAGTCTTGTATTGGCTCCATTTAAATTTGTGTAGCGAACCGATGTCATGTTTTGCCATGTTAATACAACATTTAAATTGCGGGGTATCTAAACAACATGAACCTTTTAATTAATTGTCGGGACCCCGGTTCCGCTTAATATTGCCTAATTGCACCGCATCTTTGCCATGGCATGCATCATACATGCATCATGCCCGATCTTTTGCGGTAGTATTAAATAGTGCATTTGGTGTTCTTTTAGTGCTTTGGTTCTTCGCGGATTAGGCCGGTGAGTGGATGTGAGTATCGACAAGTCCTTCGGATAATGTACCTTCGTCAGTGTTTCCCCGGCGAGCATTCTCCCCCTTTCTACCTATTTTGCATTTATAGTCTTTACTTCCTCCTGTTGATCTATTGCTATCCGTGTTGCGATGCTTTAGTTTCCGTGCACCCTTTATATTCCTTGCAACCTCTATGTTGCCTTGGACACATCCTATTCCTGTTGTTTGATAGATAGTTGTCCTTGCGAGTCGTAGTTGCTTGCTCAGGTGCTGCTTCGTGTGGTTGTCACTCCACCGTTGTTGGAAGGTTGGCACATGTTTAATGGTGGAGATGATCATGACCTTAAATACAACTTGATTGAAATGCTGGAAATATTTATAACTAATGCAGAGGCATCGGTGGGCAATAGCAAATATTTGGTTTTTAACCACACACTTGTATCCCGTAGGCCCCGAGTACTCGATACCTGTTCCTTGACTATTGCACTATCCGCATGTGGGAGCATGAATCCCCTTAGCCAGAGCTTGATTCATTTCTTATTTCTTGGGGCCACAAAGTAGTTTGGGGCTTTATTACTATCCTGTACTTATGCCATGCTTTACTGCTTTATTTACGATTGTGCGTGGAGCACCTGTACTGTTTCAGAACGTGGAATGTTTTTGCGATATCGACAAGCCCAGTCACACTTTCAGGTTCCCAGTCATTTACAGCCATTGACACGAACACTGGGTCCGGCTCGGAGCCAGCCAACTTCGTTGCGGGTAGCTTAGTGGGGTGCCCCCCTTAAATGATTTATGAATCCTGTGATTGCTTTGTCGTGAAAGCGTCGTTGGGTTTTGATTTGGTTTTTCCGAGGTTGATCGTGTGTGTGTTGCTATTTGTGCACCCCTGCAGGGTAAATCTTTCTGAAAGCCATGTCCGCGGTTATGGACGACTTGAAGTACATTATCTCGATCATAGACAAGCATAACTAAAATTGTGCTATAAATTTGACTTAATATGTGACTAGTAATCAGCTTCACTACAATGGAATGAATAATAAAAGTGCCAACAACTGGTGGAACTGGGGTGTATCGTGTTATGTTATACCTGCCTAGTAAGTACCGCAACTCCAATGGAATGAAATAAAATTGCCAACAATGTAAAGACCCAAACCTGGCTTGGTTTGAATCCCTGTGATTACTGTTCTAGTCCCTGGATCAAATAGCTAGCACCCACAGTTTAAGATGTAATATCAAGATACAAAGGTCATATTACATCGCATGATCCAGAATATGAATACTTTATTACATCCTCATATCCATAGGATATCTTATTACAAAGCAGCAGAATACAAGTAAAGCATGGAGTCCTTCATCTTCATGTGCTACAGACAAACATGTTGGGTGTAGACTCATAACTCCTATCATCAATCCTCACTCATCAATAGAATAACCTGCAACATGATAGGGTGCAGCCACAAAAGGGTCAATACTTTGAATGTATTGGCAAGTGTCACAAGTTGGTGAATATAAGTTGGACTATCACTACATGCATATTTGGCTAAGTAGATCTTAGGCTCATTTGCAGAAAGCAATATGGTTTTATCCTATGTTTGTAAAAATAGTTTTGATCTTTCAACAACTTTCTGAACTCCTTGGCAAACTCCAAGTTCTTCTAATCCCTTGTTGACACCATCAAGTTTTACTTTGAGAAATTGGAATGTCGAGATCTTCCATAGCTTCAGGCCTTAGTTGCTCAGAGTTGTCCATAACCAGGGACACGGCTAAGTACTTAGAATTTAATCTTCTGCAAAAGTTGTACACTTTACCCACAAGACACAATCTCGTCTTGACACCACCAGTGGCCGCTGGATTAGTACTCACCAAGATGGAGTACCGGCAGATCGAGAATGTGACAAAGTCTTTCCACAGGAGTCCTCCCAATACATAATGCTAGCACATCTACCAGGCACCAATGCAAGGATAAACCTCCAATGCATAATTCCAGTTAACCTGAAGAGGTACCAATGCATGGGTCTCCCACTATGTAATTGACTAGGCCAGACCCCATTTGGCATGTGGCTGTACACGAAAGCCCCTGTACGAGAAACATGTTCAATCTCTAAGTTCCTGGGCGGTGTTCTCCTAGTGCACACACGAACGAGATAGCCATAGACATGGTTCCCTTTGTTGCCACCTTATTCTCAACTGAGTATCCACTTTCCACCCAGGTGATTCATTGAGTACTTGTTTTATTATATAAAACATATATTTCTCCAACTCCTCATATAGTCACAATATGGTATATTCCACCCCAAATCTATAGCAGGGCTAAGCATACTACCACTATGGTATTTCCACTAAGGAATATATAAAGGATATCCTAATAGGATATACCATAGCATAGTATCATAGTAGCCCTATCATGCATACTACAAAAATCCACTAAGTGTAATGAAAATAGTAGGACATGGATGATAGTGTCACTTTCCTTAGTAGTTGGTAGTGTTGGTACACTCTTTACAGTAACACACTTGACAATCCACACAATCTATAAAACAAAGCAACCAAGACAAAACATGCACAAGATCAACACTAATGGCAATACAAAAATCATGCAAAATATGCAAGCATGCAAGATGGCAATTTTTATTGTACAAATTGTTATAACAAAGGTTTTGATCAATACTAAGTGTTCTCTGAACAATTTACAATTGCAAGATTACAAATGCAACCATTTGTGCAATTGTAATAATTAGCAATAATTTATAGCATTTGGAAAGGCTAGACTCACTAAATAATTCCCATGCTAATAGGTATAGTTAACCAAATTTATATTTTGGTCTCACTAGACAGAGGGTTCAATTTTCAATCCATAGCAAAAAGATTCACCCAAAAATAATTTACAAAAAAAAATTTATGGTTAAAATACTCCTAAAAAGGTTCTGCCTAAAACTTCTATTTTACAGAAGCTAAAGGGTGAAATAATGCCTCAGCAGTGAAGCTCTCATTTTTCTGAATCCATAGAGACCAAATTTGTATTTTTCTGAATTGTGGATCAAAAGTTATGAAATTTCTAAGTTTAATACTAAATCTGCCTATTTTCTAATTTAAACAATAGCCTGGGCGACGTGGCATGTTCTTATTGGCTGGTACCGGTTCGGGCGGATCGGCAACGTGGGCCATTGGATTTTAAGAGGAACTAACGGACCAGATCAACTGATACCGCTTCGGCTATGTGATCTATCTAAGCCGCTGGATTAAGATCAGACGGTGCTCAGCGCGTGGCCAAGAACTAGCGGCGCCGGTCCTTTGCGCGCGGCGGCGACGCGTCGGACGGCTGGTGCTCCGGTGATTCTAGAGGGTTAGGGAGACCATGGAATATTACCAGCGATCACCGAGGTCGAGGTGGTCTTGGGGATGGTCGCGGTGGAGGGAGGGGCGCTCAGAGTTGCCGGGGATTCCTCGTCGGAGTACCTGCTGACGGTGGAGCTCGCGTCTCCGAGATGGTGTCGTCGACCTGGGGCTCGAGTAGACAAGGCAATAGGTCAGCAAGGTGTGTTAGGTCGTGCAGAAGCTTACGGTGGCCAAAGTAGGGCGGCGGGAACCTGCGACTCACCGGAAGTCACCGGTGAACGGCGGCGGCAGAAAAAGCTCCGGTGATGACCGTGGCGATGACCTGGGGCGGTACAAATCGAACAAAAAATGTTAGACCATGCGGCAGAGTGTGGTGGAGATAACAGGACAGAGGGGAGGGCACGGGGTAGTCAGTTCTCGCCGGAATCGTCACCCGAGCTCGTCGGTGTCTGCGGCGGTCCGAGTTCGATTCCGAGCAGCCTAGGGGCTTTCAGGTGGTGGGGTGTGAGGGGAAATGGAGAGGAGGGAGTGGGGATTAAGGGGCAGGGCTTGGAGTGGAGTTTAATTCGCAGAAACGTTCGAATTCGAACGGATTAGAAACGGCAGAGGGAGGGAGAGAGGCAGTTCATCCCCGTGGTGGAAGAAGCTGAGGTGGAGGTGACGTGGAGTGGGACCGCGGGTGTCAGCGAGAAGGGGTAAAGGGGGGTCGGTGAGAAAATGAAGCAGCGGGGAGAAGGAGAGTGCCGAGTGGCTTAGTGGGCTGGGGGTTGGGCCGAGCTGCTGCTGTTGTTTTTTTTATACCTTCAGTTTTTCTTTTTTTTCTGTTTTCTTAAATAACTTTTGATTTAATGAATCAATTTGAATCAAACAAATTTCTAAAAAAATTTAAAACTCAAATTAGGTTTTTAGGGCATTATAGAACACATTTACTCTCCAACTCAAATTTTTCTAACCAAATTTATTCACTTTGGATTTAATAGTTAATATTTCTTTTATTAATTCTATTCTCAAAATAATTCATATCTTTTTATCCATGGCTCCAAATTGGATGAAACCAATTTCTATTGTTTTATTGTTTTTCCCTTTATCTTTTTATCTCCCATAGGAGTTCTTTGGTTTAATATAAATATGAAGTTTATCCATAATATTGTGTTGTTCTTAGGGTTAACCAATAATTAGAGTTTTAGGGTTTGATATAATTTTCAGTTCTCTTAGTTTTTTTTTTAAATGCAACCAAGTCAAGATGCTCATGCATGCTTCATGGTTTGGGATTTTAAAAGATGCACACCAATTCTCAAACAAAATCATTTGTTTGGCTTGGGTTTGGAGGCATTATATTTAAATGTTCCAAAAGTTTTTGTTCCTTCTGAATTTCAAAGAACTGGATTCTTTTGTTTTGTTTAAAATTTTCACATTTCAAAATTTGGAAAATTTTGGGCTGTGACAAACAACTACTGGGTTTGGGATGTCACATGCTAATTGTATCTGAGTAGTAAGTACTGCAACTACAACTGAATGGTTAACTAAAACTGCCCACTACTTATGCTATCAGGATGACTCATGCTATCTGTATCTGACTAGTAAGTGATGTAACTATAATGGAATAAAGAAAACTGCCAACTGTGTGAGTTCCTCGGTTTGACTTCCTCGTGTGGTCTCGAGGGGGAAATACCAGGATGGGTATGACTGGTGTTTGTATCAGGTTGGTCCCGAATAGGTCACTCTTATCCCTCTGTAATAGTAAACAGTTGTATCGAGTCTCTATAGGTTGTTTAGTGCATGCTTCGCTGCCGCTTCAGTCCACCATACCTATGTAGGCGAGAGCCGCCGAATTCTAGCCTCGCCATGTACTGGCCTCAGTACTGACCGCTCCTCTTTTTCGTTCGCCCTTTGTCGGTAGCCCCTTTTGTTTTAGCAGGTTTGCGATCGACATCGTTAGGAGGGTTACCCTTCCGGCTTTGCCTGGGCAGGGTTATGGATGCCATTGGTTATTCTTCAGGGCTCTTAGCCCCATTTGCATCTTATCCGTACTTGGATGTTGTATCAGTTTCAATGTGATTTGGATCTTTGTACTGTATATCTGTATTCTTGACTCATGGAGTCGCTGTTGTATATAAATGTTCTGTGGGTTCCATCGTGGACTAATGTGTAATGGTATTACTTTGTTTTCCACCCGCACGCAAGTGCCTGGTGGGCGTCCTTGAATCGTTTCTATGCGGGTTTGGCGGAAGCACTAAAATCTGCATAGGGCCGATTCTAGGGTGTTACACATAAATGGGTTTTTAATGCACTTGTGTATAATTGAAGCTTTTCAATAACCTCAACACTAACAAAATTTATGTATATGTAAGATCGAATCGATCGGAAATTGGCTACCGACGAAGAAAACAAACACCAGATTCTCAACCACCAATACTCACTTATCTGAAAGTTGCCTAAGGAAGACAATCCTCAAATCAATCAACCAAAAATACTCGCAGTGTAAACCCAATGCTCTGATACCAAGATGATATGGGGTGGCCCGATCTTCTCAGCAATGACTTGTTGATGGTGATAATGGTGGATAGATAAATAGCCTGTAGCTATGAACTCTCCCGCCCAAACCCTGATGCCAATGCAACAGCTCTCAAACCCTATGGGATATTCATAACACCACACTCTTACGCATGTAGCCTTCGACCATGAATGGTAGTTTGTAATCTACTAATTCCCAGTGGAACAACAGATCACACTCAATTGCAGTAGATAATTTGATCACAGGGTAATTCCAGAGGTTCTTTTTAAGAAACAACTCGAAAATAGTTTTAACATGGTCTAAACCTAGCTTGTGTGGCGCCCCATCCATTTAAGAGGTTTGGGGGCGGGGGCCTAAGCTTGGGACGACTTGGTCCCACCTAACTAGGATACAAACCGACCCAAAGTTGGGTTCGGCTTAGGGTTCTGCCGTGGCAGACATTGGGCCAGTTTCTCTGTAGCGGTAGCCTGCCGTGGCAGAAAAGGACTCTGTTTTTCTGCTGTGGCAGGAAAACGTGTCGTTTCTCTACCGCGGCAGAGATCCTGCCATGTGTTGATCTTCTTCCTGGTAGCACCTTGTGCCCTCCCTCTCCTCCCTCGCGCATTCTTCATTGATCAACACGCCATGCTCCATATGCTTCAACTCCTCTCTCCGTGCGACGCCTTGTTCTCCCATGTACCTGATCATACAATAGCACAAAGTCTTAGTCAGTATAATGTTTTTATAAATGAAAGTATCATGTTCAACTAGAAATGAATTTACCTGATAGTCATTATTGATTTGACTCAATATTTCCTTCTAGTTCAAGCAGTCAGAATCATCATTATCCCTGTATATATCCTCAACACATTGTCATGGATAAACAATACTTTCTTGTCTCCACACTCGGCCGACTTATGTCCTTTGCCTCCACACTTGTAGCATTCACCGTTGAAAGGTGTATTACTCTTTGCTTGTTTTTCACTTGGTGCCAGTTTTCCTTGAGGAAGTGCGGGCTTGAAGAATGTCTTGGAGGTATTTGAGGAGCTTCCATTGTAGGTGGTTGGAGTAGCGGTTGAAGCTTGATTGTAGGCGTCTTGGGTTGTTGTACTTTATGTCCTCTTGCACTTGACGCTCGGATTTATTTGCGATGTGCACAAGCTCAACCATGTTGGAGTATGTTTGGAACTCGATGAAGCTCTTGATTGGGTGGTTCAAGCCAATGAGAAACCGTGCCATAGTTTGCTCCTTGCGCTCTTCAATGTTGGTGCGAATCATGTTGAGCTCCATTTCCTTGAAGTACTCTTCCATGGTTGTTGAAGAGGTCGCGCGTGTAGTGCGCCGGGACAAAGCCAAATCTCATATGAGCCTTCATGTTATGCCAAGTTGTGATTGGTGGCTCTTGTCTTGCATCATGAGCAACTTGAACTTGTTCCCACCAAAGGTTGGCGTAATCATCAAACTCAAGCGAAGCCATGGCGACCATCTTCTCTTTGCTATAATTGTGCATGCGGAATATCTTGTCAATTTTGAGTGCCCATGAGAGATATTCTTCGAGGTCATTTGATCCGGTGAACTTGAGCATCATGAACTTGAGCTTGCCAAATGTTTCTTCATCATTGCGGTCACAGTTGCGGTGGTTTCCATGATGGTGATGGTCTTGATCTTCCACGCAATCGTTGTGATGAGCTTTGTGATCTTGCTGATGAACCTGTAGTTGAGGAGTCGCATTTGGAGGTGGCGGAACTTGCTCTTGCTCTTGGCGCGGTTGTTGACGAGGAGGAGGCACTTTGGCCTCGTGACGATCATGAGGAGTTGGAGCCTCTTGAGGTTGTCGTGGATGAAGAGGAGGCTCGTTCCTTGATTGTTATTGCAGGTTAGGCACTTGGGCCTCGTGGCAAAGATCATGTTCTTGAGCCTCATGACATGGTGGGCATCGCTCAACATGTACCACTTGATGCTCCAAGTCTTGTTGTTGTGGAGGAGGCTCATCATGGTGTCGTTGTGGGTGTTCATGATGGCGATGATGAAGATGAGGATCTTGGAGGGCTTCATGACAACGGCGAGCTTGATTCTCCAAGTTGGAGTCATCACTTGTAGTTCCAAGAACATCGCGGTGACGATGTCAATGTAGTTGAAGTTGGGCTCGAGGTTCCTGATACCTTCGAATGGGATTACGGATGTAGTATAGCTCTTTTTTCCCTAGTAGACCTAGGTGTATTGAATCCTTGGGAAGCAGAAGTGCAGTCAAGTTGCTTTAACGGACCTTTAGGATTTTTGGAATTCCTTTTGTGTTTTTACCGGACCAAGAGTTTGCGTCTTTTTTATTGTCGATGATGGAGAGACAGGGTCTAGGGCATTCGGTTTCACTTGTAGCTGTGCAAAACATCCGATGGGATAAAGGATAAAAATAAAGTATGCATGTAATTGTTAGAGCAAGATAAATTATATGTGGGAGGTGCATCCATAATTACTATTGCCTCCACAGGTGCTTATAGAAATAACCTACTAGTCTCGTCCATAGAAGAAAGGGAACTAGTGATATGCATAGTGACGTCACCGTTAATCCCAAGTAAGTCCCGCACATACAGTCATACTACCCCTTCTGTCACTGGGGTTCCTAACATGCAGATTAGTCATTACTCATACTCCCTATACCTGGCTCAATCCTCGGGGTCTTGGGTACCAGACAAGTTCTTAGATTGAGTCAAGAGAGGATACAATAATCATCATGTCATACAAACTAATACATGATCCCATCTATGATAAATAACATGCACAAAAGTTACATGGCTAGGCCTAAGCCCTTAGCCCAAGAAGAATTACTCACACATAGAGATGAGATCAAAGATCATAAACATTATAGTTGAAATCATGAGACTGATAGCAAATAGTCTTACAATGTCGCCAATCGAAGAAGAGATCTACTATTACAAGTGGTGGAATATGGCTATGGTGATGGAGAGATTAGATCTAAGTCTATTCCTCCAGCGGCTCTTCGGTGTTGTGGATGGAGATCTGGAGGTGGCTGATGGTCTGTCGAGGGATCTTTTCTTGTTGCCCGAGGCCCTTTTATATAGGGGTCCCTTCACGACTCTTGGTTTCTTTGGGTCATATGAAATCTCGTATCTTTGAGTTTAATGTAGTGATTCCCATCATCAAACATCATTATTTGTGCAGGGAAAAATAGAAAGAGAGGATTGCATACCCCTTTCATCATTAGGCATTAGTGGCAGGGTTTAGAGAGATATTTCATCAAAAATATGAATAATATCCAGTTTAGATGTGGATGTAGATGGCTATAGTTCAGAGCCATCAGTTCCACTCGCAGTTCTTCTTGTGGTTGTGCTTGTTGGATCACCAGTGCCCTTGCGTGACGATGGTGTGCTTCTCGCCTTGCTTTTGGCCTTGAAGAGAAATCACCATCATTTCTTGATGTTCCTGCGTGCCGTGGGGAAGGTACATAGTTCGAAGAGCTTCCATCTTCAACCACGGGGGTGTCATTTTTTCTAGGAGAACTTTGATGAAGATCTTGGCGAAGAGGAGAGTGATGACGTGAAGATCTTGAAGAGCTTGATGCGCGTGACTGTGGTTTTGCCAATCCATCGATGAGGACATGAAGCATGTCGTTCGTTTTGGCGACGGAGCATTGGATCGCTTCATTTTGCTGGCAAAAGTTGTGTTGCATTGCACGCATTTTTTGTTCGATGCCATCGAAGCGTCTCTTGATGTTCTTTAACTCGGCTTGCGTCTCGCCAAATTGTTCATCTTGTCGCGTCTCAAGAGCTTGACAACATTCACGGAACTCTTGTCGGACGATGTAGTGACTTGCACGCATCATGTACGGTCCATGTGCTTCTTCTTGGGGAGGTGGTTGGCTCGACTCACCATGTCTATCCAGCATGCAAACCACAAAAGGATTATATATGGAAGTGTGCAAAATAGAATAGACGAAAATGACCTTCCTGTGCTCACTTGGAGTGAGATGAAGCGCATCATGAAGGATCATTTTGTGCCGACTAACTACTTGCATTCAGTCTTTGACAAGTTGACACAATTGAGGCAAGGAACCATGTCAATTGATGAGTACTGCATGGACATGGAGATGCTTATGCAGCGTGCTCGAGTCCATGAATCTCTTGAGATGACTATGCAGCGATTCCTCAACAATCTGAAGCTACCCATAAAAAGTATTATTCGTCATCACAAGTACAAGACTATGAATGAGTTGTTGCATCATGGAAGAGAGGCCGAATCATAGCTAGCTGAAGAGGCAAAGGCATGCGCAAGGTATCGTTCTACCAGTTGTTTTTCCTTAAGTTCTACACAGCCACCTCCTATGGTGCCACCTGCAGCGGATGCTAATCACCCATCCCCATCTTCAGCCAAGCCTACACCACTGCCATCCAATGGTTCCCATGCAAACAAACATGGTGTTCCTACTGCTAGCTCGGGTTCCAATATGTCAACAGCTTGTACTTGCGATGTGGAGTGCCATACTTGTGGAGGTAGAGCACTACAAGCAAGATTGTCCAAACCGCAAGGTTATGTTTATCAATGACAATGGTGAATACGAAAGTGGAGATGAATTTGATACTAATAGTTCTGCGGATGATGGTTATGCAAGTGAGGAAGGTAGGGATGCTTTTCATGAGTGTGCACCAACCATTGTGGTTTCTCCATGTATTCTTGGTGTGTAGCCTAACATTGATTCTTAGCGCTGTAATTTGTTTCAAACAAAAGCACTTGTTGGCCCAAACAAAGCTTGCAGAGTCATCATTGATGGAGGTAGTTGCAGAAATCTTGCAAGCAAGGAGTTATGTGCCAAGTTGAATCTAACCTATTTACCTCATCCCAAGCCATACTACATACAATGGTTGAGTGACAATGGTGAGATGAAGGTAAACCATATGGTATGTGTGAATTTTGAGATAGGACCGTACAAGGATTCTATTGATTTTGATGTGGTTCCTATGATTGTGTGCCATTTACTACTGGGTCGGCCTTGGCTTTATGATCGCCATGTACAACACAATGGCCGAAATAATACCTATCACTTCGAATTCAAGGGCAAGAAAATTAATATGCAGCCGATGACACCACAACAGATTGTGAATGAATCTCGTCAAAAGATAGAAGTGATCTTGAAGGATGCATCTGTAGATAGGCGAGATAGTGTTGCAGCTGTAAATGATGTAATAGAGCCTAAAAAGAGTGATATAATAAAAACAGAGAGAGTTCATAATCTTTTGATGTTAGCCACCAAGGAAGATATGAGAGAGTTTCATGAGGATCCTACAACCATGTCGCTTGTGATCATGTATAAGGGCGAGGTATTGGTTTATAATGACATGACCCCTATTTCTCTTGGTGTATCTACTATTTTGCACGATTTTGGCGATGTGTTTCTAGAAGATGTGCCTACAGGATTACCTCCATTGCGTGGCATTGAGCATCAAATAGACTTGATATCTGGCGCCACATTACCAAACCGTGCACCCTACATAACCAACCCCGAAGAAACAAAGGTGATACAGAAACAAGTACAGGTGATGCTGGATAAAGGGTACATTTGTGTTTCTCTTAGCCCTTGTGTTGTTCCTGTTATTTGAGTGCCTAAGAAAGATGGTACATGGCGCATGTGTGTAGATTGTAGAGCTATTAATAACATCACTATTCGATATCTTCATCCTATTCCACGCTCATAGGATATGCTAGATGAATTGAGTGGTGCTGCTATTTTCTCTAAGATTGATTTGTGTAGTGGATACCATCATATTAGAATGAAAAAAAGGGTCTGAATGGAAAACTGCTTTCAAAACAAAATTTGGGTTGTATGAGTGCTTAGTCATGCTTTTTGGTCTTATTAATGAACCTAGTACTTTCATGAGATTAATGAATCATGTTTTGATAGAATTTATTGGTCACTTTATGGTTGTTTATTTCGATGATATACTTATATATAGCCACAATGAAACTGAACATTGTAACCATATCCAACAAGTTTTGCAAGTGTAGTGTGATAACAAATTGTATGCTAATCTTGACAAGTGCACATTTGCAAAAGATAAGGTTATATTTTTGGGATATGTTGTATCTAAGCATGGGGTAGAAGTAGACCAATCTATAATTGAATCAATTCAGAATTGGCCTATTCCCATGAATGTGAGTCTAGTGCGTAGTTTCCATGGCTTAGATAGTTTACACAGGTGCTTTGTGAAATATTTTAGCACTATTACTGCACCATTGAATGAATTAACTAAGAAAGGTGTGCCATTTGTATAGGGCGCAGCCCAAGACATTGCATTTGATACTTTGAAACATTTACTTACTTCTAGACCATTACTTGCATTGCCTAATTTTTCAAAGCAATTTGATATTGAATGTGATACTAGTGGTATATAAATTGGTGGTGTTTTGATCCAAGAGGGTCATCCTATAGCATATTTTTCTGAGAAACTTGCTGGTGCTCGACTGAATTATCCTGTTTATGATAAAGAATTATATGCACCCGTTAGAGTTCTTGAAGTTTGGCAACATTATTTGTGGCCAAAAGAATTTATCATACATTCTTATCATGAAGCATTGAAGTATTTGAAAGCTCAATCAAACTTGCATAGAAGATTAGCTAAATGGGTTGATTTTATTAAATCTTTTCGTTATATCATTAAGTATAAGAAGGGAAAGGAGAATGTAGTTGCTAATGCTTTGTCTAGGAAAAACATGTTATTGACAAATCTTGATGTTAAAATTCCTATATTAGAAAGAATTTGTGCACTTTATGCAATTGACCATGATTTTTATGAACCATATCATTTGTGTGCTATCAAAAACGCATGGGATAAGTATCATATTCATGATGGCTATTTGTTTAGAGCTAACAAACTATGCATTCTAGAATCATTGTTGCATTTGTTCTTAGTGCAGGAATCACATGCTGGAGGTTTGATGCGTCACTTTGGGCATGAGAAGACATTGCTCATGCTTGCTGATCATTTTTATTGTCCCAAGATGAGGCTTGATGTGTACAGATCTGTGAGCCGCTACATTACATGCCACAAGTCCAAATCAAAACTGAAGCCTCATGATTTATATACACCTCTCTCTTCACCTACTACACCATGTGAAGACATTAGTATGGATTTTGTGCTAGGTCTACCTAAAACTCAGAGAGGTCATGATTCTATGTTTGTGGTAGTGGATAAGTTCTCTAAGATGGCGCATGTTGCTAACCTGTTCTCCAAGGACATCGTGAGATTACATGTAGTACCAAAGACGATTGTTTCTGATCGTCATGTGAAGTTCATGAGCTACATTTGGAAGACCTTATGGGGGAAGCTTGGAACGAAGCTATTGTGCAGTACTATATGCCATCCCCAAACAGATGATCAAACGGAGGTGGTGAATAGAACATTGTCACAATTGTTGAGGACTATGGTAAAGAAGAATTTGTGGGAGTGGGAAGAGTATTTGCCACATGTTGAGTTTGCATACAACAGGGATGTGCATTCGACTACTCAGCTTTGTCCTTTTGTGGTGGTCTATGGTTTGAAGCTAGTGACGCCACTTGATTTGTTGCCTCTGCTATTACATGAGAGAGTTGATATGGAGGCATCAAAACGTGTTGATTATGTGAAGGAAATTCATGAGAAGACTCGAGAGGCTATTGAGAATAAAGGCAAGAACATTACTGCTGCAAGGAATCAAGCAAGAAAGGAAGTTTTATTCAAGCCTGGCGACATGGTATGGGTGCATCTGTGCAAGGACATATTTCCACTACTTCGACAATCCAAGTTGAAGACCCGTGGTGCTGGTCCTTACATGGTGTTAGCCAAGATTAATGATAATGCCTACTCAATTGATATACCGATTGCTGAGTTTGGTGGAGTTAGCAATAGCTTCAACATTGCTGATTTATCACCATATGATGGAGAAGACCTTGGAGCATCGAGGTCGACGCCTTTTGAAGGGGGGAGATGATGAGGGCATCCCTACAATTACACCTACCCCAATTACTACTGAAGATGTTCTAGATGCTGCAAAGAAGGATCAATCCAAATTTGATTAGATTTGGACCCATTACAAAAGCTCGTGTTAAGGTACTAGAACAACAGCTGAACTTCTTTCTTAATGAACCTGATGTTTTAGTTAATGAGAATTTTATACTACCTAAGATCTTGTACTATTGTATGATCAGGTACATGGGAGAAGGTGTAGCATGGAGCGAGGAGCTGAAGCATATGGAGCATGGTGTGTTGATCAATGAAGAATGCGCGATATGAGCACATCTCTACCATTCTTCCATTATTCAATGAAGATAATGATGCAAATATCCAAGACACTAATGAAATTAGAATTGGACCTATTACAAGGGCTAGAGCCAATTTGTTAAAGAAACAGGTGAATTCCTTCTTAGTTGGTTCTAGAATATTGTTTGATGAGAATTTTATGCTACCTAAATCTTTGCATCTATGTCGTGGTGGTGTCACGGCAGATGCCAATGATAGGCTAAAGGTGGGGACTAATACACGCTAGGGGAATCCAGGGAGGGATAGTGAAGTGAATCTCCACACAGAAGTTTGTATTTTCTTTGATTCCCAGATTACAAGTGCTCCTAGAGCTGTATTGGCGAGAGGAGAAAGAAGGAGCTCTCTTCCTCTCACCCACAGATCGCACCTAAAACCCTAGCCAAAACAGAACAGCGGAACCCCTCCCCCTACTGAAACCCTAGACCCCTTTTATAGAGAGAGCTCGGTCTCTGCCTAGGGCATACGTGGAAGCATATTCCTGAGAATATGCTTCCTCCTGAAATAGTAAGCCAACCGGGGTGCTTTTCCCCCGCGTCACACATGCAGAGGCTACGTGAGCCTCTGCGGCGCCCGCGTCAGCCGACATGGGCGTCGTCACCCTTGTCGGCCATGCCCCGGTGGTCCTATCCTTGCTTGCTTCGCTTAGGTAGTGCATACCGGGGCTTCTTTTGACCAGCGAGATTCCTTCATTCTCCTAGAAGCTAGACGTGACCCGGATCATAGTTGATCCGGCCACACCTGTTCCTGCATACAAGTAAAACATGCACTTCCGACTTACTTCTTAAGTCTGTTGAGACTTAGTTAGGCGGACGCCCCTGGTCCGGGTTACCCCGTGATTCGGCCTGCCTTGAGGTGACCCGGCTAGCATCCGCTTTGGCCTTGCCGAACCTCGGCTAACTTGGCCTTTATACCCCAGCGTGACCCTACCCGGGGGTATCCCCCCAACATTAGTCCCCGGAGCTGTTGCGGTCTTAGCTGCCTTGGCCGCTAAGGCCACACCAGGTTCAATTTCGAGCTCCGATCGTTATTTCCGAGTTACCTCTTTACCTCGGGTTATATGGATTTATGTTCCCTTCGCACATTCCAAGTTTTCACTTGCCGGCCGGGTTACCACTTTAACTCGGACCTCATGGTTTTACTTTCCCTCTGAACATTCCAAGTTTTCACTTGCTGGCCGGGTTACCATAGTTTCATCCGGGTCTTGCTTCGTTCTCTCGTACGCCAACCCATGTGAAGGGTAATCATTATGTTTTCTTATTTTAAGGGCCTGCACAGTAACCGCCGCAGTAATTGTTAGTTACCACTGTGCGCGGGTCATGTCATGCCTGCCTCATCGTTTATCGCATCACTGTGTCACGTCATGGGATCATCTCCACTCTGCGGCCCTCCGTGTGGCTCCCCACTGATTGGTCGAGGCAGGTGATACACGGCCACTTCATGTGGCTGATCCGTAGGATGCGATCCCACTCACCCCTTGAGGGAGTGGTTAAATAGCGGAGGGGTGCGCCCCTTGGGATTTTTCCCATTCCGCGCCCCTCTGCCTGTTGCTCTTCTCCTTCGTCTTCCTCGCAACTATGCCGCCGCCAGTGCTCCCAAATAGCAGCGTCGCCGCCGCGCTTTTCCCTCACACTTCTGCACCGCAGCCACCGCTACGCAACTCTCTCGCCACAGGTCCTCGCCAATCCAGGCCTGTGCCCCCTGCCGCCGCTAGCGCCAGCGAGGGCAGCGAAGACCAGATGACGGAGGAGGAACTCATCGTCGCTGAGCAGGAGATGGAGGAGGACTCTGCGATGGCGGACCGCGGTGCATGGGCCGGGTCCTGGGTCTGTGAAGACGACCTAGACTGGCTCTACCGCACCAGGCGCATCCCCGCCGGCGTTGCGGCTTGCCTTGCCTCCTCCGAATTGGCCCGCTCACCCAATCCGGGTGAATACGTCGTGTTCTTGTCCCACTTCCAACGGGGCTTCGGCTTGCCAGTGAGCGATTTTTTCCGGGACTGGCTTAGTACATACCAATTCCAGCCGCATCATCTTCCAGCCAACACCATCACTTCTCTTTCCGCCTTTGCTTCCACGATCGAAGGCTATGCCGGACTTTGGCCCACGATGGAGCTGTGGATCCGGTTTTTCGGCCTTCGTCGCAACATCATCCCATATCCACACCGATCCGGAGGACAAGCAGCTCACTCAATTTGGAGCGGCTCCCATCTCACCCCGGAGGTTTTCTGTTTTCCCCCGGGTCACCGGGTTAGAGTCTTGCAAAGGATGGGCCCAGACTTTCTTTTACGTCCGGAATACAGGCACCGAAGACTTACACCCTGGAGGTTTTCTGTTTTCCTAAGAAGCCCACGGCCTTGGCCAACCAGGTCAACAAAAGGTTCACAGAGCTGAAGAAGCTCGGGCTGCGCAACGAGGATGCTATGGTCACTTTCGTGCGCAACCGAATTTCCCCCCTCCAGAAGCGCACCCACAAGGTGTGCCACATGAGCTTCTGCCGCGACCCCAACCGGACCTCGTCCTTCGAGCTGAGCAACACGGAGATATATCGCCGGGTTAAGGCTCTCTTCACCACCCACAAGGACTTCTCCTCCGAGTGGACTTGGGGAATTGAGCATTATTGCCGGGATAGGCTTCCTTCCGCGGTAAGCTTCATGTTGCAAACTTACCCCGGAATAATTACATGTCAGTTATTGTTGCATTTTTGACTCTTTTGTTCATTCCTTTCCTCAGCAATTTCTTCAGCAGACCCTCGAGGACGGCACCGATCCGACCCTTAAGTGGGCGCCGGACCGGGAAAATCCGGATGAGGAAGAGCCGGACCAGGAGATGTTCCTCCCGATGACCGACGCCACTAAACGACCCACGGGTAAATCCTCTTCTATTAGAGATTGGCCCGATGATGAAGATGAATCGGATGTCGAGGTGATTGAACCTGTTGAGGCTGTCCCCCTTTCTTTTGCTTTCCCAGCATCAGCTCACCCTGGTGGTCACATCCACGAGGATCCTCCCCTCGCTACGGGTGAACCTGTTCCGGTAGCGTCGAAGTAGAAGCACGGGGTTGCTCCAAGTTCCTCCTCCGGACCTCCTCAGCCTGTTAAAAGGCGAAAGAAGTCCGGGGACAAGACTACCCCCAAGTCAGCTGGCAAGGCCCCAGCACGAAGGGCTCGGAAACTCAAGGAGGCCCAAACCTCAGATGCGTAAGCCATTTTTCCTTCTGTAACTTGCCCTTCCTTGCATCGTTGTGATCTCTCTTCTGACATTATTCTCTTTTGCAGGGCTCCAGTGGAGGTCCCTCAAAGTGGATCTAGCATCTCTTCACCGCTCCGACCTAGCCCTTCTCCTCGTCGTGACGACGAGTCACGTCCGCTGAGCCCTATTCTAGAGGGTTCTGCGGCTGCTCCGGGTTCTGCTCCACCTCGCCAAGAGGAGGGTAACCTTGGAGCGGGGGAGACCGGCCCAGCCGAGGCGACGGCATCCACCACTTCGGCTTTGCCGCAACCAGCAGCTACCGAAGCTACCTCGTCACTAGCACGAGCTCCAGCACCAATACCAACTCTGGTATCAGCACCAACTCCGGCTGCAAAAACATCAGCAGCGGCACCAAGTCCAGCAACAAGAGCACCAGCGCCTAGCTCCTCTGCGTCGTCCGACTCTTCTCAGCCTCGGCGAGGAACTACCCCAGCAGCTCCTAAGGGGAAATCCGCTTTGACGACTTCCTCTTCCTAGCAAGCCAAGGGCAAGAAGGCTCCGGACGCTACCAAGCCAACATTCGTCGAGGCTGGACAGCGTACCCTCGCATCAATGCTTACCAAGAAAGCTCCAGCAGCGAAGGACACCCCTGCCGAGTCAACTGATGCACAGTAGATGGTTCTGCACACCAACCCAGCCCTTGCGTTGATTGAAAGGAAGGAAGCGCACGCAAAAGGCTTGGTGGCGCCCCATATGCCCACCGGTGAACGGTACCCTCCGAGCTTGATTGAATTTGTCATGAATTGGAATAAGGCAAAGGTGGTTGAAGACGCTGATCTCCTGGAGAAGTTCGGCCCCGCCGAGTTTTCCGCCCAAATGAACACAGCCGCAAAGGCAATTAACCTCGTCGGGCAGATGATGGAGGTACGTCGCTTCCCCTTTACATGCTGTAGATAATAACCATTAGTCCCTGAGCCTCCGGGGGAGTAACTTGTTACTCGGCCGGATGCTCTTTAGAAAACTAGTGTAGCTCCATGAGAACTTCGAATATGAACACACCTAGAGCCGGGTTAAGTTCCACTTGGCCCGGATTTTAGTATACTTCGAATATGCACACACCTAGAGCCGGGTTAAGTTCCACTTTGCCCGGATTTTAGTACACTTCGAATATGCACACACCTAGAGCCGGGTTAATTTCTACTTGGCCCGGATTTTAGTACACTTCGAATATGCACACACCTAGAGCCGGGTTAAGTTCCACTTGGCCCGGATTTTAGTACACTTCGAATATGCACACACCTAGAGCTGGGTTAAGTTCCACTTGGCCTGGATTTTAGTACACTTCGAATATGCACCAAGCTAACTTATGTTTCTATATTCCTTTCAGGTGACCACCAATCGCCGGAGTGCTGAATTCCAACGCTTGCTGGATACCCACAAGATGCTACGCACAAAGCAGGCTGCACTTATCGCGGAATACGAGAAAAGGGGTAAATTTCTTCCTTAGCGCTTCTTCATTTTTATTCATCTTCCTTTGCCGAACTAATCTCATCATTCGGTTTCTGCAGCTGGGGTGGAGGCTGAGAACATTATTATGCGGAAAAATCTGGAGCAGATCAAGGGTAAATCATTTCTGTCCGACCTTTTAGTGCTTTCCACTTCCTTTTTTCTCCTTGGCTCGGCACACATTCATACCTCGGCTCTGCCGAGACAACACACTATTTCAGAATCGCTTGAAGATAGTGTGCCCGTGCCTGATATGATGCTGCATTTTCTCGAACAAGCAGGGCAGCACCAAGCCGAGCTTAAGAAGAAAGATGACAAGCTCGCCCTCCTCCGGACCAAGGACGATGAGATTGCCAGGCTCAACGCTGAAATGGAGAAGATGAAGGCCCAGCACCAATCCGAACTTCAAAAGGCTGGTCAGAATTACACAGAAGAGCACGAGCGCCTCGACCTCCAGATCGCCAAGGACCAGGATCTTCTCAAGGAGTTCGGCATCCAGCTTAGGTCGGCGAACGCTGAGCTTGAGAAGCTTCGGAAGAGACGTGATGACTGCACCAAGGAGCTGACCCGGATCCTCAGCCATATATCACGTAAGTTCCTTTCCCTTTTCCGACCTAATTCTCCGGGTTACTTCATGTGTCTTTTCTTGACCTTCCTCCTTTGCCTCGTTTCCAGGAAAATTTCTAGAGGGCACTCCTATTGCGAGCGCAGCAGTTGCCAACTTCCGCCGAGAAAGGGGCACTCCGGCCGCTCCTGATGGTGAAGGGATTCCTTATGACCTGGAGGACCTGTTGGTCAGCTTGTCATCTCGCGTGGAGCTCATCAAAAATTACAGCAAGGTCATCCTCGGCGCTGCAGCTCGCATCTTCAACATGTTCTGGCCCGGCGAAGATGCCCCGGAGACCACCGCACTTCTCATTGAGAAGCTAATGGAAACCGGGACTCAGCTCGACCTCTGGAGAGAGTCCGTTGGACGTGCTGCAACTGATACCATTCTTCACCACATACTCACGTGGTATGAAAAAATCGATCTCAACCTCTTCACACGTCTGTGCACAGGATCCAGATGGACCAATGACCCGGAGTGGGTAGCTCGGCGCCAGGCTTGCGCCTATTCATGAATGGGTTGAGGGGCTGAGCTTCCTAGAAGCCGCTGCGGACGAAGAGGTTGAGAATGCTGAGGATAGCTCGGACGGTGAAGGAGAAGATGACGCCTCGGATATTGAAGGCGACGAAGATGATGCCGAACTTCCTCCTGCAGCTCCTTGAGCGGAAACACTTAAAAATTTATCAGATCCCCGGTGTGCCGGGAGGAGTTGTATTTCAGAGACATGTGATGTTTTGCTACTAAGTTCTTACGCCGAATTAGCTTGGGCGTAGTCCCCGAGTTTCTTTTCTTGTTCGTTCAATCTCTTGGCTCGGCTCTTGTCTACCTTGATTTGGTTTTACGACTGACGAATCCGAGTTTCAAAAATTGTCTTAACAATACTGGGAAACTTGTAGACTTAGCTCAAAAATAAAACTGCATAATAACTTGAAAATAAATACGGGGTTAGTCCGAAAAACAAACGTCGGCTCGAATAAATTCTTTTCCTTAGTCGTTTTTCATGTGCTACGCAATTCCAAACTTGTTCTCTTGCTTGCCATGAAGCCAATTCTTGTTGGACAGTAGCAAGTCGAAGAGTTGGGTTCTTGGTGCTCACATATTACTAATCCGAGTTAAGTAAAATAACTTATTCCAGCTGACACACAAAAAACAACAAACATTATTAAGGGAGTTCCGAGTTACTGCTCGAGGTGCCAACATTTCATTGATAAGCTCATTGCCGACATACATACCGACATATGAGAAAACTCAGATACATACACTTCTTAGCTAAGTGTAGAAAGGAAGAAGTAGAGCTATATTCCATGGTCGCTTAGATTCCTCTCCAGACCTGTCCTCCTTGTTCTTTTCTTGTGGCTTTGCATCTATAAGATAATAAGAATCATGATGCAATGCCTTGCTCACGATGAACGGCCCTTCCCATGGGGGGGATAATTTATGCATGCCAGCAGTACGTTGTACCAACCGGAGCACCAGATCGCCTTTCCGAAAGACTCGGGGGCATACTTTCCGGCTATGATAGCGTCGAAGATTTTGCTGATATATGGCGGATCTGGACAATGCCAGTTCTCTCGCTTCTTCCAACAGATCAACATCATTTTGCCGGGCTTCTTGCACTTCGGCTTCTGTGTATTGGGTGACCCTAGGCGAATCATGATCTATGTCGGCTGGTAATACAGCTTCTGCCCCATATACCAGGAAAAACGGCGTATAGCCTGTTGATCGATTCGGAGTTGTTCTTAAACTCCACAGTACCGCTGGTAGTTCTTCTATCCAGCACCCCGCTGACCTTTGCAGCGGCTCAATGAGCCGGGGTTTTATCCCGGATAATACTAATCCGTTGGATCTTTCCACTTGTCCGTTCGATGCGGGGTGGGCTACCGAGGCCACGTCCAGCCGGATCTTTTTATCCCGGCAAAAACGCGCAAACGCTCCTTCCGCAAAGTTTGTGCCATTATCAGTTATGATACTATGAGGATAACCGTACTTCAAGATGATATCTTTGAGAAACGTTACGGCCATAGCTCCATCACATTTTCTTATAGGCTTTACTTCAATCCACTTGGTAAACTTGTCCACCATTACCAAAATGTGAGTCATATTTCCCCTTGCTGGTTTGAACGGGCCAACCATATCCAAGCACCATACGGCAAATGGCCAAGTTATTGGTATGGTCTTGAGTTCCGACATCGGCATATGTGTCTTGGTAGCATACCTCTGACAACCATTACACTTTCTCACCAGATCTTCTGCTTGCTCTAAGGCACTTGGCCAATAGAATCCGTGTCGGAAAGCTTTTGCTACCAAGGCTCGGGATGAGGCATGATGCCCGCATTCCCCCTGATGTATATCTCGGATGATTTCAAGCCCTTCTTCCGGGTCGACACATCGCTGAAGGACACTGGTCACGCTTCTTTTGTATAGTTCGGAATTGATGATCATGTATGCCTTTGCCCTCCTCTGTGTTTGCCTAGATAGCACTTCCTCAGTGGGTAGCGTTCCATCTTTCAGGAATTGAAATATAGGTAGTGCCCAAGCTGGTATTGCTCGCACAGGGAACACATCCTCATCAATCTCTATCTGATCCACCGGCATAAATTCAACCGGATCACGCTGTGCAGTCCCCGGGTTCAGTGAAGCAGCCCCCAGGTTTGCCGAGGCAGTCCCCGGGTTTCGGGCTCCACTTCTCATGTCAATGTCCATGGGCACAGCTCCGGATTCTGTGTCCTCCGGGGCATAGATTGAGTCGGTTTCTGGGGAGGGCCTGATGGATGGTTTCCTGAGGTACTCTAATGATACACCTGGTGGAATTGCTTGTCGGGTTGACCCGAGCTTCGACAGCATGTCGGCAGCCTCATTTTCCACCCGGGGTACATGGTGAAATTCGCATCCCTCAAAGTAACCAGATATCTTCTACACATGAAATATGTGCAGTGCCATGTTTGGATCCAGTGCGTCCCACACTCCCGACACTTGCTGAACCACCAAATCCGAGTCGCCAAAGCATACGATCCGACGTATCCCAATCTCTTTTGCCACCTTGAGCCCGTGCACAAGTGCTTCATACTCAGCGACATTGTTTGATGCTGCGAAATGGATCTGCACTACATATTTCAACTGGTCCTTCTTTGGCGACGTGAGTACAACTCCGGCACCTAGCCCGGTTTTGGTTTTTGATCCATCAAAGTGCATTCGCCAATAGTTTGGATCTGGGAGTGGTGGTTCGTATTGCACCTCGGCCCAGTCCACGAAAAAGTCCTCCACAACTTGAGATTTAATGGCTTCTCTTCTATCATATTGCGGGGCGTAAGGAGCTAGCTCAATTGCCCATTTTGCAATTCTGCCACTCGCATCCTTGTTACTCATTATCTCGGATATGGGGGCCTCACATATGACCCGGATGGGATGCTCCTCAAAGTAGTGCTTTAGCTTCTTGGCAGCCATGTACACGCCATATGCCACCTTTTGATAGTGTGGATAGTTCTGCTTTGAGGCTGACAACACCTCGCTCAAGTAATACACTGGCCTTTGCACTGACTTACCTTCCTCGTCGCGCTCCACCACTATCACTGCACTTACAACTCGGTTGGTTGCGGCTATATAGAGCAACATTGGCTCCTTTGATAGTGGTGAGGCTAGCACTGGTGCCGTGGCTAACATCTTCTTCAGGTGGGCAAAGGCTTCATTGGCCTGCGGTGTCCAAATGAACTTATCCGACTTTTTCATGAGTTGGTAGAGAGGCAATGCCTTTTCTCCCAACCGACATACAAACCGACTTAACGAGGCCAGGCAACCTGTGAACTTCTGGATATCGTTAAGACACTTCGGCAATTCCATTCGTTCGATGGCCCGGATTTTGGTTGGATTAACCTCGATACCTTGGCTGGAAACAAGAAAACCAAGCAATTTCCCAGCCGGGACACCGAAGGTGCGTTTTTCTGGGTTAAGTTTCATCCGAAACCTCCTTAGGTTCGCAAACGTTTGCCTGATATCGTCAAGGAGAGTTTTGCTTTCCTTAGTCTTGATAACCACATCATCCACGTACACCTGCACATTTTGACCTATTTGGTCGTGCAAATATTTTTGCATACATCTTTGGTACGTTGCCCCTGCATTACGTAAACCAAATGGTATGGTGCGGTAGCAATAAGCCCCATACGGGGTAATAAACGCAGTCTTTATTTGATCATCCGGATTCAGAGTTATCTGGTGGAAACTAGAATATGCATCAATGAATGACAACATTTCACATCCAGCAGTTGAGTCTATGACCTAATCTATTCTTGGCAGCAGAAATGGATCTTTTGGACACGCCTTGTTCAGGTTCGTGTAATCGATACACATGCGCCAAACCACCGCCAGGTTCGGGTCATCCTTCTTCTTCTCCACCAGCACCAGATTAGACAGCCAATACGGGTAAAGAACTTCCATGATAAATCCTGCAGCTAGCAACCGAGCTATCTGATCCCCAATGACTTTTCTCCTATCTTTGGCGAAGCGGCGGAGAGGTTGCTTCACCGGCTTAGCTCCTGGTCTCACATTCAAAGAGTGCTCGGCCAACTCCCTCGGAACACCTTGCAAGTCCTGTGTGGACCAAGCAAAAATGTCCCAATTCTCACTGAGGAAGTTGACGAGCTCGCTTCCCTATTTGTCATTTAACCCGTTACCAATTGTTACGGTGTGCTCTGGGAACATGTCATCAACAGGAACCTTCTTGGTATCTTTCGTGGCCTGGAAAGAGACACTTACATGCGGGTTACTCAGCGCCGACATATACTGCTGCGCGGACTGAGCCAATGCCGC
Organism: Avena eriantha; assembly: GCA_910589775.1. Lineage (NCBI taxonomy): Eukaryota > Viridiplantae > Streptophyta > Magnoliopsida > Poales > Poaceae > Avena > Avena eriantha. The sequence goes on from OU342740.1 coordinate 123,935,170, forward strand.
CACCTCTTCAATTTTCCTTTTTTCTTGCGCAATCACAAGTGACTCGGCTAAGTTTGACCCGGCCGACGCACACTCCATGGAACGTCAGAAATCCCCAGCAATGGTAATCACTCCATTCGGTCCGGGCAATTTCATCTTCAAGTAGCTAACGTGACAGCATTGCCGTTGACTGCGTTCCCTTGACCGGCATTGCCTTGGTCGTGGTTACCTCGGCCACCTTCACCTTGTCTCACACTCCGTCGATCGTCATTTTTCTGTGCTTCTTTTCCTTTCCCTGCCCGCGTTGGGTCATACGGGACGATCTGTCTATTCCGTCTGGGCGAGGTTACTACCTCTTCTCTCCTTGGACCACCATGAGGGGACGATGCGGCTCCAGCGGATTTCTCCGGGTTACCCATCACCGAATGGACGATCTTGGAGGCTCCAGCTCTCTCCGGGTTAGCTCTGAGTAATTCCTCGTTTTGCCTGTTCGCAATCCGAACCAGCTCATTAAACCTATCTTGTTGTCTTTGCCGGGCTTCACTCGTCAGACCCTCTAACTCGGACGCCGCTGCATCCGCTGCTCTGAGGTTCGTTGCCGGGGTACTATATCTCGGCAGCCCCACGGACAAATAGTTTTCTGATTCCTCAATTCTAGTATCACCCTCTTTGTTCATCTCGCTCATGAGATTTCTTCCCTTCACTTTTACAGTGTCAAATTTGTTCTCCTTTGCGTACTCCCGCAGCGTCATATTCAACGACTGCTGAGCCGCAGCTATTTTCTTTGCGCCCTCTATTATTTTTTGCCTAGTTTCTTCTAGCTTGGCCTGCGCTCGAGCTGGATCTACTTCTGCTAGTACAGGGTTTGCCAAGCTATCCATTGCTTCCCTCAACACATTCTCTGGCCTCTCAAGTGGAGGACCTCTACCTTTCCTAGGTGCCTTAGGCGTTATCTCCGGATCTGGCACTGGATCCTTGCTTGCGCCTACACCTGGCACGGTCATCATCACCTCTGCATGGTCTGGGGAGCGAGCGATACGCGTCCCGGGAACCACGGTGAGGGGTGGCTCCGCCGCCTCAACGACGTGACGCGGATGAACACACGACACGTCAACAGCGACGTAGACCTTGTGCGTGCCGAGCTTGACGAAGAGGCCATTGCGCGGAAGAGGGCGCGTGCCGAAGCAGCCAGCGTTGTCGCTGACGAAGTCCAGCGCTCCAAAGCGCTGAACGAGCCTGGAGACGATATGTTCGCCAGTGCCGATGATGTTTCCCGTCCAGATCTTGACCCCTGCTAGCGCCGCTAGCCCCACGGTGGGCGCCACTGTCGTGGTGGTGTCACGGCAAATGCCATGGATAGGCTAAAGGTGGGGACTAATACACGCTAGGGGAATCTAGGGAGGGATAGTCAAGTGAATCTCCACACAGAAGTTTGTATTTGCTTTGATTCCCAGATTACAAGTGCTCCTAGAGCTGTATTGGCGAGAGGAGAAAGAAGGAGCTCTCTTCCTCTCACCCACAGATCGCACCTAAAACCCTAGCCAAAACAGAACAGCAGAACCCCTCCCCCTACTGAAACCCTAGCCCCCCTTTTAAAGAGGGAGCTCGGTCTCTGCCTAGGGCATATGTGGAAGCATATTCCTGAGAATATGCTTCCTCCCGAAGTAGTAAGCCGACCGAGGTGCTTTTCCCCCGCGTCACACATGCAGAGGCTACGTGAGCCTCTGCGGCGCCCGCGTAGGCCGACATGGGCGTCGTCACCCTTGTCGGCCACGCCCCGGTGGTCCTGTCCTTGCTTGCTTCGCTCAGGTAGTGCGTACCGAGGCTTCTTTTGACCAGCGAGATTCCTTCCTTCTCCTAGAAGCTAGACGTGACCCGGATAATAGTTGATCCGGCCACACCTATTCCTGCATACAAGTAAAACATGCACTTTTGACTTACTGCTTAAGTCGGTTGAGACTTAGTTAGGCGAACGCCCCCTGGTCCGGGTTACCCCGTGATTCGGCCTGCCTTGAGGTGATCCGGCCAGCATCCGCTTTGGCCTTGCCGAACCTCGGCTAACTTGGCCTTTATACCCCGGCGTGACCCTACCCAGGGGTATCCCCCCAACAATCTATGTTTGATCAGGTATGAGGAAGGCCAAGGAGCTGAGGAAGAAGCATCAAAACTGTAGCAGAAGAAAGAAGAAAGGATTCTCTGCCATGGTAGGATTTTGGCCGATTCCCTGCTGCGGCAGGAGGATGGTGCTAGGGGAGGAGAGGGAGGCATGCGCCAGGAGGAGGACCAGGAGAGATCGGGCTACACCTAGCCGGTGCACCCCTCGCGCGTGGCCTGTGTGCCATTTTGGCCGAGCCCTTTGGGGCCGCTTTGTATCTATCTCGGACCCACTTGGGTCGAGTTTTGTTGTGTGCGGCTGGCCTCCCATATAGGCAGCCGCCACCCCCTCCATTATTCTTAGAATTGTTTCAGACTAAACCCTAGATTTGATTGCTGCAAGTTTTCATCTTGAATCCTCCGATATTGTGCTTGTGTTTCGCTAGACAATATCAAATTGGCTCTAATTAAGTGTTATCTATCGTTCCATTGCGAATTGGTAGATTGCAAACCATTCGTGATTCGGGATCACGTGCGCAAGTGTGTGGTGTTGCGAATATCCATAGGGCCAACGATCTGTTGCATTGGCAATATGGGAGCAGCCGAGAGATAGTTGGTCACCATCTCACAAGTTATCTTCATCAACATCGCCATCACCTACGTTGCTCACAAAGAAGATCGGGCAACCCCTTATCATCTTGGTATCATATTTCTAGCATTTACTCGGTGAGTAATCCATAATCCGTCCATTGTCTAGATATGTTTTTATTCCTATACCCAAAAAGCCCCAAAAAAAGAGTCGTAGTTCTGCCTGAGATTTAGATCACCTCAGTATGCTAGTTCTTGTGTTGGTCGTGTTCTTCGTTGTGTTACTTTTTCTCGTTTTTCGTAGTAGTTCTAGTGTCTGTCTAGTCGGAGTTTTAGATCGGTTTGGCTGCAGATCGTCGAGTGGACTGGGATCCGAGCTCTACGCCGACCCAAGTTCTGTCGCGCGCCAACACAGTCCTTGTTGCGCGTGCCAAGGATTGCCTGTGCACGCTGCCTGCCCACGTCAGCTGCCCTCGGCCGTCGCTGCTGCGGTAGCCAAACGCTGCCTTTTTCTGCCGTGCCTCCTGCCGCGACACGTTTTAAGGACGAAATCCTGCCGCAGCATAGCCCTACCGATTGTTCTACCGCGGTACCATTTTGACTATTTTTTCTGCCGTGGGATGTTTGCGTCAGTTTGTCTTGTTCTCGTTTTCTTTTTGCGTCCACACAGCGTACATTTGTGAGCCATAGTTAGCCTTTCTTTGTTTCTAGCACTATCCTACGAGACTAGCATCTTTTGTTGCTCTACGAGCTGCTCACTAGGTTGTTGGTGCTCTATTTTTGTTCTGTCGTGCTCAGTTTGCTTTGGTGTTTGTGGCCTGCAAGAAAATAGTCAAAATATATATATAGAGAGAGAGAAAATATCAAAAAAATTAAATATATAGAAAAGAGATATAAAAAAAGATTACTATCAGGATTGAGTTCGCTATCTATTGCACATATTGGTAGTGTTCTCCTTTGGTTTGCACCTGTAGATTGAGCAATCTTGTGCCTGTACACCCTGAGCTTTTTGTTAGAATCTGTCCTGGTGCATTGCAACACGAGTTGTACCCAGACATACATTTTTTCTGCTCTTGTTTATAGTTGCTTTGCCCCATTTATCTCCACCATGTGTGTTTCCCGTGGGTCTTTTTTCATACATCCATCACTAGGATTTGGTACTTTGGCGTGTAGGTATCCTCACCTAGATATCCACCATATATCCTGGTTGTCGTGTGATAGTTTCCCCTCGGTATTCGCATCATCACATTTGTGCACGTGTTTTTAATCATCTATTGGTAAGCACTTATGATTCACTTTGGAGCAGTAAGATTGCCACTCTTTGAGTTTCTTAGTGATTTTGAGAGCTCCACCATACACAAATTTTGTTTTTGTGCACTAACATACTAATCATGTCTGCTAGTGATGAGTTTGATGTGATGCAAAAAAAGGACGCTAACACTCCAACTTTGTGGAGCAATTTCAAAGGGTTACATGACCACTTGCAGGGTACTATTCAGCTAACAACCGACGCCCTTGATGGAGAAGTTTAGGCGGTACAAAACAAGCTGCAAGGGATAGATACAACAATCAACGCCATTCAAACACAAATGATAACTCTTCAAAACTTGGTTGATACATTGAATCAGTTGGTGGAGGCGATCCGAGTTTTGTTGCAGCGTACTGAAGTGTAGGGCAATGAACATCAGTTTGATGATGGTAACATTGGTGATAATGGTGAGAACACAAACCCATTTGCGCTTGGTCGTGGCGCCTATGCTCGTGGGTACCGTGGTCGTGGCTTTGCTCCTGTTGTGTCTCAGCGTGTTCCATTGGTCCCGGCTGCAGGAGCTTCTCCACGCCCTGATGAGGGTCCAGCCAGCCCTAAATTATCTATTCCACAATTTCATGGCACTCACTTGAAGAGTATCTCAACTGGGAACTGAAAGTGGAAACAATATGGCATTTACATGAGTACACTGAGGATAAGAAAGTGAAGTTAGCATCTTTTGAGTTTGAAGGACTCGCATTGATATGGTGGGATCATGTTTGTACTTCTCGTGCAGAGGAAAGGGCCCCTGCTATTGCGACATGGCGTGCTATGAAGGAGGATATGCGACATCATTTTGTACCAGCAAATTATATTCGTTCACTCTATGATAAGCTGACAAATTTGAAGCAAGGACTGAAGACAGTGGATGAATACTTCTATGAGATGGAGACGATTATGCAGTGTGCTAAAGTTCGAGAACCAGAAGACCAAACAATGCAGCGTTTCCTTGCTGGATTATCTTTCCAGATTCGTTGCATTGTTCGGCACCATCCTTATGCAGATATATCTGAGCTCTTGCATCAGTCTATAGAGGTTGAAGCTACTGTGGCCGAGGAGGCTAGATTTGCAGCACATTCTCAGTCGGCTCGGGGACGTTTTCCATCACGTTCCCCCTCTACTGGTCAGAATTATGTTGGTGTTCGTGAGGATAGTTCGGTTGATGACCGTGTGTGTACTCCTGTGAAATCTGGTGCATCCAACAACAAGCCTACACCTGCTATGAGTGGTTCGGGTCCACTACTTCTACAGCCAGAAATAGAGATATGAGCTGTCACACATGTGGCGGCAAGGGACACTTCAAGCGTGATTGCCCCAATAAGAAAACTATGATAGTTGATGCTTCTGGTGGATACGAGACTAGGGATGATGCTGATCCGTTTGAAGAGGAGCATGATGAGGTTCCTGAGGATGTTTATTATTGTGATGCTTCTCCAAATCATGTATTTGTGTGTTCCCCGCGGGTCTTGCAAGTTAACCCAAGTTCAGCTGATCAAAGATGCAATTTGTTTCAAACACGGGCTAATGTGAGTGAAGGTAGAGCATGCATAGTCATTATTGATGGAGGGAGTTGCATATATTTGGCTAGTAAAGAGCTTTCTACAAAACTGAAATTGAAATACTATCCACACACCAGCCCATATTTTATTCAATGGTTGAGTGATGCTGGTGAGATGAAAGTGTAACACCCTCGAATCGTCCCTATGCAAGTTTTAGCTATTCCCGCCAAACCCGCATAGAAATGATTCGAAGATTCCCACCAGGCACTTGCATGCGGGTGGAAAATGAAGTAATACCATTACACAATAGTTCATGAAGGAACCCATAGAAACATATATACACGACAACGACTCCATGAGTCAAGAATACAGATATACAATACAAAGATCGAAATCACCTTGAAAATGATACAATATCCGAGTACGAATAAGATGCAAATGAGGCTAAGAGCCCTAAAGAATAACCAATGTCGTCCATAACCCTGCCTAGGCCAAGCCAGAAGGGTAACCCTACTAACAACGTCGATCTTAAACCTACTAAAACAAAAGGGGTGCCGACAAAGGGCAAAGGAAAAAGAGAGCGGTCAGTACTGAGGCCAGTACACGGCGAGTCTAGAATTCGGTGGTTGTCGCCTACATAGGTATGGTGAACTGAAGCGGCACCGCAGCATGCACTAAACAACCTATAGATACTCGATACAACTGTCGGCTATTAGAGAGAGATAAGAAAGACCTATTCAAATCCAACCTGATACTAACACCAATCATACCCATCCTGGCATTTCCCCCTCGAGATCAAACGAGGAAGTCAAACTAAGGAACTCACTCGGTTGGCAGTTTTATTCATTCCATTATAGTTGCAGCACTTACTAGTCAGATATAGATAGCATGAGTCATCCTGATATCATAAGAAGTGGGCCGTTTTAATTAATCATTCCGTTATAGTTGAAATACTTACTAGTCAAATACAATTAGCCAGAGATATCCCTAATCCGGTAGTGGTTGGCACTTTTATTTACTCATTCTGTTGTAATGAAACTGATTACTAGACATGTCAAAGTAAAATTTATAGCACTACTTTTGTTATAGTTGTCTATGATCAAGATACTGTGCTCCAAGTCATCCATAACCACAGACACGGATTTCAGAAAGATTTACCTTGCAGGGGTACAAAAATAGCAACACACACACAATCAACCTCGAAAAAACCAAATAAAAACCCAACGAGGCTTTGACGACAAAGCAATCACAAGATTCATAAAATATTTCAGGGGGCCACCCCAATAAGCTACCTGCAACGAAGTTGGCCAGCTCCGAGACAGACCCCGGATTTGCGAGAACGACTGTAAATGACTGGGAACCCGAAAGTGTGACTGGGCTTGTCGATACAGCGAAATCATGTCGCGATCCTAAATAGTACAGGTGCTCCACGCACAATCGTACATAAAAATAAAGCATGGCATAAGTACAAGATAGTAATAAAGCCCCAAACTAGTTTGTGGCCCCAAGAAGTAAGAAATGAATCAAGCTCTAACTAAGGGGATTCATGGTCCCACATGCAGATAGTGCGATAGTCAAGGAATATATATCAAGTACTTGGGGCCTACGGGACACAAGTGAGCGGTTAAAAACCAAATATTAGCTATTTCCCACCGATGCCTCTGCATTAGTTATATCTATTCCCAGCATTTTAATCATCAAGTTGTAATTAAGGCCATGATCACACCACCATTAAGCATCTCCACCATTAGGCATTTATCAACCTTCCATCAATGGTGAAACGACAATGATGACGCGAAGCAGCACTTGAGCAAGCAACTACGACTTGCAAGACCGACTATCTACCAAACAACATGCAATAGGATATGTCCAAAGCAATATAGAGGCTATAGGGAATATAAATGGTCCACGAAAACAAAAGCATCGCAACACGGATAGCAATAGATCAACAGGAGCAAGTAAAGACTATAAATGCAAAATAGGTAGAAAGGGGAAGAATGTTGGCCTGGGAAAACAATGCCGACGGTTCATTATCCGAAGAACTTGTCGCATCCACTCAACGACCTAATCCGCGAAGAACCAAAGTACTAAAAGAAACACCAGATGCACTATTTAATACTATGGTAGAATATCGGGCATGATGCATGTATGATGCATGGCATGGCAAATATACGATGCAATTAGGCAATATTAAGCGGAACCAAGGTCCCGACAATTAATTAGAAGGTTCAAGTTATTTAGATACCCCGCAATTTAAATGTTGTCTTAACAAGGCAAAATATGTCATCGGTTCGCTACACAAATTTAAATTTAGCCCTTATAAGACTAGAATAACCCGCATATAGCTCCATATTTAATTATGAGTTGAATCGACAAAGTACCCCCAAACAAAAAAACATGTATGAGAGCATGAACAATTTAATATGCATCGAGATATATATATAGCACTTATAAAATAGAGGCTCAGAAAGGGGGCACACATTAGGGTCAAAGATCTTTGGGTTCGACGGGGTTCGGGTTCGGGCTTCGGATCCATGTTCAGTCTTGAGGTGTTCCGGGGTCTTCGGGTCGGGGGCCTGGACAGGATCGGTCTTCGGGTCCGGTAAGGAGGAAGCATCGAGGCCCCTCAGGTAGCGTCATGTCCATTCTTCAGAACATTCGACATTGAGAAGGTCTTGTCGGTGAGTGTCCCTGTACGAAGATCCTAAGATTTCGAGTGACACAAACCTTGTACACGGCAGATGATGGAAGCAATGCCGCGAGACAAACTTGACTACAGGAGTTCTTCAGCAGCGATGCGGTGCCTGACAGAAAATGAAAACATCTGAAAACACACACATAGCCAGGGTTCACGATCACTGCAAGAGAAACACATGAGGATGGGCCTCGCGGAAACGAGCGATGCGGAGGAGTCTGGCGACAACAAGAACATCGGTGGCTAGATGTGGTCGGCCGCATGCGGAGCAGAAGGGCGCCAGGGCCATGGTGGCTGATGGCGCCATACGTTATAGAGGCAGACCCATGGCGCTGTGGCGGCCCGATGTAGCGGTGGCAGGAGAGCCTAGGGCCGAGGCGTCGAGGATTGACGCGAGGAGCAGGTCGGGGACAGCGAGCGGCACGGAAACTCCAGGGGAGCGGCCTAATGTCTACACACTTCTATTCTTGTAGACAATTGTTGGGCCTCCAAGTGCAGAGGTTTGTAGAATAGCAACAAGTTTCCCTTAAGTGGATTACCCAAGGTTTGTAGAACAGCAGCAAGTTTCGTCGATGGAGGTGTTTCCCACGAATTAGGTTTCCTCCCTTTATATAGCTTCCCGGATTCCTGTCACCCCATCTTGGGCTGCAGTAAATCAGACCTATCGGGCCTATCCCGACTCGGAATCAGCTAAATTTTATGTCAAGAACATTTGTCGCAAAATTTCCAACAACCTTGTATTTGAAGAGTTTTCCGTTTGACCCTGTCTTCAAGCTGAAACGTGACCATCTTCAAAAAGAGTTCTGATACAGATTTCTGGAAAATCCCAATTTGGCACCAACAAGGTTTCCACTTGTATTCTTGGTAATTCCTACACATTAAAGTGTAAAACAAGAACATTGTACACTTTGGCAACTATTAGTAGGTTAGTCGAAATAAATCATAAACTTTATATAAAAAGGAGTATCAAAAGCATATTATTAGCATAAAACCATCAAAAATTATAGATACGTTATGGACGTATCAATATCCCCAAGCTTAGTTCCTGCTCGTGCTCGAGTACGTAAACGATAAAAACAATATAATTTTTGAGGTGACACGCAGCCAACACAATGTTGATCAACATTATTGTAAAAGCATTGATAGTTGGGATCAAGGTACTCTAAACATGAACATGAAAGATAGAGTTCTAACAATAAGACATAGCAACTATGTTGTAACATGAAAAGGTACAAACAAAAGATCATGAATAACAATGCTTTGAAATACGTTTGTTTGTTTCACATATAGAAAACATAATAAAAATGGTATTCAGCTTGTCCCTCATAGTGTAGCAAAACATAAATGCATAGGGCACCTTCAAAGTTCATGACGGTGACTAGATACAAATAGTTTAACAACAAGCAATATCAACATTATGAATCAATCAATACGTTTTGGGACAATGCACATTAAACTACGAATGAACACTAGTCTCTCTTAATAGGTGCATAAATATAGAAGATGGAGATGTAACATAAAAGTAAAAGAAAGGCCTTCATAGAAGGAAGCAGGGATTCAAGTCTCATAAAGAGCTTCCAAAAATTATGGTACTTATTAGCTTTCAGCTCTCATAGCCCCTATCATGAGCACATTTGTGGGCCCCCCAGATTATTCCTCCGAGAATCCCTGTTATGCATACAACCCCGATCCCATGATCAGTTCGTCGTGGCACATAACCGACTAGTATCATTACAACATCTGATAATGTACCGAATTACAAGACATACATAAATGCCGTTATGGCTACATCATTAATCATCAGCGGCACTTCATCAAACGTAGAGCCCGAGCCATGCCTTAACCTACAGGCAACTAACTGGGAGAACATCCTAGATCACATAGTCGTCCACTTCACCTTCCTCTTGATATCTGACCACGTTAATAGCCAGGGACAATGCCAATGAGTACATGGAATGTACTCGCAAACCACCTTAAGATAATAGTAATAACAAGAGGATATGCATTATGGCTGTGGTATCAGGAGGGATCCAAGGGAGGTTCTTTTCTCCAATAGTTTCTCTTGTAGACATAGCATCTACATATCTTTGTTGAAAACTTTTGTAAACCATTTTGGAAACCGTTTTAAAAAGTTTTTGGAAAAACTTAGGACCGGGTCACCCAATTTGTTCCCGTCTTCAGGTCGTCCCACGACCAAACTCCTTTCATTCCTTTCTGACCATCCCATGGTCAAAACCTTTCTCCTTTTTGACCATCCCATGGTCAAAATATTTTCAAAGCCTTTGCTTTTCCGAAATCCTTTTTGAAAACAAAACCAGCACCGCTCTACAGCAACCTTCCCAACCATCCATGACCGTGGACGTGGCTATTCGAATAGATTTACACTCTGTAGAGGTTGTACACTTTACCCACACCATCCGAGTACACTACCCTGATCTTCACCGATCGTGGGTCAAGTAACCGATCAAGACTCTCCGGATGCCCACTCCAATATAAGTGCCTACCCTATGAGTGTTAATCCCCTCAAAACCGGGACATCGGGCGAGGACCAACCAGAGCGCTTTTTCCACTTCCCAAGGGGGTGCTTTCAATGAGGGGCTCATAGTAACGCGTGGATGCCAGCCGACCCTTCGTTCCTTGTCCAAGTCGATGTCCCACATGGACCTTTATCAGAGAAGGCCCACCCTCCAGGGATCCCCGATCCCCTGTAGTAGTTGCGAGGCAGCTTATACCACAATAAAAAACCATCAAATCCAGCCCTATCCCATACCAGAGTAATGTGGTTGCACGGGTTAATTGTTCTAGAAAAACTGCAAAGAACCGGGTGCATTTTCATAAACCTTTTTCCCCCATCCTTCCTTTAGCATTTTGTAAAACAAAACCTTCTTCTTTTTCAACATCTCTTGGGAGGTCCCACCTCACCAAGGTTTTATCATAAAACATTTGGTAAAACTTTTTTCCGAGGTCTTCCCATTCTCTATCTTTGCTTCATCTAAATCAGGGTCTCCAAAGGGATATGGTGTAATACACCTTCTATTCTACTAGGGACAAGTAGGTATGACCAAGGGGTTGTACTTCATAGTACCAAAGTGTAATGGTTCGGAGGAGCCAAACCACTACCACATATATATATACATCAACATAAGTAAAACGATGTAGTTTTTAATAAACAGTAGTTAAAACATGCATAAGTAAAACAGTAGGACAAGGTTTATGAGCAAGAAGGTGGCTTGCCTGAGATCAGCAATATGGCAATATGTCCCTGCACTTCATCTTGGAATACCATAATAATAACCATAATAACCGTCTTCTTCTGCTCTCTGGTATAATCGCAACTATCGTCGATAAGAATCACATGCAAGCAAACAAAAGGGCACAACCAATACAAGGCATACAAGAATCAATACAATACAGCAAACAAACATAGCACACATTACTCAAAACAGTAGGTTTTGAAGAGGATTGGATTTAGGGGATTGACATGGCCTTGGAGAAGGGGATGAAAATCCCTTAGAATTTATAGTCTAGAAACTACCTAAGAGATGGATTTTTGAACAAGACCATATTATGTATGGTACCATTGTAAAAACATGATACCAACAGATAGGTATTGCTAAGATGAAGCCAACAAAAGTGGTTTCACTATTTTATCCCTTTTCTTGAAATACTTATGAATATTCTAGTGCTAAAGGCTCTAGTTTTAGGAAATAATTCACCAGGAAAGTTCCGGGGCTCCAAAAATTATTTACTTGGATGGTTAGGTAGGTCTTGATGTACTTGTTCACTGAGAATTGGAATCACTCCAAAATAATTACCAGAATGCCCTTAGGGAATTCCCAAAGGAAGTTCTGTAGACAACTTGTCTTTTTCACCAGATTTAATCTACGTAATATTTTGAGGTGAATCCAAGGACACATTATAGGTATTTCGAATAAATTTCGGTAGAAATTTGAATCAACCATTCTGGAGTTTCAGAGCTACTGTGATGATTTTTCTAGTGATTAAATTATATACAGAGATAATTAATTCACCAAAATTGAACAGTGCCTCAATAAAAGTGGATCTCCTGGAGTTTGATAGACCTTAGTGTACCACATCACAGGGAGTTGGATTTAGGTCAATACCTATGTTGGTTTGATCTAGAGAAATTCCTAAAGTTAGATTAGAGCTGTTTTTGTTATTTTTACTAAGGACAACCTATTATTCACCTTGGCCTGGGATAAATGCTAGATGGTAGGCCTATGAGTATGCTTCCAAAGGGATTTGGTTTCATCCATTTTGGAGATGTTTATTTCTCTGAGGGATTTATTTACTAGAAGGGTACATCTTGGTAAATAAATCTACAAAGGAGATATTAGTGGTATTTGGCCAAACTTTTAGTACAGCCAGATAGACAAAACCCGAAGGTATCCTAGAAAATTTGTATCTGGTAAGATGGGGGTATTTAACATTTTCGTTTGTATTTCAAGTAGCTGCTAATCAATTCTGCCCTGGTGAAAAATACTAAAGGAAAGAAAGGAGCGCAGGCCAGGTCTGCTAGGGAATTGGCTTGCACTGCGGGCCGGCCCATTAGACGGCTTCGGGGAAACGCACGCGGGACCGTTTCAAAATGGTCGCCCGAGGCCCGCAGGTCAGCCACTCGGGGCGCCGAAGAGGTATCCGACGATGACAGTCGTTGGATCTAGGGGGATCGACGGCGCCTGGTCGTCATCCTCGCAGAACAGGGCGCCGCTGGACGGAAACACTAGACGGTGTCAGGGTTGTACTAGGGAGCCAACCGGAGGGGCGGAGGTGCGACGGGGAGGCCATAGGACGATGTGGTCGACGACGAGGACCTCGGGGATGGGCGGCACGGTAGGGTTTGCTTCAGGTAGTTGTTCGCGTGCAGTCCCGCGGTGGTCGGAGCTTGGGTGCTCGCCGGAGCACCCTCAGGGGCACCTGCATGTTGGAGAAAAGGGTTGGGTTAGGTCGAGCTTGACGAGGGGATCATGTTAGAGGAAGAATGGGAGGAAATGGAGTAGTGCAGCCCGACTACGGTCTTCTCCTTCTTCAAAGCTCCATGGGCCGAAGCTTCGGGTTCCCAGGCAGGGGAAGCCAGGGAAGAGGAGAGGGGGATCTGGGGTGGCTCAGAGGATGTTTGGGGGTGGAATGAGGGGATGGGGGAGGGTCGGAGTCAATCAAGCACTCAATTACCTGGGGGAGACCGAGAGGGGAGCTTCTTCTCCTCCATGGTAATGGGGAGCTCGGGATCTGGATCTGGAGCTCGAGAGGGGTGAGGGGATAGGGTAGGAGTGGTCTGAGAGCAGAGGGGTTGTGCTGGTCTCCAGCCCTTTAAACCGAAAGGGGAGGTCCATGGGGAGCTTGGTGCATGGGGGAACTTGGACATACTCCATGGCCTTGCCATTTGGCAATGTGGGTGGTCGAGAGGTGTGGTGGGGTACTGGAGTCGAGCAGTAAGTGGTAGGAGGATGGTGTTTGCTGCTGCACCATTATTTCCAAGATTTGCAAGATATGCATATCTCTTTTCTCTCTTTCCAAGAGAAAAAGACAAGGGAAGGGGGTGTGCTATAGTAATTGGTACAGTGCCCACGACCAGGGGGTGTTAGAGTGGCTGTGGTGGTCACATGTCCACATTTGGTGAGGGTTTGGTTGGGTTTTGGTTTAAGGTTGATAAGAGTCCAAATCTGCCATATAGAAAGATCATGGTCAAGTTTTCCAAATTTTATCTTTGCAAGATGAGCTAAGTGTACTGGTAGATGGACAAGGTTAAGATACATCTCTGAGATTTATTTGGGATTTTTCTAAAGATTTAAAGTCCACTTAAAACCATTTATTCAAAAACTACAGAAGTTGTTTCTAGAAGATCATTTGATAAATTTACATTGGACAAGGTGGGTTTTTAGTTTGAGATGGTCCCAAATGTTAATACACACTTAGGGGAATTTTCCCAAGACTTATTGGGGCTTAAAGGTATTTAAAATATTTATTATTCCATATCAGCCATTTAAGAAAATGGGCAAAAAGAAATAATAAAGCTCTTCAAAAATATTTATTTTTGAAGTGGGAGGATGGGGTATGATATGTATGATTAAATTGAGCCAAAAGTTGAGGAAGTGTTTTGGCAAAAACCAAACTTTCCTTTATGAGAGGAGTTTTGGAGATTTTGCCTATTAAGGGAATTAAATAGTTTTTGTCCATAATAAATATGGATAATTGTTGATAAATCTTGATGATAAAGGTAAACGATGTAGACAAGGTGTATCAAGCATTTGCAACCTTGGTATTGGAGAATCCAAGTTGATTTTGGTGAAATGCCTTAGGTTAAAGATCTAGGGTGATGTTCATTTCATACCATCAAAACATGGTTGTAACTTAGAGTTCAGATCTCCCCTTGGGGCATGGGGTGGATGGTTGGGTAGAACAAGTGATGTAGTTTGCAATTTTGTAGGGGTTTGAGCTTGATCCTTCTTGAGCTCACCAAGATAGGCTTTCAAACTTTGAATAAAATAAGCCTGCCAAAGCAGATTATCAACTAGCCTTCCAAACCTTGTGGGTTTAAGAGGCACAAGGATACACTTGGAACAAGTGAAGTAGATATTGATAGACCTATAGGGGTAGAACACAACCATGCAAATATTTGGTCCATAGAAGGTTGGATGGTGGTGTGAGCTTCTGTCAAAGTAGGCATGTTGGGTACATTTGCATGAAAAGTTATTTTCTTGCCTGCAAAACTATCAAGAACAAGTGGGTTGGAGTGTGATCTAACCAAGGGCAAGAGTGGGCCTTGGTATTCCTTAGGATTTTTAACAAGATGGTTCAGATGCATTTCCAAAAATGCACAAGGGTTGAGAAAGGGAGGCATTCAAAAAGGTGATGTTGGAAACAGATTTCCAGACTTCGCCAAATTTGGCAGAGTTAGGGTTTTTGACTAGAGTGTGGGTGGTGATGATTTTGATGGATGGCAAGGTACAAAAGCATAATCAAGGGTTGATGTTGAAGTGTAGATTGAGTAGAAAGTATCCTTGCTTGATATTGGTCTTCATTGACTTGGAAGCTTCTAGAAGGGATCACTTCAGAGTTGATCTAGTTAAGGGTTTTAGATGATCATCTAGTATCTAGGGATTAGATCCAGGATTGTATTCTTGCTTAGGGTGTGGTGATTTCGAACCTCTTGATCCTAGAGGATGAGCTCCTAGGGTAGCTCATACTATTTCCTAAGCAGACAAAACAAGCAGCAGATCAAGGCAACTCATCTTATAAACTAAGAAAACCTACTACTAGGGTTACCATCAAGTTTGACTTGAGGTAAGGTTGGGCAATTTGAAAAGGGTTGGAGTTCGAGTAAGATGAGAGTCTTTGGTATCTCTACCAAGAGTAGATTTCAAATGCTTCATAAAAAGGTTTGGTTAAATCTAGAGATAAGAAGAGTAGAAGGTTCAGTCTTGAAAACATAAGGAGATTATGTTATATAGCTCTCCATAGTTGTATCAATAGAAGCTACTAAAATAGTTGGTTTGCAAAGGCTTCTTGGCTTAGGTTTGAAATGCCAAAGCATTTGGGAATATGTAAAATGAGCCAGGATAGTTTTGTTAGATAGCTTTTGTCAACTGATGGTGAGGTAAGGAGCATCATATGGTATACACTCACATGCACAAGCACAAACAGCAATAGGCAAACACTACACCAATGGACAAGAAAAAGTTTTTGTTCCCCCTGATTTTTGCATTCTGGACAACTAATCAGGGTTGCTGAAATTGGGATGTTACAATATTGAAGTGGTAAAGGTTAAAGTAAACAAACTATGGAGTATATGATTGACAAAGTATAAGTTGGAAATCTCATGTGCCTTGAATATGAGGTCCACTCCTCATGCTACTCATAGTAAGTACATGTGTATCATAGAGAACCGCCAACGGGGTACCCATTGCCCGATGATACGGAAGAATCCCCATATCAAAATGACAAGGCAAGCAGACAACGAGCATCTCAGCAATCTTCTTATTTACCATGGGAAAATGGTGCTTTTTTCTCTCTTTCCTCTTTTCTCATATCTTTTTTTTCTTTTTCTCTTTTTTCTCAATCTCTATCTCTTTTTTTATAATAAGAATGCTTCATAGATTGCTCATTATGGTTACGCTGCAGGTTTCCACCATGATTAGGTATGTATTAGACCAGCGGCCCAGGCATTTCTCTAACACACATACATAACTCCATGGACTTACAAGCTCCCCTTCCATTTTACACTGACGACATCCATAGACAAAAGAGCATGATATCAACTAGGTACAATGTACAAGTGCAATGTTGAAAGAGTTCCTCATTTTTGGGTTGCAGCATAGAAAACAAAAAATTTCCTACGATGGGAACTATACGCCAAGATCTATCTAGTAGATACAAGCAACGGGTGGATATACATCCATAGAGAACTTACCCTCGAATACAACAAGGCTTTGTTAATGAGTTGGAACTCGTGGATGATGTAGTCGTACGCTTGCCGATCTCAAGATCGTGTGGAAGTCCTAGCGCCACAAATCAGCAGCGCATCCGTCCTCGCACACACGTTCAGGCCACCGAACAACCTCCACCTCCTCGCTCCAGCGAATCAGCGGAAGCAACAACTCCTTCCAGACACAATGCCACCGGGAACATGTATCTCGCTAATTTGTGACCATGGGGGAATATATCTAGAGGGGGAGAGAGATTGCTTTGTGAGGGAGGAGAGGGGGCCTTTTATAGGAGGGGGGATCCTCCCCTCCCATGGCCAGCACCCATGGGGGGTGCCCCCACCTCTTCCTCATTCATGTGGTGGAAGCTCCACTCACATCAATATAGTGTCCACCCAAAGTTCCACTCACATGCATTAAATTTCCACCAAATTTAATGCAACTCTCATTTAATAGAACTCTTTTACTTATTTTATTAAGAATTTTGTTAATTACTTTAATTAACCAACATTCACATAAAACCCCTTGTAACATTTCAATATAACATGCAGAACCAGTTTCTGCAATTTCACCAGAAATAATTCCGGTTTCCATCGAAATAATTCCAGCGCTTTGCAATTCTTTCGTCTGAAACATATGTGCTCCAAAATGGTGTTTGGCAACCCTTATCTGTGTCACCCTACGGTTCGCGAATAATGCAGACATGATTGAGACTCCTCTCAAATCAATAATCAGAAGCGGGACCTGGAGATCCATATTGACTCCTGCACATTCAACGATGACTTCTGTGATCGTGAGAACCTTTAATGTTAGTAACTTAATCCCTTTGTATCGTGATATATTACATGTCCGAGATTCGATCAACGGTATCCAAATGCCTAGTTTGATCTCGTTACCGACTTGCACTCTTTTCTCGTTCCCGTGATATAACATTCTAGTGATCACATCACTTGCTTGCAAGCTATCTTAATGTGATATCACCGAGAGGGCCCAGAGTATATATATCTATCATCGGGATTGAAAAATTCCACTCTTGATCCATGAGTCTCAACAAAACATCTTCGGAGTATCTGAACCCACCTTTATAGTCACCCTTTTACGGTGTGACGTTTGATGTTATCAGGTTACCCTTCTGATGTTAGCAATTAACATGATCGCATGGTCTAACGACTAAGATTACTTCGTATGATGTTATAGCAATATAAACATAATGACTTTGATCTTAATGCTATACTTAAGATGAATGTTCATCACATCATTTCACAAATGTTGTGACCTCGTTATTAACAACATCCAATGTCCATGATCAGGAAACTTTGATCATCCTGTTAATCAACGAGCTAGTCTATAAGAGAGGCATAACTAGGAACCTTTTATTTGTTTATTAAACACATATGTATTGACGTTTCCTATCAAAACAATTATAGCATGCAAAATAAACATCTATCATATACCAGGAATACATAATAACAACTTTATTATTGCCTCTCAGGGCATATTTCCTTCAGTCTCCCACTTGCATTAGAGACAATAATCTAGTTCACATAGTGATAAATCTAACACCCATGGAGTTTTAGTGTTGATCATGCTTTTCCCTAGGGAGAACTTTAGTCAACGGATCTGGTACATTTAGGTTCGTGTGTACTTTACAAATCTTTATATCTCCATCCTTGACATCCTCATGGATGGAGTGAAACCGACACTTAATATGCTTGGAATTCTTGTGAGACCTTGGTTCCTTCGCGTTGGCTATGGCTCCATTGTTGTCACAATAGATCACCATTGGGTCCAATGCACTAGGAACCACACCTAGTTCCGTTATGTACTCCTTCATCCAAACCGCTTCCTGCGCCGCTTCTGAAGCGGCAACATATTCTGCCTCCGTCGTTAATCCAGCCACCACAGGTTGTTTGGAACTCCTCCAACTAACTCCTGCTCCGTTCAAGAGAAATACATATCCGGATGGAGACTAGTCAAACTAATATCATGTGCCACATCCGGTCTTGTACATAGCATGGCGTACATTATAGAGCCAATGGTTGAGGCATAGGGGATCTTATCCATTATCTCTCTTTCTTCCGCCGTAGCCGGACTTTGAGTCTTACTCAATGTTTTTCCTTGCAACATAGGTAAGAACCCCTTCTTACTTCCGTCCATATTAAACTTCTTTAATATCTTTTCAAGGTATGTACTTTGCGATAGCCCAATTAGGCGCCTTGATCTATCTCTATATATTTGAATGCCTAATATATATGAAGCTTCACCAAGGTCCTTCATCAAAAATTTGCTGTTTAGATAACTTTTAACACTATTTAAAATATATATATCATTTCCAATAAATAATATGTCATCCACATATAATATGAGAAATGCCACATTGCTCCCACTCACTTTCTTGTAAATACAAGCCTCTCCATAAGTTTGGACAAATCCAAACTCTTTGATCACCTCATCAAAACGGAGATTCCAACTCTGGGATGCTTGTTTCAGTCCATAGATGGATCGCTGAAGCTTGCATAACTTATCAACATCCTTAGGATCGACAAAACCCTTAGGTTATATCATATACAACTCTTATTCAATATTACCATTGAGGAACGCGGTTTGGACATCCATCTACCATATTTCATAATCAAAATATGCAGCAATTGCTAACATAATCCTAACCAACTTTAGCATCACTACGGGAGAGAATGTCTCATCGTAGTTAACTCCTTCAATTTGTTGAAGACCCTTTGCGACAAGTCCAGCTTTATAGATGGTCACATTACCATCAGCATCAGTTTTTCTTTTGAAAATCCATTTATTCTCAACAGCCTTTCGATCGTGAGGTAAGTCCACCAAGGTCCAAACCTGGTTTTAGTACATGGATTCCATCTCGGATTTCATGGCTTCTAGCCAATTGTTGGAATCCGGGCTCATCATCGCTTCTTCATACAGCACAGGGTCATCTATTTCATCAATCATAAAATTTATAACAGGATTGCCATACAGTTTAGGAGATGCACTCGTCCTGCTTGACCTGCGAGGTTCGGTAGTGTCCTCTTTCGGAGTTTCATGATCATTATCACTAGCTCTCTCTTCATCAGGTGAAGTCAACTCCGAAACAATTTATGGTGCTGCGCCACTCGCCATTTCATGAAGAGAAGGTTCAATAACCTCTTCGAGTTCTACCTTCTGACTACTCACACCTTTCGCGAGAAACTCCTTCTCAAGAAAGGATCCATTCTTGGCAACAAAAATCTTGCCCTCAGATCTGTGATAGAAGGTATACTCAATCGTTTCTTTAGGATATCCTATGAAGACGAATTTTTCTTCTTTGGGTTGGAGTTTATCTGGCTGAAGTTTCTTCACATAAACATCACATCCCCAAACTTTAAGAAATGACAACTTAGATTTGTTTCCAAAACATAATTCATACGGTGTCGTTTCAACGGATTTGGATGGTGCCCGATTTAAAGTGAATGCAGTGGTTTCCAGTGCATAACCCCAAAATGATAGTGGCAAGTCAGTCAGAGACATCATAGATCAAACCATATCCAATAAAGTACGATTACAACGTTCCGACACACCATTACATTGTGGTTTTCCGGCAAGTGAGAGTTGTGAAACTATTCCACAGTCTTTCATATGTGTAATAAACGCGTAACTAAGATACTCTCCGCCACGGTCAGACCGCAGAAATTTGATCCTTTTTTTACGATGATTTTCCACTTCATTCTGAAATTCCTTGAACTTTTCAAAGGTTTCAGACTTATGTTTCATGAAATAGATATACCCGTATCTACTCAAATCATCCGTGAAAGTAACAAAATAATGATATCCACCTCGCGCCGACACACTCATTGGTCCACACACATCAGTATGTATGATTTCTGTAACATCACAATTTCAGCAACCCTGATTAGTTGTCCAGAATGCAAAAATCAGGGGGAACAAAAACTTTTTCTTGTTCAATGCTGAAGTGTTTGCTGGTTGTTCGACATGCTTATGCATATGAATGTTTATTAGATGACATACTCCTTACCTTAACACCAGTTGAAAAAAGCTACTTCCCAAAACTGTCTTGGCTTAATTTCCATATTCTCAAATGTTCTGGCATTTCAAAGCATGAGCCAAGATGCTTATGTAACCAAAACTATTTTTGTAACTTCTATTGACAAAACTATGGAGATTTTATATAATATAATCTCCTTATCTTTTCAAGACAGAAACTTTAACTACTCTTACCTCTAGGATCTCCAAAACCTTTTTGTAAGCTTTTTAATTCTACTCCTGGTAGAGATACCAAGGATCTTACCTTGTTCAAACTCCAACCTATTTCAAAATACCCATCCTTACCTCAAGCTAAGCTTGGTGGTAACCCCAATAGTAGTTGATTTGATTGTAAGATGAGTTGCCTTGATCTGCTGTTTGAATTGTCTGCTTAGGAGATAGTATGAGCTACTCTAGGAGCTCATCACTAGGATCAAGATGTCTCCAAATCTTCCCACCCTAAGCAAGGATACAATCTATATCTGATCCCTAGCTACTAGGTGATCATCTGAAACCCTTACCTAGTCAATTATGTAGTGATCTATTCTAGAAGCTTCCAAGCCAATGAAGCCCAATATCAAGCAGGGATCCCTTCTAATCAATCTACTCTTCAATATCATCCACTTGATGATGCTTGGGTACATTGCAACCCATCAAAAATCATCTCCACCAACATTCTAGTCAAAAACCCTAAATCTGCCAAATTTGGCCAAGTCTAGAAATATGTTTCCAACATCACCTTTTTGAATGACTCCCTTTCTCAACCCTTGTGCATTTTTGGAAATGCATCTGAACCTTCTTGTTAAACATCCTACGGAATACCAAGGCCCACTCTTTAGCTTGGTTATATCATCCTCCTACCCACTTGTTCTTGATGGTTTTGCAGGCAAGAAGATAACTTTTCCTGCAAATCTAGTAAACATTCCTACTTTGGTATAAGCTCACACCACCATCCAACCTTCTATGGACCAACTATTTGCATGGTTGTGTTCTACTCATATAGTTCTATCATTAAATACTTCACTTGTTCCAATTGGATCCTTGAGCTGTCTACACCCACAAGGTTTTGATGGCTAGTTGATAAGCTGCTTTGGCAGGCTTATTTCATTAAAAGTTTGAAAGCTTGTCTTCCTGAGCTCAAGGAGGATCAAGCTCAAACCTCTATACCATGTTGATGTACATAACTTGGTCTATCCATCCATCTATCCCATGCCCCAAGGGGAGATCTGAAATCCAAGATACCACCATGTTTTGATGGTATGAAATTAACATCACCATAGATCCTTAACCTAGGGTATTCCACCAAAATCAACTTGAACTCTCCAATCCCAAGGTGGAAAATGCTTGCTACACCTTTTCTACATCATCTACCTTGATCATCAAGAATTATCAAATATTATCCATAATTATTTTTGCTCTAAATCAATGTAATTCTTTAAATAGACAAATTCTTCAAACCCTCTTCCATAAGGGAAAGTTTGGTTTTTGCCAAAACCCTTCCCCAACTTTTGGCTCAGCTAAGTTCCACCTATCATATCGCACCTTCCCACTTCAAAAATATTCAGTTAAGTTCCACCTATCATATACCACCTTCCCACTTCAGAAATAAATATTTTTGAAGAGCTTAATTATTTCTTTTCGCCTATTTTCTTAAATGGCAGAAACAAGAAATAATCCTTCAAAAATCCTTTCCCACCTCAATAAATCTTGGGAAAATTCCCTAAGTGTGTATTCACATTTGGGACCATCTCACCTCAAAAACTCCACCTGTCCAATGTAAAATTATCAAATTATCTTCTAGAAACTACTTCTGTACTTTTTGAATAAATGATTCTAAGTGGACTTCAGATCCTTAGAAAAATCCCAAATAATTCTTGGATATCTATCTTGACCTCATCTACCTACCAGTATCATCTCCCCACCTTGACCAATACAAATTTTGGAACTTACTTCACACACCTCCAAGTGGTCAATTTTGCCAAATCAATCAAGCATTGATCCAAAACCAAACCCAAACCCCACCAATCTTGCTCAATGCATCTCGTCAGCACCAGGACACTTCACCAGGTCGACCAGCACTGTTGCATCCCATGTAGCAATTTGTCCTTTAGTGCTTGGACACTAGTGTGTAACCCCATGTGGATGTCTTCGCTTGCAAAACCCCCTTACTCCCTAACAACAGCTATCCCACCATTCCTCTACCCTACAGCTCGACCTGAATACCACCCTCCACGCCCATAGCAAACCAGCCATGGTTTCCCTCCTTCCTACATGCCCAATGGGACAAGTCCACCATGAGCCTCCCCATTTCTCTTAAATGGACCAGAGGCCTCCACCCCCACCCCTGCTCCTGGCTCATTTGCCCCCTCTACCTCCTCTTACCACCCCAGCACACCCCCACTCCCTCTCCACTTCACTTCTCTGCCCGAGAGAAAGAGGGAGAGAAAGCTTCGGCCTCCTCCATTAAACGAGGTACTGCGCAGATTGTCGCCGGTGTCAAGCTGCGACGAGATCTCCCTCGGGCGACCTCGCGCGAGCCATGCACCGTCGTCGAACCCGCCCTTGCCGCCCACCATTGAGCTTGCTGTCGTCCACCGCGTCATGTCGGCACCTCCCCGGCGTCCCTCCGCGCCGCAGTTGCGATTATGTCGGAGAGTAGAAGAAGATGGTTATTATTGTATATTGGGTATTCTAAAGAAGAAGTCCAGGGACATATTGCCATATTGCTGATCTTCAGCAAGCCACCTTCTTGCTCATAAGCCTTGTCCTACTATTTTACTTATGCATGTTTTGCCCTATTTATTAAAACTGCATCGTTTTACTTTATGTTGATGTATATATATATACGTTAGTGGTTTGGCCCCTCCGAAGTACTACACTTTAGTACTACTAAGTACAACCCCCATGGTGACACCTACTTGCCCTTAGTAGAATAGATGGTGCATATCACCATAACCCTTTGGAGACACCCGATTTAGCCGAAGCAAAGCTTGAGGATGGGAAGACCCTGGAAAAAGTTTTACTAAATGTTTTATGATAAAACCTTGGTGAGGTGGGACCTCCCAAGAGATGTTGAGAAAGAGAAAAAGGTTTTGTTTTACAAAATGCTGAAGGAAAAACCGGAGGAAAAAGGTTTACAAAAACGCACCTGGTTCTCTGCAGTTTTGCTAGACCTATTAACCCTGTGCAGCCCCATTACTCTGGTATGGGACAGGGCTGGATTTGATGGTTGTCTATTCCAGTATAAGCTGCCTCGCAACAACTACTATGGATCGGGGATCCCTGGAGGGTGGGCCTTCTCCGATATAGGTGGGACCTAGAGAAGGAAGAAAGGGTTGGCAGGCCTCCACGCGTTACTATGGGCCCCTCATTGAAAGTGCACACTCTCGAGGAGTGGAAAAAGCGCTCCGGTTGGTCCACGCCCGACGTCCTGGTTTTGAGGGGATTAACACCCATAGGGTAGGCACTTATATAGGGGTGGGCATCCAGAGAGTCTTGATCGGTTACTCGACCCACGATCGGTGAAGATCAGGGTAGTGTACCCGGATGGTGTGGGTAAAGTGTGCAACCTCTGCAGAGTGTAAATCTATTCAAATAGCCGCGTCCGCAGTCATGGAAGGTTGGGAAGGTTGCTATAGAGCGGTGCTGGTCTTGATTTCGAAAAGGATTTTCGGAAAATAAATGGTTTTGGAAATGTTTTGACCATGGGATTGTCGGGAAGGATACCTGCTTGACCATGGGATGGTCAGACAGGTATGGAAGGTGTTTGGTCGTGGGACGACCTAAAAATGGGAACAATTGGGTGACCCAGTCCTAATGTTTTCCAAAACTTTTCAAAAAGGTTTCCAAAATGGTTGACAAAAGTTTTCAACAAGGATATGTAGATGCTATATCTACAAGAGAAAACTATTTGAGAAAAGGACCTCTCCTGCAGCCCTCCTACTATCACTGCCATATCGCATATCCTCTTGTTATTACTATTATATTAAGGTGGTTTGCGATTACATTCGAAGTACTCACCGGCATTGTCCCTGGCTATTAACTTGGTCAGATATCAAGAAGAAGATGGCGTTGGCGACTATGCGAGCTAGGACGTTCTCCCAGTCAGTTGCATGTAGGTTAAGGCATGGCTCGGGCTCTGCGCTGGTTGAAGTCTGTTGCTAATTATTGATGTAGCCATAATGGCATTTATGTAAGTCTTGTAATTCGGTATATTCTCGGATGTTTTAATGATACTTGTCGGTTATGTGCCACGACTAACGATCATGGGATCGTGGTTGTATGCATAACAGGGATTCTCGGAGGATTAATCCGGGGGCCCCACAAACTTGGTATCAAAGCCATCCTGACCATAGGAGAACCTTAGTTAGCATGGTGGCTAGACATGAAACTTATTTCTGAAAACCCAGGCTTTCGAAAATTAGTTTATCAATGAGTTTCAAAAAGTTCTACTTCTTCTCTTACTCTAAGTAAATGCTTTTGAAAATGGTTTACTCCAACTCTTGATCCCAAACTTCAAACCTCCGGATTTTAAATAACTAGGCTCTAGAACCTGGTGAAGACAATGAGAACAAGCTGAAAACCAGCAACTATCAGCCAAAACAAGGAAGACTACAATATCTCTCTACCAGCAGAATCCTCACAATCAGAAGACATCGGGTGATGCACTATCAAGAAGCATCCAAGATACGACGAAGACTTCATCTGCAATATAGTGAGTCCGACCTGAAGAAAGACGGTATCTAGGGTCAATAGTCCTAAGGATAGGATTCCCCAACATCGCGAGTAGTTAACTCCTTGGTCCCTAACGTTGACCGTGTTTGCTTGCCTATAGTGCCTCTTGTGTTGCTTGAAGTGTGTTGTTTGCCGAGAACATTGCGGTCCCCACGCTCTGTCCGCCTTGTTTGTATGTTCTGGTTTGCCTTAACCTCTTTAAAAATGTGACTCGAGGAGCGATAACCCACCTAGTAACTCAGGAAGCCCTGTGTGAGATGTCGGGAATGAGACCCAGACTAACCTCGGGAGTATATGAGAGGAAAAGCATCGCAAGACCCAGGAGTTCGACATCGCCAAGTCAGAATCAACTCGAAGATTTCACTGTAGCAGGACGGCCTACCTCGTCAAATTCAACTCGCAAGACTCGTCAATGGCACCACACTCCTTTGTTCCTCATTCTAATATAGCCAGAATCCCGTTGAAGCCGGAAGTCAACCACGGACGGATCCTCAATATCCACCAGAAACCACCTGATAAGTCAACCAAGACAAGGAGTGAAGACCTAACCACACTAACCTTTAGTGTATTAGAGCTTCTGACTGCCTCAGGAGACTACCAACAAATCTAGTCGACCCTACCCAAATCAACGGCAAGTTCCTCCCCGAAAGACCAGATTACTCCAACCTCCTGAAGACAGGACTGCCTAAAGGCAACGAGTCTACTTCACCACCAAGCAAAAGCAATGTCAATAAGTCTGAATAAGGATAAACTCGCCGAAGATGGATGTCGCCAACCTAACTGAAGGCTAACACTAAGTGTCGTTAACCACTAACCTACCTAGAGTTAACCACTAAGCCTGCGTTAGAAAACCACCCTGACCTGGTTCCCACAATAGAACGTCTCTCGGAGAGCTCAACCCAAGACCCAAGGAGATACTTACCTCTACAACACCTCGCCAGCCCTTCAAGATAGAAGCTCTGCACCATTCTCGACGGATCTGAGTGCATCTCTAAGGGGAAAGACTGCGTCTTTCCCACTCAATCTCTAGAAAACTGTCTACCAGAAGATACCTTAGAAAATATGTCCGGATCTGAATTTCTTTCCGCCAAGTGACAACTAGTGAGTTATCCGACGAAAAACTAACCGAAGATTCTACAAAGTCCCTCCGATACTTCAGCTGAAGACCCACCTGAAGGACTGTCGGGCCGCTAACCCCTACGTCCTTAATACTTAGAGGAAGTGAGACTCCAATGACTTCCCCAGGCTAAAGTATGAATAATAGTAGTATATAAGCCCCATTGGCCATAGCTTCACGACGCCTTCTGAAGATTTCGACTCCAGGAGAAGGATGGAAGACAATCTTCAAAACCACCACTAATGAAGTCAAGAAGGAAGGCATGTGTTATCTCCGAGCTGACCTAGTCAAATCCTAAGGGGGAAAGTAAACCCTCGCCAGGAGCCAACCCAGAAGCTTGGACCCCAACATCATTGATAGGATATGCTACGACCCGAAGGAAGAGCTGTGAATCCTTAGAACAAGAATCGTAGATTCTATTCCCCAACGAGTACTCCGTGAAGTTCAGCCTTGAGATATTCTGCCCAGTCTAAGCCCTTGGGATATAGAACCCAGAAGGAAAAGAAGGTCATCCATCACAATCAGGACTAGACTCTTCTCAACTCTCCGTGTATCCAGGAAGACTGAAGCAACTTCATCGTTGTGGTAACCCCTCTCAAGGACGGAGTCCGTAAGATAGCACGCTTGCAAACCCGTAGTGCTAACCTTGACTAAAAATGCCCTAACCCTACTCTCCTGAATCTCGGGACGAGATTGTTTTAAGGGGGAATGATTTGTAACATCCCAATTTCAGCAACCCTGATTAGTTGTCCAGAATGCAAAAATCAAGGGGAACAAAAACTTTTTCTTGTTTAATGCTGAAGTGTTTGCTTGTTGCTGGATATGATTATGCATATGAATTTTTATTAGATGACATAGTCCTTACCTTAACACCAGTTGACAAAAGCTACTTCCCAAAACAGTCTTGGCTTAATTTCCATATTCTCAAATGTTCTGGCATTTCAAAGCATGAGCCAAGATGCTTATGTAACCAATACTATTTTTGTAACTTCTATTGACAAAACTATGGAGAGTTATATAATATAATCTCCTTATGTTTTCAAGACAGAAACTTTAACTACTCTTACCTCTAGGATCTCCAAAACCTTTTTGTAAGCTTTTTAATTCTACTCCTGGTAGAGATACCAAGGATCTTACCTTGTTCAAACTCCAACCTATTTCAAAATACCCATCCTTACCTCAAGCTAAGCTTGGAGGTAACCCCAATAGTAGTTGATTTGATTGTAAGATGAGTTGCCTTGATCTGCTGTTTGAATTGTCTGCTTAGGAGATAGTATGAGCTACTCTAGGAGCTCATCACTAGGATCAAGATGTCTCCAAATCATCCCACCCTAAGCAAGGATACAATCTAGATCTGATCCCTAGCTACTAGGTGATCATCTGAAACCCTTACCTAGTTAATTCTGTAGTGATCTATTCTAGAAGCTTCCAAGCCAATGAAGCCCAATATCAAGTAGGGATCCCTTCTACTCAATCTACTCTTCAATATCATCCACTTTATGATGCTTCGGTACATTGCAACCCATCAAAAATCATCTCCACCAACATTCTAGTCAAAAACCCTAAATCTGCCAAATTTGGCCAAGTGTGGAAATATGTTTCCAACATCACATTTTTGAATGACTCCCTTTCTCAACCCTTGTGCATTTTTGGAAATGCATCTGAACCATATTGTTAGAAATCCTAAGTACTACCAAGGCCAACTCTTGCCCTTGGTTAGATCATCCTCCTACCCACTTGTTCTTGATGGTTTTGCAGGCAAGAAGATAACTTTTCCTGCAAATCTAGTCAACATGCCTACATTGGTATAAGCTCACACCACCATCCAACCTTCTATGGACCAACTCTTTGCATGGTTGTGTTATACTCATATAGGTCTATCATTAAATACTTCACTTGTTCCAATTGGATCCTTGAGTTGTCTAAACCCACAAGGTTTCGATGGCTAGTTGATAATCTGCTTTGGCAGGCTTATTTTATTCAATGTTTGAAAGCTTGTCTTCATGAGCTCAAGGAGGATCAAGATCAAAACTCTGTACCATGTTGATGTACATCACTTGGTCTATCCATCCATCTATCCCATGCCCTAAGGGGAGATCTGAACTCCAAGATACCACCATGTTTTGATGGTATGAAATTAACCTCACCATAGATCCTTAACCTAGGGTATTCCACCAAAATCAACTTGGATTCTCCAAACCCTAGGTGGAAAAATGCTTGCTACACCTTGTCTAAATCATCTACCTTGATCATCAAGAATTATAAAATATTACCCATAATTATTTTTGCTACAAATCAATGTAATTCTTTAAATAGACAAATTCTTCAAACCCTCTCCATAAGGGAAAGTTTGGTTTTTGCCAAAACCCTTCCCCAAATTTTGGCTCACTTAAGTTTGACCTATCATACCCCACCTTCCCACTTCAAACATAAATATTTTTGAAGAGCTTAATTATTTCTTTTTGCCTATTTTCTTAAATGGCAGAAACAAGAAATAATCCTTTAAAAATTCTTTCCCCCCTCAATAAATCTTGGGAAAATTCCCTAAGTGTGTATTCACATTTGGGACCATCTCACCTCAAAAACTCCACTTGTCCAATGTAAAATTATCAAATTATCTTCTAGAAACTACTGCTGTACTTTTTGAATAAATGATTCTAAGTGGACTTCAGATCCTTAGAAAAATCCCAAATAATTCTTGGATATCTATCTTGACCTCATCTACCTACCAGTATCATCTCCCCACCTTGACCAATACAAATTTTGGAACTTACTTCACACACCTCCAAGTGGTCAATTTTGCCAAATCAATCAAGCATTGATCCAAAACCAAACCCAAACCCCACCAATCTTGCTCAATGCATCTCGTCAGCACCATGACACTTCACCAGGTCGACCAGCACTGTTGCATCCCATGTAGCAATTTGTCCTTTAGTGCTTGGACACTAGTGTGTAACCCCATGTGGATGTCTTCGCTTGCAAAACCCCCTTACTCCCTAACAACAGCTATCCCACCACTCCTCTGCCCTACAGCTCGACCTGAATACCACCCTCCACGCCCATAGCAAACCCAGCCATGGTTTCCCTCCTTCCTACATGCCCAATGGGACAAGTCCACCATGAGCCTCCCCATTGCCCTTAAATGGACCAGAGGCCTCCACCCCACCCCTGCTCCTGGCTCATTTGCCCCCTTTGCCTCCTCTTACCACCCCAGCACACCCCCACTCCCTCTCCACTGCACTTCTCTGCCCGAGAGAAAGAGGGAGAGAAAGCTTCGGCCTCCTCCATTAAACGAGGTACTGCCCAGATTGTCACCGGCGTCGAGCTCCGACGAGATCTCCCTCGGGCGACCTCGCGCGAGCCATGCACCACCGTCGAACCCGCTCTAGTTGCCCACCGTTGAGGTCGTCATCGTCCACCGCGTCGCCTCCCTGGCGTCCCTCCGCGCCGCAGTTGCGATTATATCGGAGAGCAGAAGAAGATGGTTATTATTGTATATTGGGTATTCTAAAGAAGAAGTCCAGGGACATATTGCCATATTGCTGATCTTCAGGCAAGCCACCTGCTTGCTCATCAGCCTTGTCCTACTATTTTACTTATGCATTTTTTGCCCTGTTTATTAAAACTGCATCGTTTTACTTTATGTTGATGTATATATATATACGGTAATGGTCTGGCCCCTCCGAACTACTACACTTTAGTACTACTAAGTACAACCCCCATGGTGACACCTACTTGCCCTTAGTAGAATAGATGGTGTATATCACCATAACCCTTTGGAGACCCCCGATTTAGCCGAAGCAAAGCTTGAGGATGGGAAGACCCCGGAAAATGTTTTACCAAATGTTTTATGATAAAACTTTGGTGAGGTGGGACTTCCCAAGAGATTTTGAGAAAGAGAAAAAGGTTTTGTTTTACAAAATGCTGCAGGAAAAACCGGAGGAAAAAGGTTTATGAAAACGCACCTGGTTCTCTGCAGTTTTGCTAGAACAATTAACCCTGTGCAACCAGATTACTCTGGTATGGGACAGGGCTGGATTTGCTGGTTGTGTATTCCGATATAAGCTGCCTCGCAACAACTAGAGGGGATCGGGGATCCCTGGAGGGTGGGCCTTCTTCGATAAAGGTGGGACCTGGAGAAGGAACAAAGGGTCGGCAGGCCTCCATGCGTTACTATGGGCCCCTCATTAAAAGCGCACACTCTCGAGGAGTGAAAAAGTGCTCCGCTTGGTCCTCGCCCGATGTCCCTGTTTTGAGGGGATTTACACCCATAGGGTAGGTACTTATATTGGGGTGGGCATCCAGAGAGTCTTGATCGGTTACTCGACCCACGATCGGTGAAGATCAGGGTAGTGTACCTAGATGGTGTGGGTAAAGTGTGCAACCTCTGCAGAGTGTAATTCTATTTGAATAGCCGCGTCCGCGGTCATGGACGGTTTGGAAGGTTGCTGTAGAGCGGTGCTAGTCTTGATTTCAAAAAGGATTTTCGGAAAAGAAATGGTTTTGGAAATGTTTTGACCATGGGATTGTCGGGAAGGATACCTGCTTAACCATGGGATGGTCAGACAGGTATGGAAGGAGTTTGGTCATGGGACGACCTAAAAACGGGAACAAATGGGTGACCCAGTCCTAATGTTTTCCAAAAAATTTCAAAAAGGTTTCCAAAATGGTTTACAAAAGTTTTCAACAAGGATATATAGATGCTATATCTACAAGAGAAAACTATTTGAGAAAAGGACCTCTCCTGGAGCCCTCCTACTATCACAGCCATACCGCATATCCTCTTGTTATTACTATTATCTTAAGGTGGTTTGCGAGTACATTCGAAGTACTCACCGGCATTGTCCCTGGCTATTAACTTGGCCACATATCAAGAAGAAGATGGCGTTGGCGACTATGCGAGCTAGGACGTTCTCCTAGTCAGTTGCCTGTAGGTTAAGGCATGGCTCGGGCTCTGCGCTGGTTGAAGTCCGCTGCTGATTATTGATGTAGCCATAACGGCATTTATGTAAGTCTTGTAATTCGGTATATTCTCGGATGTTGTAATGATACTTGTCTGTTATGTGCCACGACTAACCGATCAAGGGATCGTGGTTGTTGTTGCGACCTCGGATCGTTAAGGATCCTTAGTCCCTGTGATTGACATGCTAGTCCTTGGATCAATAGCTAGCACTTCACAGTCGATGAATATCATGTAAAACACAAGTCATTATTACACGAATAATCTAGGGTATAATTATTACAACTTGTATAGCTTATAGCTAGCTCGAATAAAACAGCGGAAACTAATTAAAACTTGAGTCCATCAACGCCCCAGGCTAGCTGCGTGAAGACCCGTGATCCCTACGCACCTTTCAATCTTTGGATTCTGCGCATAAGACGTGCAGCCAACAAGTTGGGTCAATACTTTGAATGTATTGGCGAATTACATCCAAGGAAAGAGTAAGACTATCTCTACATGCAAGGCTAAGAGTAGGCTCTGGGGTTCATTTGCGTAAAGCCAATTTTATCAATGTAATTAAGAAAAGAGGAAGAAGGTTTTCCCTACATTGTAAACTTTGATAAATAGTATAGGGTCGAATAGAACACGTGGATATTACTCACCAGGTGCCCAATCAACCTAGCACTTGGATATTACGCACCAAGTTCCCAAAATCCCACCCAATGGCGATATTACTCACGCCTTGGGGTTTATAAAACGTTAGGTTTAGAAAAGAGAGGGGAAGATCTTCTAGAGGCTCCATCCTTCAGATGCTCATTGTTGTTCTGTTACCGTGAACATGGCTGATCGATCAGATTGCAGTACTCTCGAGAGGTTGTGCACTTTCCCCACAATCCACAATCAAGTCCTATTACGGACAAGACCATGGCGAAGCCTTCCCTTAGTAGCCCCTCTACCAGCTGGATCCAACCGTGCCAAGAACCTCCAAATGTTGGTACCCCGGTGAGGTTTCCCACTAAGTACTAAGCCAAGACAGAGCCCATATGTATTGTGGTTGCACGGGAAGCTTCTGGATTCTGAAACATGGCAGACTTCTTTGATTCCTGGGCGGCCGTCCTCCACCAAATATCCACTCGTTGACCCGACAACCATTCCGCCCAGAGGAAAACTTAGTTTTTATTTTTAAGGGGGTTTTTGGAGAAGAAAAGTTCGCTCGAGAGAGCTCTCATACATAGAAATTTTTGAGTCTTTCGAACCCTCCCAATGGTACTTGATATATATACAAGTATATAGTATAGCAAGCATAACTTAGCAAAACAGGGTAACCTATTGGGATGGAAATCCCTAAGTATGAAGCTACTCATGGCATACTACAAAACCGTACTTGCAAAATAGTACTAAGAAAAATCTACCAAAATCCTACACATGCATACTACGGAATTTGAAGAGTAAAACATGCATAGTCAAAAACTGGGACATTAATATGAATAAGTGGTGTAACTTGCCTTGATCCGAGCAGCAATCTACACAACAATACTCCTCAGCACACTCTGAGCAATCTAACGAC
Organism: Avena eriantha; assembly: GCA_910589775.1. Lineage (NCBI taxonomy): Eukaryota > Viridiplantae > Streptophyta > Magnoliopsida > Poales > Poaceae > Avena > Avena eriantha. The sequence continues at coordinate 123,968,173 of OU342740.1, forward strand.
ACAAACATGGATTCAATCACAATTGCACAAAACAAGTCACGAAGTCAAATATGCATGCATGCAACATGGTAATATGCAAGGATGGATTTGATTTCGACCAAGGGTTTTAACCAGGGGTGTTGTTGAGTTGGATATGTCATTAGAATTGATTTCCCACAGATTTTAAGTATTTTAGGTTAAACCGTAATTTACCAAGCTCAAAACTAGAACTATAACTCTATTCTTCCTCGAGACATATCTGAACACCCTAAGCAAGATATGACAATTTTCTACAGAATTTCTCGACGATACAAAGCCAACGCAACAAGAATCAACCAAAACGGAGCTACGGATAATTTTCTGGAATTAAAATACTCTAACCCAAACTTTTAATTCTACTGCAAGATTTCTGTGGAAAAACAGTAATATTATTTTAGATCTGTGTTCTACTCGAAAATATGAATCCAACGGTATATCATACGCAATTTTTGGACTAATATTCGAATTTCTATGAATTTTACGAGAATGGAGCTATTTCTGCCTAATTTAAAAAAAGAAAACCAAAAAGGCCAGAGAGGTGGCGACACGTGGCGGCTCGGGACTGCGCCGGCGGGCGGGCGTGACGCGACGCGGCATCGATGTGGCGCTGCCACGCGGTGCGACGCGGTTGGCCGGGGCCGTTGACCGATCTGGGGCCGTCGGATCTAGATCCGACGGTCGGAGAGGGGGAAGGGCGGCGGCTGCTTACCATGGGCGGTGACTGGCGGACGGCGGCGCTCCTCGGCGATGGTCGGCGGCGGCGGCGGTGCCCCTCCGGCCCGGCGAGATAGACGACGGGGACCGGCTCCTCGTCGCGGTCGCGTTCCCGGGGGCGGCGGCGGTCCCCCCTTCCTGAGGCGACGGCGGGCGGCGGCTGCTGGCGGTGGAGGCGGGGTGCTCCGGCGAGCAATCGGCGGCGGCGACGGAGAAAAAAAGCTAGGGTTTGCTTGGGGAGGCGTGCCCGGCTTATATAGGGGCGAAAACTTGCGCGGGGGTCACGGAGTCCACCCCGGAATCGTCGGCGGCGGTTGCGCTGGCGCGGCGGTGGCGTCGGGCTCGACCCGGACTCGGGGAGGAGGCGGCTGACAGGTGGTCCCCGCCTGTCGGCGGCTGCGGGTGCGGGGCGGGCTGCTGGCGGACTGCTGGCTTCTGGCGGCTAACGGGCCGGCTGCGCGTCGCCCACCCGGCCAGGCGGGCGGCAGGTAAGCCCCGGGCAGGCTCGGCCGGCCCAGTTAGGTTAGGTTTTCTATTTTTTTATTCCTTTTTATTATTTTCTGATTTGCTATTTGTTTAATAACTTTTGCAAATGGACTCCGAATTAGACGAAATTGGTCTCTAAAATTTTGTAAAAATAAGAGGGTTAGAATAGGACTATAAAATAACCCTTTTGCAAAGGTTTTGGTGGTTAAAAGGTTAAAAAGGTTTTACCCCCTTTTGTCTATAATTGACTAGGGGGTTTAAGAAAATACCTAATACAGTTTTTTTTTGGTATGTGATGCCATGATGCAATGATATGATGCATGCTTACTAGTAACATCTGAAATTGCAAAATTTGGGATGTTATAGTTGTATGCATAACAGGGATTCTCGGAGGATTAATCCCGGGGACCCACAATTTACAATAAATCTGTCGCCCGTTCCGTTGAACCGGAAAACGACATTCTAGTCATCTTGCCCATAAGGCATGGCTCACATGTATCAAATGATTCAAAATCAAGTGATTCCAAAAGTCCATCAGAATGGAGTTTCTTCATGCGTTTCACGCCAATATGACCTAGACCGCAGTGCCACATATATGCAGATATATCATTATCAAGTTTAATCCTTTTACCATCAACATTACCAATATGCGTAATACTACTATCGAGATCCAACAGAAATAAACCATTCATCACAGGTGCATGACCATAAAAGATATCATTCATGTAAATCGAACAACCATTGTTGTCAGATTTAAAGGAATAACCACTTCGCATCAAACACGATCCGAATACAATGTTCATGCTCAGTGCAGGCACCAAATAATAATTATTTAGATTTATCACTAATCCCAACGGCATATGGAGAGGAAGCATTCCGACGGCGATCACATCAACTCTTGATCCATTGCCGACCCACATCGTGACCTCATTCCTTGCTAGCTGTCGCTTCTTCCGCAGCCCCTGAATCGAGCTACATATATTAGCAACCGATCCCGTATCAAATACCCAGGTGCTACTACAAGTACTAGTCAAGTACACATCAATAACATGTATATCACATATACCTTTGTTTGCCTTGCCGGCCTTCTTGTCCACCAAATACTTGGGGCAGTTACGCTTCCAATGGCCAGTTCACTTGCAATAGTAGCACTCGGTATCAGAGTTAGGGCCATCTCGGGATTTCTTTTCAGGTGTGGCAACATATTTGCCGCCCTTCTTTCCCTTCTGCTCGCCTTTCCTGTCTTTCTTGAAACCGGTGGTCTTATTGGTCATCAACACTTGATGTTCTTTCCTAATCTCCACTTCTGCAGTTTTAGGCATTGATAGAAGCTCAGGAAGAGACTTCTTCATGGCCTGCATGTTATAGTTCATCACGAAGCTCTTGTAGCTAGGTGGAAGAGATTGGAGAACATGATGTATGCCTAGGTCAATGGGAATTGTTATTCCCAAGGACACAGGCTTATCGGCGTACCCAGACATTTTGAGTACGTGCTCACTAACGGAGATGTTCTCCTCCATCATGCAGCTAAAGAAATTTTCAGAAGCATTATAACTCTCTAGGGCAACATGGGTATCGAAAATCATTTTCAATTCTCCCATGGTATCAAAAGCATTTCAATTTTTTAAATGCTTTCGAAGTTCTGGCTCTAGCCCATATAGTATGCCGCAATGAACTAAGTTGTGGTCCTCCTGACGAGTTATATAGACATTATTTTCCTCGTTAGGGGCATCAGGAGCTGTTGGGGGGACTAGCGGTGCCTCTAGCACATATTGCTTTTGTGCAGTAGTGAGGAGAATCCTCAAATTCATAGCCCAGTTGGTGAAGTTGCTACCATTCACAGCAAGTTTCTCTTTCTCCATGAACACATTGAAATTAAAAGTAGGTGGTGCCATCTACAACAGAATTTTTAAATTTTATTTAGACTAAGTTTATGATATATTGAGTTCAATTAATCCAAATTACTAATGAACTCCCACTCAAAAACGACATCCCTCGTGTCTTTTTGGTGATCACATGAACCAAATCCACTACACCAAGTCCGATCATCACATGAGTCGGTGTAGCTTCAAAGGAGAGCATATATATCGGCATCATATCAACTATATAACTCATGCTTAACCTTTCGGTCCGTGTTCCGAGGCCATGTATGTACATGCTAGGCTCGCCAAGTAAGAACCTTAGTATTCGCGTGTGTAAAACTGTCTTACACCCGTTGTATGAAAGTGTAGAGTCGAGTACACCCGATCATCACGTGATGTCTCGAAACACGATACATAGCACGGTGCATACTTAAGGAAGAACACATTTTATCTTGATATTTAAATGAGGGATCATCTTACAATGCTACTAAAAGCGCTAAACTAGTAATATAAGATGCACAGATATAATGTGTAAAGTGGGATTATATGGTCCATGCATTTGATCTCTATCATATGCATCATGGTATGATCGCTATCATTCCTTTGTGTGTAAGGCTAAGGTATATGGAACTTAACGTTAGGTGTGTTGTAAGAGTATCTATCATACATCTACTTACAACATTATCATATCATGACACTAGCCCAGCAACGATCTAAACTAGACGCCTCTAATTTATCCATTCCAAGTTTTACGTGGCTTAGGGCTTTCGGAGATAGATCCGGCCTTACCTACAAACATGGAACCACACCGAGGATAACAAAGTTATTAGGAACTCGTTGTAAATCAGATATTGACTATAGTAGCAGAGACAGACACCCGCTTGCCACTTATGCAAAACTAGTTGCATGTCAGTTGTGGAACCGGTCTCATGTGCGATGACATGTAAGGTTGGTCCGGGCCACTTCATCCCACTATGCCACTAATATCCAAAATACATGAAAGAAGCAATAACATGATCATAATCTCCCACATATAAACATATGTGTACTACCCGTGCAAAGCACCTACGCATAGATTATGCTCTGATACCACTATTGGGTTTGTAGCTTAGAAAACAAAAAATTTCCTATGATGGGAACTATACACCAAGATCTATCTACTAGATACGAGCAATAGGTGGATATACATCCATAGAGAACTTACCCTCGAAGACAACAAGGCTTTGTTAACGAGTTGGAACTCATGGATGATGTAGTCGTACGCTTGCCGATCTCAAGATCGTGTGGAAGTCCTAGCGCCGCAAATCAGCAGTGCATCCGTCCTCGCACACACGTTCAGGCCACCGAAAAACCTCCACCTCCTTGCTCCAGCGAATCAGCAGAAGCAACAACTCCTTCCAGATGCAATGCCACCGGGAAAATGTATCTCGCTAATCCGAGACCATGGGGGAATATATCTGGAGGGGGAGAGGGATCCTTCACGAGGAGGTGTGCTTTGTGAGGGAGGAGAGGGGGGCCTTTTATAGGAGAGGGGGGCTCCTCCCCTCCCGTGGCCGGTACCCATGGGGGGTGCCCCACCTCTTCCTCATTCATGTGGTGGAAGCTCCACTCACATCAATTTAGCCTCCACCTAAAGTTCCACTCACATGCATTAAATTTCCACCAAATTTAATGCAACTCTCATTTAATAAAAATCTTTTATTTATTTTATTCAGAATTTTGTTAATTACTTTAATTAACAAACATTCACATAAAACCCCTTGTAACATTTCAATATCACATGCAGATGCAGTTTCCACAATTTCACCCGAAACAATTCCGGTTTCCATCGAAATAATTCCAGCGCTTTGCAATTCTTTCGTCTGAAACATATGTGCTCCAAAATGGTGTTTGGCAACCCTTAAGTGTGTCACCCTATGGTTCGCAAATAATGCAGACATGATTGAGACTCCTCTCAAATCAATAATCAGAAGCAGGACCTGGAGATCCATACTGACTCCTGCACATTCAATGACGACTTCTATGATCGTGAGAACCTTTAACTTTAGTAACTTAATCCCTTTGTCTCGTGATGTATTACATGTACAAGATTCGATAATCGGTATCCAAATACCTAGTTTGATCTTGTTACCGACATGCACTCTTTTCTCGTTCCCGTGATATAACATTTTAGTGATCACATCACTTGCTTGCAAGCTATCTTAATGTGATATCATCGAGAGGGCCCAGAGTATATCTATCCATCATCGGGATTGACAAATTCCACTCTTGATCCATGAGCCTCAACATAACATCTTCGGAGTATCTGAAGCCACCTTTATAGTCACCCTTTGATGGTGTGACGTTTGATGGTATCAAGCTACCCTTCCGATGTTGGCAATTAACATGATCTCGTGGTCTAAGGACTAAGATTACTTTGTATGATGTTATAGCAATATAAACATAATGACTTGGATCGTAATGCTATAATTCGGATGAATGTTCATCACATCATTTCACAAATGTTGTGACCTCGTTATTAACAACATCCAATGTCCATGATCAGGAAACTTTGATCATCTTGTTAATCAACGAGCTAGTCTATAAGAGAGGCATAACTAGGAACCTTTTATTTGTTTATTAAACACACATGTATTGATGTTTCCTATCAATACAATTATAGCATGCAAAATAAACATCTATCATATACAAGGAATACATAATAACAACTTTATTATTGCCTCTCAGGGCATATTTCCTTCACCCATGACAACATGGTTCTGCTAATCCCCAACGTATAGGTGCAAGAATATACAACATAGATCACACAATGGTTGAAGTTTATTAAGTGCAAGAAAAGTAAAGTGTGCCATCAAGTTTGTGAGAGCTTTAATAACTAATTTTCACATAACAAGTTTAATTCGGAAGGTAGATAAAAACATGAATATACTTGGAATAGAAAATGCTAATATGTAGGTATGGTGGACTCTTTGGAATAACTTGGTTTTATTTGGAGTTGGATGCATGTGTGGAACTCATACTTGGTACATATGGAGGCTAGGAAAAGACTGGGAGCGCCAACTAAGAGAGCAATAATGGCAATAATCATGCAAAGCAACAAAACTTTATTAATTAAAGCATAAAGTGATATTACAAGTCTAAAACTAAATGATCTTAGAGGCTATGGTGACTTGGTATAGGCTTAACATGGTGTGAGCATGCACCAAGTCAACCCAAATAAAGCATCAAAGGTGAATACCACAATACTATGCTTTAATATGCTAAACCAACGCATGATTCTTTCAAGGCACATTAAGCAATCTCAATTATTTATAACAAGTCATGCTACAACAAAAATCACTAAGCATAAAGCCAAAACAATATCAAGCATGACAAGACAAAGCATATGCCACAGTTAAAAACAAACTCCTTTTATACCACTTAAGCATGAACTTTTCCTACTCTTTTGCAATCCAAACCAACTTATTTGAAAATCAATGTATGAATGAGGGGGTTCAACCAATTTATTCAAGAAAACTAAGAAAACGAAAACTAAGAACGAAACCAAAGACGCTCCAAGAACAACACAACTATGCATGAAACAATAAAAATGAAGTGTTTAGAAGAAACCTGAGATTTTTATTGATGAAGAAGGGGATGCCTTGGGCGTTTCCCAAGATTTTACATGGGGTGGCATCCCAAAACTTGAGATTTTTTCCATTCTTCATATCATTACATCATTCTTTTCCTACACCTTAAAATTTCCTTCATACAAAACTTCACACAATCTTCATTAGCAACATTAGTGTACTCAAGATAACTGTAGCACTTCATTTAAAAATTTCAAATGATCAAAGAGAACTCAAAGAGAAAGAGATTAAGAGGCAAATCCAAATAATGGCAGAAATCTGTCAAAACAGACCAGCAGGTAAAAACCAATTTTTGCGAAGACCTTCTGTTGCTCAAATCGAAAAGTGTTGAACTAACGAAAGTTTTATAACAACCTGGGGCAAAAGCACAAAAAATTACAACTCAAACCGACGTACAAAGATTGTTCACAAATTTTTACAGCGAAGCACAAAAATCTGTTTCGAGACAGCAACTTTCCCAAGCATTACTTCTCTCTCATTAGAGGTTACTCTTGGCACAAAAACCACACAAAAATGATAAGGAGAGGTTATTACAGAGGTAATAACTTCCAAGACTCAACTAAAACTTTTGGGTTACCTCCCAATAAGTACTTTTCTTTAACGCCTTTAAGTTAGGCATGATAGTTTGAGAAGATGCTCACATAAGAAATATGAATTGAAGTAAAAGAGAGCATCAAGAAGAAAATTCAAAACACATTTAAGTCTAACCCACTTCCTATGCATAGTAATATTTTAAAGAAACAAGTCATGAAAGCACAAAGCAACAAGCATAGGAAAGCAAAACAAGTGCAACTTCAAGACTTTCAACATAAAGAGGGGAAACTTAATATTGTTGAGACACATGAACCATGTTTCCCTCTCTCATAATAACTCTCAGTAGCATCATGAATAAAATTAACAATATAAATATCACATAAAACATTCTTATCAAGAGCTACATGCATAAAAGAATTAATACTCCCCACATAAATCTAATCATTCTTATTAATTGTAGTGGGAGCAAATTCAACAAAATAGCTATCATTATTATCCTCATCACCATAATCATCAAATATAGGAGGCATATTATAATCATAATTAATTTTTGCGTCAATAGTAGGTGAACTGAAATATCATATTCATCATTGTAATCATCATATATTGGAGGTTTTGTATCATCAAAAGCAATAGAATAGCTATCTTCCAAAGCTGGGGAACTAAAAAGATCATTTTCATAAAAACTAGCTTAATGTTGTCCAAAGAATTCATACTAACAACATTGTTATTAGCATGCAAATAAAGTTCCATAGGTTCTTTAATTTTCTCTTCAATCACTTCATGTCCTAACTCAAGATAAATACTATATAGCTCTCTAATTTTGTTGTTGTTTCCATTAAGCCTAACTAGTGAAAATAAAAACAAGAAACAAAAAGACAAAATTGCAGAATCTAAAGGAAATAACTTCGAGCACTCACACTCCAGCAACTGCACTAGAAGATAGCTTAGTAGCCAGAGGATGTGAGTACCTTTTACCTTACCTCCCCGGCAACGGCGCCAGAAAATAGCTTGATGTTTACGCACTTCTATTTTTGTAGACAATTGTGGGGCCTCCAAGTGTAGAGATTTGTAGAAAAGCAACAAGTTTCCCTTAAGTAGATTATACAAGGTTTATTGAACTCGGGGATGAAGTGGTCAAAGGTATCCCTCTCTACCAACCCTGCAATCAAGATACAAGAAGTCTCTTGTGTCCCCAACACACCCAATACACTTGTCTGGTGTATAGGTGCACTAGTTCAGCGAAGACATAGTAAAATACGAGTAATATGGATAATTATAAGTGGTAACGATGCTAGAAAAGAGCTTGACGGGTAGGAAGATACTAAAGGCAAACTGAAATAAAGATGGAAGAAAGCAAACATGTAACAGATCTAGTTGCAAACGGTGTTTAAATGCTTAGAAACGAGGCCTAGGGAACATACTTTCAGTAGTGAACACTCTCATATAAATATCTTCTCTTTATGATACTACTCTGAACTACTCTCCGGTTGGACACTCTAATCTCTATAAGAGCACACCTCAAAGTTCGCTTTCCTCATCTACATAACCCCACACTGTCACCTTGAGCACTAGATGGTTCCAACAAACACCACAATTTCATAGACATCCAACTCCAAATATAACTCATAACAAGTATTTGTAATCTCTAGCCTAAGTGCCACCATGGTGTGCACACTGTCAACTTCACACACATGGGGAGAGCCAGAGATTTATTAAAGCACTTGAGTAGCAAGGTAGATGTACTTGATTACAAAGCTCATGATCACAATATGATCATGCATAGAGAGAGATGAACACATAGCTACCGGTAGAGCCCTTTGCCTCGAGGAAGAACTACTCCCTCCTCATCATGGGAGTCAGCAATGGCGATGGAGATGGTGTTGGAGTCGATGGAGATGGCGGTGAAGATGGTGAAGAGGTGGCGGCGGCGGCAGTGCGGAAGACTCCTTCCCCGGTGCCGGTATCACAGGGGAGCACCGTCCCTTAGCCCCCTTTCTTCATGGCTTCTTGGGAGCCCTCTCCCATAGAGATGGGATCCATGGGTAGGCAAAAAGGTGGCTTTGGTATCTGCAAATTTGTGGGTGGAGGTGTCTCCCACGAATTAGGTTTCCTCCCTTTATATAGTTTCTCGGATTCCCGTCACCCCACCTTGGGCTGCAGTAAATCGGGCCTATCGGGCCCATCCGGACTCGGAATCAGCTAAATTTTATGTCCATAACGTTTGTCGCAAAATTTTCAACAACTTTTTGGTTGAAGAGTTTTCAGTTTGACGCCGTCTTCGACCCGAAATGTGACCATTTACAAAAAGAGTTTAGAGATAGATTTCTGGAAAATCCCAATTTGACTCCAACAAGGTTTTCACTTATATTCTTGGTAATTGCTACACATTAAAGTGTAAAAAAAGAACATTGTGCACTTTTGCAATTATTAGTAGGTTAGTCCAAATACATCATAAACTTTATATAAAAAGGAGTATCAAAAGCATATTATTAGCATAAAACCATCAAAAATTATGGATACGTTATGGACGTATCACGGCCATGGGAGACGGAGGCAGGAGGCGAGGCACTTGGTGGCTCGACGACGAACAACAGCCGAAGCAACAGGAGGCGCGCTGCAGAGGTCGTAGGGGCGAAGCCGGGTGGAGATCTAGGCGGAGAGGGGCCAGATCATGATGGCGCTCGGGTCAGGCTTGACGGGGCGATGAAGAAGCGTAGAGGGAAGTTGTGGCCGCTGGCAGCAAGGCTGGCTAGCTTCGGTGAAGAGGAGGGTGACGACGAGGGAGACGCCCAGAGAGGGATACGAGAAGAGGCGAGGCGGAGAGGAGAGGAGAGGTCGGTGGCGGTTGGTGGGATCAAAGGGGGCGAGGGCCTCGGGTATGGGGTGGGGATCGCGTCGCTCGTGAGTGGGTCTGTCCTAGTCAGTGTGGGGTGGGGTGGTTTGTGCGACGCGGGGCGTAGCAGTAGGTGGGCGCTGAGGTGGTGGGGCCAGGTGGTGAGTGGCGGCAGGGTGGAGGCTGGCGGGGTAGGTGGTGATTAGGTTTTGGTTTTAGGGTTTGCTTCCGTCGGGTCTGGGGTCAGGTGGGTTAGGTCTAGAGTTTGGAGATGGTCAACTAGGCTTTTGGGCCTAGCTGGATGCTTCCCAAAATAATATAAATTTTTATTTATTATTTACAAGACTTTTGTAGTTAGTTTTGAGATAAATAAAATATCCGGAAATAACGGGTTTTGTATTTGAATAAAGAGGGGTCATTTGGAAAAAAAATAGAGGCTTTTATAAAATAGTTTTCAGAAAACATATGCATGATCATGACGATGCTCAAATGCAATGTGGCATGATGACATGAGCATGTGGTCATGATGATGTACAACAAAGAAAGAGCAAGCAATTTTCTAGTAGTGGTTTTATCGGGGTGCTACATAGAGTTAGTCATATGGTACGTGTGGAGTTTCATATTTGGGCCTGTAAAGATGTTGTCGAATGTAATGTGATCCCTATGACAGTTTTCCATCTTTTGTTGGGATGTCCATTGCAATATTATTGTGATGTTCGTCACAATGGGAAGGCCAATACAAATCAGTTTAATTGGCAAGGCAAGGATGTGATACTGACACCCATGTCTCCATAGGAAATTATTAATGAGTCCCGTCAGAAAACTGAAGTCAATCTTGAGCATGAGCATGCAAGGACACAATGACAAGACCCTGCATTGATAGTGCATGATCACACTTCTTTTGCTGCGGCACACTTCACAACATGTTTTGCTGCCGCCGCACACTTCACAGCATGTTTTGCTTCTGCGGCACAGCTTTCCAGTTACTTTGCTGACACGGCAGAGTGCCCAGCTCGGTTCTCTGCCGCGACAGAGATTTCTGCATTTTCTCCGCCATGGCACAGCGGTGCTTCACCGCCTGCCCAGACCTCTGCTGCGGCACAGGAAGCGGCCAGTTCTCTGCCGCGGCACAGCAACGCACAGATTTCTGCCGCGATACACTCAAAGGACAACTTGCCTGTCGCGCTAGTTCTGTCTGCATGTTCTGATGGTGGAGTTGATTCCTTCATGTTGATGGCAACAAAGGAATATTTGAGACCATTTGGGGATGATCCCTCTTATGTACTACTGGTGCTGGTCTACAAGGGTGAACTTTTGGTTTCTAACGACATGACCCCTCTCTCTATTGGTGTTTCTACTATTTTGCAAGAATTCAGTGATGTGCTTTCCGGAGAGGTACCCGATGGTTTACCACCATTGCACGGTATTGAGCAGAAAATTGATTTGATTCTAGGAGCATCGTTGCCTAATCGAGCACCTTACCGCACAAACCCCTAAGAAACTAAAGAGATTCAGAAACAAGTACAAGAACTTGTTGATAAAGGGTATATTCATGTGAGCCTTAGTCCTTGTGTTGTTCCTATTATTTTAGTACCTAAGAAAGATGGTACATGGCACATGTGTGTAGATTTTCGAGCTATTAATAACATCACTATTCGATATTGTCATCCTATTCGTCGTTTAGAGGATATGTTAGATGAATTGAGTGGTGCTGTTGTTTTCTCCAAAATTGATTTGTGTAGTGGTTATCATCAAATTTGGATGAAGGAAGGGGACGAGTGGAAAACTGCCTTTCAAATGAAATTTGGTTTATATGAGTGGTTAGTCATGCCTTTTGGTCTCACTAATGCACCTAGTACTTTCATGAGATTAATGAACCATGTTTAGACAGATTTTATAGGAAAATTTGTGGTTGTGTATTTTGATGCCATATTAATTTACAGCCGCACTAAATTTGAACATATTGATCATATTTGACAAGTTTTGCATGTGCTATGTGATGCTAAATTGTATGGTAATCTTGAGAAGTGCACTTTCTGCAAAGACAAGGTGATCTTTCTAGGATATGTTGTTTCTAAGAATGGAGTTGAGGCAGATAATTCTAAAATTGTAGCAATACGAAATTGGCCTAGTCCTATGAATGTTAGTCAAGTTAGAAGTTTTCATGGACTTCCTGGTTTCTATAGAAGACTTGTGAAGGATTTTAGTACCATTATTGCACCTTTGAATGAACTAACTAATAAAGGTGTTGAATTTGTTTGGGGACCAGCCCAAGATAATGCTTTTAATGAGAAATTTGAGATTGAGTGTGATGCTAGTGGTATAGGTATTGGTGGTGTGTTGATGCAAGAGGGGCGGCCTATAGCTTATTTTTCTCAGAAGCTTAGTGGTGCTCGTGTGAACTATCATGTTTATGACAAAGAATTATATGCTCTTGTACGTGTGCTTGAGGTTTGGCAACATTATTTGTGGCCAAAAGAGTTTATTATACATTCTGATCATGAAGCTTTGAAATATTTGAAAGGACAGTCAAACTTGCATAGGTGCCTAGCAAAGTGGGTTGAATTTATTCAATCTTTTCCATATATCATTAAACATAAGAAGGGAAAATACAATATTGTAGCTGATGTTATCTCTAGGAAAAGTATGTTGCTAATGCAATTGGATGTGAGAGTTCCTGGTTTGGAGAGTTTGTTTGATTTATATGCTACGGATCATGATTTTTGTGCTCCATATAAGTTGTGTGTTAAGCTTGGGAGAAATATCATATTCATGATGGGTACTTGTTTCGAGCTAACAAACTGTGTGTTCCCATGTCGTCTGTTCGTTTGCTTTTATTACAGGAATCACATGCTGGTGGATTGATGGGCCACTTTGGGCATGAGAAAACACTACTCGTGCTCGCTGATCATTTTTATTGGCCTAAGATGAGGGATGATGTGGACATATTTGTCAAGCGTTGCATTACTTGCAACACATCCAAGTCGAAGTTGAAGCCTCATGGTTTGTATACTCCTCTACCTGCACCTACTACTCCATGGAAAGATATTAGCATTGATTTTGTATTAGGATTGCCTAGAACTAGGAGAGGACATGATTCTATATTTGTGGTAGTGAATCGTTTTTCTAAGATGGCACATTTTATTGCCTACCACAAGAGCGATGATGCGTCGCATGTTGCTAATCTGTTTTTCAGGGACACTGTGCAATTACATGGAGTACCAAGGAGAATTGTTTCTGATCATGATGTGAAGTTCATGAGCTATTTTTGGAAGACTGTTTGGGGTAAACTGGGACAAAGTTATTATTCAACACTACTTGTCATCCCCAAACTGATGGAAAAATAGAGGTGGTAAATCGCACATTATCACAGTTGCTATGATCTATGATCAAGAAGAATCTGCGTGTTTGGGAGGATTGCTTGCCCCATGTCGAGTTTGCATATAATAGGGTTGTACACTCTACCACGCTATTTTGTCCTTTTGAGGTGGTTTATGGTTTCAAACCCGTCACACCGCTTGATTTGTTGCCTCTTCCTATTCAAGAAAGGGAGAACATGGAGGCAACTAAGAGGGCTGATTTTGTGAAGAAGATACACATGAAGACAAAATAAGCTATTGAGAAGAAGGGTAAGGACAATGCTAGCCATGTCAATAAGAATATAAAGGAGGTGCTATTTCAGTTAGGATACATGGTGTGGGTTCATTTTCGCAAGGACAGATTTCTAGAGAAGCGTAAGTCAAAGCTACTTCCTCGGGGTGCTGGTCCGTACAAGGTTCTTACCAAGATAAATGACAATACCTACAAGATAGATGTGCCTATTGAGGAGTTTGGTGTTAGTAATTCTTTCAATGTGTCTCATTTGACACCATATGAAGAGGAAGATATTGACTCGTCGGGGTCGATGCCTTTTGAAGGGGGGAGGATGATGAGGACATCTCTACCATTCTTCCGTTATTCAATGGAGATAATGATGCAAAGATTCAAGACACTAATGAAATCAGATTAGATCTATTACAAAGGCTAGAGCAAAGTTGTTAAAACAATAGGTGAATTCCTTCTTAGTTGGTTCTGGAATATTATTTGATGAGAATTTTATGCTACCTAAATCTTTGCACATATGTTTGATCAGGTATGAGGAAGGCCAAGGAGCTGAGGAAGAAGCATCAAAGCTAAAACAAAAGAAAGAAGAAAGGATTCTCTACTGCAGCAGGATTTTGACCGATTCCCTACTTCGACAGGAGGATGGCGCCAGGGGACGAGAGGGAGGCGTGCGCCAGGAGGAGGACCAGGAGAGGTCGGGTTGCACCTAGTCGGTGCACCCCTCACGCGTGGCCTCCATGCCGTTTTGGCCGAGCCCTTTGGGGCTAGTTTGTATCCCACTCGGACCCACTTGGGTCGAGTTTAGTTGTGTGTGGCTAGCCTCCCATATAGGTAGCCGCCACCCCCTCCATTATTCTTATACTTGTTTCAGACTAAACCCTAGATTGGATTGCTGCAAGTACTCATCTTGAATCCTCTGATATTGTGATTGTGTTTTGCTAGACAATATCAAATTGGCTCTAATTAAGTGTTATCTGTCGTTCCATTGGGAACTGGTAGATTGCAAATCGTTCATGATCCGGGATCACGTGCGCAAGTGTGTGGTGTTGCGAATATCCATAGGGCCACAGATCTGTTGCATTGGCAATAGGGGAGCAACCGAGAGATAGTTCATCAGCGTCTCACAAGTTATCTTCATCAACATCGCCATCACCTACATCGCTCACTGAGAAGATTGGGCAACCCCTTATCACGCGAGGGAGGAGACAGAGGAAGTGCAAGCAGCAACAAACAAGAAGATCAACACATGGTCGAGGGGTCTCTGTCGTGGCACAGAAAACATGTTGTTTCCTGCCACTGCAGGCTACCGCAGCCAAAAGCAGAGGCGTTCTCTGCCACGTCAGGCTGTCGTGTCATCGGATTGATGACAAGTACACCATGTGGGGGTCCTGGAGGCGTGTGGAAGAGAGGTGTGTGATACATACGTGATTCTGGGACGGTGAGCACACAAGTTTACCCAGGTTCGAATCCGCCGGCTTTGGACGGATCCTACTCCTGCTAGCAATCTAATAATATGGCAGAGCCGGAATATGGGTTACAAGGGTTTCGCTTGCGCGAGTTGAGATTGTAGACTATTGTCTGGGGTGCCCTAAAGGCTCCCCCTAGGACGGCTTATATAGATATCTGGCCTAGGGTTTTACAGGAGAGATCTATCTGGCTACGACTAAGAGTCGGTTATAGAGTACATCTTGAACTACAAGTAACACTACGGGACTATGTCGGTAAGTCATCTGGGCCTTCCCGTAGCCGGACTAGACTCCGTCTTTTCTACCTGACTGGGCCGCCCGTGAAGCAAAGCTCCAACGCGAAGTAGACCACCCTGGTCAGTGAGGTACAGTGAGGATACCTGGAAAGTATATCCCCAACAGCAGCCCCCGGAGGCCTCCAAGATCCAAAGTCAGATTCGTCATCGTCTAACTTGATCTTCAGCTTGTAGAATCTTAAAGGGTTCCTGAAACTTCAAAAGAAAAGATACGGTCCGGGTCTCAAAAATGGCTTGGACCTATAAATACGTTATTTAGATTTCCAACTTGAAATTCAAACTAAGCAGGAACTTGGTCTCTGACGTCATCTGACACTAGTCATGGTAAAGTCACGTCAGTGACAGACATTTCCTGTCAGCACGACCGTTGGTGGGTCCGCCTTTCGCGGAACCGAGGCACCATTTCAATGCATGCGTGGAGATCGAGGCGATGTAATCATCACGCGGGGGCTTCCCAGTCCTTTCCATGATGCGTGGCACGTTTACTGTAGTGTTTACATGAATCTTGACACGGCCGGTGGTTATAAGTGGTGAGGATATTTTTCCCCATCTCCTTCACTAGTTCCATGCGCCGTTTCCTTCTCCTCTACTCCTCCCACGAACCTAGAGCTCCTCTGCTCCCCAGAAATTCCCAGTGCCGCCCATCAAAGGTTATGGGCACACCGGCAAAATGGCTTCTGCATCATCCTCCGGCACGACAGCGACGGCAGCGACGACAGCAGCAGTGGAGAAAGAAAGCAATCGCGGGGTTTGGATCCCGTGCGTCCTTGATGACGCCAAGATCCGTGGCATGGAAGAAGAAGGGGTCCTCCGCGCCGGTGACTGACGGAGCAGCTTCGGTGAAACCATCCCCAACCCTCACGACAGCGAGCGAGTGCACTTCGGCACTCACCTTGGTAGAGGTCTGAGTTTTCCTCCCTCTAATTTCTTTTCTGAGGTTATCGATCACTATGGAGTTCATCTCCATCATCTTCCCCCGAACTCCATCTTAGATACGAGTGCTTATGCATCTTTGTGCGAGGGGTATCTCGGCATTAGGCCGAGCCTTACTCTTTTCTGGTACTACTTCCATGTCTGGAGAAATTCCATTACTGCCGGTAATCCTTATATTACCAGTACTATTAGTTTTTCGGTTAGGCGAGAGCGCGTCTATCCTCAGATTATAGCCAGTGAGTCGGTCAAGCAATGGCCGTCCACTTTTTTCTATCACAAGGATATTCCCGCTCCCGGCAAAGCTACTGCTTTGCCGGCTTTCGTCGACGGAGCCGCCTCGCCCCAACAATCCTGGGATGAGGTCGCTCCGGCTCTCAGTGACGATCTGCATCTCGCCAAGAGGCGGATCGAGTATTTTATGAAAGACAAGGGCCTTATAGGGTCCGACTTAGTCCAATGTTGGGTGGCACGCCGGATCCATCCTCTCCAACATCATGGAGATCGACTAATGCACTCCATCACGTCGTTGAAGAAGGATTCCCTCTGCATCAGCTACAAAGCCTACACGGCAAAAGATTATGTAAGCCAGATCAAGTGGCTGATAAGGGAGCGGATTGAGAGGATGATTCTGGAGTTGTCCCTGGACATACATACAACAGAAGATCCCGTTGTGCTGGTAAGCTTCAGCAACAACTCTTTTTATGTGCTCATCTTTATATTATTTCACAATACTGAGATACTTCTTCTTTTCAGCTTGCCGACCTCCCGGAGTCGGAGCTTGCTCCTATTGAGGATATCCTCCTGAGTTTTCTCAGGATGAGGGAGAGTTGGTCCCACTTCCAGACATTGTTCCTCGGAAACGTAAAGCTCCGACAGTGGCTATCGGCACGAGGGAGGTGCTTGTTGTGAAGAGGTAACTTTCCTCACAAATTCCGCCTTTGTACTTTGTTTGTAATTCTTTCCGAGATGTAATGTTCTTTGTTCTATTACCTTCTCAGAGCTAAACAGCTCATCAAGGACAAGGGGAAGGGAGTTACTTCAAAGCCCCTACGCCAGCAGAAGTTGAACTTGGTTTCTCCTACCGTAGCTCCTCCAACTCCTGCCCCTCAGCCTTCTACGGCGCCGCAGATTACTCCATCTCCGACCGTTGTAGAAGATCTGACTCCTTCAGCAGAGCCAGCGGTCCTTGAATTGCAAACTGATGTCACCATGGGTGATTCAGGTCTTGATAAGGGTGAACCCTCTTCGGGTAATGATCCCTCGGCAGAAATCTTCGGCGACAATCTCCTAAGCAATCCGAGAATTGCCAAACTTGGCCTTTCTTGGAAATCTGCGGAGGAAATCTAGTGGCTGGCCCGACAATGCTTAGAAACCCGGACCATTAATGCGGAAGAAGAAGCACCAGAAGCGGAGGATGTCAAGTACTCCGAACTTCTTGAACAAGTCCTCCTTCACAATGAGGGACTAAGAGCTGGCATGCTACCACCTCCACCAGTGATCCCGCTCACCCTTGCAGAGAAGGTTACCACTGAAGTGAACTTGAGCTTGAGTAAACTCACTCATGAACAACATGTAAGTCAGAATTCCAACTCACGTTTTACTGTATTTCATATCATATCCTCTAGCCCCCAAGCATGAAGTTGGATACACAATCCAGGTTTATGCTTTCTTAGGATGCCAAAGAATGAACTAGTGTAGCCCCCAAGGCTCGTGCTGATATTAGTTATAGTATTAGCCTGAGTCTTTAGTAGACTTCTGACTCTAGGTATTCTGACTTACAAAAAGTTAATTCATATAACCAGGAATTATTGAAGAATATCCGCAACAAGTGGAGATAGATCAACGCTCTCCGACTTGAAAATGCTCAACTGAGAGTATCCAGGGATGAGGCTGAAGGTAATCATTTCAGTACTCAAACCCTGCCTTTGATTTCATAGTCGAATTTTTGTTCAACTCTTGTTCTTTTGACTACAGCACTAGTGAAGCAGTCCTGTGCTATGATTGAAGAGGCCGAGAATCTTAAAACCCTGGTGGTGGAAAACAAGGATCTCCACCAAGAGGTGGATAAGCTTAAGGCGGATCATGAGAAGAGCATTTCTCAAGTTCTCGAGTCCTCCTCCATGGCTACCGAGGAGCGTGATCGTAAGATTGCGCTCCAGGATAAGAAAATCTCGGATCTGAGCAACAGCTTGTTTAGAGAGCGGGATAGTGCCGAGGCACTCCGGGCTGAACTCCAGAGTCTTCGAGAGGAGAAGACCAAAGTTGATGATGTCATCTTGGTATGTTCCCATCTTTCTGACTTTCCTGCATCTTTCAACCTTTCGAAATCGGATTTCTTTTATTAAACATTTTGCATTACATGAATAGGTCCTCTGAACTTACTAGACTGAGCCTCTGCCGAG
This sequence comes from Avena eriantha, assembly GCA_910589775.1. NCBI lineage: Eukaryota > Viridiplantae > Streptophyta > Magnoliopsida > Poales > Poaceae > Avena > Avena eriantha. The sequence continues at coordinate 123,986,952 of OU342740.1, forward strand.
TCTCGCACCAGCCAGCTTACACAAGTCGGTGATCTGCTTCATGACTTCTGCCAATCCATCGAGGATATTGGCGAAGTTCTTAAGGTTCCGGATATGCATAGCATGTCTGGCTTTGAAGTGCGAGACAAGGCCAAGGATATGCCACAGCTTGTCCAGGACTGGAACAAGTCCTAAGCGCGATCCGCAGTGCAGAACGCTCTCACCATTGTCAAGAGCCACCATGGAAGCATGGAGATCTGGCAAGTGACCAGAGGATATTCTACTGTGGACGAAGACGGTCAGGAGCAGGACATTAAAGCCATCATGGACTCCTGTGCCGGATACTGGTGCCATGTAGCCGACTTAACCAGCTACGACACTCTGTTCTTCACCTGCGTGGACACGCAGCCTGTACCTACCGAAGAAACATCAGAAGTTTTCGACGATGAACAGACCATATCATATTTGAACATCTCGGAACATTATCAAGGCGATGTATCCAGCGAGCCGATGGCTCCTACCTCTCCCCTGCATCATAGAGCATCATAAAAAACAATGTGTTATTCTAAAAACAATTTCGGTCTATAAAATAAGTAGTATGATACGTTTGCTAGTGCCAAGTTTTATTTTATATATTCAGCACTTTTGGCTTAACTATTTATGTTCCTGAAATGTTTGCATAAGCACTTGTACTTTTTTGTCTACACTTATCGTTTATCTGGCTTTTTGCCTCGTCCATTTCGTGAGCCGGCCAACCTTTAGCATGGAAACTTTGCCGAGCAACGGAGCTTAATTGCTAAACCAGTTTAAACTCGGAAACAAAGACGGCTTCCAGTACCAGCAAATCACTACTCGAAAAATGCCCGCATCCGGCAATCAGACAAATAACCAAAGCACAGACTATAAAATTTAAACTTCTACCCGAAGGTAGCAATTTTAAAATCGGAAATCTAAACCAGAACAAACATGAGCATAAAGTACTTCCAAGTATTCTGGGATTTTCGACTGTGACATGATCATTCGGAAATAAGATGGTAAAAAACTTCTCAGAAATTTTTTTGAGGTAACCAATACTTTATTTCTTTTTGAACATGTACACATATATGATTACAAAGAAGGATAAACTAAGAATAAAAGGGACGTAGCTGAGCAATATTCCATGGTCTATCTAATTCTTCCAGATTTGAATTGCCTCCAGCTCTCTTTCTCTTCTTAGTAGCATGTCTTTCTTTGACTGGCCGCATATTATTTAGGTAGTATGAACCATTATGCAATACTCGACTAGCCAAAAAGGGCCCTTCGCATACTGGGGAAAGTTTGTGCTTTCTTTGCTGCACAAGCCGGAGAACCAAATCGCCCTTATTGAAAGACCGGTTTCTGACTCTCTGGCTATGATACTTGTGTAACTTCTGCTGATAGGCTGTTGATCTCATTTTAGCAACGACGTGAACTTCTTCGACTAAGTAGAGATCATTTTGTCGAGAAATCTTGGTTTCCTCTTCGATATACGCGGCGAATCTAGGAGAATTATGAATCAAATCACTAGAAAGAACTGCCTTAGGACCATAGACCAAGAAGAAAGGTGTGTATCCCGTTGACCTGTTCGGAGTTGTTTGTAAGCTCCAAATTACAGAGGGTAATTCCTCTGCCCAAGCCACCATAGCATGTCTCAGTGGTGCTTCGAGTCTTGGCTTTAGGCCTTGTAGGATTAAACCATTTGCCCTTTCGACTTGTCCATTAGCCTGCGGATGTGCGACTGACGCAATGTCAAGCTGGATATTTTGTTCGTTACAGAATTCGGCAAGGTCTCCCATAGAGAAGTTACTCCCGTTGTCTGTGATAATGCTATGCGGATAACCATATCGGATTATAACATCCTCGATAAATCTTCTGGCTGTTGTTCCATCATAACTTGTGACGGGTTTGGCCTCAATCCATTTGGTGAATTTATCCACCATCACTAAGAGGTGAGTAAATCCACTTGGAGCCCGTTTAAATGGTCCTACCATGTCAAGCCCTCGACCGAAAAAGGACATGTTATAGGTATTGTCCGCAGAGGATCAGCCAGAACATGAGCTTGTTTGGCGTATTTTTGGCAACCTTTACACGTCTTGACCAGCCATTCGGCATCTGCCTTGGCTGTAAGCCAGAAAAAACCGTGTCAAAAAGCTTTTTCCACTAAAGATTTGGCTGCAACATGGTGACCACACTCGCCTTCATGGATTTCTCGTAAGATTTCCACTCCTTCATGGGCCCGTTTGCCGAATTCAAACTTTGATCGGTACTTTCGGCCATTTCTTCCTCGGGATTATCTCCGAGATCCATGTTGTCCTGCGCTTTAGGAGAGTTTTCTTCGGATCCTTCGTCCATGGCTTCTCCTTCTTCTGCAGCTGTGGAGTTAAGCTCCTCTTCATATTATGCGGAGAACTTTCGGAAATCTGCCGATGTCATGGAATCATCCGAAGATTCCGGTAAGTCGACGCTTGTTCCGATTGCCTCCAGCACTGAGTCTTCGTTGTCTCCAGTATCGGTAGAGCTGGATCCAGATCCAATGTATCCGACATAGTGCGATGCGTGCCTCCTGAGATGGTTGCAGTTTTCTTGGTAGGCTTTGTCGAAATGCCAGATGGTCTCGAGGATTGCATCCATGCTTGCGTTTTGCATCATCATGCATCTCAACGTGTATCTCAGGAAAGGCATGTCTATTCCGGCATCATCAGATCCAGAACCAGAGTTATCTTCTTGCTCTTCCTAGATTTTGACCTCCGCAGGTGGCTCGATCTGAGATTCGACCTTGATAGGGAGATCCACTCCAGATTCGACTTGTACTGCGACACCTACCTCAGGTTCAGCTTTCTCCACTATCTCCACAACGGGTGCGGGCTGGGTGGGATTAGGATTTTCTGAGATCCGGAACTCTGCCTCCTCCGCGGACAAAGGGGACCCAGAAATGTCTTCTGCCTCATCACCGCTGGGTGGGTGTGACAGGTTCAGCGAAACCGATGTAAACATTGATCTCACCGAAAGACATGATCGTGTAGGTGGTCACGGCTTCCCTTGCCAAAATCCAGGTCTCGTCGAGAATGATGAGAGGGACGTCACTGGTGTAGAGGATGCGATCGACGGCGATAGTCTCGCTGATTCCGATTCTTGCAGATTGCGCTCGGAACGCAAATCCGAAGCTCACTTGTCCCACGGTGGGTGCCAACTGTCGTCGGATTGATGACAAGTACGCCATGAGGGGGTCCTCGAGGCGTGTGGAAGAGAGGGGTGTGAGACATACAGGATTCCGGGACGGTGAGCACACAAGTTTACCCAGGTTCAAATCCGCTGGCTATGGACGGATCCTACTCCTGCTAGCAATCCAGTAATACGAAAGAGCCAAAATATGGGTTACAAGCGTTTCGCCTGTGCGAGTTGAGATTGTAGACTATTGTCTGGGGTTCTCTAAAGGCTCTCCCAAGGACGGCTTATATAGATATCCCGCCTAGGGTTTTACATGAGAGATCTATCCAGCTACGACTAAGAGTCGGTTACAGAGTACATCTTGAACTACAAGTAACACTATGGGCCTATGTTGGTCAGTCTTCTGGGCCTTCCCGTAGCCGGACTGGACTCCGTCTCTTCTCCCTGACTGGGCCACCCGTGAACCAAAGCTCTAACCCGAAGTGGGCCACCCTGGTCAGTGAGGTACAGTGAGGATACCCGGAAAGTATATCCCCAACATGCCGCCATAGAGAAACCGACCCCAACTCTAACACGGCAGACTATGCCTATGCGCCTTAGGCCGAATCCAACTTGGGTCATTTTGTATCTTAGTTTAGGTGGCACCACGTCGGATTCCATGCATTGGCCGCCGCCCTCAACTCCTTAAATAGATTCGGCGCCACTTCCCTTAGGGTTTAGACCACGTTAAAATATTATAGATTTGATTCTTATTAGAACCTATGGAATTACTTGTGATCAAAATACTTGCTGCAATTGAGTGTGATCTGTTGTTCCACTAGGAATCAGTAGAATGTAAACTACCGTTCGTGGTTGACGGCTGCGTGCGCATGAGCATGGTTCGAGCGCTTTGCATTGGCATCATAGTTCAAGAGTTGTTGCATTGGCATCAGGGTTCGAGCGGGATAGTTCATATCTATATGCTAGTTATCTATCCACCATTATCATCATCAACAAGTGCTTGCTGAGAAGATCGGGCCACCCCATATCAATGTGTGTGTCATTGTGGTTTGGAAAAGAACACATGCAATGTCACTCCAGCATGTGTCCAACCATGTCCAGGAACCCAAGCAACATGCTGGGATTCAATTTCCACATGAAGTGGCGCACCAGTTTGAAAGATGTTGCATCACGACACACACCTAGATGTGTCTGTGTCATTGTGGTTTGAAAAAGAACGCATGTAATGTCTCTCTAGCATGTGTCCAACCATGTTCATGAACCCTAGCAACATGTCGGGATTCAACTGCCACATATGGTGGAGCACCAGTTTGAAATATGTTGCATCACCACACCCACCTGGATGTGCGTGTGTGTCATTGTGGTTTAGAAAAGAACATGTGCAATGTTGCTCCAACATGTGTCCAACCATGTCTAGGACCCTAGCAACATGCTGGGATTCAACTACCATATGGAGTGGAGCACCAGTTTGAAAGATGTTGCATCACCACACCCACTTGGATGTGTGTGTGTATCATCGTGGTTTGGAAAAGAACACGTGCAATGTCACTCCAGCATGTGTCCAACCATGTCGAACCCTAGCAACATGATGGGATTCAACTGCCACATGCAGTGGAGCACCAGTTTGAAAGATGTTGCATCATCACACCCACCTAGATGTGTGTGTCTATCATTGTGGTTTTGAAAAGAACACATGCAATGTCACTTCATCATGTGTCCAACCATGTCCATGAACCCTAAGAACATACTACGATTGAACTGCCACATGCAGTGGAGCACCAGTTTAAAAGATGTTGCATCACCACACCCACCTGGAAGTGCGTGTGTGGGTGTCATTGTGGTTTGGAAAAGAACACATGCAATGTCACTCTAGCATGTCTCCAAGCATGTCTATGAACCCGAGCAAACATGCTGGGATTCAACTCCCACATGTAGTGGAGCACCAATTTGAAAGATGTTGCATCACCACACCCACCTGGATGTGTGTTTGTGTCATTATACTTTGGAAAATAACACATGCAATGTCACTCCATCATGTGTCCAACCATGTCTAGGAACCCTAGAAACATGCCAGGATTCAACTGGCACATGAAGTGGAGCACCAGTTTGAAAGATGTTGTATCATGACACCCACCTAGATGTGTGTGTATCATTGTTGTTTGGAAAAGAACATATGAAATGTCAATCCAACATGTGTCCAGGCATGTCCATGAATCCTAGAAACATGCTGGGATTCAACTACCACATGTAGTGGAGCACCAGTTTGAAAGATGTTGCATCACCACAACCACCTGGATGTTTGTGTATATGATTGTGGTTTGGAAAAGAACACATTCAATGTCACTCCAGCATGTGTCCAACCATGTCCATGAACCCTAGCAACATGCTGGGATTCAACTGCCACGTGTAGTGGAGCACCAGTTTGAAAGAGGCGGCATCACCACACCCACCTAGATGTGTGTGTAACATTGTAGCTTGGAAAATAACACATGCAATGTCACTCCAGCATGTGTCCAACCATGTCTAAGAACCTTATGATATGGGGTGGCCTGATCTTCTCAGCAAGCACTTGTCGATGATGATAATGGTGGATAGATAACTAGCATGTAGCTATGAACTCTCCCGCTCAAACCCTGATGCCAACACAATAGCTCTCAAACCCTGTGGGATATTCACAATACCACGCTCTTGCGTACGAAGCCGTCGCCCATGAACGGTAGTTTGCAATCTACTAATTCCTAGTGGAACAATAGATCACACTCAATTACAGTTGGTAAAATGGATAACAAGTAATTTCAGAGGTTCTATGAAAGAAACAACTCCAAAATAGTTTAAATGTGGACTAAAACCTAACTATGGGTCGTCCAAGGGCTTATAAGGGCGGCCAGAAACCGAAACTAAATGCGTATGACTCAAACTGATACAAACCGACTCGGACCAGATTCGGTCGGTGGCCGGACATTCCGGTGTAATCAGGCCAGACAATCTGATCTGGTTGGAAACTTTAGAGATTCTGGGTGTGTCCGGGTAGTGTCCAATTTGGGACACAGATTGTCCGCACTAATTCTTCTATCGGGCAGGCCCGCCAGTTCCGGTGGATTCGGCCAGACACTCCGGTCAATGCAGAGCTTTTGGCCTCCGTCTTGATGATCTTCCCTTGCACTTTCCTCCTGCTCCACCCTCGCGCATCCTTGGGAGATCATCATGATGTGCTTCTCTTGTAGCCCTTCTCCTCCTCGCACCATACTTGTTTCTCCAATGAACCTGATCATACATAAATACATAGACTTAGGTAGTATAAATTTCTCATCAATTAAACTACTAGAGTCGTGTAGGAGTGAATTCACATGTTGTTCAAGTAGCTTAGCATGAGCTCTTGTAATGGGTCCAATTCTAATCTCATTGGACTGATCGGTCTTTGCAACAGTTGGAGCATCTTCAGTAGTCATTGGGGTAGGTGTAATTATAGGGATGTCCTCATCATCTCCCCCTGTAACACCCTTAAATCGACCCTATGCAAGCTTTAGCGCTTCCCGCCAAACCCGCATAGAAATGATTCAAGGACGCCCACCAGGCACTTTCGTGCAGGTGGAAAACGAAGTAATAACATTACACAACAGTCCTCGATGGGACCCACAAAACAGATATATACATCATCGACTCCATGAGTCAGGAATACAGATATATAATACAAAGATCCAAATCACCTTGAAATCGATAGAGCGTCCGACTACGAACAAGAGGCAAATGGGGCTAAGAGCCCTGAAGAATAACCATTGGCGTCCATAACCCTGCCTAGGCCAAGCCAGAAGGGTAACCCTGCTAACGATGTCGATATTAAACTTGCTAAACAAAAGGGGTGCCGACAAAGGGCAAAGGGAAAAGAGGAGCGTCAGTACTGAGGCCAGTACACGGCGAGGCTAGAATTCGGCGGCTCTCGCCTAGATAGGTATGGTGGGCTGAAGCGGCAGCGCAGCGGCACTAAACAACCTATAGAGACTCAGTATCACTGGCGGCTATTAGAGAGGGGTAAGAAAGACCTATTTGGATCCAACCTGAAGCTAACACCAAACAAACCCATCCTGGTATTTCCCCCCTCGAGACCAAACGAGGAAGTCGGACCAAGGAACTCACACAGTTGGCAGTTTTATTCATTCCATTATAATTGAAGCACTTACTAGTCAGGTATAGATAGTAGGAGTCATCCTGATAGCATAACTAGTGGGCAGTTTTATTCACCATTCCATTATAATTGGGACATTTACTAGTCAGATATAATTGTCCTGAGGAATCCCAAAACCCAGCAGTTCTTGGCACTTTTATCACATTCCATTGGAGTTGTAATACTTACTAGGCATATAGCATGTCACAAAACAACCCAGATCCACCAGTTGTTGGCATTTTTAATATCCATTCCGTTATAGTTGCATCTGATTACTAGTCACATATTAAGTCAAATTTATAGCACTACTTTGGTTATGCTTGTCTATGATCGAGATACTATGCTCCAAGTCGTCCATAACCGCGGACACGGCTTTCAGAAAGTTTTACCCTACAGGGGTGCACAAATAGCAACACACACTTGATCAACCTCGGAAAAGCCAACTCAAAACCCAACGAGGCTTTCACGACAAAGCAATCACAGGATTCATAAAATATTTCAGGGGGCCACCCCACAAAGCTACCCGCAACGAAGTTGGCCGGCTCCGGAACGGACCCAGGGTTTGCGACGACGGCTGTAAACGACTGGGAACCCGAAATTGTGACTGGGCTTGTCGATACCGCGAAAATGTGGCGCGATCCAAAACAGTACAGGTGCTCCACGCACAATCTTAAATACAGTAGTAAAGCATGGCATAAGTACAAAATAGTTATAAAGCCCCTAACTACTTTGTGGCCCCAAGAAATAGAAATGAATCAAGCTCTAGCTCAGGGGGATCCATAAGGCCTCCCAGATGTGGATAGTGCGAATAGTCAAGGAACAGGTATCAAGTACTCGGGGTCCTATGGGACACAAGTGAGCGTGGAAGAACCAAATAACATATATTGCTCACCGATGCCTCTGCATTAGTTATATCTAGCATTTTAATGGTTGTAATTAAAGTCATGATCATCTCCACCAGTAAGCATCTCCACCATTAACATCTGCCAGCATTCCAACAACTGTTGTACTAGACAACACGAGATCACACCGGAGCAAGCGACTACGACTCGCAAGGCCAGCTATCTACCAAACACAGGTAATAGGAGGTGTCCAAGGCAATATAGAGGCTGCACGGGATATAACTGGGATACGGAAACTAAAGCATCGCGACACGGATAGCAATAGATCAACAGGAGGAAATAAAGACTATAAAAGAAAAATAGGTAGAAGGGGAAGAGTTGCTCGCCTGGGAAACACTGCCGAAGGTTCATATTCGGAGAACTTGTCGATACTCGCATCAACTCGTCGGCCTAATCCGCGAAGAAGCAGACACTAGAAGAAACACCAGATGCAATTTTTAATACTATGGCAGAAAATCCAGCATGATTATGATATGATGCAGATGCGGTGCAATTACGCAGTATTAAGCAGAACCGGGGTCCTGATAATTAATTAATAGGTTCAAGTTATTTATCTACCCAGCAATTTAAAGGTTGTATTAACAAGGCATCACATGGCATCGATTCTCTACACAAATTTAAATGGAGGCGATAAGAGACAAGTATAGCCCGCATATAGTCTCCATGTTTAATTAGAAGGTGAATCGACATAATGCCCCCAACCCACAACATGTATGCAAGCATGATCAATTAATATGCAACAATTCATATAGATGCCAATTTATAAAATAGGGCTCGGATAAAGGGGTCACACATCTGGGTGTCGACAACCTTGAGGTTCGAGGGTCGGGGTCTACAGGGTCCTCGGATCTGTGAAGGAGAACATGGCGTTCCGAGGAGAAGATCTTGGCGTGCCGCGGGTTCTGTTCGGTTCGGTCTCGCCGGGATCGGGGTCTCGGGGCATTGAATTCATGATGAAGATCTCGGTGGTTCCGGCTTCTTCGGCCGGTGGTGGACTTGGTACTAGTGTTTGTCTTCAAGCATCGGGGGACTTCGGTTATAAGTCGACGGCCTTGTCATCCGCGATGGAGGAATAGGGTTTTGGTCTTCCGTTGTGCAGGGCGAGCTTGGTTCCGGTAGTCTTCGGGAGCAGAGAACCTGGTTACCTCTTGTTGTCCCTCGGTAGCCGTTTGCAAAGATAACGGAGTATTACCGTCACGTCCTCTCTCTGTGACCAAAAGGAGACACCGTCAGGGATCGGTCCACAGGATAACCACATGGTTAACACGAATCAGCAATACACCAACACCTAGCTTACACCACCCAGTACCTCGTGCTACTGCGGGTGGTGGGATGTACTGCTGCCAAGAAGGGCGATGGAGACCGGCGCGCGTGGGGGAATTCACTGGTCGGGGCTGACCGGCGCGGCGGAGGGCGAAGCCGCCGAGCGGCAGGGCACCACGCAGGAAGAGGGGTTCGACGGCGATGTGGCCGAGGTCGGCGCCACGCTGAGGCTCGGTGAGGGCAGCGCACCAGCGGCAGGGGTCGAGGACGGCGGCCGAGGCCGGCACTGGGGGTGGGGCGACGCGGAGCTTGGCGGCGTGGCGGGGGCCGAGGCGAGCCCGAGCGGCGGGAGGAGGAGGCCAGCGTGAGGGAGGAGAAGCGGCGGCGGCGGGCGAGGGATCTGGCGGCGGCGAGCCCAGGCGGGTCGGAGGAGCGCTGCTGCGGCGGCTCAGGGGGCTCGACGAGGGACGAGGAAGGGGCGACGGGGTAAGCGGGGAGCACGGAGGCACGGTCGACGGCCGGCGATGAGGGTGACCGGCGGCGTGGCGGTGGGCCCGAGGTGGATGAGTTCGCTGTAGAGGGAGGGAGGCGAGGCGGGTTCCGGCGATGGGGCTCGAGGGACGCGGCCAAACGCGGGAGGAGGGGCGGTCGGCGGGCTCGTGGAGGCGGCGTGGAGTAAGCAGGGCGGTGGCAGGCCAGGTGAGGCAGGGCGTCGGGGTGAGGAAAGAGAGAGGCAGGGAGAGAGAGAGAGAGAGAGGCGCGGGCGCGTGTGGGGTGGGGCCGGGTGCGGGAGTGCGTGGAGGTGGGGATTGGGTTGCAGGCCAGGGGCGGCCGTTCGGTGAGGTGGGTGGGAAAAGAGGTGGCCGGTGGATGGAGTAGTGCAGGTGGCTGTGTGAGGGAAGTGGAGGGAGTTGGGGTGAGGTGGCAGTGGTTGAGTGGTTGGGAGATTGGGCCAGGCTGATGTGGCGCGATGGGTTAGGTTGGGGTGAGGTGGAGGGGGCTGGGTAGATTAGGTTTGGGTAGATTTAGGAACAGAGCCAGATGTTTTAGACTAGGGTTTGGAGGTGGCCGGCCGGGCTTTCGGGCCTGGCGGGCTGCCTCCCAAAAATAAAATAAAATATTTTATTATTTAAAACGGGGCTTTTGAAATCCGTTGGTAGACGAAATAAAATATTCCGGAGACTCGGGTTTTGGATTTGAAATAAAGACGGGGCGCTTAGAAAACAAAACCAGACTTTTCGAAATTATTTTTATGTAAACAAATGCAAGATGACATGACGATGCTCAACTGCAAGGTGACATGATGACATGAGCATGCGGTCATGATGATGGAATGCACAAAAACAACGCGATTTTATGGTAGTGTTTTTTGCGGGATGCCACACCCCCCCCTTCAAAAGGCATTGACCTCGACGCTCTAAGGTCTTCTCCATCATATGGTGATAAATCAGCAACGTTGAAGTTGTTGCTAACTCCACCAAACTCCTCAATAGGTATATCAATAGAGTAGGCATTATCATTAATCTTGGCTAACACCTTGTAAGGAGCAGCACCACGTGGCTTCAATTTTGACTTTCGAAGTAGTGGAAACCTTTCCTTACGTAGATGTACCCATACCATGTCACTGGGCTTGAACAACACTTCCTTCCTTGCTTGATTCCTTGTAGCCGCAATGTTCTTGCCTTTCTTCTCAATAGCCTCTCGAGTCTTCTCGTGACTCTTCTTCACATATTCAGCACGTTTTGATGCCTCCATATCAACACTCTCATGTAATGGCAAAGGCAACAAATCAAGTGGCGTCAATGGCTTGAAGCCATACACCACCTCAAAAGGACAAAGCTGAGTAGTTGAATGCACAACCCTGTTGTAAGCAAACTCAACATGTGGCAAACATTCTTCCCACTCCCGTAGATTCTTCTTTAGTATAGTCCTCAGCAGTTGGGACAATGTTCGATTCACCACCTCCGTTTGACCATCTGTTTGGGGATGACATGTAGTACTGAATAGTAGCTTCGTTCTCATCTTCCCCCATAAGGTATTCCAAAAGTAGCTCATGAACTTCACATCATGATTAGAAACAATCGTCTTTGGTACTCCATATAATCTCACGATGTCCCTGAAAAAGAGGTTAGCAACATGCATCAGTTTTGTGGCAGGCAATAAAATGAGCCATCTTAGAGAACCTATCCACTACCACAAATATAGAATCATGACCTCTGTGAGTTTAAGGTAGACCTAGCACAAAATACATACTAATGTCTTCCCATGGGGTAGTAGGTGCAGAGAGAGGTGTATACAAACCATGAGGTCGCAGCTTGGATTTCGACTTGTGGCATGTAATACAACGGCTCACAAATCTGTAGACATCAGGCCTCATCTTGGGCTAATAAAAATGATCAGCGAGCATGAGCAATGTCTTCTCAAGCCCAAAGTGACCCATCAAACCACCAGCATGTGATTCCTGCACTAAGAACAAACGCAACGACAATTCTGGAAAACATAGTTTATTAGCTCTAAACAAATATCCATCATGTATATGTTACTTATCCCATGTGTTTCTAAGAGCACACAAACGATATGGTTCAGCAAAATCATGGTCAGTTGCATAAAGTGCACAAATACTTTCTAATCCAGGAATTTTAAAATCAAGATTGGTTAATAGCATGTTCTTCCTAGATTAAGCATCATCAACTACATTTGTTTCCCTTCTTATACTTAATTATGTATGGAAAAGATTCAATAAACTCAACCCATTTAGGCAATCTTCTATGCAAGTTTGATTGAGCTTTCAAATACTTCAATGCTTCATGATCAGAATGTATGATAAATTCCTTTGGCCACAAATAATGTTGCCAAACTGCAAGTACTCTAACAAGTGCATACAATTCTTTATCTTAAATAGCATAATAATGTCTAGCGCCAGTAAGTTTCTCAGAAAAATATGCTATAGGGCAACCCTCTTGCATCAAAACACCACCAATACCTATACCACTAACATCACATTCAACTTCAAATTGCTTCGAAAAATCAGGTAATGCAAGTAATGGTGCAAAAGTAAGCAAACGTTTCAATGTATCAAATGCAATATCTTAGGCTGCACCCCACACAAATGGCACAGCTTTCTTAGTCCAATCATTCAATGCTGCATCGATAGTGCTAAAATCCTCCACAAAGCGCCTATATAAACCAGCTAAGCCATGGAAACTACGCAGTTGACTCACATTCATGGGAATAGGCCAATTCTGAATTGATTCAATTTTAGATTGATCTACTTCTACCCCATGCTTAGATACAACATATCCGAGAAATATGACCTTGTCTTTTGCAATTGTGCACTTCTCTAGATTAGCATACAATTTATTATCACGCAACACTTGCAAAACTTGTCGGATATGACTACAATGTTCAGTTTCGTTGTGGCTATAGATAAGTATATCATCAAAATAAACAACCACAAAACGACCAATAAATTCTCTCAAAACATGATTCATTAATCTCATGAATTTACTAGGTGCATTAGTAAGACCAAACGGCATAACTAACCACTCATACAAACCAAATTTTGTTTTTAAAGAAGTTTTCCATTTATCCCCTTCTTTCATCCTAATTTGATGATAACCACTACGCAAATCAATCTTAGATAAAATAGCAACACCACTCAATTCATCTAGGATATCCTCTCAGCATGGAATAAGATGACGATATTGAATAGTGATGTTATTAATAACTCTACAATCTACACACATGTGCCATCTACCATCTTTTTTAGGCACTAAAATATTAGGAACAACACAAGGGCTAAGAGAAACATGAATGTACCCTTTATCCAGCAATGCTTGTACTTGTTTCTATATCTCCTTTGTTTCTTCGGGGTTGGTCCTGTAGGGTGCACGGTTTGGGAATCTGGCACCAGGGATCAAGTCGATTTGATGCTCAATGCCACGCAATGGAGGAAATCCTGCTGGTACATCTTCTAGAAACACATCGCCAAAATCCCGCAAAATAGTAGATACACCAAGAGAAATAGGGGTCATGTCGTTAGAAACCAATACCTCGCCCTTATACATGAGCACAAGTGGCATGGCTATAGGATCCTCACGAAACTCTTTGATATCTTCCTTGGTGGCTAATATCACTAGACTAGGCACTCTCTCACTTTTCGTTATATCACTCTTTTTGGACTCTATTACATCATGTACAGTTGCAACACTCTCTCGCCTATCTACAGGTGCTTCCTTCAAGTTCACTTTGATCTTTTGACAAGACTCATTCACAATCTGATGTGGTGTCATTGGATGCAAATTAATCTTCTTGCCCTTAAACTCCAAGTGATATGTATTATCACGACCATTGGGGTGCACATGGCGATCATAAAGCCTTGGCCTGCCCAATAATAGATGACAAACAGTCAATGGAATCCTTGTATGGCCCTATTTCAAAATTCACACGTACCATATGGTTTATCTTCATCTCACCATTGTCACTCAACCACTGTATGTAGTATGGCTTGGGATGAGGTAAATAAGTCAAATTTAGCTTCGCACATAACTCCTTACTTGCAAGATTTCTGCAGCTACCTCCATCAATGATTACCTTGCAACCTTTGTTAGGTCCAACGAGTGCTTTTGTTTGGAACAAGTTGCGGCGCTGAGAATCAACAATAGGCTACACACTAAGTATACGTGGAGAGACCACTATGGTTGGCATGTGCTCAGGGAAGGCATCCATACCGTCCTCGCTGTCATAACCATCGTCGCCATGAGGATCAACATCATCTCCACTATCATAATTTCCTTGTTCATTGACAAAGACCACCTTGCAGTTTGGAAAATCTCTCTTGTAGTGTCATCTACCTCCACAAGTATGGCACTCCACATCGTGCGTACGCGCAGTTGACATATTGGAACCCGAGGTAGCAGCAGGAGCAACAGGTTTCCGAGCATTGGAACCAAAATAAGATGTGGGAATAGGCTTGGCCGATGGTGAAGGGTGGCTAGCAGTCGCTACAGGTGGCGCCATAGGTGGTGGCAGTGTAGGCCTGGCCGCAAAACGACTGGTAGACAGAAACCTCGCTCGTGACTTAGCTTCTTCAGCTAACTGTGATTCGGCCTCTCTAGCATGGTGCAATAGTTCATTCATAGTCTCATACTTATGATGACGAACAATGCTCTTGATTGGTAGCTTCAAATTATTGACAAATCGCTGCATGGTTATCTCAAGGGATTCACGAACTCTAGCACGCTGCATAAGCATCTCCATCTCCATGTAGTACTCATCAACTAACATGGTTCCTTGCCTCAATTGTGTCAACTTGTCAAAACAGGCGCAAGTAGTTGGTGGGTACAAAATGATCTTTCATAATGCGCTTGATCTCTCGCCAATCCATCACAGGAAGTTCATTGTTCTCCCTTCTAGTCTGCACAATAGCATCCCACCAGCGCAAAGCATATCCATCAAATTCTGACACTGCAAGCTTGACCTTCTTGGCTTATGGATAGTCAAACAATTGCCAGAGCTTCTCAATCTTCAACTCACATGTGAGGTAATCTTCAGGATCAAGTGAGCCATCAAACTTGGGAATCGAAATTTTTGGCTTGCCCAAACCATCATTAGTAGCTTGGTTTGGAACACGTTGAGCATGTACAAGAGGAGAAAAACCGCGAGCATAAGCAGGTACAGTAGTAGGCACAAGCGCCGAGGGGATTGGCACGTCCCCTGCCATGATGTGGTGCAGCTCCAGCCGCACTACCTTCATCCTCGTCATCAAAAACATCATCATGTGGGTGTTCCTGCCATTGCTGAATTGCTACTGTTAAGGCATCAATGGAACGCTGCAAAGTTGTGACATTAGTATTGAGTGCGGTCACTTGTGTTTGAATGTTAGTGACTGCACCGACATTCTGGTCCACTGCCACTTGCACGTCCTGGATATTCTTGTCAATGGAATCTATTGTGTGAGTAAACACACATGTCAAGTGGAATTTTAATGCCTCATATTCGCGCCAAGTAACAAGTTCATCATCCTTCTGATGAGGACATCCCTACAGTTACACCTACCACAATTGCTAATGATGATGTTCCAATTGCTACAAAGAAAGATCAATCCAACGAGATAAGGATTAGACCAATTACAAGAGCTCATGCTACGCTACTAGAACAACAGGTGAACTTGTTTCTTAATGAACCTGGTTTTTTAGTTAATGAGAATTTTATACTACCTAAGTCTTTCGATTATTGTATGATCATGTACTTGGGAGAAGAAGGCGTAGCAAGGAGCAAGGAGCTAATGGAACATGGCATGTTGATCAATGAAGAATGCGCGAGGGAGGAGAGGGAGGAAGCGCAGGAAGATGTCCAAGATGAAGATCAATAAGAGAAGCAAGTTCCTTGCCGCGGCAGAGAAACGCATCAATTCTCTGCCACGGCAGGCTGCCGCGCAGAAAAACGGACTGAAACTCTGCCACGGCAGAGTTATGTGGCCGAACCCTCTATGGGTCGGTTTGTATCGTTGTTGGGTGGGACCAACTCGGATCCCACCTTAGGCCGCTGCCTCCTAGACCCTTAAATAGATGGGGGTGCACTAGTTAGGGTTTTAGACCACGTTAAAATATTTTGGAGTTATTTCTTTCATAGAACCTCTGGAATTACCCTGTGTTCGAATCTACCAACTATAATTGAGTGTGATCTGTTGTTCCATTGGGAATTAGTAGATTGCATACTACCATTCGTGGTCACAGCTGCATGCGCAAGAGTGTGGTGTTGTGAATATCCTACAAGGTTCGTGATCTGTTCCACTAGTATCAGGGTTCAAGCAGGAGAGATCATAGCTATGCACTATTTATCCATCATCCACTATAACCATCGACAAGAGCTTGTTGAGAAGATCGGGCCACCCCATATCATCTTGGTATCAGATTTCCTCGTTGCCTCGGTAAGCAATCCACAATCCATCCATAGATTAGAGAGTGTTTTTCATCCTATATAGAAAAAGCCCCACAAAAAGAGATGCCATAGCCTAGATTGCATCGTAGACAAGTAATAGTTGATGGTCGTGTTCATCCTTTAGATTAGATATAGATATGTTCTTCGTAGATTTGTTTTTTAGTTGTTCTAGTCTCAGTCGAATCCACCATCTTTTCCGCGGCCTCTAGCAGATCCGATCCAACCAAAGGAGTCCTTGTGTCTTACTCTTGGCCGAGTCGGTTTGCATAAATAAATAAAAAGTTGCTACTGATTCTGCCGGGGCACGGAAAGGAGTTGTTTTCTGCCGCGAGTCCAGCCACGCCACAGAGTCCTACCGTGACACGATTCTCTGTCGTGCACGCGCCTGCTCTGCCGTCGCTCTGCCACGTCTGCTTTTCTACGTGTTTTTCTGCCGCGTGCACCAGCTTCTCTACCACCGCTCTGCCGCGGCACATTTTCTGCCCGTTTTCTTTGCCACAGCAGGATTTTCTAAACACAAGAAGGTCAATCTTGCAGCATCAGAGTTTGATGGTTATGCTTTACGTTGGTGGGATGCTATTGTGCAGAATTGACGGAACGACAATGAACTTCATGTGAGGGATTGGCGTGAGATGAAGGCCATTATTGTTGGGTTCGTAGCATAGAAAAGAAAAAATTCTACGATGGGAACTATACACCAAGATCTATCTACTAGATACAAGCAACAGGTGGATATACATCCATAGAGAACTTACCCTCGAAGACAACAAAGCTTTGTTAATGAGTTGGAACTCGTGGATGATGTAGTCGTACACTTGCCGATCTCAAGATCGTGATGAAGTCTAGCAGGTCCGGTTCCAGCACGTCCATCAGATCCAGCTCCAGCAAGTCCAGCACCACCAAGTCCAGCACCCCAAAGCAGCGGTGCATCCATGATCGCACACACATCCGGTACCCTCACAACCTCCACCTCCTCGCTCCAGCGATGCAGCGGAAGCAGCAACTCCTTTGCAGATAAATCCACCGGGAACTTGTATCTCGCTAATCCGAGACCATGGGGAATAACTAGAGGGAGAAGAGAACCTTCACGAGGAGGTGGGGCAAGAGGAGAGGAGCCATGGGACTTCTTTTATAGGGGAGGGGGTGCAGCCCCAAGGCCATGGTTGGCCGGCCATGGTGGGTGCCCCCACCTCTCCCTCATTCATGTGGGTGGAGCTTCCACTAAGCCCACTCACATCAATTTCAACTCCACTCACTTTGCATTTAATGTCCACCAAATTAAATGCATTTTCTCTTTAAATAAAAAACTTTTATTTATTTTATCGAGAATTTTGTTAATTACTTTAACTAACAAACATTCACATAAAACTCCCTGCAACATTTCAATATCACATGCAGAACCAATTTCAGCAATTTCACCCGAAACAATTCTAGTTTCCATCGAAATGATTCCAATGCTTTCTTAAATCTTTATCTAAAACATATTTTCTCCAAATGGTGTCAGTATCCCTTAAGTGTGTCAGCCTACGGTTCGCGAATAATGCAGACTTGATCAAGATCCCTCTCCAATCAATAATCAGCAGCGGGACCTGGAGATCCATACTGACTCCCACATATTCAACGATGACTCTTGTGATCGTGTGAACCTTTAACGTCGTAACTAAATCCCTTTGTCTCGCGATATATTACATGTCTGAGATTCGATCATCGGCATCCAAATACCTAGTTTGATCTCGTTACCGACATGCACTCTTTTCTCGTTCCCGTGATATAACATTCTAGTGATCACATCACTTGCTTGCAAGCTATCTTAATGTGATATTACCGAGAGGGACCAGAGTATATCTATATGTCATCAGGATTGGCAAATTCCACTATTGATCCATGAGCCTCAACATAACACCTTTGGAGTATCTGAACCCACCTTTATAGTCACCCTTTTACGGTGTGACGTTTGATGTTATCAAGTTACTCTTCCGATGTTATAGCAATATAAACATAATGACTTTGATCATAATGCTATACTTCGGATGAATGTTGATCACATCATTCCACCAATGTTGTGACCTCGGTATTAACAACATCCAATGTCCATGATCAGGAAACCATGATCATCTTGTTAATCAACAAGCCAGTTTATATGAGAGGCATTACTAGGAACTTTGTATTTTATTTATTAAACACACAAGTATTAATATTTCCAACTAATAAAATTATAACATGCAAAAATAAACATTTATCATAAACATGGAATAAGATAATAACCACTTTATTATTGGCTCTCGGGCATATTCCATTCAGTCTCCCACTTGCCCTAGAGTCAATAATCTAGTTTGAAAAACATTGCGTATTGACCACGTATGGCTTTCTGGTGTTGCATATACGTGATTGCTAGTGGTTAACATAATCTCCGGATCTGACAGTTTCAGGTCCTTGTGTATTTGCATGTCTTTGCGTCTCTACGCATCACTCATTCTCAAATAAGATGACTTTGTATAAATTTAGTCCTTTGGTGAGACCTTTAGTTCTTCTTGGGTTAAAACATGTCGATAGTATTGTCATACAATATATGTTCATAGTATTATCCCACTGCGAACCACACCTAGTTAGATAACAAACTACTTGACACAAATTCCCTCCTTTGCTGCTACTATGGCAGTCATATACTTAGCCTTTTGTTGTAGTATCCGTCACAATGCCTTAACTTTGGAACTCATCCAAATCCATCATGGAATTTCCTTTCCACAATACGGTGCCACCCATAGTTTAAATTGAGATAAATTCAATTTGTATCTTGTGACAAACTAGTATCAATGTAACATATTACAATGAACTATTATTCACTATTTGTCACTTATACATGATATATTCTTAGTTCATCCAAAGCTCATAAGAATATCTTTACTATCATCCAATGATCTTCTGGTATGTGCTCATAACATTTAGAGCATAGGACATATCTGGATATATACATATCACGGTATAGTCGATCAAAGTCTTCATGTGATTTTACTCGCCAACTGTTGAAACACTTGAATCTTGATACAATACTTTCCATGCAGCAAGAACATTTCTTTTTGTTTCCATATTGAACCCTTTCAATATCTCATATATGTACGTCTTACATAACCATATTAGCGCCTCAATCTATCCATATGGACATTGATGCCAAATATTTCGGTTTTTCCTAAGTCTTTCGTCGAAATCCTATTTTAATGAAATTCTTAACTTGTGTTAATAAAAGATACATCATTTCCAATCAACAATATGTACTCTGCATAATGTATTGGAAATTTGTCTCAGCGCTCCCACTTAATTTCTTGCAAATGCAAGCATCTTCATCATCTCCGATGAAATTAAACTCCTTTAACATTTTCATCATGGTGAAGATTCCAACTCCGCTATTCTCACTTCAATTATTGAAGTTTGCATGCCCTTTTAGCATCCTTTAAATTAACAAAACCCTTCAGACCATGTCATGTACACGTCCTAGGTAACCATTCTATTATAAGAACCTTGTTTTGTTTATTCAACTACCATATACCAAATTATATGTAGTGGTTGCTACATTAATTCGTCAAGACTAAATATCACTATGAAAGATCAAATTTGTCATAGTCAACTCCTTGAACATTGCCGTAAACTTTTTTCCGACAGGATGACTATTTCATAGATGTTAAACATCCATATCTATTTCTTTATACATCCAAACACGACCGATAGGCTTCACGCCTTTCTAGAGGGTCTTCCAAGTTCAGAAACTTGATTTCTCGTGTATGGATACTATCACGGATTCTATGACTTCTAGTCATTTTATGGAGGCAGGGCCCATCATCGCTTCTTTGCATGCAGTCGGTTCATCATTGTCAAAACAATAATGACTTCTGTTTCCAATCTTACTATTTGATTCTTACCGACCCACATGGTTCAATAGGAACTCTAATCTCCAAGATCACACCCTTTGTAATCACAAGAGCCATGAGCATTGTGGCCGCCACCGGGACACTTTCAGTGCTGCGCTACTTAGCACATATAAATGAGGTTCAACAACCTTATCAAAGTTCTATTGTCCTCCCACTTAACTTTTCACGAAAAATTCCTTCTGAAGAAACTTGATGTTCCAAGCGACAAACTCTTTTGTCCTCTGTGTTATGGAGGAATTCCCAACAAATTCTTTGGGGTAACCTACAAAGACGTGCTTATCCGACTTTGGTTGTAAACATTTTACTTATGCATAATATACCAAAATTTAAGAAAAGACAATTCGGGTTTTATCCCAAACCATAACTCATATGGTGTCATTTTAACGGATCACGATGGTGCTTTTTTTAGTGTAAAAGCAGTAGTCTCTAAAGCTTTAATGCTTAAAATATAATGGCAGTTTTATAAATGACACCTTTGATCTTACCATGTCAAACAAGGTTTGATTTGATCTCTCGAACATACCATACTCCTGTGGTTTATCAAGAAATGCAAATTCATGGAACAATTCCTGAAATCTTAGGTGTTTCGCTAAACCTGTAACTCCAATATCTTCCTTGATGATCAAATAATAAACTCTTTTATTTTCTTTTTACAATGATTTTTCACTTCATCTTGAAAGTCTTTGAACAATTTTCAACTGTTTCATACTTCTTCCTTACAAAGTAAATATATAGATATATTCAGTCAAATTTCTGGAGAAAGCATATGAAGCAAAAAAGATCCATCACATATGGCTACACATAATGGACTATATACATCAACATGCATAATATCCAATAAGTTAGTCATCCGTTCCTCTTTCGCCTATGGACGGATTTTCAATTATCTCGAGGAAAGTTTCATAAACGTCAATTGATCAAAATCAAAAGACTCCAAAAATCCATGGAGTTTCTTCACGTTTACTTTCCAATATAATTCAAACAGTGATGTCACTTCATAAGTGATCTTCCAATCATTTTTCTTACGACATTTTAGCAATAATGTTTATGGATGTGATTTCCCCAACTAGATTTGTAAAAGTTCGTCCATCCTTTATGGAATACGGTAATTATTTGAACAACCATTGTTCTCGTAATACCAGAACAAAATAAAAGTTATTAAAACTAATCTTGAAGGCTAGGTTTGACGAAAACAAAAACGCAATAACACTTTATTTGTTTTCGATGACCATCATCACTTATTATCTTGCCAGTTACATAGGCCATTGCAGTTCATGAATTGTGTTGTTCTGTATGACACTTCACACCAACCAATTCGGTATCCAATATTGATATCCAATACCTCAGAACCACATTGTTTAACAAGCAAGGAATACAGCCATCACATGTATATCTTCTATATACCTAAGTTGTACATCTCCAAACTTTTCTTTTCTGCAAATATTTTATAGATTATCTTTCAATAATTCCTTTTCTTTTAAAAGAATCTATCGACATCAATAGTGGTGTCATTCACATGACACGTAGTACAAAGTGTATATAGTCAAATACTAATACCTTTGTACTTGCACTTTGAAGTGGATCACCATCATCAAATGTTTGGTGTTCTTTCAAAAATCCATTCTTTAGTAATCCATTAGTGTAGTAAACATTTTACTTACATCTTCTATTCATCCTTATCATGACAACTTTAATGATCAAGCTACTATATCCTATAAGGAAGAATCACGATTATAATGTTAGTTCCCAAAACCTTTTTGGGAGATCCGGATGCCTAGCATCTCCATCCTTCACAAATTCTCATACAATATGAGAACATGTATTTTGCTAAATTATACTCTATTATAATGCAACCAAAAACATTGTTTCAGATATCACAATATCTTCCACACATGATGGTTTCTAAAACAATTTTTCAGCTCCTAGATAATCTTGATATTAAAACAACTTTTGAATATCAATAATCATGGAGGCAAACATGATACTTTAGATACTAACATTGGAATTCTTACTCCTGATTTAATACTACTTATTAAACTTCATGGAGTACATAGAGTTTGCTGAAAGTTTGCAATAGGACTTCCAAACTTTAAATTGACATTCAAAACAATACGATACCAATTTGTGAAGTAAATATCCAGAATTCTATAGTTCTATTATCTCAATTAAAACTAAGCGTAAGGTAGTGAACATATGCCAATGACTACAAAAAATTATGCAAATTCACTTCGATTTAGTTTTTGACAAATTGAGTTCGACTAATCCAAATTAGAAATTAACTCCCACTCAACAACGACATCCCTCGTGCCTTTTTGGTGATTAAATGAACCAAATCCAATACACCAAGTCCGATCATCACGTGAGTCGGTGTAGCTTCAAAGGCGAGCATCAATATGGGCATCACATAAACTATATGACTCATGCTTAACCTTTCAGTCCATGTTCCGAGGCCATGTGTGTACATGCTAGGCTCGCCAAGTAAGAACCTTAGTACTCGCATGTGTAAAACTGGCTTACATCCATTGTATGAAAGCGTAGAGTTGAGTACACCTGATCATCACGTGATGTCTCGAAACACGATCCATAGAACGGTGCATACTTAAGGAAGAACACATTCTATCTTGATATTTAAATGAGGGATCATCTTATAATGCTACTAAAATGCCAAACTAGCAATATAAGATGCAAACATCATATGTCTAAAGTGGAATGATATGGTCCATGCATTTGATCACTATCATGTGCATCGTGGTATGATCTCTATCATTCCTTTGTGTGTAAGGCCAAGGTCTATGGAACTTACACATTAGGTGTGTTGTAAGGGTATCTACCATACATCAACTTACAACATTACCATATCATGACACTAGCCTAACAACAATCTAAACTAGACGCCTCTAATTTATCCATTGCAAGATTTACGTGGCATAGGGCTTTCGGAGATAGAACCAGTCTTACCTACGAACATGGAACCACAACGATGATAACTAAGTTATTAGCAACTCGTTGTAAATCATATATTGACTATAGTAGGAGAGACAGACACCCGCCATCCACTTATGCAAAACTAGTTGCATGTCAGCCGTGGAACCGGTCTCATGTGCGATGACAGGTAAAGTTGGTCCGGGTCGCTTCATCCCACTATGCCACTGATATCCAAAATACATGAAAGAATCAATAACATGATCATCATCGCCCACATACTCTTATGTGTTCTACCCGTGTAAAGCACCTACGCATAGATCAGGCTCTGATACCACTATTGGGTTCACAACATAGAAAACAAAAAAATTCCTACGATGGGAACTATGCGCCAAGATCTATCTCGTAGATACAAGCAACGGGTGGATATACATCCATAGAGAATTTACCCTCGAAGACAACAAAACTTTGTTAACGAGTTGGAACTCGTGGATGATGTAGTCGTACACTTGCCGGCCTCAAGATTGTGATGAAATCCAGTAGGTCCAGTTTCAGCACGTCCATCAGATCCAGCTCCAGCAAGTCCAGCACCACCAAGTCCAGCATCCCAAAGCAGCGATGAATCCGTGATCGCAGACATGTCTGGTACCCCGACAACCTCCATCTCCTCACTCTAGCAATGCAGCGGAAACAACAACTCCTTTCCAGATAAAGCCACCGAGAACATGTATCTCTCTAATCTGAGACCATGGGGAATAACTAGAGGGAGAAGAGAACCTTCACGAGGAGGTGGGGCAAGAGGAGAGGAGCCATGGGGCTCCTTTTATAGGGGAGGGGGCGCATCCCCAAGGCCATGACTGGCCGCTCATGGTGGGTGCCCCCACCTCTCCCCCATTCATGTGGGTGGAGCTTCCACTAAGCCCACTCACATCAATTTCAACTCCACTCACTTTGCATTTAATGTCCACCAAATTAAATGAATTTTCTCTTTAAATAAAACACTTTTACTTATTTTATCCAGAATTTTGTTAATTACTTTAATTAACACACATTCACATAAAACTCCCTGCAACATTTCAATATCACATGTAGAACCAGTTTTACAATTTCACCCGAAACAATTCCGGTTTCCATCGAAATGATTCCAGCGCTTTCTTAAATCTTTATCTCAAACATATTTGCTCCAAATGGTGTCGATATTCCTTAAGTGTGTCACCCTACGGTTCGTGAATAATGCAGACATCATCGAGACCCCTCTCCGATCAATAATCAGCTGCGGGACCTAGAGATCCGTGCTGACTCCCACATATTCAACGATGACTCTTGTGATCATGTGAACCTTTAACATCGTAACTAAATCCCTTTGTCTCGCGATATATTACCTGTCTGAGATTCGATCATCGGCATCCAAATAACTAGTTTGATCTCGTTACCGACATGCACTCTTTTCTCGTTCCCGTGATATAACATTCTAGTGATCACATCACTTGCTTGCAAGCTATCTTAATGTGATATCACCGAGAGGGCCTAGAGTATATCTATCCGTCAACAGGATTGAAAAATTCCACTCTTGATCCATGAGCCTCAACATAACACCTTTGGAGTATCTGAACCCACCTTTATAGTCACCCTTTTACGGTGTGACGTTTGATGTTATCAAGTTACTCTTCCGATGTTAGCAATTAACATGATCTCATGGTCTAAGGACTAAGATTACTTTGTATGATATTATAGCAATATAAACATAATTACTTTGATCGTAATGCTATACTTCGGATGAATGTTCATCACATCATTCCACCAATGTTGTGACCTCGTTATTAACAACATCCAATGTCCATGATCAAGAAACCTTGATCATCTTGTTAATCAATGAGCTAGTTTATATGAGAGGCATTACTAGGAACTTTGTATTTTGTTTATTAAACACACATGTATTAATGTTTCCAATTAATACAATTATAGGATGCAAAATAAACATTTATCATAAACATGGAATAAGATAATAACCACTTTATTATTTCCTCTCGGGCATATTCCCTTCAATTATGACGGATCGTTTTGTTCCCTCCAATTATTTGCATTCAGTGTTTATCAAGCTCACACAGTTGTAACACCCTCGAATCAGCCCTATGCAAGTGTTAGCCCTTTCCGCCAAACCCGCATAGAAATGATTCAAGGACGCCCACTAGGCACTTTCGTGCGGGTGGAAAAACGAAGTAATACCATTACACAACAGTCCTCGATGGGACCCATAGAACAGATATATATACAACAACGACTCCATGAGTCAAGAGTACTGATATACTATACAAGATCCAAATCACCTTGAAAACGATAGAGCGTCCGACTACGGACAAGATACAAATGGGGCTAAGAGCCCTGAAGAATAACCAATGGCGTCCATAACCCTGCCCAGGCCAAGCCGGAAGGGTAACCCTGCTAACGATGTCGACCTCAAACCTGCTAAAACAAAAGGGGTGCCGACAAAGGGCAAAGGAAAAAGAGGAGCGTCAGTACTGAGGCCAGTACACGGCGAGGCTAGAATTCGGTGGCTCTCGCCTACATAGGTATGGTGGGCTAAAGCGGCAGCACAGCGGCACTAAACAACCTATAGAGACTCGACACAACTGGCGGTTATTAGAGAGGGATAAGAAAGACCTATTCGGATCCAACCTGAAGCTAACACCAAACAGACCCATCCTGGTATTTCCCCCTCGAGACCAAACGAGGAAGTCAGACCAAGGAACTCACACAGTTTGGCAATTTTATTCATTCCATTATAGTTGAAGCACTTACTAGTCAGGTATAGATAGCTTGAGTCATTCCGATAGCATAAGTAGTGGGCAGTTTTAATCGCCATTCCGTTGTAGTTGGAACATTTACTAGACAGATATAATTGTCCCGAGGAATCCCAAAACCCAGCAGTTGTTGGCATTTTTACCACATTCCATTGGAGTTGCAAAACTTACTAGGCAGATATAACAAAAAACCCAGATCCAGCAGTTGTTGGCATTTTTAATATCCATTCCGTTATAGTTGAAACTGATTACTAGTCATATATTAAGTCAAGTTTATAGAACTGCTTTAGTTATGTTTGTCTATGATCGAGATACTGTGCTCCAAGTCGTCCATAACTGTGGACACGGCTTTCAGAAAGTTTTACCCTGCAGGGGTGCACAAATAGCAACACACACTCGATCAACCTCGGAAAAACCAACTCAAAACCCAACGAGGCATTCACGACAAAGCGATCACAGGATTCAGAAATATTTCAAGGGGCCACCCCACTAAGCTACCCGCAACGAAGTTGGCCGGCTCTGGAACAGACCCAGGGTTTCTGTGGACGGCTGTAAACGACTGGGAACCCAAAAGTGTGACTGGGCTTGTTCATACAGTGAAGACGTGTCGCGATAATAAAAAGTACAGGTGCTCCACGCACAATCGTAAATAAAGCAGTAAAGCATGGCATAAGTACAGAATAGTAATAAAGCCCCAAACTACTTTGTGGCCCCAAGAAATAGAAATGAATCAAGCTCTGGCTCAGGGGGGTCCATAAGGCCTCCCGGATGTGGATAGTGCGAAAAATCAAGGAACATGTATCAAGTACTCGGGGTCCTATGGGACACAAGTGGCCGTGGAAGAGCCAAATAACATCTATTGCCCACTGGGGCCTCTACATTAGTTATATCTAGCATTTTTAATAGTTGTATTTAAAGCCATGATCATCTCCACCAATAAACATCTCCACCATAAACATCTGCCAGCATTCCAACAACTGTGGTATTCGTCAACACGAGATCGTACCTGAGCAAGCAACTACGACTCGCAAGGCCAGCTATCTACCAAACACATGTAATAGGAGGTGTCCAAGGCAATATAGAGGCTGCACGGGATATAACTGGGGTACGGAAACTAAAGCGTCGCGACACGGATAGCAATAGATCAACAGGAGGAAATAAAGACTATAAATGCAAAATAGGTAGAAGGGGGAGAGATGCTCGCCTGGGAAACACTGCCGACGGATCATATCCGAAGAACTTGTCGATACTCGCCTCAACTCATCGGCCTAATCCGCGAAGAAGCAAACAACTAAAAGAAACACCGGATGCAATATTTAATACCATGGCAGAAGGTACGACATGATTATGATATGAATGCGAGATGAACAATAATTATGCAACAAGTTTATGTATAGCATTTATAAAATAGGGGATCGGAAAAGGTTCACACATCTGGGTTCTGAAGATCTTGGGTTCCGGGGGTCCGGGGTTCGACAGGGTTCGACGGGGATCGGGGGTTCGGTTCGACGGGATCGGTCTCGGACAACGGAAGGAGAGCTTGGCGTTCCGGGAAGAAGGACTTGGTTCGGCGTCGGGGGTGCATCGGATTCGCCCTGGTCGGTGTTGATCTTGCCGCCACGAAGATCTTGTCGGGTCCGCGTATCGGATTGGTCTTCGCATTCGGGATGAAGAACTTGGCGTTCGGGATTCTTCGGGTAGGAGATCGTGCCGCTCGGACTCGGAGAACTTGTCGGTTCCATGTTGGCGTACTTGGCGTCCTTGATGGAGAACTCGGTGTTTTGTGTCGGCGACCTTGGCGTCCGGGTTCTCGGATGACGTTGTCGGCCTTGGGTTCGGCGCAGGGAGATCTTGTCGATCCGGCGCATTGGATCCGGGATGGAGAACATGTTGTTCCGAGGGTTCAGCGTTGAGGGTTCATCGGGTTCGAGCCTCGAATTCCAGGATCGGTCTTCGGGTGTTCGTCTTGGTCTTTCGGGTGACTCAGAAGATCTTGTCATGGTAATCTTGCCGGTGGTTGTTCGAGTGGCACCACTCCGTCACGTACCATCATGCACAACATCTGTAACTCACCCCTGGATATCTAGCACAACTCCCACACTAGCAACACAAAACATACAGGAGACACAGTCCTAGAGCAGCAGCGCTGACGACTGTTACCAACCACGTCAGAGCAAAGGGTGGTCACTTGCGACGAGGGATGGAGGCTGACAGGTCGCTGCTGGGGCTTGATGCGGCGGTGGCGAGGTCCTGGCAGGCGCGTGCTGGCGACCGGCGGCGAGGCAGACCTTGGGGGAGACGTGGCCGAGCTTCCCTAGGCGATTCGGTCGGGCCACGGAGGCGGGCACGCGAGGGCCGGGAGGGCGTTGTGGCAGCGGAGTTCAACGACGCGGCGAGGACGAGCGCGCAGCAGAACACGGCGGCACGCGGGGACGGGGACGCGGCTATGCGAGAGGTGCTGCCGGTGCTTGGGGTCGAGCCTGGGGCCTAGAACAGGAGCGCCGCAAGGCGTCACGGGTCTGAGAAGAGGGGCCAGCAGCAGCACAGGGAGGCGGGGCCACGACAGTCGAGGCAGGAGGGCACCGGAGGTGGTAGACGCAGAGGCCAGCGGGGCTCGGCCAGAGGAGGAGGAGAGGCTGGCGGCAAGGCGAGCCCGACGGCGGCAGTCCAGGTCAAAGTAGAGGGCGACGGCCGGAGGCGAGAGGGAGGAGGCTGGAGGGAGGCCGCTGTGAGCCGAGGCGGGCGAAGCCGCGTGAGCGCGGCCGTCGAGAGTGAATGGCGAAGGGAGGCGACGAGGGGCAGAGGGAGCTCGGGCCCGGGCGGACGGAGGCCGGCGAAGGGCGGCATGGAGCTTGACGGCCAATGGCGAGCAAGGAGGAGGCGGTAGCGCCTGGGGTTGGGGAGGGGGCGTTCCTTGCGGGGAGAGACGAGAGGGAGAGGCGCAGTGGATGGTGGGCCAGGGCGAGAGCGGGGGTTGGGCGCGTGGGGGAGCGAGCGCATGCGGGCTGCGCGACGCGGTCGCTGCGTGGGCCTAGGGGAGCGGGCGGCAGGCGGCTGGTGTGCGTGCGTGTGTTGTGTTCCGGCGTTTGTTGGAGGGAGTAGGTGGCTGGGTGTGTGGGGTTTGGGACAGGTGTGTGAGGGTGTGGAGAGGAGGTGGGGCCAGGAGGGGTGAGGTGGCGTGCTGCTATTGGATGGGGTGAGGTGGATGTGTGAGGTGGAGAGAGGAGATTGGTCAGGGTGAGGTGGAGGGAGGCTGGGTAGGATAGGGTGGGGTAGGTTAGGGATTAGGACCAGATATTTTTAGACTAGGGTTTGGAGGTGGCCGGCCGGGCTTTCGGGCCTGGCTGGCTGCCTCGCAAAAATAATATAAACTTTTATTTTAATTTAAAAAATAGACTTTTGTAAATAGTTTTTAGACAAATAAAAGACCCGGGAAAGACTAGAGTTTTGATTTGAATAAAGACGGGGGATATTTTAGAAAATAAAACTAGGCTTTTAGAAAATAGTTTTAGACAAACAAATGCATGACGACAATGATGCTCAAATGCAATGAGCCATGATGACATGAGCATGCAGTCATGATGATGCAATGCACCAAAAACACCGCGATTTTCTAGTAGTGGTTTTGCGGGGCGCCACAACAGTTGATGAGTACTACATGGAGATGGAGATGCTTATGTAGCGTGCTAATATTCGTGAATCATGAGAGATGACAATGTAGTGTTTCCTCAAAAATTTGAAGCTTCATGTTGCTGCACCATGCTAGGGAGGTCGAATCCCAGTTGATGAGCATTGTGCATTATCACAAGTACGAGACCATGAATGAGTTGCTGCACCATGCTAGAGAGGCCGAATCGCAGTTGGCAGAAGAGGCGAAGTCACGTGCTCGTTTTCCATCTTCCAGCAGATTTTCAGCCAGGTGTACACCTTCTACTGTAGTGCCACCTGCTGCTGCTCCTTTTACACCATCGACCAAGCCAGCAAGTACACCTTCGGTTGGTTCTAATGCTCCGAAACCCGCTGCTCTTGCTGGTAGCTCGGGTTCCAATATGTCTACTACGTGTACTCGCGATGTGGTGTGCCATACTTATGGAGGTAGAGGGCACTACAAGAAGGATTGTCCAAACAGCAAGGTTATGTTTATCAACGAACAAGGTGAAGTGGAGAGTGGAGATGAAGCTTCTGACAATGATATTGATGATGGCGAGGATGGTGCCGATGCTTATCCTGAGTCTGCGCCAACTATTGGTGTATCTTCACGCATACTTAGTGTGCAACCGAGTGATGGCGCTCAGCGTTGCAATTTGTTCCAAACAAAATCTCTAGTTGGACCTAACAAAGCTTGCAAGGTTATTATTGATGGAGGTAGCTGCAGAAATCTTGCAAGTAAGGAATTATGTGCCAAGCTGAGACATATTTGCCTCATCCGAAGCCATACTACATACAATGGTTGAGAAACGATGGTGAGATGAAGGTAAATCATATGGTATGTGTGAATTTTCAAATAGGGCCATACAGAGATTCTATAGACTTTGATGTGGTTCCTATGATTGTTTGCCATCTTCTATTGGGTCGGCCTTGGCTTTATGATCACCATGTGCAACACAATGGCTGAGCCAATACGTATCACCTGGAATTCAAAGGGAAGAAGATTACTATGCAGCCAATGACACCACAAGACATTGTGAATGATTCTCAACAGAAGATAGAGGTGAATTTGAAGGAAGATCCTATAGCTCGGCGAGATTCTGTGACAGCTGTTCCTGATGTAATCGAGCCTAAATTGAGTGATATAACGAAAAGTGAAAGAGTACCTGGTCTATTGATATTAGCCACCAAGGAAGATATTAGAGAATTTCATGAGGATCCTATAGCCATGCCACTTGTGCTAATGTATAAGGGCGAGGTATTGGTTTCTAATGACATGACCCCTGTTTCTCTTGGTGTCTCTTCTGTTTTGCAGGATTTTGTGGATGTGTTTCCAAAATATGTACCTACAAGCTTGCCTCCATTGCGTGGTATAGAACACCAAATCGACTTGATTCCTGGTGCCACACTTCCCAACCGTGCACCCTACAGGACCAATCTCGAAGAAACTAAGGAGATAGAGAAGCAAGTACAAGCGTTGCTAGATAAAGGGTACATTCGTGTTTCTCTTAGTCCTTGTATAGTTCCTATTATTTTAGTGCCTAAGAAAGATGGTACATGGCGCATGTGTGTAGATTGTAGAGCGATTAATAACATCACTATTCGATATCATCATCCTATTCCACGTTTAGAGGATATGCTAGATGAATTGAGTGGTGCTGCTATTTTCTCTAAGATTGATTTGCGTAGTGGGTATCATCAAATTAGGATGAAAGAAGGGATGAGTGGAAAACTGCTTTCAAAACGAAATTTGGCTTGTATGAGTGGTTAGTCATGCCGTTTGGTCTTACTAATGCACCTAGTACATTTATGTGATTAATGAATCATGTTTTGAGAGATTTTATTGGTCATTTTGTGGTTTTTAACTTTGATGATATACTTATCTACAGCCACAACGACACTGAACATTGTGCTCATATTCGACAAGTTTTGCAAGTGTTGCGTGATAATAAATTGTATGTTAATCTTGAGAAGTGCACATTTGCAAAAGATAAGGTCGTATTCTAGGATTTGTTGTATCTAAGAATGGGGTAGATGTAGAACAATCTAAAATTGAATCAATTCAGAATTGTCCTACTCCCATGAATGTAAGTCAAGTGCGTAATTTCCCCGGCTTAGCTGGCTTCTATAGGCGCTTTGTGAAATATTTTAGCACCATTGTTGCATCTTTGAATGATTTGGCAAAGAAAGGTGTTCCTTTTGTATGCAGCATGGCCCAAGACATTGTTTTTGATACATTGAAACATTTGCTTACTTCTGGACCATTCCTTGCATTACTTGATTTTTTGAAGCAATTTGAAGTTGAATGTGATGCTAGTGGTATAGGCATTGGTGGCATTTTGATGCAAGAGGGTTGTCCTATAGCTTATTTCTCTAAGAAGTTGATTGGTTCTCGTTTGAATTATCCTATCTATGATAAAGAATTGTATGCACTTATTAGAGTAATTGAGGTTTGGCAACATTATTTGTGGCCAAAGGAATTTATCATACATTCTGATAAGAAAGTATTAAAATACTTGAAAGCTCAATCAAACTTGCATAGACGATTAGCTAAATGGGTTGAGTTTATTGAGTCTTTTCCTTACATCATTGAATATAAGAAGGAAAAAGAGAATGTTGTTGCTGATGCTCTATCTAGGAAGAACATGCTATTAACCAATCTTGATGTTAAAATTCCCGGATTAGAAGCTGTTTGTGCACTTTATGCAACTGACCATGATATTGCTAACCCGTATCGTTTGTGTGCTCTTAGAAACGCATGGGATAAGTATCATATACATGATGGATATTTGTTTCGAGCTAACAAACTATGTATTCAAGAATCATCGTTGCGTTTGTTTTTAGTGCAGGAATCACATGCTGGTTGTTTGATGGGTCACTTTGGGCGTGAGAAGATGTTGCTCATGCTTTCTGATCACTTTTATTGGCCCAAGATGAGGCGTGATGTGTACAGATTTGTGAGCCGATGCATTACTTGCCACAAGTCGAAATCCAAGCTGAAGCATAAAGGTTTGTATACACCTCTCTTTGCACCTACTACTCCATGGGAAGACATTATTATGGATTTTGTGCTAGGTCTACCTAAAACTCAGAGAGGTCATGATTATATATTTGTGGTAGTGGATAGGTTCTCTAAGATGGCTCATTTTAGTGCCTGCCACAAAAGCGATGATGCGTCGCATGTTGCTAACCTGTTTTTCAGGGACATCGTGAGATTACATGGAGTACCTAAGATGATTGTTTCTGACCGTGATGTTAAGTTCATGAGCTACTTTTGGAATACCTTATGGGAGAAGCTAGGAACGAAGCTACTATTCAGTACTACATGCCATCCCCAAACAGATGGTTAAATAGAGGTGGTGGATCGAACATTGTCACAGCTGCTAAGGACTATGATAAAGAAGAATCTGCAGGAGTGGGAAGAGTGTTTGCCACATGTTGAGTTTTCTTACAACAGGGTTGTGCATTCAACTACTCAGCTTTGTCCTTTTGAGGTGGTGTATGGTTTCAAGCCATAGTCACAACTTGATATGTTTCCTCTGCCATTACATGAGAGAGTTGATATGGAGGCATCAAATTGTGCTGATTATGTGAAGATAATACATGAGAAGACTCGAGAGTCTATTGAGAAGAAAGGCAAGAACATTGCTGCTGCAAGGAATGAAGCAAGGAAGGAAGTGTTGTTCAAGACTGGAGACATGGTTTGGGTGCATTTGCGCAAGGACAGATTTCCACTACTTCGCAAGTCCAAGTTGAAGCCACGTGGTGCTGGTCCTTACAAGGTGCTCACCAAAATTAATGATAATGCCTACTCAGTTGACATACCTATTGAGGAGTTTGGTGGAGTTAGCAACAGTTTCAACATTGCTGATTTGTCACCATATGCTGGAGAAGACCTTGGAGCGTCGAGGTCGACACCTTTTGAAGGGGGGAGATGATGAGGACATCCCTACAGTTACAGCTACCCCAATTGCTAATGATGGAGTTCCAATTGCTGCAAAGAAAGATCAATCCAATGAGATAAGGATTGGACCAATTACAAGAGCTCGTGCTAAGCTACTAGAACAACAGGTGAACTTCTTTCTAAATGAACCTGGTGTTTTAGTTAATGAGAATTTTATACTACCTAAGTCTTTCGATTATTGTATGATCAGATACTTGGGAGAAGAAGGTGTAGCAAGGAGCGAGGAGCTAATGGAACATGGCGTGTTGATCAATGAAGAATGCGCGAGGGAGGAGAGGGAGGAAGCGCAAGAAGTTGTCCAAGACGAAGATCAACAAGACAAGCAAGTTCTCTCCTGCGGTAGAGAAAAGCATCTATTCTCTGCCATGGCAGGAAAACCGACTGAAACTCTGCCACGGCAGAGTTATCTGGCCGAATCCTCTATGGGTCGGTTTGTATCGTAGTTTGGTGGGACCAACTTGGATCCCACCTTAGGACGCCGCCTCCTAGTCCCTTAAATAGATGGGGGCGCACTAGTTAGGGTTTTAGACCATGTTAAAATATTTTGGAGTTGTTTCTTTCATAGAACCTCTGGAATTACCCTGTGTTCGAATCTGCCAACTATAATTGACTGTGATCTGTTGTTCCATTGGTAATTAGTAGATTGCATACTACTGTTCGTGGTCACAACTGCATGCACAAGAGTGTAGTGTTGTGAATATCCTACAAGGTTCGAGATCTTTTGCACTGCCATCAGGGTTCGAGCGGGAGAGATCATAGCTACGCACTAGTTATCCATCATCCACTATTACCATCGACAAGAGCTTGCTGAGAAGATCAGGCCACCCCATATCACCTTCTTTTTCTGCGACACAACATCATCATCACTAAAATACATGATTATTAGGTCAGTGCAAAAATTAAAGTTTGTTTGGTGGCACACTCACAAATCACTCATAACTGACAAGAAAGCGGATCTTACCATTCCAAAGTGAATAGAGATGCTGTACCAAAACGAAATCAAAGACTGATGCGCTGATGTGATGAAGTGAATATGAAGGGTATAGAGAACGATCACAGGGCCACAGGTTATTTATGGTGGAGCTCTAGATATGGTATCCGAACTACACCGTAAAAAAGTCCTAGTGCTGATCGTATGAAAACCTAAGAAACACACACTGTGGAGATAAATGTGGCAAAGCAACTTATGAAAAGAAATATTGCAATGAAGAAGAGAGACGCTAGTAAAAGCTCAAAGTAAACATGCACAAGATTGCTCAATCTACAAGTGCTATGATAAACTAGGCCTCCAACAATGCACACTTTGATATCTCTTTTTGTCACGCTTGTAGCAACTAGGCCTCCAACAAGTGCTATGGTTCACTTTTCTTTTCTCTTTATTTTTTTCAACTATATGACTGAATGCAAACGAGTGTAGCAACTTATTAAAAAACTGGGACGGATAGTCCGGTTGATGTGCGTCGGATACTCCGGTCTGGTCGGATAATCCGGGGTGTATCGGCCGGATAGTCCGGTTTTACCTGTCAAAATTTTTTGCACTTTGAAACCCTAATGAGCAGCCTGTCGGAGCAAACCAACTAGTCTCATGGGTATGTTCCTGGGCACAGATGCTTTAGAGAGGCTGTGTCTATGGTATGCAAACAAAGGTATGCTATGTGGGCTCCGACAAACGATGAAAAACTTGTGGAAACGGTGATGGTGGACACGGTGGAAACAAGATCAAACCCAAACCTAGACAAAAACGAAAACTAGACTCCTATGAGAAACACGTGTAGATCGGATCTATGAGAAGACACAATCAGCAACTAAAACTCGAAAACGATGCAATCTAGTCTATGGCAAATCTTTTTGTGAGGCTTTTTCTGTATAGGACTAAAAAACACGAACTAATCTATGGATGGATTTGTGGATGCTCAACAAGTAAACAAGGAAATCTGATACCAAGATGATATGGGGTTTCTCGATCTTCTCTGCAAGCACTTGTCAATGATGATAATGGTGGATAAATAACTAGCCTGTAGCTATGAACTCTCCTACTCGAACCCTGATGCCAACGCAACACCTCTCGAATCCTGTGGGATACTCACAACACCACACTCTTGCGCACGTAGTCGTCAATGATGAATGGTAGTTGGCAATCTACTAATTCCTAGTGGAATAACAAATCATACTCAATTGAAGTTGGTAAAATCAATCACAAGTAATTTCAGAGGTTCTATGAAATAAACAACTCCAAAATAGTTTAAACATGGTCTAAAACCTAACTATGGGTCATCCCAGGGCTTATAAGGGCGGCTGGGGAGGCCAGTAACCGAAAATAAACGCATACGACTCAAACTGATACAAACCAACTCAGACCAGATTTGGTCGGCGGCCGGACATTCTGGTGTAATTGGGACAGACAGTCCAGTCTGGCCGGAAACTTCAGAGTTTCTAGGTGGTGTCCGCGTAGTGTCCAATTTGGGACACAGATTCTCTGCACCAATTCTTCTCTTGGGCAGGACGGACAGTCCAGGTGGATCTATTCAGACAGTCCGGTCGATGCAGAGCTTTTGGCCTCCATCTGGATGATCTTCTCTTGCGCCTTCCTCCTGCTGCTCCCTTGCGCATCCTTTGGCGATCACCATGGTGGGCTTCTCTTGTAGCCCTTCTCCTCCTTGCGCCATGCTTGTTTCTCGAACGTGATCATACATAAATGCATAGACTTAGGTAGTATAAACTTCTCATCAATTAAAGTACTAGATTCGTTTAGGAGTGAATTCAACTATTGTTCAAGTAGCTTAGCACGAGCTCTTGTAATGGGTCCAATTCTAATCTCATTGGACTAATCCTTCTTTGCAACAGTTGGAGCATCTTCAATAGTCATTGGGGTAGGTATAATTATAGGGATGTCCTCTATTCAACTTCCACATGAAGTGGAGCACTGCTTACTCAATATGTTGAGCTCGTTGGGGAACCCCAAGAGGAAGGCATGATGAGTATAGCAACAAGTTTTCCCTCAGTTATGAAACCAAGGTTATCAAACCAGTAGGAGCAAGGAAACACCTCCAAGGTGTTGTTTCCAACTTGGAATCCTTCACAACACAACCACAGAACTTTGTCCCCAACTTACAGTGAGGTTGTCAATCTCACCCGTTTTGCTGAAAACAAAGGATTAAACGTATTGTGTGGAAGAGAGTAATTTCTTTGTAGAAAGTAAATATAAAATAGTAAATAGTTGTAGATTGATGGTAAAAGAATGGACCAGGGTCCATAGTTCACTAGTGGTGACTCTCCTTAAGATAGATGACATGTTGGGTGAACAAATTATAGTGGGGCAAATGACAAACATCGAGAAAGCATACATGCATATACTAATCATCTTGACTCCTTTGAAATTTGATTTGGCATTACAACATTATACATAGACTGTAATCCAACTTCAACTATGACTAATAATCCACCTTCAGGTTATCATCCGAACCCCCTCCAGTATTAAGTTGCAAGCAACAGATAATTGCATTAAGCAAAGTGTGTAAAGTAAACAATACGATTGTTCTATGAACAAAGGATTGTTGTTTTCTCCCTAGTAGCAACAACACATCTAGTAGCTTAGAGATTTCTATCACTTCCCTAGATTACTAGAGGCATGAACCCACTATCGAGCATAAATACTCCCTCTTGGACTTGCTAGCATCTAGTTGGCCAAGATATCTACTAACAACGGAGAGCATGCAAGATCACAAATAACAAAGACATGATAGAATCAATAATCAATCTGAAATAGCATCTCAATATCCATCGGATCCCCGCAAACACAACATGTAGGATTAAAAATAGATGATCTTGATCATGAACTGAGCTCACAAGATTTAAACATAATAGCACAAAGAAGGAGAACCAACCATCTAGCTACTACATGGACCCGTAATCCAAGGATGAACTACTCACGCATCACAACACATCTAGTACCTTCATGAAGAAACTAGAGCTACTATCGAACAACAATTCCTTTGCCAAGCTTCAAGGTTAAACAAGGACAAGAAGTACATGATCTTTGAAGAAGGTGATGTTGTATGGATACACTTGAGCAAGGAACGCTTTCCCAAGGAACGAGAATCCAAGCTAACCAAGAGGAGATGGTCCCTTCAAGGTCCTCAAGAGAATCAACAACAATGCCTACATCATTGACATTCCAACCTCCAAGTACCTTGCAAGAAACACATTCAATGTCAAGGACCTCTCACCCTACCATGGAGATGTTCAAGATGATACCCATGAAGAGTCGAGGACGACTCTTTCCCAAGGGGGAGCTAATGCAGCCCATCCTACAGACGATCCTACATCTACACCATCAAGTCCCCCAAGTGGACCCACGACTCGTGCCCAAGCCAAACTCCTACAAGCTAAGGTGAACTCGCTCCTGTCCTCGTGCAAATTTGATACATCCTTGGATGGTGTGCTACTTCATGTAACTACTCTATTCATCATCAGGTACAAAGCCCCAACACAACACCAAGCACCTAAGGATGGAGAACAAGGAGCAAGGCGTGAGGCAGAAGCTACCGGAGCTGCTTAGACCGGAGTCTCTGGTCTGCACACACCAGAGTCTCCAGTCCGACAAAGTCTTCGGCCTGAAGACCCCGGAGTCTTCGCTGACCTCCTGACTCCCGAATCAAGCTCGAGGACAATCTATGTGCCCCTCCAGAGATGGACCGGAGACTGATCGGAATCTTCAGCCCAGACCGGAGTCTTCGGTCCACCACAATTGAGTCTCCGGACCAAGCGTCGCCAGGCATGTAAAAGGGCTTTGGGCCTTCGGCCCATGTACCTCTTAGTCTGTCCAAAACTTATCTATTATCCCTAAAGTACCCCTGACTTTGTGGCTGGCCTATATATAGTCCACCACCTCTATTTTAAACCCTAGGCATGATATTTGGAATTAGTGGAAATCCCTTATGGATCTATCTAGTTCTTGCCTCATGCTCCTTTCACCAAGGAGCACCAAATATCACAAACCTCGTTGGAGTTTGCATCGTGCCTCCGCGTTGTACAAGTCCTAGGCATCGGAGTCCCTTTGCCTAGACATCAAGATCTAACCGAGTCTCCCTACTCTCTGGGCCGGTTCTAGGAGAGAGAGTCCTATGCCTAGCGCCAATCCTATTGGTGTGTGTCGTGGCTTTGCGTGAGTGTGTTCATCGTGTTCTTCGTTCATGAGTTCGTCGTGTTCATTCCCCTTCTCCTTCCTCCGCACTCTACCCTCGATTTGAAAGGGAATCGTGAAAGATCGGGACACCCTAGAGGTTTTCCCTCAACAAACCATGTCCATGAACCCTAGCAACATGCTAGGATTCAGCCGCCACATGTACTGGAGAACCAGTTCGAAAGATGTTGCTTCACCACACCCACCTGGATGTGTGTCTGTGTCATTGTGGTTTGGAAAAGAACACATGTAATGTCACTTCGACATGTGTTCAACCATGTCCAGGAACCCTAGCAACATGCTGGGATTAAACTACAACATGTAGTGGAGCACCAATTTGAAAGATGTTGCATCACGACACCCACCTAGATGTGTGTGTGTTATTGTGGTTTGGAAAATAACACATGCAATGTCACTCCAACATGCACCCAACCATGTCCATGAACCCTAGCAACATGTTGGGATTCAACTGCCACATGGAGTGGAGCACTAGTTTGAAAGATGGTGCATCACCAAACCCACCTAGATGTGTGTGTATCATTCTGATTTGGAAAAGAACACATGCAATGTCACTCTAGTATGTTTCCAACCATGTCCGGGAACACAAGCAACATGCTGGGATTCAACTTCCACATGCAGTGGAGCACCTGTTTGAAAAATGTTGCTTCATCACACCCACTTGATGTGTGTGTATCATTGTCGTTGGGAAAAGAATATATGAAATGTCACTCTAGCATGTGTCCAACCATGTCCAGGAACACTAGAAACATGCTGGGATTCAATTGCCACATGCAGTAGAGTACTAGTTTGAAATATGTTTCATCACCGCACCCACCTGGATGTGTGTGTATCATTGTGGTTTGGAAATTAACACATGCTATGTCACACCGGAATGTGTCCAACCATGTCCATGAAACCTAGCAACATGGTGGGATTCAACTGCCACATGTAGTGGAGCACTAGTTTGAAAGATGTTGCATCACGACACCCACCTGGATGTGTGTGTATCATAGTGGTTTGGAAAAGAACACATGCAATGTTACTCCTGCATGAGTCGAACCATGTCCAGGAACCCTAGCAACATGTTGTGATTCAACTACCACATGCAGTGGAGCACCAGTTTGAAAGATGTTGCATCATCACACCCACCTGGATGTGTGTGTATCATTGTGGTTTGGAAAAGAACACATGCGGTGCCACTTCCGCATGTGACCAACAATGTCCATGAACCCTAGCAAGATGCTAGGATTCAACTGCCACATGTAGTGGAGCACCAGTTTGAAAGATGTTGCATCACCACACCCACCTTGATGTATGTGTGTATCATTGTGGTTTGCAAAGGAATACATGAAATGTCACTCCAGCATGTGTCTGACCATGTCCAGGAACACTAGCAACATGCTGTGATTCAACTACCACTTGGGGTGGAGCACTAGTTTGAAATATGTTGCATCACCACACCCGCCTAGATGTGTGTGTGTGTCTATCATTGTAGTTTGGAGAAGAACACATGCAATATCACTCCAGCATATGTCCAACCATGTCGAGGAACCCTACCAACATGCTGTGATTCAACTGCCACATGCAGTGGAGAACCAGTTTGGAAGATGTTGCATACCCATACCCACCTGGATGTTCGTGTGTGTGTCATTGTGGTTTGGAAAGAACACATTCAATGTCACACCAGCATGTGTCTAAGCATGTCCAGGAACCCTAGCAACATGTTGGGATTCAACTGCGACATGCAGTGGAGAACCAGTTTGAAAGATGTTGCATCACCACACCCACCTAGATGTGCGTGTGTGTGTTTCATTGTGTTTTGAAAAAGAACACACACAATACATATGCAATGTCACTCCAGCATGTGTCTAACCATGTCCAGGAACCCTAGCAACATGATGGGATTCAACTACCACATGTAGTGTAGAACCAGTTTGACACATGTTGCATTACCACACACACCTAATTGTGTGTGTGTGTATCATTGGTTTGGAAAAGAACACATGCAATATCACTCCAGCATGTGTCCAACCATGTCCAGAAACCCTAGCAACATGCTAGGATTCAACTAACACATGAAGTGGAGCACCAGTTTGAAAGATGTTGCATCATCACACCCACCTAGATGTGTGTGTATCATTGTGGTTTGTAAAAGAACACATCCAATGTCACTTCAGCATGTGTCCAACCATATCCATGAACCCTAGCAACATGCTGGGATTCAACTGCCACATGTAGTGGAGCACCAGTTTGAAAGATGTTGCATCGACATACCCACCTGGATGTGTGTGTGTATCACTGTATTTTGGAGAAGAACACATGCAATGCCAGTCTAGCATGTGTGCAACCATGTCTAGGAACCCTAGCAACATGATGGGATTCAACTGCCACTTGCAGTGGAGAACCGGTTTGAAAGATGTTGCATACCCATACCCACCTGGATGTTTGTGTGTGTGTGTGGTTTGGAAAAGAACACATGCAATGTCACTCCAGCATGTGTCGAACAATGTCCATGAACCCAAGCAACATGCTGGGATTAAGCTGCCACATGTAGTGGAGCACCAATTTGAAAGATGTTGCATCACGACACCCACCTGGATTTGTGTGTGTGTTTCATTGTGGTTTGGAAAAGAACACATGCAATGTCACTCCAGCATGTGCCCAACCATGTCCATGAACCCTAGCAACATGTTAGGATTCAACTGCCACATGTAGTGGAGTACTAGTTTGAAAGATGTTGCATCACCAAACCCATCTGGATGTGTGTGTGTATCATGGTGGTTTGGAAAACAACACATGCAATGTCACTCCAGCATGTGTCCAACCATGTCTAGGAACCCTAGCAAGATGCTAGGATTCAACCGCCACATGCAGTTGAGCAGCAGTTTGAAAAATGTTGCATCACCACACCCACCTTGATGTATGTGTGTATCATTGTGGTTTGCAAAACAATACATGAAATGTCACTCCAGCATGTGTTTAACCATGTCCATGAACACTAGTAACATGTTGGGATTCAACTGGCACTTGCAGTGGAGCACTAGTTTGAAATATGTTGCGTCACCACACCCACCTAGATGTGTGTGTATCATTGTGGTTTGGAAATGAACACATGCTATGACACACCGGCATGTGTCCAACCATGTCCATGAAACCTAGCAACATGTTGGGATTCAACTGCCACATGTTGTGGAGCACTAGTTTGAAAGATGTTGCATCACGACACCCACCTCGATGTGTGTGTATCATAGTGGTTTCAAAAAGAACACATGCAATGTTAATCTTTCATGTGTCAAACCATGTCCAGGAACCATTGCAACATGCTGGGATTCAACTACCACATGTAGTGGAGCACCAGTTTGAAAAATGTTGCATCACCACACCCACTTAGATATGCGTGTGTGTGTTTCATTGTGTTTGAAAAAAGAACACTGGCAAATTCACTCAAGCATGTGTCCAACCATGTCCAGGAACCCTAGCAACATGTCGGGATTCAACTTCCACATGAAGTAGAGCACCAGTTTGAAAGAAGTCGCATGACCACATCCACCTGGATGTGCGTGTATTATTTTGGTTTGGCGAATTACACATGCAATGTCACTCCGACATGTGTCCAACCATGTCCAGGAACCCTGGCAACATGTTGGGATTCAACTGCCACATGAAGTGGAGCAGTAGTTTGAAAGATGTTGCCTCACCACACCCACCTGGATGTGCGTGTGTGTGTCATTGTCATTTGGAAAAAAAAACTCATGCAATGTCACTCCAACATGTGTCCAACTATGTCCATGAAACCTAGCAACATGTTGGGATTCAACTGCCACATGCAGTGGAGCACCAGTTCGAAAGATGTTGCATCACCACACCCACCTAGATGTGCGTGTGTGTGTGTCATTGTCGTTTGGAAAATAACACATGCAATGCCACTCCAACATGTGTCCAACCATGTCCATGTGACCTAGCAACATGTTGGGATTTAACTACCACATGAAGTGGAGCACCAGTTTGAAAGATGTTGCATCACCACACCCACCTGGATGTGTGTGTCTATCATTGTGGTTTGGAAAAGAACACATGCAATGTCACTCCAGCATGTGTCCAACCATGTCCATGAACCCTAGCAACATGTTGGGATTCAACTTCCATATGTAGTGGAACACCAGTTTGAAAAATGTTGCATCATCACACCCACCTTGATTTGTGTGTATCATTGTGGTTTGGAAAAGAATACATGAAATGTCACTCTAGCATGTGTCCAACCATGTCCAAGAACACTAGCAACATGTTGGGATTCAACTGCCACTTGTAGTAGAGCACCAGTTTGAAATAATTTAAATCACCATACCCACCAGGATGTGTGTGTATCATTGTGGTTTGGAAATAAACACATGCTATGTCACACCGGCATGTGTCCAACCATGTTTATGAAACCTAGCAACATATTGGGATTCAACTGCCATATGTAGTGGAGCACTAGTTTGAAAGATGTTGCGTCACCACAACCACCTGGATGTGTGTTTGTATCATAGTGGTTTGGAAAAGAACACATGCAATGTTACTCCTGCATGAGTCCAACCATGTCCAAGAACCCTAGCAACATGCTGGGATTCAACTACCACATGCAGTGGAGCACCAGTTTGAAATATGTGGCATCATCACACCCACCTAGATGTGTGTGTATGTGTATCATTGTGGTTTGGAAAATAACACATGCAATGTCACTTCAGCATGTGTCCAACCATATCCATGAACCCTAGCAACATGGTGGTATTCAACTACCACATGTAGTGGACCACTAGTTTGAAAGATGTTGCATCACCACACCCACCTAGATGTGTGTGTGTATCATTGTAGTTTGGAGAAGAACACATGCAATGTCACTCCAGCATGTGTTGAACCATGTCTAGGAACCCTAGCAAAATGTTGGGATGCAACTGCCACATGTAGTGGAGAACCAGCTTGAAAGATGTTGCATCACCACACCCACATGGATGTGCGTGTGTGGGTTTCATTGTGTTTTTAAAGAGAACACATGTAATACACATGCAATGTCAGTCCAGCATTTGTCCAACCATGTCCGGGAACCCTAGCAACATGATGAGATTCAACGACCACATGT
Source organism: Avena eriantha (assembly GCA_910589775.1). Lineage (NCBI taxonomy): Eukaryota > Viridiplantae > Streptophyta > Magnoliopsida > Poales > Poaceae > Avena > Avena eriantha. The sequence continues at coordinate 124,030,945 of OU342740.1, forward strand.
AGCGAAGAACCAGTTTGAAAGATGTTGCATCACCACACCCACCTAGTTTTGCGTGTTTATCATTGTGGTTTGGAAAAGAACACATGTAATATCACTGCAACATGTGTCGAACCATGTCCACGAACCCTAGCAACATGCTGGGAGTAAACTACTTCATGTAGTGGAGCACCAGTTTGAAATATGTTGCATATCACACCCACTTGGATGTGCGTGTGTGTGTTTCATTGTGTTTTGAAAAAGAACACATGCAATACACATGCAATGTCACTCCAGCATGTGTCCAACCATGTCCAGGAACCCTAGCAAAATGCTAGGATTCAACCGCCACATGCAGTTGAGCAGTAGTTTGAAAAATGTTGCATCACCACACCCACCTTGATGTATGTGTGTATCATTGTGGTTTGCAAAACAATACATGAAATGTCACTCCAGCATGTGTCTAACCATGTCCAGGAACACTAGCAACATGTTGGGATTCAACAGGCAGTTGCAGTAGAGCACTAGTTTGAAATATGTTGCGTCACCACACCCACCTACATGTGTGTGTATCATTGTGGTTTGGAAATGAACACATGCTATGACACACCGGCATGTGTCTAACCATGTCCATGAAACCTAGCAACATGTTGGGATTCAACTGCCACATGTTGTGGAGCACTAGTTTGAAAGATGTTGCATCACGACACCCACCTGGATGTGTGTGTGTCATAGTGGTTTCAAAAAGAACACATGCAATGTTAATCTTTCATGTGTCCAACCATGTCCAGGAACCATTGCAACATGCTGGGATTAAACTACCACATGTAGTGGAGCACCAGTTTGAAAAATGTTGCATCACCACACCCACCTAGATATGCGTGTGTGTGTTTCATTGTGTTTGAAAAAAGAACACTTGCAATTTCACTCAAGCATGTGTCCAACCATGTCCAGGAACCCTAGCAACATGTCGGGATTCAACTTCCACATGAAGTAGAGCACCAGTTTGAAAGAAGTTGCATGACCACATCCACCTGGATGTGCGTGTATTATTTTGGTTTGGCGAATTACACGTGCAATGTCACTCCGACATGTGTCCAACCATGTCCAGGAACCCTGGCAACATGCTGGGATTCAACTGCCACATGAAGTGGAGCAGTAGTTTGAAAGATGTTGCCTCACCACACCCACCTGGATGTGCGTGCGTGTGTCATTGTCATTTGGAAAAAAACTCATGCAATGTCACTCCAACATGTGTCCAACTATGTCCATGAAACCTAGCAACATGTTGGGATTCAACTGCCACATGCAGTGGAGCACCAGTTCGAAAGATGTTGCATCACCACACCCACCTGGATGTGCGTGTGTGTGTGTCATTGTCGTTTGGAAAATAACACATGCAATGTCACTCCAACTTGTGTCCAACCATGTCCATGTGACCTAGCAACATGTTGGGATTCAACTACCACATGAAGTGCAGCACCAGTTTGGAAGATGTTGCATCACCACACCCACCTGGATGTGTGTGTCTATCATTGTGGTTTGGAAAAGAACACATGCAATGTCACTCCAGCATGTGTCCAACCATGTCCATGAACCCTAGCAACATGTTGGGATTCAACTACCACATGTAGTGGAACACCAGTTTGAAAAATTTTGCATCACCACACCCACCTTGATGTATGTGTGTATCATTGTGGTTTGCAAAACAATACATGAAATGTCACTCCAGCATGTGTTTAACCATGTCCATGAACACTAGTAACATGTTGGGATTCAACTGGCACTTGCAGTGGAGCACTAGTTTGAAATATGTTGCGTCACCACACCCACCTAGATGTGTGTGTATCATTGTGGTTTGGAAATGAACACATGCTATGACACACCGGCATGTGTCCAACCATGTCCATGAAACCTAGCAACATGTTGGGATTCAACTGCCACATGTTGTGGAGCACTAGTTTGAAAGATGTTGCATCACCACACCCACCTAGATGTGTGTTTGTATCATAGTGGTTTGGAAAAGAACACATGCAATGTTACTCCTGCATGAGTCCAACCATGTCCAAGAACCCTAGCAACATGCTGGGATTCAAATACCACATGCAGTGGAGCACCAGTTTGAAAGATGTTGCATCATCACACCCACCTAGATGTGTGTGTGTGTGTATCATTGTGGTTTGGAAAATAACACATGAAATGTCACTTCAGCATGTGTCCAACCATATCCATGAACCCTAGCAACATGGTCGGATTCAAGTACCACATGTAGTGGACCACTAGTTTGAAAGATGTTGCATCACCACACCCACCTAGATGTGTGTGTGTATCATTGCAGTTTGGAGAAGAACACATGCAATGTCACTCCAGCATGTGTTGAACCATGTCTAGGAACCCTAGCAACATGTTGGGATGCAACTGCCACATGTAGTGGAGAACCAGCTTGAAAGATGTTGCATCACCACACCCACATGGATGTGCGTGTGTGGGTTTCATTGTGTTTTTAAAAAGAACACATGTAATACACATGCAATGTCACTCCAGCATTTGTCCAACCATGTCCGGGAACCCTAGCAACATGATGGGATTCAACGGCCACATGTAGCGAAGAACAAGTTTGAAAGATGTTGCATCACCACACCCACCTGGTTTTGCGTGTTTATCATTGTGGTTTGGAAAAGAACACATGTAATATCACTGCAGCATGTGTCCAACCATGTCCACGAACCCTAGCAACATGCTGTGAGTAAACTACTTCATGTAGTGGAGCACCAGTTTGAAATATGTTGCATCATCACACCCACTAGGATGTGCGTGTGTGTGCTTCATTGTGTTTTGAAAGAGAACACATGCAATACACATGCAATGTCACTCCAGCATGTGTCCAACCATGTCCAGGAACCCTAGCAACATGCTAGGATTCAACTGCCACATGCAGTCGAGAACCAGTTTGAAAGATGTTGCATACCCATACCCACCTGGATGTTCGTGTGTGTTTGTCATTGTGGTTTGGAAAAGAACACTTGCAATGTCACTCTAGAATGTGTCCAACCATGTCCATGAACCCTAGCGACATGCTGGGATTCCAATTCCACATGCAGTCGAGCACCAATTTGAAAGATGTTGCATCACCACACCCGCCTGGATGTGTGTGTGTATCATTGTGGTTTTGAAAATAACTCATGCCATGTCACTCCAGCATGTGTCCAACCATGTCGAGGAACCCTAGAAACATGTTGGGAGTCAACTGCCACATGCAATGGAGCACTAGTTTGAAAGATGTTGCATCACCACACCCACCTGGATGTGCATGTGTGTGTGTGTCATTTTCTTTTGGAAAAGAATAGATGCAATTTCACTCAAGCATGTTTCCAACCATGTCCATGAACCCTAGCAACTTGCTGGGATTCAACTGCCAGTGGAGCACCGGTTTGAAAGATGTTGCATCACTACACCCACTTGGATGTTTGTGTGTATCATTGTGGTTTGAAAAAGAACACATGCAATGTCACTCCAGCATGTGTCCAACTGATATGGGGTGGCCCGATCTTCTCAGCAAGCACTTGTCGATGATGATAATGGTGGATAGATAAATAACCTGTAGCTATGAACTCTCCCGCTCGAACCCTGATGCCAATGCAAGAGCTCTCGAACCCTATGGGATATTCACAATACCACGCTCTTGCGCACGCAGACATCGACCACGAACGGTAGTTTGCAATCCACTAGTTCCCAATGGAACAATAGATCAGACTCAATTACAGTTGTATTATTCGATCACAGGGTAATTCCAGAGGTTCTTTGAAAGAAACAACTCCAAAATAGTTTAAACGTGGTCTAAACCCTAAGTAAGGGTCGTCCCATGGCTTATAAGGGCGGCTGGGGCAGCCAGAAACCAAAACTAGACGCAAATGACTCAAACTGAAACAAGCTAACTCGGACCAGATTCGGTCGGCGGACGGACATTTCGGTGTGATCCGGCCGGACAGTCCGGTCAGGCCGGACACTCCGGGTGGAGTGAGCCGGACAGTCCGGTCTGGCTGGAAACTCTGAAGTTTCTGGGTGGTATTCGGGCAGTGTCTGATTTGATGTTCTGATTGTCTGCACCAAAACTTCTCTCGGGAAGGCCGGGAACTCCGTTTGGTATCAGCCGGACACTCCGGTCGGTGCAGCTCCTTTGGCCTCCTTCTCTTGCGCCTTCCTCCTGCTCCTCCCTCGCGCATCCTTGGGCGATCATCATGTTGGGCTCCTCTTGTAGCCCTTCTCCTCCTGGCACCATGCTTGTTTCTCCAACGAACCTGATCATACATAAATGCATAGACTTAGGCAGTATAAAGTTCTCATCAATTAAAGTACAAGATTCATTTAGGAGCAAATTCACCTGTTGTTCAAGTAGCTTAGCATGAGCTCTTGTAATGGGTCAAATTCTAATCTCATTGGATTGATCCTTCCTTACAAAAGTTGGAGCATCTTCAGTAGGTGTAATCGTAGGGATGTCCTCATCATCTCCCCCCCCCCCTTCAAAAGGCGTTGACCTCGACACTCCAAGGTCTTCTCCATCATATGGTGATAAATCAACAACGTTGAAGCTGTTGTTAACTCCACCAAACTCCTCAATAGGTATATCAATTGAGTAGGCATTATCATTAATCTTGGCTAACACCTTGTAAGAACCAGGACCACGTGGCTTCAATTTTGACTTCTGAAGTTGTGGGAACCTATCCTTGCGTAGATGCACCCATACCATGTCACCAGGCTTGAACAAAACTTCCTTCCCTGCTAGATTTCTTGCAACAGCAATGTTCTTGCCTTTCTTCTCAATAGCCTCTCGAGTCTTCTCATGAATCTTCTTCACGTATTCAACATGTTTTGATGCCTCCATATCAACTCTCTCATGTAATGGCAAAGGAAACAAATCAAGTGGCGTCAATGGCTTGAAGCCATACACCACCTCAAAAGGACAAAGCTTAATAGTTTAATGCACAGCCCTGTTGTATGCGAACTCAACATGTGGCAAACACTCTTCCCACTCCCGCAGATTCTTTTTTATCATAGTCCTTAGCAGCTATGACAATGTTCGATTCACCACCTCCGTTTGACCATCTGTTTGGGGATGACATGTAGTACTGAATAGAAACTTCGTTCCTAGCTTCCCCATAAGGTCTTCCAAAAGTAGCTCATTAACTTCACATCGCGGTCAGAAAAAATCGTCTTAGGTACTCCATGTAATCTCACGATGTCCCTGAAAAACAGGTTAGCAACATACGACGCATCGTCGCTTTTGTGGCAGGCAATGAAATGAGCCATCTTAGAGAACTTACCCACTACCACAAATATATAATCATGACCTCTCTATGTTTTAGGTAGACCTAGCACAAAATCCATACTAATGTCTTCCCATGGTGAAGTAGGTGCAGAGAGAGGTGTATACAAACCATGAGGCTGCAGCTTAGATTTCGACTTGTGGCATGTAATACAACGACTCACAAATCTGTAGACATCACGCCTCATCTTGGGCCAATAAAAATGATCAGCGAGTATGAGAAATGTCTTCTCACGTCCAAAGTGACCGATCAAACCACCAGCATGTGATTCCTGCACTAAGAACAAACCAACAACGATTCTGGAATGCATAGTTTGTTAGCTCTAAACAAATATACATCATGTATATGATACTTATCCCATGCAGTTTTAAGAGCACAGAAACAATATGGTTCAGCAAAATCATGGTCAATTGCATAAAGTGCACAAATACTCTCTAATCCAGGAATTTTAACATCAAGATTGGTTAATAGCCTGTTCTTCCTAGACAAAGCATCAACAACTATATTATCTTTTCCCTTCTTATACTTAATGATGTACGAAAAATAATAACTAAACTCAACCCATTTAGCTAATCTTCTATGCAAGTTTGATTGAGCTTTCAAATACTTCAATGCTTCATGATTAGAATGTATGATAAATTATTTTGGCCACAAATAATGTTGCCAAACTTCAAGTACTCTAACAAGTACATACAATTCTTTATCATAAATAGGATAGTTCAGTCTAGCACTAGTAAGTTTCTCAGAAAAATATGCTATAGGGCGACCCTCTTGCATCAAAACACCACCAATACCTATACCACTAGCATCACATTCAACTTCAAATTGCTTCGAAAAATCAGGTAATGCAAGTAATGGTGCAGAAGTAAGCAAACGTTTCAATGTATCAAATGCAATATCTTGGGACGCTCCCCACAAAAAAAGGCACACCTTTCTTAGTCAAACCATTCAATGGTTCAGCAATGGTGCTAAAATCCTTCACAAAGCACATGTAGAATCCAACTAATCCATGGACACTATGCACTTGACTCACATTCATGGGAATAGGCCAATTCTGAATTGATTCAATTTTAGATTGATTTACCTCTACCCCATTCTTAGATACAAGAAATCCCAAAAATATGACCTTATATTTTGCAAATGTGCACTTCTCAAGATTAGCATACAGTTTATTATCACGCAACACTTGCAAAACTTGTCGTATATGATTACAATGTTCAGTTTTGTTGTGGATATAGATAAGTATATCATCAAAGTAAACAACCACAAAACGACCAATAAAATCTCTCAAAACATGATACATTAATCGCATGAATGTACTAGGTGCATTAGTAAGACCAAACGACATGACTAACCATTCATACAAACCAAATTTTGTTTTGAAAGCAGTTTTCCACTCATCCCCTTTTTTCATCCTAATTTTATGATAGCCACTATGCAAATCAAACTTAGAGAAAATAGCAGCACCACTCAATTCATCTGGCATATCCTCTAAGCGTGCAATAGGATGATGATATCGAATAGTGATGTTATTAATATCTCTACAATCTACGCACATGCACCATGTACCATCTTTCTTAGGCACTAAAATAACAGGAACATCACAAGGGCTAAGAGAAACACGAATGTACCCTTTATCCAGCAATACTTGAACTTGTTTATGTATCTCCTTTGCTTCTTCGGGGTTGGTCCTATAGGGTGCGCGGTTTGGTAATGTTGCGCCAGGGATCAAGTCAATTTGATGCTCAATGCCATGTAATGGAGGCAACCCCGCAGGTACATCTTCTGGAAACACATCACCAAAATCCTGCAAAACAGTAGATACACCAAGAGAAATAGGGGTCATGTTGTTAGAAACCAATACATCGCCCTTATACATGAGCACAAGTGGCATGTTTGTAGGATCCTCACGAAACTCTCTCATATCTTCCTTGGTGGCTAATATCACTAGACCAAGCACTCTCTCACTTTTCGTTATGTCACTCTTTTTGGGCTCTATTACATTATGTACAGCTGCAACACTCTCTCATCCATCTATAGATGCTTCCTTCAAGTTCACTTCTATCTTCTAATGAGACTCATTCACAATCTGCTGTGGTGTCATTGGTTGCAAGTTAATCTTCTTGCCCTTGAACTCCAAGTGATATGTATTGGCACGGCCATTGTGTTGCACATGGTGATCATAAAGCCAAGGCTGACCCAATAATAGATGGAAAACAGTCATAGGAACCACATAAGAGTCAATAGAATCCTTGTATGGTCCTATTTCAAAATTCACATGTACCATATGGTTTACCTTCAACTCACCATTGTCACTCAACCATTGTATGTATTATGGCTTGGGATGAGGTAAATAGGTCAAATTTATCTTGGCACATAACTCCTTACTTGCAAGATTTCGGCAGCTACCTCCATCAATAATTACCTTGCAAGCTTTGTTAGGGCCAACAAGTGCTTTGGTTTGGAACAAGTTGCAGCGCTGAGAGTCAACAATAGGCTACACACTATGGTAGGCGCATGATCAGGGAAGGAATCCATACCGTCCTCGCTATAATATCCATCATCGCCACTCTCATACTCTCCTTATTCATTGACAAACATCACCTTGCGGTTGGGAAAATCTCTCTTGTAGTGTCCTCTTCCTCCACTAGTATGGCACTCTACATCACGCGTTTGCGTAGTTGACATATTGGAACCCGACCTAGCAGCAGGAGCAGCGGGCTTCTTAATATTGGAACCATAAGAATATGTGGGAGCAGGCTTGGCCGATGGTGAAGGGTGGCTAGCAGCCGCTGCAGGTGGCGCCGTAGGTGGTGACGGTGTAGACCTCGCCGCAAAATGACTGGTAGATGGGAACCTCGTACGTGACTTAGCCTCTTCAGCCAACTGTGATTTGGCCTCTCTAGCATGGTGTAATAGCTCATTCATAGTCTCATACTTGTGATGACGAACCATGCTCTTGATAGGTAACTTCAAATTGTTGAGGAATCACTGCATGGTCATCTCAAGAGATTCACGAACTCTAGCACGCTACATAAGCATCTCCATCTCCATGTAGTACTCATCAATGGACATGGTTCCTTGCCTCAATTGTGTCAACTTCTCAAAAAATGATCACAAGTAGTTGGTGGGGACAAAACGATCCTTCATAATTTGCTTCATCTCGCGCCAATCCATCACAGGAAGTTCATTGTCCTCCCGTCGATTCTACACAATAGCATCCCACCAGCGCAAAGCATATCCATCAAATTCTGACGTGGCAAGATTGAACTTCTTGTCTTCTGGATAGTCAAACAAACGCCAGAGCTTCTCAATCTTCAACTCCCATGTAACGTAATCTTCAGGATCAAGTTAAGCATCAAACTTGGGAATCGAGAATTTTGGCTTGCCCAAACATCATCAGCAGCTTGGTTATGAACACGTTGAGCACGCCCAACAGGAGAAAAACCGCGGCCATAAGCAGGTGCAGTAGCAGGTACAGGTGCAGGGGGATTGTCACATCCCCTGCCAGGATGTGAGGCAGCATCAGCCGCACTACCCTCATCATAGTCATCAAAAGCATCATCATGTGGGTGTTCCTGCTGTTGATGTAAAGCTACTGTTAAGGCATCAATATAACGCTACAAAGTGGCGACATTGACATTGATTGTTGTCACTTGAGATTGAATAGTAGTACCAGCAACAACATTCTGATCCAATGTCATTTGCATATCCTGGATATTCTTGTCAATGGCATCTGTCGTGTGTGTAAACACACGTGTCAAGTGGGATTTCAAGGCTTCATATTCACGCCAAGTAACAAGTTCCTCATCCTTCTTTTTCTGCAACACAACATCATCATCACTAGCAGACATGATTAGTAGGTTAGTGCAAAAATCAAAATCTATTTGGTGGAAACTCTCACAACTCACTCATAACTGACAAGAAAGGAGATCTTACCGTTCCAAAGTGAATAGAGATGCTTTGCCAAAACGAAATCAAAGACTCATGCACTGAAGTGATGAAGTGAATATCGAGTGTATAGAGAACGATCACAAGCACACAGGTTATTTAAGGTGGAGCCGTAGGTATGGTATCCTAACTACACCGCAAACAAGTCCTAGTGCTGATCGTATACAACCCAAGAAACACACACGATGGAGATAAACATGGCAAAGCAACTTATGAAAAAGAATATTGCAACGCACAAGAGAGACGCTAGTAAAAGTGCAAAGGAAATAGGCACCAGATTGCTCAATCTACAAGTGCTATAATCAACTAGGCCTCCAATATTGCACATTTTGATATCTCTTTTTATCACGCTTGTAGCTCTTTTCTCTTCTTTTTTTATACTGATTCTCTTTTCTTTTTTTCTTTTTTTTGATTTTTAAGCTATATGATGCAATGCAAACGAGTAAAGCAACTTTATAACAGAACTGGGCCGGATAGTCCGGTTGATTTGCGCCAGAGACTCTGGTTGGGCCGGATAGTCCGGTGTTATTCTGCCGGATAGTCCGGTATCTGCCTGCCGAAATTTTCTGCACTTCGAAAACCTAATGAGCAGCCTATTGGAGCAAAGCAACTAGTCTTGTTGGTACGTTCCTAGGCATAGATGTTGTAGATAGGCCGTGTCTATGGTATGCAAACAAAGGTAGACTATATGGACTCGGAAAAAACGATGAAAAACTTGCGGAAAACGGTGACAGTGGACACGATGGAAAACAAGATCAAACCCTAAACCTAGACAAAAAAATGAAAAATTAGACTCCTACGAGGAAAACCTGCAGATCGGATCTACGAGAAGATACAATCAGCAACTAAAACTCAAAAACGATGCAATCTAGTGTATGGCAACTCTTTTTGTAAGCCTTTTTTGTATAGGATGACAAACACAAACTAATCTATGGATGGATTTGTGGATGCTCATCGAGTAAACGAGGAAATCTGATACCAAGATGATATGGGGTGGCCCGATCTTCTCAGCAAGCACTTGTCGATGATGATAATGGTGGATAGATAAATAGCTTGTAGCTATGAACTCTCCCGCTCGAACCCTGATTCCAATGCAACAGCTCTCGAACCCTATGGGACATTCACCACACCACGCTCTTGCGCACGCAGCTATCGACCATGAATGGTAATTTGCAATCCACTAATTCACAATGGAACAACAAATCACACTCAATTATAGTAGTATAATTCGATCATGGGGTAATTCCAGAGGTTCTTTGAAAGAAACAACTCCAAAATGTTTTAAACGTGGTCTAAACCCTAACTAGGGGTCGGTCCAGGGCTTGTAAGGGCAGCTGGGCGGCCAGAAACCGAAACTAAACGCAAACGACTCAAATTGATACAAGCCGACTTAGACCATATTCAGTTGGCGGCCGGACATTCTAGTGTGATCCGGCTAGATAGTCCGGTCAGGCCGGACACTCTAGGTGGAGTGAGCCGGACAGTCTGGTCTTGCCAGAAACTCTGAAGTTTCCGGGTGGTACCCGGGTAGTGTCTGATTTGATGTTCTGATTGTCCGCGCCAAAACTTCTCTCGGGCAGGCCGGCCACTCCGGTTGCTATCGGTCGGACACTCTGGTCGGTGCAGCTCCGTTGGCCTCCTTCTTGATGATCTTCTCTTGCGCCTTCCTCCTACTCCTCCCTTGCGCTTCCTTGGGTGATCATCATGCTGGGCTCCTCTTGTAGCCCTTCTCCTCCTCGCGCCATGCTTGTTTCTTTAACAAACCTGATCATACATAAATGCATAGACTTAGGAAGTATAAAGTTCTCATCAATTAAAGTACCAGATTCATTTAGGAGCAAATTCACATGTTGTTCAAGTAACTTAGCATGAGCTCTTGTAATGGGTCCAATTCTAATCTCATTGGACTGATCCTTCCTTGCAACAGTTGGAGCATCTTCAGTAGGTGTAATCGTAGGGATGTCCTCATCACCAACCATGTCCTAAAACCCTAGCAACATGCTGGGATTCAACTACCACATGTAGTGGAGCACCGGAATGAAATATGTGGCATCAACACACACTACAAGAAAAGTTTCCTTCCGCAACGAATTGGCCCGAGGGTCATCGTAGAAGGCTTGTCTTCCGTGACGAAATTCTCGGCTAGGCCGTGGCCGATGGAAAACTTTTTTTTCGGTTTCGCGGCCCTCTACTACGATGGATCTACTAAAACATGGAGGAAGCTCGGCTGGCGTGTGGCAGAAGCAAGATTTTCGTTTCCTCGCGCGATGTTTACTCACCAAAGTCTTTTGAGGCATGTGGGTCTCGGACATCAGTGTCTTACTTTTCAGTCGCGCCTCCCTGATTTGAACTCGGTAACGTAGCTCGAGGCATCTACCGTTTAGTCAGGCTGCTAGGTCCCACATGTCAGCCTCTCATTAGAAGGATCGTGTGTATGATGGAATTTTTTCCTTCGCTCGCGCTACCCTGTTCTGAAGTTGATAGCGCTGCTCGATGAATCTACCATCTAATCAACCTCGTGGGACCCACATGTCATCCTCTCATTAGAAGAAACGTGTGTATGATGGAATTTTTTCCTTCGCTAGCGCTACCCCGTGACGAGTTGATAGCGCTGCTCGACGCATCTATCGTTTAACCAACCTCTTGAGCCCCACATGTCATCCTCTCATTAGAAGAAACGTGTGCATGATGGATTTTTTTCCTTCGCTCACGCTACCCTGTTCCGAACTTGATAGCATTGTTCGGTGCATATACCGTTTAATCACAACGCTGGGCCCCACATGTCATCCTCTCATTACAAGAAACGTGTGTGTGATGGATTTTTTACCCTCTGTCACACCTTCGTGTTCCGAACTTGATAGTGTTGCTCGCTGCTTCAGCCGTTTATATAGGCTGGTGGGCACGACATGTCAGCCTCACATTAGAAGAATCATGGGTACGATGGAATTTTTTCCTTCTCTAGCGCTACCCTGTTCCGAACTAGATAGCGTTGCTCGACGAATCTGCCGTTTGCTCACGCTGCTGGGTCCCCCATTTTAGCCTCTCATTAAAAGAAACGTGTAAATGCCGAACTTTTTCTCGCTCGCGCCTCCCTGTTTTGAACTGGCTACGTTGCTCGATGCAACATCTGGATAAGGTCGCGCTGCTGGGTCCCACATATCAGCCTCTCTGTAAATGAAACATGCGTATGATGGACTTTTTTTGGCCATGTCCGCTGTTTTGACCTTAGGAACTTGCTGGGTCCCAAATGTCAACCACCTCTATGCAGGAAACATGTCTATGATGGGTCCCAGCTAACATCCTCTATTTGAAAGAAACGTGTGTATGTTGGACTGTTTTTTCGAGTCCTAGCTGTCAGCCTCAGAGTACAAAAAATGCTCATAAAGGCCGAATTAAAAAGATTCTAGGCTAAACTCAGGGCGGATGCCCTATTCGTCATGGCTTATATTCTATTGGCTCACTCCTAACTTGAATGGGCTATGGTCGGTGGCCACAAGACCACAAAAAGGCCAAATTAGAAGGTATTGGGCTATGATTGGGGCTGATAGGCTAATTTCATGGGCTATGCTTGGGCCTGCTGGGTCCGACATGTCAGCTTCTCTATAAGTGCAACATGTGTATGATGGACTTTTTTTTGGCCGCGTTTGTTGTTTTCACCATGGCAACTGTGTATGGTCTTACTGGTGGGGCCCTTATGTCAGCCTCTCTGGCATGTTCTGGCTTGTGGGTCCCTGATGCAGCCTTTTATGTTCTATCTGGTGGGTCCCTGATGCAAGTATTTAAACTTTTGTTACGAACCCACCCTCAAAACAAACTCTAGGGACACTACATGCTGGTAGGTCTGTGATGTCAGCCTCTCCTTAATGCGATATTGCTAGAAGAAAAAAATGTAAATCCAAGATACGATTAAAACAAAACACCTTCAAATCAAATAAACGTAAACTGAGTGTGTTGCCACTACAACAAAAATATTTATAGAATAAATATCATTAAACTTTTATTAGTACTACAATTTATGTATTAGTCTTCTTAAAAATATTTTGGGTGTCTATGTTTATCTCTTTTAAAATATAAAAGGGTAGCGCTCCTAGCATCTCAATTTATAAAATGCCACATAATGGAGTATTTTCTAAAAAACATGGGTAGGAAGAGTTTTTTTGGAGAGGTGGGGGGGGGGGGGGTAATGCCCAAAAGGCCGAATCAAAAAGATTTTGGCTATTCTACATAGGCTGCTCTACGTGGGTTATACTCCGTAGGGCAGGCTCCATGGGCTTCATTCTCAAATTTTACTGGGATATGCTCAGCAGTCCCCTTACCCCTAAAAGGCCGAATTAATATGTTCTCGGCTATGCACCATGGGCTCCTTTCTCAAATTTCACTAGGTTGTGGTCAGTAGTCCCCTGACCCTGAAAAGACCGAATAAAAATGTTCTAGGCTAAAGAGGGGCCGAATGAGCTATGGAGTACTAGATGTCTTCTCCTAGTTAATAAAAATTGCATTGTGATGTTCTCGGCCGGATTCAAAACAAAGACCACAGAGAGGGAGGGGGAAAAACGATAATTCTTTTTGGTAGCTATTCATATCAAAATTTAGCAGTACAGAATAAGGTAGAAAAATTATCAACAGATTCGAAGTTCATATTCAGGAGCACTTGACCAATTCAGCAGCATTTCAAAAGTGACCAATTCAGCAATACAGACAAAGAATACAAATAGCAGTACAGAGAGAACCAGTTTTTGTTTCAGCTCTAAAAACCTTGTCGCGCGATCAGTTTGTCATTTTCACCAATAACACTCGACCATTGGTGTAAGAAAAACTGACGATCAAGTCTGCTTTGAGTACCTTAATTCTCACATCAATGCCTGTGTGACCCCCATATGCAACCTAAAATGCCCAAGTCTCATCTAGATTGTGACACGGACATGTATAAGGGCGTCGAGCACTCGTCTATTTCACATTCAGTAGCACATGACAGATTCAACAGCAATTTAAAGTGACCGATTCAACGGTGGCAGAAAATGTCCAAAAGAATTGACAGATTCAGCAATGCTGACATTGAAATTCAATTGATGTACAGTAATGTGGCAAAGCCAAGTTTCCAAAGGAAAGCGTGACCATGAATTTTCTCTACTCGATCTGAATAAGTCCAAGTACATATGTATTACTACAAAATAGATTAGCAGTAGCTGAACTCCATACAAAATACTTAGTAGAAGTGTAGAACTATAAGCTTACACTAAGCTAGGAACCACTACATGTCCCATCATACGTACTCGAAGAAACGAGAATGCTTCACTGTGTCAAAGTGCTGGCCGGGTTGCACCCTTGATTTCCTGCCTAGGACGCATCTCTCGTTTCATTGTCGCATGTCGGCCTCTAGGTCAGCAGCATACATATAAAATTCATATGACAAACCAGGAAGTTCGAGATCCTTAATTTCGGCAATTCCAATTACGAAGGGAATCTTCTACCAACATAAACTAGCTAATTAGTACAACATTACATACACTCACAGTAGGATCATCACAAGAGGATTAAGATGTGATATCTCACCGGTCAATCTTGCCCAACTACAGGTTTAGTAGTCTGCCAGTAAAGACGTGGCTCGGACATAAAAGACATGAGCACTTCATGCGCAGCATTGGCCGGCGACTGCCTAATCATTGTCTCGGGTGACCTCTTTACTACAACCTGATTGAAACTAGCGAACAAGACCAAAGACCAAAACCTCACCTCGTAACGCGGCAATTCGCGTGCCGCCGACCTGACCGTCCCGACGGACAGGAGCAAGTCCTTGCTATGCCCGTCAATTTGGGCGACAAACAGCTGGCCCTCCTTCCCAATGCCGATGACCTCAGCTCCGGGCGAGCCCGGTGCACGAACCGGCATAGACGTGTCCCATTTTTTAGGGTTGTATCTAGGCACTTTTGTCGAGTGGACAGATATGAGGTTCTTGAAGAACACTTTCTTGACGCCGATGAACTCGCATCCTGGCTCCGTGCAGACACACCGGCGGTAGTTGCACGTGATCTTGTGATTGTAGACGTCCTTGTAGGAGATCAAAGTCTAGAAGAGTCATTGGGGCATCTAGTACCTTTTCTATCAGTGACTTGGCGGTATAGCTCCTTGGAGCGTGCGGCCATCTAGACGGTGTTGGTAGTGTCCAGACGCTTAACTATTTCGTTGAAGAACCAAATACAATTGATAAATGCACATGAGACCAAAACCAAATGAAAAGGGTTTTATATGATGCTCAAATGCAATGTGGCATGATGACATGAGCATGATATAATTATGATGCAACAATTATATGTAGGAAGGTAGCATTTTATTATTAGACCATGTAGAATTACAAATGTTAGACAGAAGGGATGCTACATTTCTCTAGACCATGTTACCAAAAATTTCAAGTGTCAGGTAGCTAATAATCTTTGACTTCTACACATGATGATACAAAGTAGAAGGACCAAATATACACCCATACTTTATACAGTAGATGTTGATCAAATTTATATTTTTTTGTGCTTTACCAATTATAATTTTATATAGTGATGATATGTCATACGATTTACTATCTGAGCCTTCTTAAGGTGTGCTTTTTTACACAATGCAGGAGTAGTATATTTCTTTGCTTAGACATATGGTCACCTCTGTCCATGCGCTGTACATGCTGAGAGAATAAAACATTGGCAGTGAAAGAGGGCAGCAGCAAAGAGAAGTTGAAGGCGGTTCCATGTCAGAGCAAAGTTATGATGGGTTTCTGATACGAGGGACTCCTGCGGCCTTACCGTGTACACTCTACTAGTAGTAAATTTTAGGACCTATGCACGCAAAACAAAATCGTGTGTTTTCTCTCTCCTTCCCATGCTCCATCTCTCCTCCCCTTCCCCCTCGTGCACTGGTCTGGCTGATCTCTCTCCCCTCGCCACAGCATGGCGCTGCGCACGTGTGCCTTGGTACAGCGGCTCTATGTCTATAGCGTGTTCGGCAGCCGCGTGTTAGTGTGGAGTAGGGACGAGGAGGAGTACATAGGAAGGAAACCACTTTGGTCCTTGGCGGCACAAAAATTCAAACTTTTCTGGTTTTCGAAATTTTCACTTGCTTCCCAAACATCAGGAGGGAAGGTTATCCAAAAGATTGGCCAAACATTGGGAGGGAAGGAAATTTTGAACCAGTTTTGAACATTGATCACATTGAATAAATGAAAAACAAAAAACAAAAGTTTTACTCATGATGTCCTATCATGTCTTGTGCACCACGTGCCATGAAAACTGTAATCATGGGATTAGATAAGTTTTGGAAAAATAGATTCACAATATTGTCCTACCATGTGTATGGACACTATCGGGTTTATTTCAACCCGAACGACCAAGGTCATCTACAAGTAAATTGTAGGTCGCTTTGAAAGTTTTACGAAAAAGCTCTTGGAGGTACCCATTGGGGGGAAGGGTCAATTAATATATATCAGAAACCACCAAGAGTTTTGACGACAAGTTCATCTTCTTGCTAATATTTTGCATCCTAACTATTTAATGAAATTAGGTTAAACTTTGCTCACTGTTTCATGAAATTAGGTCAAACTTTGCTAACCGATTAACTTTGAACATTGACCGTTGGATCAAGACTAGAAAAGCAAAACATTGCCAACCTCTTGATCTTCTTTTCCATTCTTAACATCTAGAAAGATCCTACTGATAGTCTTTAGCACGATGAACACTAGTATGCGCAAACCTCAAAACACACAGTACTTCATTATTACTCGGTCTTGTGCCAAATGCATGGACTTGGATGGAATTTTTATTTTTTTATGAGATCCTTGATGTAACTTGTACTTTCACCGACCACTCGAGCACCTCGCTCTTACGAGAACTACCATTAGATCGGCCATTTGTAATACTTCTTATCTTTATCTTGTCACTTTTCTCTTACAATACCATATATACCACCACTACATAGTGTAGGGATTAACTTATTTTCAACATTGACCGTTGGATCTCAAGACTGGCAAATCCAAACATTGCTAACCGTTGGATCTTCTTTTCCATTATTAGCATCTATAAAGATTCTATTGATAGTCTTTAGCATGATGAACACTAGTATGCGCAAACCTCAAAACACACAGTACTTCATTACTCGGTTTCAGGGTCCTTGTGATAAATGCATGGACTTGGATGCAATTTTCATTTTTTATGAGATCCTTGATGTAAATTGTAATTCTACCCACCATGTTAACTCTCAAGAACCTCGCTCTTACGAGACCTACCATAAGATCGGCCATTCGCCGTACTTCTTATGTTATCTTTTATCTTGTCTCATATCTCTTACAATACCATACCACTACATAGTGTAGGGATTAACTTTGAACATATTAACCGTTGGATCAAGACTAGCAAATCCAAACATGGCTAACCGTTGGATCTTTTTTCCATTCTTAGCATCGAGAAAGATTTGATCTCTTGATAGTCTTTAGCATGATGAACGCTAGTATGCGCAAACCTAAAAACACAAACTCCATTGCTCAGTTTTCAGGGTCCCTGTGCTAATAAATGCATGGACTTGGGTGCAATTTTCATTTTTATGAGGTCCTTCATGTAACTTGCACTTCCACCGACCGTGTTAACTCTCAAGCACCTCTCTCCTACAAGACCTACCATTTGATGGCCATGCGTAGTACTTCTTATCTTCTCTTTATCGTGTCTTATCTCTTACAATACAATAAACAACTACATAGTGTACGAATTAACTTTGAACATTGACCGTTGGATCAAGACTAGCAAATCAAAACATTGCTAACCTTTTGATCTTCTTTTCCATTCTTAGCATCTAGAATGATTCTACTTTAGCATGATGAACGCTACTATGCGCAAACCTAAAAACACGAACTCCATTGCTCAGTTTTTAGGGTCCCTGTGCTAATCAATGCATGGACTTGGGTGCAATTTTCATTTTTATGAGGTCCTTGATGTAACTTGTACTTCCATCGACCGTGTTAACTCTCAAGCACCTCTCTCCTATGAGACCTACCATTTGATAGCCATTCGCAGTACTTCTTATCTTCTCTTTGTCGTGTCTTATCTCTTACAATACAATAAACCACTACATAGTGTACGGATTAACTTTGAACATTGACAGTTGGATCAAGACTAGCAAATCCAAACATTGCCAACCTCTTGATCTTCTTTTCCATTCTTAGCATCTAGAAAGATTCTACTTTAGCACGATGAACGCTACTATGCGTAAACCTAAAAACACAAACTCCATTGCTCAGTTTTCAGGGTCCTTCTGCTAATAAATGCTTGAACTTGGATGCAATTTTCATTTTTATGAGGTCCTTGATGTAACTTGTACTTGCACTGACCGTGTTAACTCTCAAGCACCTCTCTCCTATGAGACCTACCATTTGGTAGGCCATTCGCAGTACTTCTTATCTTCTCTTTATCATTTCTTATCTCTTACAATAAAATAAATCATTGCATAGTGTATGGATTAACTTTGAACATTGACCGTAGGATCAAGTCTAGCAAATCCAAACATTACCAAACGCTAGATCTTCTTTTCCATTGTTAGCATCTAGAAAGATTCTACTCCCTCCGACCCAAATTAGTTGACTTGGATTTGTCTAGATTCGAATGTATCTAGACTTGTTTTAGTGTTAGATACGTCTGAATCTAGATAAAACTAAGTCAACTAATTTGGGTCAGAGGTAGTACTTTAGCACGATGAATGCTAGTATGCGCAAACCTCAAAGCACAAACTCCATTGCTCAGTTTTCAAGGTCCTTGTTCCTATAAATGCATGGACTTGGATGCAATTTTCATTTTTATGAGGTCCTTAATGCAACTTGTACTTCCATCGACCGTGTTAACTCTCAAGCACCTCGCTCCTACGAGACCTACCATTAGATCGGCCATTCATAATACTTCTTATCTTATCTTTATCTTCTCTTATCTCTTACAATAGCTTACCTTCACTATGGAGTGTACAAACCATTGACCGTTTGATCAAGACTGGCAAATCCAAACATTGCTAACAACCATTGGATCTTATTTTCCATTTTTAGCATACAGAAAGATTCTACTGAAAGTCTTTAGAAGGATGAACGCTAGTATGCACAGACCTCAAAACACACACTTCATTGCTCAATTTCAGGGTCCTTGTGCTAAATGCATGGACTTGGATGTATTTTTTTACGAGGTCCTTGATGTAACATGTACTTCCATCGACCGTGTTAACTCTCGAGCACCTCACTCCTACGAGACCTAAAGTTAGATCAGCCATCCGCAGTACTTCTTATCTTATCTTTATCTTGTCTCTTATCTCTCGCAATACCATATATACCAATGCATGGTGTACGGAACAATGAATGTTTGATCAAGACAAGCAAATCCAAACATTGCTAACCATTGGATCTTCTTTTCCATTCTTAGAATCTAGAAAGATTCTACTTTAGCATGATGAACGCTAGTATGCGCAAACCTCAAAACACACACTTCATTGCTAAGTTTGAGGGTCCTTGTCCTAAATGCATGGACTTGGATGCAATTTTCATTTTTTATGAGGTCCACTTGTACTTGCTTAATAAAGAAAATCAGCATGGTGCTCACTCATGGAGCCTTACAGTGTGCTACTCCTCCTCTATGCAAGGAAAATAAATTGTATACTACTCTCTCCTTTGCTGCATCACACCCATCCTCTAGCTAATATCGCCCTTGTCCACAGTGTGGTGCTGCGCACGTGTGCCATGGTACTACGACGACTCTGTTTCTATCTTTTTTTCATAACTTTGCTCTGACATCGAATCGCTTTCAACACCTTTTTGCTGCAGCCCTCTCGGGCTGCCTTCTCTAACCCCACAATCTCTTCTATAGTAGTTTGTAATAACCTCCGCTGCAGCCCTCTTGGCATGCCTTCTCTCGGGCTGCCTACGTGTATATATTTATATATACATACCAAGTACAATATTCATTCTCTAGTGTTGTGAGTGTTGATCCTTGTAATAACCTTCCATGCGATGTTTGGGACGAAGCAAGTGAAAAAATCAACACCCGAAAAGTTTGATCCGCGACTACTTTTTTCCGCCACCCCAACCCAACGCCCAAAGTGGTTCCTTCATATGCACACTAACACAAGTAGCTGATGAACACATGATAGACAGACACATAGCCGTCGTACCAATGTTAGAGTTGAAAGAGGCATCCCGCAGAAGTTCCGCTTATAGTTCATTTTGAAGTACTCCTATAGAATCTTCAAAATGAACTAGAGTTAGGACTTTTGCGCGATCTCGGTCGCAACCCTAACTATGGCACATGTGCGGAGCGCCACACTCCGGACGAGGGAGAGATCAACTAGCAGGTGTACGCGGGGGTGCTGAGAAGATACATACTTGATTCTATTGTGTAAATTTTCATCAAATAAATAGAGTAACTAATACAATTGATTAAATTTGTGTAAAATTAGTACTCGTACTGTTGGAGGTAGAGTAGAACTTTCCAATAATGCTAATTTTCTACCAATATTCTTTATACTATATATTTAGAGTAAATCTTGGTCAAAGAAAAAACACCCAAAACAAGGATGCCTTATTATTCCTCGGGACGGAGGTAGAGTAATACTCCTACCTACTACTCTACTTCGCGCTCCTACTTATGCAAACAGTACAGTACTACTACAGTAGGACCTGTAAATAAATAATGTGTCTAGTCAAACCGACGTGATAAGACTATATTGCGCCAGGAGGTGACATGGGTAATTTATTACAAGAAAAGAAAAAACCTCTTTCAAAGAGCCATCGCATCTTCCCCATCTCCGTTTAGTTTATCCACACTTGCCGACGCCGCCTGGCCGTTTTTGGTATCCTCTCCACCGCGTTGATCACACATTTTCCTCGCCATGTTGCCCGGTGCATCTCTCCTTCCAGACCACCACCTCTCTCCTTCAAAAAAACCCAAACAGTTCTATATAGATCCGCCCTCGCCCCCAATCCTCCTCGACACGATGGTGGATCGTCTGCACAAAATTTGGAGAGGTTCGAGGGAGAGCCGGCGGTGCAGCGACTTTAACAAGGTCGGCGACGATGTCATCAACCAAATCGCTGAGCGTCTCGATGCTAAAAGTGTTGTCCGGCTGGCGGCATGCTCCAAGAAGCTACACCGCCAAGTCGTCGGCGGAGAAGGTTACAGCTGCCCGAACTACAACTGCCCGGAAGTGGTCTCCTTCAACAAACTCTATGCACACATGATCTCCTGCATCCACAGCCGATTAATCTGCACGGAGCCAGGATGCAACTGGGTCGGCAACAAATTAATGTTGTATGTGCACCTCAAATCCACCCACTTGATCGAGGTGTCCACAGTCCTCTACATCATCAAACAATGGGACCCGTCTAAGCCGGTTCCTGCAGGGTGCTCGCGGAGAACAAATGTCATCGGCATTGGGAAGACGGGCATACTGTTCATCGGCCATATTGACACGCACAGCACGGAGATTGTCCTGTCCGTCGGCCGTGTAAGGTCTGCGGCATGGGAATCGGAGGACTATGAGGTGAGGATATCATCATTGGTGGATTGTCGTGGGTTCTATCCGCTCGATTTTGATTCTGAGCTAGAGATTGGGTAGCCACTGGCACCGGCCAAAGCCACGCTGGAGGCTCTAAACCATTACCTATCAGTAGCGAGGACTTATTGTCAAGCTCCGCAATTGTTAGTCGGAGTTCCTCGTGGAGTTCCAATTGTGGATGGACGATGACATCAACCCATTGTGAGATATCACATCTTAATATTCTCCTGATGTGTGTGTATAATTGTGGTTTGGAAAAAACACATGCAATGTCACTCCAGCATGTGTCCAAGCATGTCCATGAACCCTAGCAACATGCTAGGATTCAACTGCCACATGTAGTGGAGCACCATATTGAAAGATGTTGCATACCCACACCCACCTGGATGTTTGTGTGTGTGTCATTGTGGTTTGTAAAAGAACACATGCAATATCACTCAAGCATGTGTCCAACCAGGTCCATGAACCCTCGCACCATGTTGGGATTCAACTTCCACATGAAGGGGAGCACCATTTTGAAAGATGTTGCATCACTACACCCACCTAGATGTGTGTGTGTATCATTGTGGTTTGGAAAAGAACACATGTCATGTCACTCCAGCATGTGTCCAACCATGTCCAGGAACCCTAGCAACATGTTGGGATAAAACTGCCACATGCAGTTGAGTAGCAGTTTAAAAGATGTTGCATACCCACACCCAGCTGGATGTTCGTGTGTGTGTCATCGTGGTTTGGAAAGGAACACATGCAATGTCACTCTAGCATGTGTCCAACCATATCCATGAACCCTAGCAAAATGCTAGGATTCAACTTCCACATAAAGTGGAGCACCAGTTTGAAATATGTTGCATCACCACACCCACCTTGATGTGTGTGTGTGTGTATAATTGTGGTTTGGAAAAGAACACATGCCATGTCACTGCAGCATGTGTCCAACCATGCCCAGGATCCCTAGCTACATGCAGTAGAGCACCATTTTCAAACATGTGAATACCCACACCCACTTGGATGTTCGTGTGTGTGTGTGTTATTGTGGTTTGGATAAGAACACATGCACTGCAGCATGTGTCCAACCATGTCCATAAACCCTAGCAACATGGTGGGATTCAACTGCCACATGCAGTGGAGCACCAGTTTGAAAGATGTTGCATCACCACACCCTCCTGGATGTGTGTGTGTGTCATTGTGGTTTGGAAAATAACATATGTAATGTCACTCCAGCATGTGTCCAACCATGTCCAGGAACCCTACAAACATGCTGGGATTCAACTGCCACATGCAGTGGAGCACTAATTTGAAAGATGTTGCATCACGACACGCACTCGATGTGTGTGTGTGTGTGTCATTGTGGTTTGGAAAAGAACACATGCAATGTCACTCCAGCATGTGTCCAGCCATGTCCATGAACCCTAGCGACATGTTGGGATTCAACTACCACATGGAGTGGAGCACTAGTTTGAAAGATGTTGCATCACCAAACCCAGCTGGATGTGTGTGTACATTTTTGGTTTGGAAAAGAACACACGCAATGTCACTCCAGCATATGTCCAACCATGTCCAGGAACCCTAGCAACATGATGGGATTCAACTGCCACATGAAGTGGAGCACTAGTTTGAAAAATGTTGCATCACCACACCCACCTGGATGTGTGTGTGTATAATTGTGGTTTGGAAAAGAATAGATGCAGTGTCACTCCAGCATGTGTCTAACCATGTACAGGAACACTAGCAACATACTGGGATTCAACTGCCACTTCTAGTGGAGCACCAGTTTGAAATATGTTGCATCACCACACCCACCTAGATGTGTGTGTATCATTGTGGTTTTGAAAAGAACACATGCTATGTCACTCCGGCATGTGTCCAACCATGTCCATCAAACCAAGCAACATGCTGGGATTCAACTGCCACATGTTGTGGATCACTAGTTTGAAAGATGTTGCGTCACCACACCCACATGGATGAGTGTGTGTATCATTGTGGTTTGGAAAAGAACACATACAATGTCACTCCATCATGTGTCCAACCATGTCCAGGAACCCAGCAACATGCTGGGATTCAACTACGACATTTAGGGGAGCACCATTTTGAAAGATGTTGCATCACCATACCCACCTGGATGTGTGTGTATCATTGTGGTTTGGAAAAGAACACATGCCATGTCACTCCAGCATGTGTCCAACCATGTCCAGGAACTCTAGCAACATGCTGGGTTTCAATTGCCACAGGCAATGGAGCACTAGTTTGAAAGATGTTGCATCACCACACCCACCTGGATGTGTGTGTGTTTCATTGTCTTTTGGAAATGAACAATTTTCTAACAATTGCAATGTTACTTGCCTAGTCTATATATTGCTACTTCCTACATATAATTAATTGCATCATCGTTATATCATGCTTATGTCACCATGCCACATTGCATTTGAGGATCATATTAAAACCCTTTTCATTTGGTTCTTCTTCTTATATCACATTGCCTTATTGATTCTTTTTGCTTCTTGATATCTCGTAGTTGCTTTTTGATATATTGCTTCATGCCCAAATTGAGTTGAGGGCATATCTCTTCCTTTTCCTTTTCCATCACTAACATGTCATTCTATCTTGTCCATGCGAGCTTCTCTTTAATTTTCACCATATGAAAACAAGTGGGTTTCTTTATTTTGCTTTATGGTTTTAAAATCAAGCCCATTTGGATTTGTGTGGATCCTATCTTATCTTGTCAATCTATCTTCTACATGCTAGGGCTTGCCTTATTCTATTTATCTATGCATGGGATCATCTCCCTCTATTCTATCCAATGCAATATAATTATATTCCATGCTCACATGAAAGGATACCATATGTGTGCTTTTGTTCTTGTTTTAAAATTCCATGTGAGTTTATTTCTATTTGATGTGTGTTTAAATCCTTCTCTCTAAACCACCAAACCCTACATCACATGTGTGTGTAATACATACACATACACTTCCCAATCCTAGCCAACCATGTGTGCATACAATCTCACACACACACTCTATCTACACCCATACATCCCTAAACTACAACCTTCTCTCTATCTTGGAATAGCTAAGATAGCTACCAACCATCTGTTGTAACTAATTAAAGCCCAGCTGGCTCTTGGTGCACCGATCGGTGGACCAGCCGTAGACCCAAACACCTGTGCTCCTCTCTGAACCAAAACTTGCCATGTCTCTGTTCCAGCCGCACCTGGTGGCCACCAAACGTCCATCACTGTTTTTCTTCATGCTTCACGTGCTAGCACCAGCCGAGCGTCTCGCTCGTGGTCCCTCTCCCCTCGTCTGCATAAAGCTAAGCAGAGCAACCGCAGCTGGCAACCCCATCCACCCCAACCACTCTAGATCGAGATCGTCTTCCTCCCTATTTCTTCTCCAAGCCAAAAGCATAGCTGCCATGACCACTCCTACCTAGCTATGTCTGACTCCGTTGCCGTCCTGCCATCTTCGTCGCCGTGCCTCGTACCAGGAGCTGTGCAAGGGCATCCAAAGGTCGTTCAGTACCGGCGCGAGGAGGAGAAGGGCAGTGGCGTCATCCCGCCGCTATCCGGGTGCAGCCGCCGCCGTGCCGCGGTAACTTGTCGCTGTCGCTGCACCAACGCCCTTATCCTTCTCTGGCAGAGAACCTCGCCACTGACCTTCCCACGGTGAGCAACTCACCCTCCCCTGCACTCCTTCCCCTTGCATGTCGCCGCGGTCGTCGCATCTTGCCGCCACAGCGCGCACGACAGCACCCAGATGCGCAGCACGCACGCCGCGCGCTGGTCTCCGGCCCCGTGAACCTCTCTGTCACCGCTATTCCCGGATGTTTTCCCGCCTACCTGGTTCATCTCGGACGCTACCCTGCACATCCCTGTGATGAGGGTCCTGCCCTCTTTGTAGAACACCAGGCCACACTCAGATCCATGCGCCGTAGCTCTCGGAACCGACCTTCGAAGTCGGGTCTTTATCTGTGTTGACGCTGTTGGTTTTTTTCTGTCAGTTTAGATCGTGTTTCTTCCCTCTGTTCATCACTGATTCTAGACCAGCTCAGCAACCTACAGCGAATCTACTCAAACGATGCTGACCACGGTACTCCTAGCTCCACTCCAGTTTAAACCTAACCCAAAACGGCGGTACAGATCTCTCCCAATTCTCCTCGAAAGTCAGGCAAAACTCGTTGTTGTTGACCGAACAAAAATTCAGTTATTAGCCACGCGATGCACTCTCTGTTCCTCACACGACACCGTCCTTTCGAGTTCATAACCAGAACAAGTGTTCACGGTTCTTTGTTCTAGGATATCCCATATATCCATAGCAATAAACGACACCCTCGAATTGGTATCTGAAATCTCTCGGAATCTTCCTCGCAAGATCAGAAGAATTCATTGTAATCTGCAGCATTTTCCGTCAGTTTGTCAGTACGTCACAGAGCATTGTTTTTCTGCTGTCGTTTCCGTATTTTTCCCAACCTCCTCGGTCGACCTTCGGCTCAACTCTTCTCGACGCGAAAACTTTCGTTCAAAATAGCGCTCTGTATTGCTCGAAAACATCTTGTGAAGTCTGGCCTTTTCCACTGCTCGAGCTGTCGAGTCTCAGACATATTTCTCGTCAGTTAACACCCGCTTTTCCTCCTCTGTTGGCTAATTTTGCCCTGTCAATTCGGTTCATCTCCGGAGCATCCTTTCGCTTCAATTTGATCCCCGATGAACTGGCTTTGTAACGCATCAACTCTTGTACGAAACGGAGCAGCAGCCATATCACAATCTTTCGGCAAAGTTCAGCCGAGCTAGCTGATTTTGCAATGTTATTATTCAGTTTTCGTTTCAGACTTCAATCGTGATCTTGTCAATTTTACAGAGACCACCCTAAGCTTCCGGATTAAATTCGTACTCTCTTTTTGTAATACTAAAATCTAATTTTCACTGGAGCCCTTCTCTATCAAAGGAATCCCTAGACTTTTTTTTCAAGATAAGTCAACACAATTCAAATTCAAATAGAAGTCAAACGTAGTCAACATTTCCAAATAAATACGAAACTAGAAATCCTTTCAAATTGAAAAGTGTTTAAAAACTTAATATATATTTCAGATATTTTTTTTTGAAAAATAATTATGCAAGTATTCCAACTATTAACAATTTTGCCATTTTCTATATAAAATGCAATAAAACATATCTTTTAATCCTTGACTCGGAATTCGACAAATAATATGTCTAAATCGATCATCGCGACGAGCCCGTTCTAACTATGCATTCCATGTTATGAATTGAAGCATGCATCTATAAATATTAAGTATGCAGCAATGTTTACGGGAGTAAAACATGACTAAAAACTTAATAAAATGTTTTGTTCTTGTACCCCACACCTCACCCATGCCATTCTATATTATGCCATATAAATTGTGCATCAATCAATCATGGCACACTTGTTTGCTTGTTGCATATTATTTATATGATTGAGCAATATATTTATTTTGTCCCCTTGTGTGTTTGGTTTTTATCCGGATAGACACTTCAGGAGTATTATCCAGATCCTTCTTATTCGGCAACAGAACTACCAGGCAAGCAATTCCCCATGCTTGCATACATATAGTACCTATGCTTCTATCTTGCTCTTGCATCATTGTAACATTCCAGCATTATAGATTAGAAATAAGCTGAACACAGGTTTGTGCATTGCATTCATGCATAGAAAATCCGAATGATTTTCGCGCATTTAAATAGAAACTTGTCGAAGTGATTGAAGCTTCTCTTAACTTGGTGGAACTGAAGTAGATCATCAAGTTGACTGCAATATGTTTCAATATGACCTTTGCTAAAAACCTTATTTTGGGTAATATAATTTGATCTACGAGTAGATCAAAGGTAATAAAACTAAGTCACAACACACTACTTAATAAGGAGTACTTGATCTTCTAGAGACCATTACATGGTATTCCATACAACAACTCAAGGATGAATACTTAATATTCCAAAGCTGATATCAAGGTATTATCTACCACAAATCCTGAATACGAAGTTAAGTATATAACTTAAGTAAAGAAACTCTATAACTAAATCTAGAAACATTTGTTTACTATAGTTATTCCTACCATGAGCATAATAGTAGTTCTTAAACATTAACTCTTGTCACAAATAGGGTAGAAAGGGAAAGAGTGTTAAGACCATTCATCTCATATCTTCGTTGCCATATTAATATATGACAATCCTATTTAATCAAGTCTTAGTGTCCATTGATCATCAATGTGTGTGATCAATTCCTGACCTAGAACTTATTGACTCATAGCCTTTGACCTATTATATTAACCTTCCAAAGGCCTTAAAGTAAATTAATAAGAAGAATTAACTAGATATGGTAGAGTGTGCCATCATCAATGGAATGAGATCCTTAGTGGTGATCAAACCATTTGGTATTAGAGGAGTTAGCTCACTCATGAGTTAACTAGAAGCAGTACCTAAACCCAAGAGTTAAGCTAGTAATTGAGGATCCATGAGAAAGCTAGTAGTAGTTGTGTATCTAATAATAATCTTATTAAGTCAAGTGGGTATAAACTTCAAGTAAGTTTCCTTAGCAATATAAGCCTATAGAGAGAACAATACAAGTTTACTACCTAGTGGATAATAGATCTTGATCAGACAATTAGAAGCCTAATCTTAGTTTGATCAAATGATGGTGGTCATTATTCTCAAGTCACTTGAGATTAGATGACTAGGTGTTGAAGAAGACTTGTGAGTATACCAAATTAGGTAAAGCCTAGTAAGCTGAATCATCTAGCTTGAACATGAGAAGTCAAGCTAGAGTATGATGAAGTATATAACATGAATATATGGAGTAGTTGGAGGAAGAGTAGATTAATCAAGGTAATACAAGGACAAACTTGTATTATGGGGAGTAGTACCATACCCATTCCAAGGGATTGGTATCACATGTAATATAGAGAGAACTATAATCTTGTAAGCCTTGGAAGAAGTTGCAAGATGGATTTTAGGGAGTTAATAGATGGAGTTAGTAGTAGCTACATTGATAGGTGCATCAATGGTAGTTAATTCAGAGGAGTTGTGTACTACGAGAAGAATGAAGGGGAAATGTTGAAGTAGCATGACCATGTCATCATATAATGATGGATATGGTGGAGTCAGATGATTGTCTTATTCAGGAAGATGTGATCTTTGTGAATAAGATAAGAAAGATATATAGAGTATATTTAGGAAAGGAATTCCTTATCTCAAGATAAGCTTAGTAAAGTATTGAGGTAAGAATTCTTTAGAAATCTTTAGCTAGCTATACATGTAGCCATGACAATACCCATATCTACTACATTAATCAAAACCCTAGAATCAAATGGATAGTGAAACCATTTCCTATTCCTAGGTAACCATTAAACAATACCTCTTGGACAATTAAAGGTTCCAAGAGATGATTAGAGAACCATATGAGTGTTTATAGAAGAAAGCATTGTCCATCTGATTGTCTTAAACTCTAATAAGAACCTAATCTCATTGCATCATCAAGATCACATTAGGAAAGTGTTATGTGGTAATTTTAAACTCTACAAATCAAGTAGAATTGGATTTGGTGAAATCACCAATTAGGGAGAACCTTGGGATTCAAATCATCATCTAATGTGGTAGTTAAACCAATCAGGGAGAACCTTGGGATTATAAACTCAAGATTTAAACCAACATCTAATGTGGTAGTTAAAAGAGGTTAAATATATATTCCATGCCTAGCACTCACTATCATAAATTAGTAGCTTCTTAAACCACTACTAATACCTTATTTTAGTGGTAATACAAATCATTTCTATAAGATTTTCTGATCGGAAGTAAACCCTAAAACCCTAACTTATATTTACTTTAATAAATAAAAGAACCTTCATATAATAACATATTTTGAATACACAACAAGAAATCTAGAGGAATGGGTTATAATTAACCTCTATCATATATCAACGTCTCACAAAATTTCTGGACATTTTAAAACTTTTGTAGCAATCAAATTGGAAAGAAAATGGTAAAACCAAATAAAGAAAAGAAGTAGAAACATAAAAAATATAGAGTAAACTAAATCTGGCTCGAGGCTCATTTCCTCTCTGCCTATCTACTGCCCCACTGGCCCAACAGCAGCCCAACACCATCCCAGGTCATTTCCAGTTCTCTGACTAACGAGTAGGACCAAAGGCAGGACCATGGGTTAGATTCCAAAAAACTTAGGGGGTTTTCTGCAAAAACAACCATCGTCGTCATCCTCATGCACACAGCCACCTACGTGGTGGTGCTCGATGCCGTTTGCCAGTGTCAGCAAAATTCGACCGCTGTGATGCTCGCCCCGCCCCTGAGAGGTGTAGATAAGATCGCCACATCCTCCTCTACCTTCTCATACCAATCTTATCTGCTCTCTCGCTCTCTACCACTATCCCTATTCCTCACCCGAAACCCTAGCTCGTCGGAGTTCGTCGTTCCGGCCATGTCCGACCACCCCTCGCCTCGCTGAAGCCACCGCTAGAAGCACCGTCGTGGTCCTGTTCGTCTAGGACCAAGCCCGGGAGCTGGCGCGCTGTGAATCAGGAGGAATCGAGCGTTCCCTTCTGTCGGCCGCCGTGACCATCTCCATCGATTCGTCATCGTCTGACCACCTCACGCCTCCTCGACCTCTACATCACCTTCAGGGTTAGTCTGTCGTTCTCTGGAACCTCTCCAGTCTCTTTCACGAGCTCCGTATCGCCGTGGCGCCGTAGTTCACTGTCCGCCGCCACAGTAGGTGGTCACCGGAGTAGCTCCGGTGACCAAAAGTGGACGGCGCCACCACTATTAGGTTCGCTTTGGACTGCTCTATCACATAGCAACCTTAGTTCTGCTCCGTGAGCTCCAGATCGACCGATCCTTGCTCGATAGTGAGCTCTGGCTAGCACTGACGTCACCATATCATCACGCTTACGTCACCCTAGCTTAGTCAGTAGGTTTGAATAGGTACACGCTCACGTGGCATGCTGACATGGCCCCGGGCCCGCTTGTCATTGGGCCTGGGTAGAAATATGATTAGTAATAGAAGTGGTTTGTCTGGTTTTCGCCAACATGGTATGTCAACGTGTCTCCAACCCCACTAGTCAGTGTCTCTGGCTAGGAATAGTCTTACTGTATAAAGTTTAGATATTAATATAATTTCCAGAAATTTAATAAAAGGATTAAGTCTTGTTACTTCTATATCTTTTGTTTTATAATTCATAAAAATGTATATAATCTATCAAAATGCTTAGAAAAATAAAATATATAATTAAATTTATTATAAAACATTGTTATGTTAACTATTTAAATAATTCTTATTTAATAAAGATTTTATAAGTGATAATACTTTGAAAAATCATATTTTAATATTGGTAAATAAGACAAATATAAATAATATACTAAAATTCTTGGAAAAATAAGAGCTAAAATGTAAAATCATAAACTTTAAATATTACATCACTTAACTAATATTTATTATTTATTTAGTATTTAAAAAATTGATAAAACTTGTAAAAATCATATCTTATTATTTGAAAATCACAAAAATACTTATAATAACCCAATATGATCACAAAAATAAATTCTTCACATCAAAAATTTAAAATTTAACTTTTCAAGTAAAATAAAAGGTCAAGGTCTGATAAATCTTATTGAAACCCTTCTCTTTTATTTTATTTCCTTTAAAAAATATAAATATTTACTATTGCTTTTACCATTATTTGTTTAAAGTCTAAAAGTGTAATAATAAGAGCAAGTTATGTTCAAATCTCCAACCAATTTAAGTTGTACTTACTAAACTACCATTTAAAATTAAGTAAGTTTTACTCTCCACCATTTTTATTAATTATAAAATTATCAAGGTTTGAGTAATAATTCTTTTACAAGTTTGGGAATTCACTTTCAAGACTAAGGAAAGTCTGTAAATGTTAAACACGATACCATTCCCATGTTTATAGAGATAAGTGTTAGTCCTAAATTAAGAAAGTAAGTTCTATTCACTTATAACTTTAATAAACACCACCTCATCCAAGTAATCATACTTAAATTCTAACTTTGTGGAATGTTAAGAAGTAAACCATCTACAATGTGATACCTTATTCCACACATGCAAATCTCTACCACCTATCCTATGCTTGTTGAATGTAGTAATGTTTTCCTCTCTAATAAACTTAGCTAATTAGAAAAACTTAAAGTGTTAACTTTAAGTTTAAATACTTTTACTTTGTAAAGTAATATTTTCCTCAAAAGTTAATCTTTCAGGAAACATTCAAAGTAATTCTTAAACACTTTTTTAAAATCTCTAATTGATTCTTAATCTTGTTTAAGAAATATTTAGATAACATGCTCAATTGAATGCTTTAGTATTGTATACTATTTGTTGTAATTACTTATTGTTTCACACACTCTCACAAGCCATAATAAGAAACACAAGTGGGAACTGATATAAAAGTGCAACTACGTTCCTAAGAACTCATCACAAACTTCAAACCCTAGATAAAATATGATTAGTCTGGGGATTCACGTTTATCAAATTGCATTACGTTACTTATGCATAATTACATCCTGTTTTTTAAACATTGGTCCTTACCGGACCAATGATGCTACTTTTAGAATCTGGATCTTCTAATGTCTTGAAAACCATGAGCGCATAATCTTGCAATCACAAAAGGCAAGTTCATCACTTGCTCATGTCCTTTGGTTATTTTATATCAAATGTTGTCACCACCTGCATTTCAAAAAGGACAGAAAATACTATTTTCATAATAATATGATTATGTATGATTTACCAAGTGGTAATAATCTATTGATACAGTTCTGGTGGTAAAGGAACATAATATTTAGGACTTAACAACCAATGTCGATAGTGATTCTAGCGCCGTATATTATGCGTTAACCATGAGATTTGGAATGGGACCGAGAAGTCAGTTGTATCTTCTTCCTTTCATATGGAGGCAGATGACCTTATCATGACGTTGTGATTCCTTGTGTGGATCCAGCATATGGGTGGGCACCCTTAGGCCCCACGAGTTTGGTGTCTAGATTATCTATGAGTGGCTGTCGGAGGTATAGTCGGACCTTTATGGAGCTTGCCAGGGGCATCACCAGCTTGTAGAGTCTTCGGGAACGTACCAGGGTTGTAGCTTGCCCGAAAGGGGGCTTAACGGAGGTGTAGTCAGCCCCGGAGGATCGTGCAGACATATGGGGTCGTGGAGAGGGCAGTGATT
Source organism: Avena eriantha (assembly GCA_910589775.1). Taxonomy (NCBI): domain Eukaryota; kingdom Viridiplantae; phylum Streptophyta; class Magnoliopsida; order Poales; family Poaceae; genus Avena; species Avena eriantha. The sequence goes on from OU342740.1 coordinate 124,063,974, forward strand.
GGCTTGGGTCACCTACTAGGCCCCACATCAAGGAATTGTGGATGGGAAAGATCGCCCGGTTGTGCAACAATGGGTTGATCTCTCATGGGTAAAGCAACTTACCTCTATAGAGTGTAAGAATTGTGACATGTTACTCCCTGTTCCGGGAAGGAGCTACGAACGCAGCAAGAAAGGAACACCATGAAGGTTCTGGTCAACCTACGAAGGCTATCCGACATAGTTTTCAGAATAAAAACAACCTTTGAAGAAATGTTTACGAAACATGCATTGCCTATGACCTATGGTATGTGGTTGTATAGATAGTGCATCATACACTCCTTTTTAGTGAACTTGCTAAGTACGCCCGTACTCAACCGTACCTTCTTAACCCTTGCTAGATTCTAAGCCATTGAAGATGACATCAACATCAATCTCTGCTCAAGAAACCATCATCAACAGCTGAAGTTCTTCAATGAAGTCAATCAAGTCAACATATACACCAACCATAGTGAAGAAAAAGTTCTTAAGTAGATAGGCATAGATTCTCTAGCCATAAAACCTACTTTTGTAGAGCATTGCAATAGCAGCAATGGCAAGTCTGATAGTTCAGATGCTAGTCTTAGTCTCTAGATAGTTCTGAGTTGTTACTTCTGGTTCTCCTTTGTAAGAAGTTTTGTCTCTCTCTTTAACCTAGAGTGTTCTTTGGATCTTTTGTAAAGCGTCGAGTTGTAACCTTTAGTCATGTCTTGGACCTGCTGTGTTTCTAGTGTACCGCTCTGAGGGATGTAATACTAGTGAATAGTGTTTCATTGGTCTTATGTCAATGACTATAGTGTACTACATCATGCAGTGGTATGCTGGGTCACCGCAACTAGTATCAGAGCATATTCTTTGACCTTAGGTTGGTAAACCTAGTAAATGGGTAGAACATGTAGGAAGGATGTTAGCAACCGTAAAGAGTTCTCTAGAAATATGATGGATATTTAATTGGGAATAAGCTCGTCATGTTGCTAGTGCGATGATTCTTTATTATGTAAGATAACTGAGTACAATGAGTTTTAACTCAAGATGACTGATGATAATTTCTTATCTACAGTACAAGAATGGCACCTAGGTATCCACCTCGGAATGTTCAAGTGTTGAAGAAGACCTTAGATGATTATAAAGATGCATGGACAATCACTCCAAGACAACTTCTATGGAGTCTGGATTGTGAGTCTCGACTTCTGGTCAAGGTTTACAGTTTCTATGATGGACGGATATTGGCCAAGTACCGTATTGTCAACATCCATATTTTTAATCCGAGATGTCTGTTATGCCATACATCGAAATCCCAGGATTACCATTTTTGCGAGACATAACAGATTGGATATCTCAGTACATGCGGCGACCACGGGGCTCACCCGGAATTACCAAATTATGCCAACCACCACGATCCCATGATCAGTGCATCATGGAGCATAACCGACATGATATCAAAGTATACACATCCATTATAGTATGATACAATAAGTCTTATAATAATTGTCTTATAACCTTGCCTTCATGGGCACAAATAGATAGTAGCAGCGGTACTAAATAACGTGGAGGACCCGAGTCAAGCCATAGCCCGATAGGTGCCTGACTCGGAGAGACGACCTAGTTCGCGAAGTCGTCATCGTACCCTCCATTGTCCTCTTCATCCTGCTCATACTCGTGCCAAGTTGATAGCCAGGGAACATTGCTAGTGAGTACTTTGAATGTACTCGCAAACCACCATACAGAGAAGTACAAGAGTATGCAATATGGCTGTGGATAGGAAGGCTCCAATGAGGCTATGTGAGATATCTTATAGAACTATATTCTCAACTCTACCCCTTGTTGATTTCAAGGGCCCTTTTTGGGTAAAAATAGTTAGTAAAACTTGAAAATGCTAGGCTGGGGTCCACCTTGTTATTCACCTCTACTGTGATCATCCCATGACCAGTACTTCATCTAGGTCCGACCATTCCATGGCCCATCCTCCTTGCCCTTCGACCATCCCATGGTCGAATCTCTTTTTATAAAACCTTTTTAGAAAACAAAGCCAGCACCGCTACGCAACAACGTTTCCAACCGTCCATGACCACGGACACGGCTATTCGAATAGATTCACGCTCTGCAGAGGTTGTCCACTTTACCCACAAGATCCGATACATCCGCCGCGAACGGTCGCGGATCGTTATACATCAGTATGCGGGTTTCGGATAACCGGACAAGACCTTCCGAATAGTCCCCTCTTAACACCAGCACCTACCCTATGGGTGTTATTCCCCTCAAAACTGGGACGTTGGGCGAGGACCAACCAGAGCGCCTTTTTCCACTCCTCGAGAGTGTGCACTTTCAATGAAGGGCCCATAGTAACGTGTGGAGGCCTGCCGACCCTTTGTTCCTTCTCTAGGTCCCACCTTTATCGGAGGAGGCCCACCCTCCAGGGATCCCTGATCCCCTGTAGTAGTTGCGAGGCACCAGTATCAGAGATAACCACTTTCGGGTTAAGCCCCTTCCCATATAGGAGTAGTGTAATTGCAGGGGGTAGTTGTTCGGGCAAAACTACATAGAACCAGGTGCGTTTTTGAAAAATCATTTTTTCCTCCATCTTCGATTTTTGGTGCCTCCACCAATGGCATGAATACCAAAACATTTTTAAAGAATCCTCGACAAGTCCCACTTGCCTAGGATTTCTGTCAAGAACTTTTTATAAAACCATCCTTGCCTTCGGATTCCCAACCTAGTTTTTTTTGTTGGGCTAAATTGGGGTTTCCAAGGGTTTGTGGTATATTAGACCACCTGAGCTACTAGGCTAAGAGTAGGAGGTCTAAGGGGGAGTACTTAGACAATACCATGGGCATGAGTTTGGTGGAGCCAAACTAATACCATAATAATAATATAGCGAGTAAAACCAATGCAATAGTAGTATAAGTAAAACAGAGTGCATGGAAATAAGGATGGGACAAGTCTCATGAACTTGTAGGTGGCTTGCCTTGGTTGGCAGCTTGTTCTTGGTCCACTTCTTCAAAATCCTCTCAATTACCTTCCTCAAATTCGTCCTTGTTCATATCTATCGCCGAAAAGGGAAATTATAAGAAAACCACTATACCAAGCATCACCCAAGGCACAAACAATGAAATCAGTACAGAACAAATATCACAACTGAACCAATCCAACCACATGGCAGTAGCTATTGAATCTAGCAATCCTAGGCCATTGAAAACAATCAAAAAGGTTTCATTAAGCTTAAATGGTGGTTTTTGTGGTTAAGACTAGATTAGCACTCAAGTAGTTATTTCAACCAATACTAAGTGATGGAAGTGGCCACAAAATACATGTCTGAGTAGCTACAAAGACAACCTAGCTAACCCCACTGGTTCCACCCTTTTAACAAAAAGGGGTTGATTTTTAATAAATAAAATACTAGAAACAGAGCAGAAACTTATGCTAAAATCACCAGGGCAAAACTACAGAGCCAAAATTTAAGCCCTTCCATGAAATACTAGAATGAGCAGAGGCCTAACCCTGGGAGTTGGTTTCACCCCAAAATTAGCTTAACAACTACCTCTGGAAAATAAACAAAAACCCTCTATTCATAACTTACAAAAATAAGAACAGAGGCCTCATATACCCAAAAAGGATGATTCCAGTTTGGCACAGAAGGCAATTGCAAGGGAAATGCTTAGGACTTGGTTTCACATTTTTCTGAGCTTTAGAAGTGAAACTATGAATTTATTACTCTAAATAGACACTATCTACCATAGAAATTCTCAGTAAAAATGTGGACAAGCTTTGGACTAGCTACCAAGGACATGCACTAGGGAATTACCAGAGCTAGTCTACAAAATTGGAATCAAGCCAGAAAACTACACAGATTTTATTTAGTGGAATTAAAGCTACAGAACAAGTTTCTGGGAAATTAAAAAGTCCTAAAAAGAAAAGAACAGGGGTAGTGCATAGGCTGGGTTGCGGCCCGCTACGGAGCTGGGCCGGCCCGCGAGCAGGGTGGCCTGCGCGGGGTGCTGGAGATTCAAATCCCGCAGCGGGGCCCGCGCGTCATAGGCACAGCGAGGCGAAGGGGTATCTGGAGATGCTGGCCGTTGGATTAAAATCCAGATCGACGGCCCGCAGCGCGTCATCTCCCCGGATCGAGAACTCCGGCGAGCTAACCCTAGCTGGCACGGGCGGGTCTCAGGGTGGCTCACCTAGGGACGGAGAGGGGTCGGTGACGGCGTGGTTCGAAGCGGCTGAGGGAGGGGCATCAAACGAGGTGCGGCACGGCAGCTCCGGTCGTCGGGATGCGTCGCGACAGCAGCGGCGCGGCTTGGGACCGTCGGCTTCCATGCAGCTCCGGCATGCCTGCCGACAAGAAAAGCCAGGGGAGAGGGCGATTAGGTCCGGTTTAGGGAGAGGAGTGCAGTGGGAGGGGTGCATGGGGGAGAGGTAGAGCTGGGAGGGAAGAACCTTCCCGTTCGTCGTCGGCACCGAGGCGGGGTGGAACGACAGAGAGAGAGGGAGAGAGCTAGAGGCTCTGCCTCTGCTCTGGGGTGGTGCTGGGGAGCGATGGGGTGGAAATGAGGAGCGGGAGGAGCGCGTGAGAGGTAGGAGAGCATTTAAAGGGGCAGGGCCAGAGGTGGTGCACCGGGTGCATGGCGAGGTGGTGGGGGTCGCGCTGGGAGCTAGGGATTGGCCAGGAGGGGTGGTGGCGATGCCGTGGGAGTGGCCTGGGGACGGTCTTACCCTCGGGGGCTGGCTGGGCCTACTGGACAGAGAGAGAGGGCGGCCGATGCGCGGTGCAGGGAAGCTGTTCGACGAGACAACATGGAGCGGCAGCGTGCTGTCCACGCGGCTAGGGCCTGGGAGGAGTAGGAGGGTAGGGCACCGTAGGGTGGAGGGGAGGGAGTGGTCACGTCCGGGCGGAGGTGGCGTCAAGACATACCGAGCGAGTGAGGGAAACGGCATGGCGAGCGCGGCGCTCTACCGACGTGGCCGGCGCGGGTTGGGGGTGATCGGGGTCGCGGGTGAGGGAGTGGGAGGTGGAAGTAGGGCGACGGGGCTACCTTCTGTCCCTCGAGGGATTTTTGCACCGCGAGAAGGGAGGGAGCGAGTGGGCCAGGGGTGCTCTGCTGAGGTGGACGCCGGTGGATGGGGGTGGCTGGGCGCGCGGGAGAGGGAGTGGAAAGGGTGGAGGGGAGCGCCTAGGGAGAGGAGCTGTCCGCGGTGGGGCCAGATGGGACAGGAGAGAGGGATTGCTGGTTCTCGAGGTGGCAAGGATCTGGCGATGATCTCTCGTGTCCCTCCTCGTTGAAGTGTGCCAGAGCGCGCGTGAGGGCTGGAGGTGGTGCACGGTGGGAGTTGGGGTGGTGCAGTAGTGTGCCAAGGACAGGGTTTTGGGGTGATCTAGATTAGTGTTAGTGAGGTGGCCACTCTAGGGGCTTGCCATTTCAGGTTAGCGCCACAAATGGCAGAGGGAAGGGTTCAGGGTGGTAGAGGGTGACTTGGTGATCAAGCTTAGGCTATGGTTGATCCTTGGATCACAGTCAGGTGCTCACCAGGGCCAACCAAACTTGGCATAAAAATAAGGTGGTAATTCCTTATGTGATCACTAGAGAGGAAAGTACCTACATGCAAGAGGCTAGGGCTAGGGGTTTTACCAAGACTAAGGGGTGGTTCACAGGTACTGGTGGCCTAGTACCACTCGGTACACTTGCATGGTAGGGGAGATGAAGAATTACCCAAACTATGGCTCCAAAGTTGGAGGAAAATTAGTTTTTCCAAGACTTAGCCAATTTAATGGAGGGTGAATCCTTGGTGGTCAAACAAGCATGTAGATTAGCAAAGAAGATTACTAAAACAACACAAGTGATCAAACAATTCTAGATAAGCTAGGCATATAAGAAAACAAGTAGAAAAGTTTTACTTCCCCCTACTTTCTAGCTTCCCAACCCTCAACAAACATGGATGTAGAAAAATGGGATGTTACAGTACATCATCCAATACAAACCATAATAAGGTCTTACACAAATAAAGTATCACATGATCCAGTCTTAGTACAAACAAGTAGTGGAATAATAAGCGTAGCGGTGGGCTCCATCTTCAGTGTCACGGGCAATGCTGACAATGGGAGACAGTCCTAGTTGTCGTAGCCATCCTGCTGTACTTCTTCTGGATAGTCCTCTTCATAGTATGGCCACGGGAATAGCTAGGGACAAAGCCATGAGTACTCTTTAAGTACTCGCAAACTATCACTAACGAGTAAGGTAGTTCTAGTAGGAATGCTAAGTTCTAAGTTTATTTGTAAAGTTAAGTTTGAAACCTAAGTTGAGTTCTGAAACAAAGAAAGAGAAAATAAAGTTCTAAATCACTTAAGTTGGGAACTTAGTTTTCATAGTCACAACCCTATTGTGGTCAAGTCATGTCACAATTCAATTCATAAGTCATTTTGAAAACATCTAACAACGGAACAGTATGGCCACTCCAACTGTCCATGACCGCAGACGCGGCTATTTGAATAGTTTGACACTCTGTAGAGGTGGTACAATTTCACCACAAAATTCGATACATCCCTTAGGGATAGCCCTGAATCATCATACTTAGTATGCGGATAATCCATCATTACCTTTCAATTACACACTCTAGTATAGGAACCTCCCCTATGAGCTTGGCCTCCCAGCCATGGCGATCTGCCACCCTGGCACTACATAGGTGGACAATATTGAGAGGTAGGCTTAGCTCAAACCTCTCCCGCGAGGGAACCCATACTAATGCATATAAACTTCCGGCTAAGCCTTACCCAATTCAGGTATTGTGGTTGTACGGTAAAATTGGAATGGTATCGCATCCGAACCCAACCATAAGTTTTTATAAAGGGCTAAGGCTCATGCCTCAACATTTTCATCATCATAAACCATTTGTGTTTCTCAACACATGTCAAAACATCTAAATAAAATGACTCATCATTCCAAGGTTTTCATAAGCATTTTCACCAAGTATTCCCATCTAGAGTGATCCAGTTTTTGGTTTAGCTCTAAACACTAAGTTAAGAGTGTTCACTAAGGTGGGATGCTAATCTCAAACTCATGCCATAGAATGACATCTAAGTATAAGTAGATAGGCCAAGTTTTATACTCTTTATGCTATCTATAAATAAAGTAAAGAACTTTGGTAAAGTAAAAGAAAGTAAAGCTTGCAAGTAAAACATGGGATGTGTATAAATCAAAAGGTATAACCAAGCATGCCTAAATCATCTTGCTTAGGTATCTTGTATAATTCTAGCTTGCTAACAATAGCTTGCCTTGATTGGTGCAGTGGTTGAAATTCTCCTCGTCTTCTTCAGGGTAGAACTCCTCCTCTTGGTAGACTTGGTCGGTACTACCGTCTATAAATACATACGGGATACACAATCACAAAACAATACTTAACTAGTCTATTTAGCACACTAAGGCACACACTTGATGATCTAGCGTCATCACAATCACCACAAGATTTAATAAACTAGTTTCATTTATTTTATTTGAGAAAAGTAATTTCTACTCGTTGAAAATAATTAAGATTTAATATTCTCCAATTAAAATATGGGATCATGTGGACACATGTCCTCACCACATATTATAATACATGGGAAATGTGATTTAAATGTTTGATCATATTTCACTAAGTTTAAGTTTATTATTTAAATGATTTAAAGTGACTAGAGATGCCTATATAGCATTATTTTGGTACTAGTCCAAAGTCACTGCATTCAAACCTAAATATTATTACATATTTAGATAGATATTATCAAATGTGATTTTTAAGAGTTGGAATCAACTCAAAAGCTATTATGGTTGATTTTTGAAAAATGTTTGAATGTAGGAAAGTCACTGTCTTGTTATTTTTGCTATATGTGATCTCTAACTCCAATTGATTTAAATCTAACGGGCTTGGATAGAGATTTTAATTATATTTCTAACAAAATTTGAATCATTCATTTTCGTTAAGTAAATCTCTCTGAATTGATTTTCAAACCAGTGGACATAATCTAGTTTAAATCTAAATATAAAAATATCTATTTGAATTCGTGGGATAGCGCGGGAAACTAAACAGGCCGGACCAGTGGTGCTCCGCGGCGCAGAGGGCAACTGACAAGGGGGTCCCGCCTGTCAGCGGCACTTAAAACCCGAAATGGTATGGGATAATCTAGGCGCTACGATTAGACGGTGGATTGATGGTTGTGGTTCATCATCGACGACAAACAGGGCGCCAGCGAGAATGAACCCTAGCGGCTCGGTGGGGGTCGATTGGGGGCTTACAAGGGCTCCAGCTAACATGGCGATGGGGCGATCGAACTGGTGGATGACGGCGGTGCTAAGCGTGGTCGCGGCGGCTCCTGGGGTGGTCGCAATCAACGGGGCCCTTCTCCTCCAGTGGCAGCTAGCTCCGGCGAAATTCCGGCCAACGGCTGCTCGCCTTGCTCCAGGGAGAAGTGGGGAAGGCTCAGCTAGGGAGAGGGGAGGTGAGTGTTGTGCAGAATTGGGGTGGTGGAGGCCTCCTTTTATAGGTTCGACGAAGGGGCAGAGCGGCATGGTCAGGCGACGGTGGTGACCTAGATACGGGTCGCTAGAGGCATGGCTGCGAGCTGCGATCGATGCGCGGTATCCTAGCGCTCCTCTATGGTGTAATGGCACGGGTAGGGGCGGTGGCAATCGGTCGGGAAAGGTCGACGCTCTGCGCGGTAGAGGCAGCGTTCGACACGGCGCGCGGTGGCTGCGGGTCAAACGGCAGCGAACGGGGATGTCTGGGGCGTGATGGTGTTAAGGCGAAGCGGCGCGTGCGAGCTGAGGGCAAGGCGTGGCGTATGCGAGGCTGTCGGGGGCGGCGCACTGGCACAGTTTGCGCATGGTGTAGAGGTGGAGAGCACGGGCGTTCTGCGGTGGTCCAGTGCCTGACATTGCTCAGGGAAGGGACAATGGGTGGAGGTGTGATCACGCCTACCTCCCAGGCACGACGGAAGGGGGCTGGGTGGTCTCCTGCGAACTGTCCATGCTCGACCGGCGAGCATGGCCTCGGGATGGCGCGGCACTGCTACTAACGGTGAAGGGGGTGTTTTCTGGGGCTGGGTTGGATGCTAGGGGGACAGAGGAGAGATGAGAGGGTCAATGGGGGACAAGGCTTTGATTAATCAATAGTATTAGTTAGGCAGTTTGTTTGATGGTCACAAGGTGTTCGACACAATGGCTGCAAGAATTTTAGTTTTTAATTTTGAAAAGATTTTTGGTGGGTGTGTTAGTCATAAGCTTGATCATCTGTGGTTGCCTAGGATTGTCAAGGTGAACTCATTTGAGTGGTTTTTGAAAAAGTAGGATCTATGCATATGTAATGGATTCAATTTTCAAATGTCATTTAAAATTAGTGGTTAAAGGTTTTTGAAAGATTTAAAGTGGGCCTTGGTAGATCTTTACTTGTACTAGCAAGGGGTGAAAAGATCTAGGATTGTTTCTGTTTGAATTTGACTTCTAGGAACACCTAAAGTAGCCTAGTGGATAAAAATGGTCAAAGTGACCATTTGGTCTTTTTATTCTTATTTGATTTCTTTTTCTTTGGATTTTTTTTGTAAATGATCTAGATGATGTGGCATTCACCTTTGAATAATTTTACAACCAGTAGAACAATCAAACATGGCATTTCCAAAGAATTCTATATTAATGCAACACACATATGCATTCCTAATTATTTTAAAGATAACAAGTTTTTTACCCCTAAATTGGGTAATTTGGATCTTCATAACCTTGATTAAAGTTTTGGGTGTTACACATATCCTGATCATGTTACCCAAGAAGTTGGGAGTGCGTGGAGAAATGCCATCGGGAGAAGCAAGATGTATGACAATAGCCTATCAAATTGCAGTAGTATCAGCCATAACCAAGATAAGGGAACAAAATTCTAAGGCACTGGAAGGTACTACCTATACTGCTATACCTCACGAAACTCCTAGTTTTGATCCAGAGTTAGATCATTCTGCTCTGGTAAGGACCAAACCTACTCTGGCAATAGAGTATATGGATCGTTATAAGTCTTTACTGGACATGTTTCATAACACTCACCAAGTGCTAGTTCAAGAGTTGGACACGGTCATTGAGGATTTCACTGATCCTGCAAAAGCTGTCGCAGAAAGAAGTTAGTTAAAGAAGCAAAGCACCCGAAGCCAGTCTTTTCAGGGGTGGTGACATGGGTATACCCTACAGGTACTCGAGCTTGGTATATATGGGCTAAATACGACAGAAGCCCACGGCGTTGCCAAGGCCCAAATGGAGACTCGAGTGACCTACGGACTCTCAATTGTTTGCGGGACAAGAAGAAGCTAAAGATAGAAAGTTTAAAGGGAGAACCCTAACCTGTAACCGACTCGGCCTGCTACCTGAGACCTAGCCTATCTATATAAAGGCTAGGAGGGGGCGGCGAGGAGGACACACGCAACCCTAGTTTCCACAACCCTCGCCAGATTCCATCTATGCACCATTGTAATCTTTGATTCCTCTGTTAATTCCACGAGCAGACAAGCAGGAGTAGGGACCTCTACGAGGTCTGAACCTGGGTAAATCTTCGAGTCCCCTGTGTGCTTGTTTGCTAGCCGATTAATGCTTCCAGCGCTCCCTCCTTCTCCAAAACCCAAGTCCATAAGAATGGGCATTGGTGAGTTAAACCCTCGTCAATTGGTGCCGTCTGTGGGAATTAGGAGTGCTAATGTCGCGGGTTCTTCCGCCCCATCAACTGTGATCTACAACTCCGCAACAGCGGAGATTCGCCAGTTCTTCGACACGTTCGACTTCACCGTCCACACACCGGCCACTCGCCCGGCTTTCGAGTCCGTAGGCGACAGAATTAGCCTGGTGATCGGGAGCTTCCGCTACCAAGTTGGTCAAATGGGCACGCTTCACATGCTTGACCAGTCGACAACACCATCGATTGCCCTAGCATCGTGGTTCCCTCCACTGATCGGCACCCTCAAGGAGCTCAATGCCTCAGCAACAGTCGAGAACATGGACATTAGTCGCGAATCCGATCTGGGCGATCTAGCAACTGAAGATGGGGCCTACGGCTCCGGATCTGAAAGTTGCGGGAGCAGCAACTTCCCCAACCACTTCATGTGCACCGTCATCAACGCGGGCGACTCCTCCGCCAATCGCGACAACACGGGCAACGGTGGCAATGGAACCGACCCACCAAACGGTGGCATACCCAATGGCAGACCACCCAATGGTGGACCACCAAACGGCAGCCCCACTAACGGCGCCCCCGTCAACAACGGAGGAGCAGTCGAACCTCAAACTATGATAAACGAGCAAACTGGCCCTACAGGGCCACCCCTACCCTTTGGCTCCCTACAAGAATTGCTGATGGGCTACCATTGGCTCCTGAAGGAGGAGTACAAGCGCCAATTGCAAACAATCACGCAACTTGACACACGCAAAAAGGCGGCAGATGAGTCAAGCCTCTGACGAGCTGGGCTCTCCTCCCACAGAGGATCCTCCTCCAAGTGCAACGAGTACATCGCTAACAAGAGGCGATCTCGACTGGCCCACCTCACTGAACAAGAGCGTGTACAAGCCGCAAAGGTCCTTGACTTCGGCTCCGTGACGGTGGATACGCGTGGCAACGTGCTACCAAAAATGCCGCAAGCTGCGGTAACAGCGGCCACCATGTACCTCCTCAACAACCAGCCGCCGGCTAGAGATCCTCGAGCCGCCATGCACCGATCTACGATCGCAGGCTTGGGGTTAATCGAGGCCGCCCTCAACAAGGAGCCAACACCGGAGCCGAAGAAAGGCAAGGCTCTAGCAAAACGCTATTCCTCGCCCTCATCCAGCGATGATAGTCACGATCTATGTCGATGCCGCCACTCACGGCGACACGACCACGACTACGACGCGCATGACGACATCACATAGCGCAAGATCGACAAGTCAAGGGCGCGACGTGCCCGATCGACTGATTCAGAAGACGAAGATGTGGAGCTATGTGGCGCTAGATGCTTCAGTAGGGCCATCAGGCAAAAGCGAATGCCCAAGGGGTTTAAGCTCCCATCAGAGAACCCAAAGTTTGACAGTCTGCAGGACCCGAAAATATGGTTGGAGGACCACATCTCCTCTGTCAGGCTCCACGGCGGGAGTCAAAGCACGATTATGCAATGCCTGTAGCTACAGCTACAGGGCGCCGCCCGGGCATGGCTCAACAACCTCCCACATGGATCCATTCGCAGTTGGGAAGACCTGGTCTACAGCTTTGTGCGCAACTTCAAGGGCACCTATAAAAGGCCCGCATCAATCGAAGAGCTAAGGTGCTGCCAGCAAAGGTCGGGCGAATCGCTACACTCGTACATCCAGAGGTGGTCCATCATCAAGAATTCTGCAGAAAATATCTCGGAGGATCACACAATAGATGCATTCAATGGCGGCGTTTGCCGCATAGAGCTCAGGGAGGAGCTAGGCCGCTCGAAGCCCAAAACTATTGACCACCTGGTGGAAATCGCGAATCGATGGGCAGATGGAGAAGATTCGGTGAAGAATCGCGTTCACTCGGACAAGGAAGCAGAGCTCGAACGCAGACGCGATCACCGAAGCAAATGTCGAATGCACATCTACGATGATCGCGACGACATCTACGATAGACGCGACGACAACCTAAATAGCGGCTACTGCAGCGGTGGATATCGCTACTCTGGGAAAACCACACAAGTATCGTAACGCCGCACTCGCAATGAGGCACCCGCAGCATCCATCGAAGATAAGCTGTCCGGGCCATGCACCGTGCACTTCTACATCCACAAGCATGACGGCAAAAAGAAATCCAGCCACCTCCTCAAAGACTACCTCGAGTTCCTCAAACTCCATGAGGGCCTGGCTCGGATGAACCGCGACGTGGTCAACAGGGGCTACAGAGCCGCCCCAGGCGCTGTGGCACATGGAGATCCTCCACCACTGCCCGAACCACCGGCAAATGCAGTTGCGCATGACCAGCATCACGGAGGCGAGCTGTACCCATGGGCCATGGGCACCATGATGATCCAAAAGGGTCGCCCCTCCAACCGGGTGCAAAAGGCCATCACTCGCCAAGTGAATCTGGCGACAAACTGGCCACCATCTACCACTGAGTATCTCAGTGGAAGCGACTCCAACATCACCTTCGACAAGCGCGACCATCCGCGCCAAGTACCTCGTCCAGGCCACTGTCCCCTCGTACTCAAGGCACAAATTGGAGGTTTCGACATGAGCCGCGTCACCAGCAATGAGGATCCCTCTGACCTGCCTAGAGGCCTCAGATACAACATTCCACGACATCGTCCCAGGCAAGGGTGTATACCCCCTTGGCAAAATAAACCTCGACGTCATCTTTGGCACGCTGAAAAACTTTCAGCGCGAACGCATCGACTTTGAAGTCGTCGACTGGCCCTGACAGTACCACCGTATCCTCGGACGTGTCGTGTTCGCTAGGTTCATGGCAGTGCCACACTATGCCTACCTGCAGATGAAAATGCCAGGCCCTAATGGCGTCATCACAATCAACTGGAGCTTCGAGAGGTCTGACAGCTCCATCAGGGAGTTCAACAGAATTTCCCAGTCCTTCGGCATGCAGGAAGAGCTCGCGAGACTAAAGGAGTCGACAGACAACAGTCTGCCTCCCCGGAGCCGGCCAAGTTCACCCGATCTATCCTTCGACTCATCGGTGCACACGAAGAAAGTCCAGGTCCACCCATCGGATCCCGCTAAGACGGCCCTCATCGCCAACAACTTGAGTCCCGCATAGGAACTCGCGCTCGTCAAATTCCTCCGTGAGCACTGGGAAATCTTCGCCTGGTGTCTAGCGGACATGCCAAAAGTTCCCAATGAATTCGCTGAGCACGCACTCAACATCAACCCAGACGTAAGGCCAGTCAAACAAACAATTAGGCGATTGTCTGAGCCAAGAGAAAAAGCAGTCGGAATGGAGATCAATAGACTCCTCGATGCCAAATTCATACGCAAGATCGAGGAAAGCACTTGGCTCGCCAACACGGTGCTAGTACCAAAAAAGGACACAGATATCCTACAGATGTGCGTGGATTTCACCTCTCTGAATAAGCACTGCCCGAAGGATCACTTCCCGCTGCCACGAATCGACCAGATCATCAACTCCACCGCGGGATGTGAGCGCCTCTGCTTCCTCGACGCCTACTCAGGCTACAATCAAATCCGAATGAAGGAGGAGGATCAAGAGAAAACGGCGTTTACAACGCCTTTCGGTGTGTTCTGCTATAACACAATGCCTTTCGTGCTAAAAAACACAGGAGCCACCTACCAGCGGTGCATGCACGCTTGCCTCAAGAACCAACTTGGTCGCAACAGCCAAGTCCATGTCGATGACATCGTAATCAAGACCAAAGAGGAAGCTTCACTAATCAACGATTTACGTGAAACCTTCGCCAACCTCGACCGCTACCGGATCAAGCTCAATCCGGAAAAGTGCGCCTTCGGCGTACCATCTGGGAAACTACTCGGGTACCTCTTCTCCGCGAGGGGGATCGAGGCAAACCCGAAGAAAATAAAAACCATACTGGCCATGGAGAAGCCGAAGAACATAAGAGGTGTCCAGGAACTAGCTGGGCAAATCGCGGCGCTCATTCGATTCATCAGTCGAATGGGCGAAAAGGCACTGCCCTTCTACCAACTTCTACGCAAAGCTGACAAGTTCGAGTGGACCAATGAGGCACAGGAAGCATTCGAAGACCTCAAGCGCCTATTGTCCACCTTGCCAGTACTGGTGACCCCACGCGAATGGGTACCATTGCTGCTATACATCTCCTCCACCAACCAGGTGGTCAGCACAGTGCTCGTGGTAGAACGAGCCGAGGAAAACAAGGTCCACGGGGTACAGCGCCCAGTCTACTACCTCAGCGAGGTACTCACGCTAACAAAGTAGCGATACCCGCACTACCAGAAGCTGGCGTATGGTGTCTTCATGACAGCCCGACGACTGCGCCACTACTTCCAGGAACACCCAATCGTGGTAGTCAATGACACCCCGCTTGGTCACATCCTCAACAATCCTGACGCCAACGGATGAGTCGCGCTTTGGGGGATCGAACTATCTCCACGAGACATCACATATGAAAAACGCGATGCAATCAAGTCGCAAGGTCTCCCTTACTTCCTCGTGCACTGGATGGAGAACCAGCTCCCTGAAAAACCAGATATGTCCTACCTCTAGACAATGCACTTCGACGGATCCAAGCGAAAGGATGGAGCTGGCGCAGGCATCATACTGACATCGCTCCAGGGAGACAAGCTAAAATACAATATGCAAATGCAATTCACCACCTCTAAGAATGAAGCTGAATACGAGGCCCTGCTGCACGGGATGACGATGGCAAAACCCTGCGGCGCCAAGAGGCTCATAATATACGGCGACTCCAAGCTGGTCGTCAACCAGACAATGCACGAGTGCGACGCACTGAACGACAATATGATTGCCTACCGCGACCACTACGCCACACTCGAAGGGGACTTTGACGGTTGCGAGCTGTGGCACATAGGCCGTGAAAGCAATGAAGAAGCGGATGCACTCGCCAACATTGGCTCTACCTGCGCCCCCATACCACCTGGGGTATTTCTCGAGCGCATCTGCGAAAGCTCCATCAAGCCAAAGGCTGCAGACAAGAAAACAAGCGCAGCAACGGACTCGGCGGCTGCGCGGCCCAATGAGCCAATGGCACTCGATGACTCGCAGTTTGACACAGGACTCGAAGGACCAATGAGCGTCATGATGATCGAGCCATCTTAGACTCAACCGTACATCACGTACCTTCTCAGCAAAAGGCTACCGGACGACCCGACTGATGCACGACACATTGCGCGGCGATCCAAGGCATTCACTGTTATCAACGGTGAACTGTACAAGTGCAGCATCACAGGAGTACTCCAACGATGCATCTCCAGCGCCGATGGAAGGTTTGTTCTCCTCGAAATCCATGAAGGGACTTGCGGGCACCACGCCGGCAGTCGTGCCCTCGTCGCCAAAGCTCTACGAGCTGGATTCTCCTAGCCTACGGCCATGCGTGACGCCAAGGACATCGTCCAAAAATGCAACGCTTGCCAGCGATTCACGGACAAACCACACGCACCTGGCGCGGAGCTCCGACCAATTCCATTGGCCTGGCCCTTCGCACAATGGGGACTCGACATGGTCGGCAAGCTCCCAAAGTCCTCACGAGGAGGCTACGTCTACCTCTTGGTCGCAGTCGACAAATTCACCAAGTGGATAGAGGCCATGCTAGTGACTAACCAATCGGGATACAGCGTAGTCAAGTTCTTCGAGTCCATCGTCTATCACTTCGGAGTACCACACAGCATCATCATGGACAATGGGACGAACTTCACATCTAAGGAGTTCCAAGAATTATGCGAGAATCTAGGAATCAACGTAAGCTATGCCTCCGTAGCACATCCATAGACCAACGGTCAGGTCGAAGAAGCCAACAGGCTCATCTGCGGAGGCATCAAGAAGCGACTCCTCAGGCCACTCGAACAAGCCACGGGCTGCTGGCCAGACGAGCTGCAATCAGTACTCTGGAGCCTACGCACTACTCCAAACAGTTCCACAGGGTACACCCTGTTCTTCATGATGCACGGTGCTGAAGCACAACCACGAGTGGTACGATACAAAGCACCGCGAGTGGTCGCTTAGATCGAGCAGGAGTCAAATCTTGCACTCGAAGATTCCGTCGACCTCCTTGACGACGCACGGGAAATTGAAAGATCAACTACCACAGCAGAAGGCTATGCCCCAAGTCCTTCGTTGAAGGAGACCTGGTCCTGCGACTGAAACAACAAGGGCATCTCAAGCTCGAGTCCCCCTGGGAGGGACCATACGTGATTACATAAGTAATCCTAGGCGGCGCATATCGCCTTAAAGATTTCATGACGGGAGTCGCATACTCCAACCCCTAGAACGTCGCGCAGCTGTAGTGCTTCTACCCTTAGTCGTCTTTAATTTTTTACATTACAAATAAGGCTACTCAGCCAAGGCTACTTAGCCACACATTGTATCATGTACTATCCTACGAATAAATAAAGCTAAGTACCCCAAAACTCTGTGTTCCTTTTATTTTTGCAAATTATCCACTCGGGGGCTGCGCCACCCTATACATATCAGTTCTACGAACTAACGCGATATCCTGAGTAGCTGACGTACTAATCAACCCTTGACAAAAACCAACCCAGTTGCAATGCACCTGATAGGTTGGCAAGGTGCTGAGATAAACATAAGCTAGGCTAACGAAAAGGAATCGCATAGTGCAACGCACTCGCAGAACATACACGCTAACAAGCTCTTTATATACATCAATACCATTCACTTATACACAACATATATATATGAACTTTACAATAGTGGTGCAACTATGTGCAGGATAACAACTATACTACTGTTGCAACAAAGGAACGTTTGTCTACTCCTCGAAGAAGTCGACGATTTCCTCCGATGGGCGATCCACCGCCTGGTAGTGAGGAACCATGTTCTAGGTCGAACCTGCTGGCAGTGCTGGCTATCCGGCAGCAATCACTGCAACATCCACATCAGGCATGTGCAGTCGCACCAGCGATAGAGCAGCCTTGGCACCAGCCACTAACTATTGCCTTGCACACTCGCAGACTGCACTCAAGTCTTGAAACTGGGCAACAAGGGCCAGCAGGCTCAATGGAACGACGTCCTGTGGGAACATCGTCTGATAAATATTTCTTAAGCACGATTGCGCCTTCTTCAGGAAGTGGAGCACTCGCGAAGCACGATCCTGCAGGGTCGCCAGTGCGATGACACGATCGTGATCTACCCAGAAGTACCCACTCGCTTGAAGCTGCTCTTGGGTCAGATCATTCATGCGAATGGCAATCCTGTCCTTCTCATCCCGCGGATGGCGTGCACTGACAACTATACCAAGCAAAGGCAAAAGTATGAAGATAACGAACTGCTACGAGTGCCCACAAGGAAAAGATAAGGAAGAAGAAAGCTAACACTTGAATTGGTTGCCCAGCTGCGTCACCTCCCCTAGCAGATATTGCTCTCGGGCGACGGCCTTCTCTGCCCTCGACTTCCATACATCCGCGTTACCACGGAGCACAGGAAGTTTGCGCTCCAACTGCTTCACACGATCACGGAATCGCGAGAGCAGAGACAGCTCATCCACCCTTAAGCGTGACTGCCCCAAAGTATCATCAGTGGAAGGCATATTCTGAGGTTCACTCGAAGGACCACTCGATGTGCCCTATCACAAGGCAAGCAAGAGATAATAAGAAGACTAGGGCGATGCATGGACAAAAGACTCGAGTGCATTCAAGCATAATAAAGTATCAACAGATACACTCCCAAAGGCATGTTCTAGACAAAAGAGACAGGCTATTTAACTATTACAAATATGACTACTGAGGAGCAATTGGCTTCTTCGACTTGGACTTCAGTTTTGGGGGCCTCATCAAGTCTGGGCAGTATCAGATGCCACAGACTTCTCGACAGCCCCTAACGCCACAGCCTTCGCCACCTTCTTGGCTCGCCGCAGTTCCTCAGAGTACTACGCAGCTGTATTGATCAGCTGCGGCCCGTACTTGCCACATGCAGCTGCGAAAGGAGCAAAGAATACCTGTTGGCCATCCGCGTTGGCAGGCATTGCCTTGGAGACCGCAGCAGGATCAACCTCGACTCCATGGGCCTGAACCATTGCGAGTGACATTGAAGCGCCAGCCGCACGGAGTGAGTTCACGAAGCCTACAGCAAGGGACTCCACCAGATCATCTACATTTTCGATTAACTCAGCCTTGGGTGCTAGCTCCTCACGGAGGCGACTAAGCACACCATTGGCCTTGGTGAGCATCCCCTGAATGGCAGCACTACAATCTTTGACTACCGAGATGGCACCTGCCAAGGCATCATCACGACAGCGTGCCTGGGCGTCGAAGCTCAGACTGCTGGCATCTACACAAGAATCAAGCATTGGCACAAAAGTCAGCACAACACCAAATTCGAAAGAAGGGACACGGCGAAAATCCAGGCAAGGGAATACCTGAGAGAGCCTTGGCAATCGAGAAAAGTTGTTCTTCGACCAACTTCTCCCTAGCTACGATGGAGGCGCGTAGATCCTCTTCGCGTTTCCACGATTTGTCATGTGTTGTGATTGCCTCATCGTGACTCTTCACCGCCGTGGCGAGCGCCTTTTCGAGGGAAGCAGCGTCGCGAAGGAGTGCATTATGCTCAGCTGCAAACCAAACAAAGATAGACTGTCAGTCGAATATATCACAAGGATGAAGAAGAAGAAGCAAAAAACACTCACTTTCAACCACGCGATGGCGATTGTCCAGCATTGCATGTTGGCAACCCATCGCAAGCACCTGCTCCGCCAGGCGAGCGGCTTCCTTTACAATGAGCTGCGACAGGAGAAACAGTAAAGGATCAGCAGATGGTATGGATGATAAAATTCGACTACAAATCAGAAGAAGCAACACTACACATACATGATCCTCCAATGACTCTGAAGTCGATTGACGCGCAGTCGTCCGGATAACCATCTTGTGCTCCACCTCGTGTGAAGAACTTGATGAATTATGCCTGGAGTGGGCCACCAATGGAGGAGAAGGAGTGCGCTCGACCACTTTCTTGGCCTTGGAGGTCGCGACTCCAGATTCCTTCAAAAATTGGACATCGCCAGAAGATGACGATGCCGGCTGACTATAGAGCAAAACCAACATCAAGAGAATGCAACTCCAAAGAAGAACCAAAAAGAAGACTCGTATACTTACCAATCAAACTTGTCAAAATCGAAGGTTTGATCACCCGACTCCGACGACGACTCCTTCCGCAGCCGCATCTTATTGCGGGAAGACGACGCCACAGCGCTCATAGGAACCGCAGGTATTGGCAACTCTGTACCAATTGCCGCGCCTTTCGGAGTTGAAGGAGATGACGCATCCGAATCCTTGCTGCGCGAACGCTTGCGAGTGTCCGGACTACTCGACTCGGGGGCTTCCTCCCTCCTCAGATGGGACGGTCGACTCCGACTCGTCCTCTTCCAAGGCTTCACGAGGGATAACCCCCTCAGGAAGAGGGGGCATACAGGGTGACACCCTCCAATCCTGCAAACAGGAAACAAGTTAGCACAAGTCAAGAAAAGAGAAGCATTTGACAAACAAAGCTACTTTGTAGCACAACCGTACCTCAGGAGGAGGATTAGCAGGATCGAATGGAGGTACGACTAGTTCACTGGGGAGCACATCCTTGACGGTGTACTTGGTGACCAGTCGCACCCTTTTATCTACCTCACTCGCGGAAATACCATCGGCAGATACGCGAGTGACATCGTCCGCACCAGCCCACTAGAACATAGGGTGGACTCTGGCCTGCAGGGGCTGGAAGCGGCAGCGCAGCCACGTGTGAATGAGGTCGCAGCCTCCCTCTTCTTTACCCATGCGACTCTCGAGGTCGCAGACACGCTCGTACAGCACATCTGTCTCTGCGGACTCGTCGGGCATCACTACGTTCTTCCAGGAGCGCCTCCTATTGCACGGCATAGCGGGATCGAAGGGCGTGAGTCTGTAGTGGTCTCCGTCGGCCTTCTGGTCGTGGACGTAGAACCACTTGTCCTTCCACCCTTGGACGGACGCCATGAGTTTGATGCCGAAGTACGTGACGGAGGAGTCGACGTGGATACCGCAGCCACCTACATTGTAGACTACGGAGCCAGATGTCGACTAGCGCTTCAGCTTGAAGAGACGTTTGAAGAGACCGAAGTGTGGCTCGATTCCGAGCCAGCACTCGTAAAGAGTAACGTAGCAAGCTACATGGAGGATGGAGTTGGGGGACAGTTGGTGCAATTGGAGCCCATAGAAACAAAGAAGGACCCTGAAGAAAGGATGCAGGGGCAGCGAGAGACCGCAGATGATGAACGCTAGGAACATCACCCGGAAACTGGCAGGAGGACAAGGGGTTACCTCACCACCTAGGACATGCTAGTCAGCAACTGCAGAAGAAATAACTCCGTCTTGGCGCAGGAGACGGAGCTTAGAAGACTTGATAATGGAAGCACGCCACGCGCCATTGGTGACACGAGTGCCCGCGCCCTTTTTCTTCCCAGTGACGGCGGCGCTGGTGCCCACAGCGGCAAAGCTGCCCTTCTTCTTGGCAGTGACAGTGGTGGCGGCGGATTCAGCCGCAGCACCTCCCTTCTTGTTCCCCATCTTGCGGTGGCGATGCGACCGGAGGAAGTAACTAGGGAATACGTGGAGCTGGTCCAGTGCCGCGAGAAAGATGAACTCTAGGAAGCAGAGCAAAAGCATCAGTGGCGACGGAGGCAAAGGCAGAGATAGGAGCAGATGGGAAAAA
Organism: Avena eriantha; assembly: GCA_910589775.1. Classification (NCBI taxonomy): domain Eukaryota; kingdom Viridiplantae; phylum Streptophyta; class Magnoliopsida; order Poales; family Poaceae; genus Avena; species Avena eriantha. The sequence goes on from OU342740.1 coordinate 124,085,340, forward strand.
TTACCGTCGCAGCACTGCTACTTAACCCCCTAGAAGATGTAATCCAACGGCCAGCAAAAGCCCTATCAGACATGTGGAGGATCCGAAGCCCGAACCGTCCCCCACTACCCCCATTACGCGCGGAAATCGAGGAGGCGCAGTTAAAACAAAGATTACGCATGCCCGGTTAAGTCAGAGTCAGAAAATGGGACCCACCGCTCGTCACGTCCCGTCAAACCTGCTCACGCGGGCAACTGAGGTCATTGCATCGTCAGCACTAACGTGATCCAAAATCGAGAAGCAGAAGACTTTGACTACTCTAGTCCTTGCTCGAATCTTCGACTCCACCAAGCACTCGGGGCTACTCCCATAGGGAGCGCTAGTCGCGCACCCTATAATTTTTCTTTTTCTCTTCTGCAGGAACATGGACATTCAAAGCATACCCAATCACTCGAATCCACGATTCTACTATGGACATGGGTTCCTCCCATAGGGAGCGCCGGAAATAAATTCGACTGAAATAAGCAAACAAAAGACAACAGCAGTCGCAAAAGTTCTTTAGTCCCTGCCTAAGTCTTCGAGTCAACCAGGCACTCGGGGGCTACTCCCATAGGGAGCGCTGGTCGCGCACCCTACGATTATTTGTACATCGTACTGCGTGTTGATAACATCCACACTCTAAGCTTATGGCGACACCGCCTCATGATTTTTCCCTACAAAGAGACTGCGTCTCCTGGGTCACCCGAATCATCTCCGCGATGACAGAATTCGGATGCCGCGCTTGCAGCTTGAAGATAAGACCTAAATAAGGCCTAGCAACGCATTCGCTGCGCACTACCAGACATATATCCGTGTCTACAGGTACGATGAACATGCCTTGACAGACACGTTGAGTGCTCACACCCACATACTGGGATTTGACTCCTGTAAGACCTCCGCGGCTTGAGTCGAATTATACCAGAACTTTTCCATATTCAAGTCCAGGGACTCGAATTCGAGTAGATTGCATTGTTTTACCCTAAGGTAGTTAACTGATACCGATACATCGGTTAAATCAGGCAGGCACATCAACAATCCATATGCCAAAAATAGAGCAGTCGAAAAAAATACTCAGTCACGCACTCGAAAGGCTTCATAAAGTCCCCAGTCGAATCTGCGATTCCACTGGACACTCGGGGGCTACTGACATGGGTATACCCTACAGGTACTCGAGCTTGGTATATACAGGCTAAATACGACAGAAGCCCATGGCGTTGCCAAGGCCCAAATGGAGAACTCGAGTGACCTACGGAGTCTCGATTGTTTGCGGGACAAGAAGAAGCTAAAGATAGAAAGTTTAAAGGGAGAACCCTAACCTGTAACCGACTCGACCTGCTACCTGAGACCTAGCCTATCTATATAAAGGCTAGGAGGGGCGGCGAGGAGGACACACGCAACCCTAGTTTCCACAACCCTTTCCAAATTGCATCTGCGCCATTGTAATCTTTGATTCCTCTGTTAATTCCATGAGCAGACAAGCAGGAGTAGGGACCTCTACGAGGCTTGAACCTGGGTAAATCTTCGAGTCCCCTGTGTGCTTGTTTGCAAGCTGATTGATGCTTCCAGCGCTCCCTCCTTCTCCAAAACCCAAGTCCATAACAATGGGCATTGATGAGTTAAACCCTCGTCAGGAGGTGTTTGAAGAAACATAGTTTAATGACCCACACTCTGAAGTTTATGCCTATTACCCAGTTGAACCTCAGCAACCAGTAGACCCATGGACCAAATATGAGGAGGAACATAAAATATGGAATGCACCCAACCCCAATAATGCCGTTAGAGATAATACCGGATGGGAAGGCCAGTCTTATGATGAAGTCATGGGACAAGCTATACCCCCTGAGCTGGGTAAGGGAGTAGAAACCAGTTATAATCCTATAGAATCATATGAACCATATGGGGGTAATAATACTCCCATTGACCTGGAAGAGTGTCCTGGTAGTTACTACACCAATATGTATGACTGGATTGTCGAAAAAGCAAAGAATACCTCTTACTTTGAAGATGCGCTCGGAGGAGGACAGAAGAATACTGAAGAAGGTAATGAGTTTGATAGTCATTTCTCAATGGCTAATCTCACTCTTGGTACTTCTACTCAAGGGTATGCACCTACTGGATGTTCTGATGCACCTGAAGGCAGTCGTCGAACTTCGTGCCAGCATGGACGAAAACTCTGGAAGCCCAAAAGTGAGTGAAGAAAGTAAGAATGGAAGTAATCCATAAAGTAGCATGCTTGAATAATGTTCATATTGGGTAATATGTATTGTAGTGCTTGAGAGGCTTGCTTGAATAAGTGAGAGTATGCTCACATGAGCAAGAAATCCCTTGTAGTAGAAGGAGGTAGTATACAACGGGAGTGTCTTGCTGTGGTTGGGAGTTGTAAGATTTCGAAGACATATGTTTAATACATGGTATATGTTTGAGTATTTCTTGGTTTTTCTTGGATCTTCTTGATTGACTAGATTTGTGCATGAAGTTGGCTTGGTGTGCAAATGCATGTGCATCATCAAGTTAATTACTTGATGTTATAGACCTTGATAGAAATGGGAGTTCGTGTAAGGGAGTAACGAGTTCCGAAGACCAAGATGAAGACTTGCAAGAAGAAGGAAGCTACATATAAGGTGTATCAACGCTATTTTGAAGGATGGATCAATTCCAACTTATTATTAGTTGGTAACAAGAAGGAATACTAGTACAGAAAAGGTGTGGAGCAACATGAAAGAATAAATTTAAGTTCACTCGAGATAGGTGATGTTGCTCAGAAGCTAATAAAGTAGTTGTCCCAAGTTCATGGAAGTATCATGAATCCGTACAAAGAAGAAGTCTTTGGAATAAGGGTGATATTCAAGCTTTGACAACTCAGAGAGAATGCCAATAAAAAAATCAAAAACCTAAAAGGTAACCCATACACCGAGGAGGATCTGCAGCTGGTATCCGTAGTTGGTAGCCTAGCGGTGTAGTGAAGTAGGCCATCTTTTTGTAATTTAAAGAGTATAAAACTTGGCCTAAGTTAAGTTAGACCTAAGGAAGTATGAAATTAGAGATCGTCTTTCGAGACGCTTCGCGAAATCAAGCTTACCAAAGCGAAAATGTCTAGAAGGTAAAGAGTATGTCAAGTAATGTCAGAAGATTCATTTCGGAGATCCACAATTGTGTTGGTGTACCACAACTTTTCCGTGAGACCTTATATAGGTAAGATATAAGCTGGGTAGAGACCAATACCTTAACCCTTGGGTATTATACATGTAGATTGGAGACCATTAGAAGACCCCAAGGGGAGAGTAACCAATAAACACTGAAGTGTGATGTCTAACTTTCTGACTAAAGGTTGGAGAAGAAGTACTAAACGATAATAAGATTAAGACTTATTCCCATAAGGTTATAAGACGTCATCATATTAAAGTATTTCTGAGAGTATGTTCGGATAAAAGATCGAAGGAGATATAATAAATTAAACCTAGTAGACTAGTTCTAAAATAAACAGGTGGTAAGTTGTCCTTAAGAAGGAGGAGAGCCTACTAAAATAGTCTAGTATATAGTAGTAGGAAAATCGTATTGGAAGGGACAAAATGTGTCCACAACCAATTCTAAATAGGACTGTAAGGGCATCAGCCCAGAGAGAGAGATAGGAAAATGAACTATATGGTGAAATAGAAACAATAGGATATTGTCGGAATGCAGAGGATTCAAGGAAAAGATTTGGAGATGGGATACCACAGTTATCCCCAATTGCAATCACAATGGAATTTGAGAAATGGCGTGATCAATACAAGTCCACTCCTCATTTCAAAACGCAAGAGAGTACGAACTTCGAGGACGAAGTTTATTTTAAGGGGGGTCTATAACATCCCAGCATTAGAGCTTAGAAATAAGCTGAACACAGGTTTGTGCATTGCATTCATGCATAGAAAATCCGAATAATTTTCGCACATTTAAATTAAAACTTGTCAAAGTGATTGAAGCTTCTCTTAACTTGGTGGAACTGAAGTAGATCATCAAGTTGACTACAATATGTTTCAATATGACCTTTGCTAAAAACCTTATTTTGGGTAATATAATTTGATCTACGAGTAGATCAAAGGTAATAAAACTAAGTGAGAACACACTACTTAATAAGGAGTAGTTGATCTTCTAGAGATCATTACATGGTATTCCATACAACAACTCAAGGATGAATACTTAATATTCCAAAGCTGATATCAACTTATTATCTACCACAAATCCTGAATACTAAGTTAAGTGTATAAACAACTAAATCTAGAAACATTTGTTTACTATAGTTATTCCTACCATGAGCATCATGGTAGTTCTTAAACATTAACTCTTGTCACAAATATGGTAGAAAGGGAATGAGTGTTAACACCATTCATCTCATATCTTCGTTGCCATATTAATAGATGACAATCCTATTTAATCAAGTCATAGTGTCCATTGATCATCAATGTGTGTGATCAATTCCTGACCTAGAACTTATTGACTCATAGCCTTTGACCTATTATATTAACCTTCCAAAGACCTTAAAGTAAATTAATAAGAAGAAGTAACTAGATATGGTAGAGTGTGCCATCATCAATGGAATGAGATCCTTAGTGGTGATCAAACCATTTGGTATTAGAGGAGTTAACTCACTCATGAGTTAACTAGAAGCAGTACCTAAACCCAAGAGTTAATCTAGTAATTGAGGAGCCATGAGAAAGCTAGTAGTATTTGTGTATCTAATAATAATTTATTAAGTCAAGTGGGTATAAACTTCAAGTAAGTTTCCGTAGCAATATAAGCCTATAGAGAGACCAGTACAAGTTTACTACCTAGTGGATGATAGATCTTGATCAGACAATTAGAAGCCTAATCTTAGTTTGATCAAATGATGGTGGTCATTATTCTCAAGTCACTTGAGAATAGATGACTAGGTGTTGAAGAAGACTTGTGAGTATACCAAATTATGTAAAGCCTAGTAAGCTGAATCATCTAGCTTGAACATGAGAAGTCAAGCTAGAGTATGATGAAGTATATAACATGAATATATGGAGTAGTTGGAGGCATATTAGATTAATCAAGCTAATACAAGGAAAAACTTGTATTATGGGGAGTAGTACCATACCCATTCTAAGGGATTGGTATCACATGTAATATAGAGACAACTCTAATCTTGTAAGACTTGGAAGATGTTGCAAGATGGATTTTAGGGAATTAATAGATGGAGTTAGTAGTAGCAACATTGATAGGTGCATCAATGGTAGTTAATTCAGAGGCATTATGTACTACGATAAGAGTGAAGGGGAAATGTTGAAGTAGCATGACCATGTCATCATATGATGATGGATATGGTGGAGTCAGATGATTGCCGTATTCAGGAAGATGTGATCTTTGTGAATAAGATAAGAAAGATATATAGAGTATATTTAGGAAAGGAATTCCTTATCTCAAGATAAGCTTAGTGAAGTATTGAGGTAAGACTTATTTAGAAATCTTTAGCTAGCTATACATGCACCCATGACAAGACCCATATCGACTTCATTAATCAAAACCATAGAATTAAATGGATAGTGAAACCATTTCCTATTCCTAGGTAACCATTAAACAATACCTCTTGGACAAATAAAGCTTCCAAGAGATGATTAGAGAACCAAATGAGTGTTTATAGAAGAAATCATTGTCCATCTGATTGTCTTAAACCCTAATAAGAACCTAATCTCATTGAATCATCAAGATCACATTAGGAAAGTGTTATGTGGTAATTTAAACTCTAGAAATCAAGTAGAATTTGATTTGGTGAAATCACCAATCAGGCAGAACCCTGGGATTCAAATCACCATATTATAAACTCATGATTTAAACCAACATATAATGTGGTAGTTAAAAGAGGTTAAATATATATATATATATATATATATTCCATGCCTAGCACTCACCATCATAAATTAGTATCTTCTTAAACCACTACTAATACCTTCTTTTAGTGGTAATACAAATCATTTCTATAAGATTTTCTGATCTGAAGTAAACGCTAAAACCCTAAGTTATATTTACTTTAATAAATAAAAGAACCTTCATATAATAACATATTTTTAATACACAACAAGAAATCTAGAGGAATGGGTTATAATTAACCTCTATCATATATCAATGTCTTACAAAATTTCTCGACATTATAAAACTTTTGTAGCAATCAAATTGGAAGGAAAATTGTAAAACCAAATAAAAAAGAGGTAGAAAAAGAAAACAAAAATACAGAGTACACCAAATCTGGCTCGAGGCCCATTTTCTCTCTGCCTATCTACTGCCCGACCGGCCCAACAGTAGCCCAACACCAGCCTAGGTCATTTTCATTTCTCTGACTGACGAGTGGGACCGAAGGCAGGACCATGGGTTAGATTCCAAAAAACTTAGGGGGTTTTCTGCAAAAATGACCATCGTCATCATCCTCATGCACACAAACACATGCGTGGTGGTGCTTGATGCCGTTCGCCGACGTCAGCAACATTCGACCGCCGTGATGCTCGTCGCGCCCCTGAGAGGTGTAGATAAGACCGCTGCATCCTCCTCTATCTTCTCATACCAATATTATCTGCTCTCTCGCTCTCTACCACTATCCCTCTTCCTCACCCCGAAACCCTAGCTCATCGGAGTTTGTCATTCCGGCCATATCCGGCCACCCCTCGCCTCGCTGAAGCCACCGCTAGAAGCGTCGTCGTGGTGATGTTCGTCTAGGACCAAGCCCGGGAGCTGGCACGCCATGAATCTGGAGGAATCGAGCGTTCCCTTCCGCCGGCCGCCATGACCATCGTCGTAGATTCGTCGTTGCCTGACCACCTCACGCCTCCTCGACCTCTCCATCACCATCAGGGTGAGTCCGTCGTTCTCTAGAACCTCTCCAATCTTTTTCACGAGCTCTGTATCGCCGTGGCGCCGTAGTTCACTGTCGGCGGCCGCAGTAGGTGGTCACCGTAGTAGCTCGGGTGACCAAAAGTGAAAGGCGGCACCACTATTAGGTTCGCTTTGGACAATTTTATCGCGTAGCAACCTCAGTTCTGCTCCGTGAGCTCTAGATCGACCGATCCTTGCTCGATAGTGAGCTCCGGCCAGCACTCACGTCACCATGTCATCACACTTGCGTCACCCTAGCTTAGTCAGCAGGTTTGAACCGGTCCATGCTCATGTGGCATGCTGACATGGCCTCGGGCCCACTTGTCATTGGGCCTGGTAGAAATAGGATTAGTAATAGAAATGGTTTGTCTAGTTTTCGCCAACGTGGCGTGTCAGCATGTCTCCAACCACACTCATCAGTGTCTATGGCTGGGAATAGTCTTAGTGTAAAAATGTTCCTCTGTTAGTAAATAGATGAAACAAAATAAGTTTAGACATTAATATAATTTCTAGAAATTTAATAAAAGGATTAAATCTTGTTAATTCTATATCTTTTGTTTTATAACTCATAAAAATGTATATAATATATCAAAATGCTTAGAAAAATAAAATCTATAATTAAATTTAATATAAAATAGTGTTATGTTAACTATTTAAATAATTATTATTTAATAAATATTTTATAAGTGATAATACTTTGAAAATTCATATTTTAAAATTGGTAAATAAGAAAAATATAAATAATATACTAAAATTCTTGGAAAAATAAGAAATAAAATGTAAAATTATAAACTTGAAATATTATATTACTTAACTAATATTTAATATTTAAAAAAGTGATAAAACTTGTTAAAATCGTATCTTATTATTTAAAAATCACAAAAATACTTATAATATCCCAAAAGGATCACAAAAATAAATTCTACACATCAAAAATGTCAAATCTTACTTTTGAAGTAAAATAAAACGTAAAGGTCTGATAAATCTTATTGAAACCCTTTTCTTTTATTTTAATTCCTTAAAAATATATAAATATTTACTATTTCTTTTACCATTTTTGTTTAAAGTCTAAAAGTGTAATAAAAAGAGAAAGTTATGTTCAAATAAAGTTAAGAAAGTTCCAATCAATTTAAGTTGTACTTACTAAACTACCATTTAAAATTAAGTAAGTTTTACTCTCCACAAATATTTTATTAATTATAAAATCATCAAGGTTTGAGTAATAACTCTTTTACAAGTTTGGGAATTCACTTTCAAGACTAAGGAAAGTTTGTAAATGTTAAACATGATACCATTCCCATGTTTATAGAGATAAGTGTTACTCCTATATTAAGAAAGTAAATTCTATTCACTTATAACTTTAATAAACACCACCTCATCCAAGTAATCATACTTAAATTCCAACTTTGTGGAATGTTAAGAAGTAAACCATCTACAATGTGATACCTTATTCCACACATGAAAATCTCCACCACCTATCCTATGCTTGTTTAATGTAGTAATGTTTTCCTCTTTAATAAACTTAGCTAATAAGAAAACCTTAAAGTGTTAACTTTAAGTTTAAATACTTTTACTTTGTAAAGTAATATTTTCCTCAAAAGTTATTCTTTTAGGAAACATTCAAAGTAATTCTTAAACACTTCTTTAAAATCTCTAATTGATTCTTAATCTTGTTTAAGAAATATCTAGATAACATGCTCAGTTGAATGCTTTAGTATTGCATACTATTTGTTGTAATTACTTATTGTTTCACACACTCTCATTAGCCATAATAAGAAACACAAGTGTGGAACTGGTATAAAAGTGCAACACGTTCCTAAGAACTCATCACAAACTTCAAACCCTAGATCAAATACGATTAGTCCAGGGATTCACGTTTATCAAATTGCATTACATTACTTATGCATAATTACACCCTATTTTTTTAAACATTAGTCCTTACCGGACCAATGATGCTACTTTCAGAATCTGGATCTTCTAATGTCTTGAAAACCGTGAGTGCATAATCTTGCAATCACAAAAGGCAAGTTCATCACTTGCTCATGTCCTTTGGTTATTTTATATCAAATGCTTGTAACTCAAATGTTGTCATCGCCTGCATTTCAAAAAGGACAGAAAATACTATTTTCATAATAATATGATTATGGATGATTTACCAAGTGGTAATAATCTATTGATACAGTTTCGGTTGTAAAGGAACATAATATTTTGGACTTAACAACCAATGTCACCAGTGATTCTAGCGTCGTATATTACGCGTTAACCGTGAGATTTGGAATGGGACGGAGAAGTCAGTTGTATCTTCTTCCTTTCATATGAAGGCAAGATGACATTATCATGATGTTGTGATTCCTTGTGTGGATCCAGCATATGGGTGGGCACCCTTAGGCCCCACGATTTTGGTATCTAGATTATCTATGAGTGGCTGCCGGAGGTATAGTCGGACCTTTATGGAGCTTGCTAGGGGCATCACTAGCTTGTAGAGTCCTCGAGAACTCACCAGGGTTGTAGCTTGCCAGAAAGGTGGCTTAACGGAGGTGTAGTCAGCCCCGGAGGATCGTGCAGACATATGGGGTCACGGAGAGGGCGGTGATTAGCTTGGATCACCTACTAGGCCCCACATCAAGGAATTGTGGACGGGAAAGATCGCCCGGTTGTGCAACAAGGAGTTGATCTCTCATGGGTAAAGCAATGCACCTCTGCAGAGTGTAAGAATTGTGACATGTTACTCCCTGTTCCGAGAAGGAGCTACGAACACAGCAGGAAAGGAACCCCATGAAGGTTTTGGTCAACTTGTGAAGGCTGTCGGACATAGTTTTCAGAATAAAAACATCCTTTGAAGAAATGTTTACGAAAACTTGCATTGCCTATGACCTATGGTTTGTGGATGTATAGATAGTGCATCATACACTCCTTTTTAGTGAACTTGCTGAGTATGCCCATACTCAACCATACCTTCTTAACCCTTGCTAGATTCTAAGCCATTGAAGACAACATCAACATAAATTTCTACTCAAGAAACCATCATCAACAACTCAAGTTCTTCAATGAAGTCAATTGATGACCCACAAGTATAGGGGCTGTATCACAGAATTTTCGATAAGTAAGAGTGTCAAACCCAACGAGGAGCAGAAGTTGATGGCTAGTGGTATGGATCAGGAATTCTCTGCAAATACTTAGCAAACAGATTTTTAGGGGTTTTGCATAATGCAAGTAAATAAAGTACGAGTAAATAAAAGACAATAAGAATAAATGCAGCAAGTGGCCCAACCCTTTATTCAGCAAAGGACAAACCGGTTGTATTACTTAAGATGACCAAACGTTCTCGAGGACACACGGGAAGACTGTCAAGTGCTTTCGCTTCATATAGTTGATTAATCTTCTTTAGCTTGCTAAGTGTTGTGTGGGTGAACCTATGCTAATGTACCGACCTTCCTAGGACTAATACATACTTGTGATTATACCCGTTGCAAACATCCGTATGTACAAGAAAGTAATTAATGTAGAAACCTAACCACAACTTTAAACTCTAAGACCCTAACGTCCCTTGTGCAATGGTTTCCTAACGGGGCTTCAGGTTTCTGTCACTCCGGCAACCCCTACAATTAGTAGAAAAATACACAATGCATTCCCCTTGGCCCATATAGGTGAAGTGTCATGTACTCGACGTTCACATGACACCACTAGAAGAAGTACACCACAACTTAAATATCAAACCATTGAATCTTTCTCAACACAATTCCACTAATAACAACATGACTTATCCCATGTCCTCAAGAACAAAATGAACTACTCACAAGACATCATATGGATCATGATTAGAGATGGAATAATGATGTATAACAATCTGAACATAATCAATAATTCAACACTCAATAGCATCAACTACAAGGAGTAATCAACACCGAGAAAGTTTCCCCTAAGAACTATGCAAGATTCAACACAATTGTTATAGCAATATGGAGATGGTGATGATGGTGCTGATGATCATGATGGTGGTGATGATGATGATGATGATCCCGATGAAGTCCAACTTAATGGTGGTGTTGATGGCGACGATCTCCCCTCTCTGGGAAGGAATTCCCCCGGCAGAATTCTCTCTGTCAGAGAGATCTTTCTCTCTTGGTGTTTTCCGCCCCGTAGAGGCGGCAGAATCTTTCTATGGTTGCTCCCCGAGTATTAGGGTTTCAGGAGGATTATATATGCCAGAGGTGGACCAGGGCGGCCACACCACCTAGTGGCGCGGCCTAGGCTGTCCCACGCCAGGGGGTGGTGTGGGGCCCCTGTGGCCCATCTCCACTCCTCCTTCTGGCTTCCTTCGTCTTCTGGCAAAATAGGATTTTCCTTATATTTTCCCGGATTTTCTGATATTCATGAATTTTGCCTCCAAACAGCACCTTTTCCATCAGAATCTTGACTGCAGCGGTCCATGCTCCAATAGTCATCAATCATGCAAAAACAGATGAAATAACAGAAGTATCATCTCTTAATATGAAATATATCAATGAATAACGGTAAATTATGATATAGAATAGTGATGCAAAATGGACGTATCATCAATCAAGTCAACATATACATCAACCAAAGTGAAGACAAAGTTCTTAAGTAGATAGGAATAGATTCTCTAGCCATAAAACCTACTTCTGTAGAGCATTGCAATAGCAGCAATGGCAAGTCTGATAGTTCAGATGATAGTCTTAGTCTCTAGATAGTTCTGAGTTGTTACTTCTGGTTCTTCTTTGTAAGAAGTTTTGTCTCTCTCTTTAACCTAGAGTGTTCTTTGGATCTTTTGTAAAGCGTCGAGTTGTAACCTTTAGTCATGTCTTGGACATGTTGTTTTTCTGTTGTACCACTCTGAGGGATGTAATACTAGTGAACGGTGTGTCATTGGTGTTATGTCAATGACTATAGTGTACTACGTCATGCAGTGGTATGCTGGGTCACCGCACTTACCTACGCACCCACCCTTTTCTGGTAAGGAAGTGTAACGTTTGTTTATCCTCTTCTAAAAATTCAAACTAGGATTCACGTGTTTGGGTTTTCCTTAGTACCATGGGATGTGTGTTAATCCTTTGTTGATCTGTTGCATCCAACTTTGTTGTTGCAATCTGCCTTTGGTTATCAACTATTGGTACATTCCATACCGACAGGCTTTATTGTAAACCGATGCGATCTATCTGATTCTTTGTTAACCGATGCAATCTTGTTAAGGGTGTTCTCCCTTCCTGCATGCTTTCATAGAATGTGGAGTTGCTAATATCTATCTGTTAAGTTGTTTTTCGCATCTAGTTGGTATTTTAATGCCAAAAAATGCGGATTTTTTCTTTGATACATTTGTGTTTCCACACTCCTTTTCAGTCGTGTGTGATTCACTATTCACCTTCTTTTGTCAGCATGTCCATGCTAACTCGGTCTTTTGCTACTGGCGCATAATCCTGGAGTTTTATACTTCATCTGCAAATTCTTTTGGGCTAAATACATAACGTGTCAATTCGATGCTTGTGATTGTAATTTGGTTCTCTGTATAGTTATATGACACTTATCATGAGTGGAATATGGTCAATGATATCAATCTAATCATCCAAATGATGGCGGTTATCTCTTGTGATTTTGAGTTATACCGTGATCATATCTTTATCATATTCAAGTATCCTTGGCAATCTGGAGGTTTCTTAAGGCACTATGGGGAATTATCATATGTTTCCGTGCTTCATATCTTGTTGAACTCCATATCTTCAAAGGTTCTCTTTGATACGAGAGAATTCATCTTTGCATATCTAATAGCTTTGCGTAAATGTATGAGTTATCATCGCTTCTTACCCAAGATCCATTTATCTTTTCAACCGATGATCCAATCGACTATGTGAACAAGTCGACATCTCTTTTACTCATCTAAAGGTCTAGATAATATATTCTTCCTATGCATATCTTATACTCATCTAAAGGTCTAGATAATCTTACACAAATCCTTGCCCTTAGTGTTGATCTTTCAAAGAGCGTTGAGCTCTGAAAGTGTTTCGAACATCTGTTCGTTTCTCTCACCACATGAACTTGGTACTCTTGGAATATCTTGTTAAATTCTTAGTGGTATATCACGACGATATGCTTTCCTATTCTATAATAGTGGAAGAACATGAAGAACATATTCTCTTTTCTCTCAAGCTTCGTGAACACTACCTGTGTGCAAAGTTCTAAAAGTTTGAATTCTGTCTTCCTGAAGTCGCCTATCTCGACCACGTCCTTCTGCTAAAGACAGTGTTACAATTCTAGAATCATCAATTCAATTGTTAATTCCATCCTCCACCTTCAATCAAATCCGGAGTTTTTCTTGTTTGACAAGTTACCATCGTCATTCCGCTAAAGTTTTCCTCGAGACTGCTATATCTCTCTCAGATCTTCTCAAGAAGGACAAGAAATTCTTTTGGTCTCCGATTCATCGAGAAACTTTGGAAACCCTCTCGCTTTATCTTCTATCCTTAATCCACCGGATGAAATGAATATTTTCTAGATCTTTCACAATCCTTCTATTCAAGTTTTTGGCGCTATCCTTAATCTATATGTTGAACTCTTTTTTTATGTATCTCTGTGGTCTTCATTCATATCTTTCCGATGGCTTGTGACTTCTGACACGACGACAACATCATCATCTTTATCTACTTTGGATCTGACGAAGTGTTTGCATCACCTCCTTGTTTTCTTACGAAGCTTCATGAATTCTGCTTGTCAAGATCTTTAGTCTAAATTTCTGAGAGTTGAGTGGCATGATTTTCCTATTCATGTATGGAGTAATGCTTTGGGTGCGTGATGGACTGATCCCCATCCGACTACTCTTATCATTCACTCTTGTACATTGGATGGGTTGATTAATGCAATTTCACTTATTCCATGGAAGTTAGAAGTGGCTTTTACCTCTTGATACTTTTACTTTCGTCCTTGTTTTTCCGGAGGGTTCTCTCAAAGAACATAGTCAATAATCTCTTGTTGGTGGTCTCGTCTATTTTCAAGATACAACAAAATCTTCAACGATCTGGTGGAAGCAGATGCAAAATCTTCTCGGTTCCTCTTCATTCAACTGGAGCTCATAATCGTCAGACAAGATGGATGAAAGATATCTTTAACTTCTTCTATCAAATTCTGTTCTCTTGTTAAAGGGAATTGTGGTTGAGGCCATGAATCGCAAAATCTATTGCAATAACCTCATGGTTAAGGAAAGCAATAAGCATCTCTGCAATAACCTCCAGATCTCCAACATTCAACTTTTTCTTAGGATTCCACCATGAGCTTGGGTCACCTCCTCCTCTTGAAGATATATTTGTGCACCTATATTGCGTGATCATTTGGTTCTTACCGGTGCAAGAAGGTTCTAATCCTTGAACTCATAATGCAAATCCTTTCTGTGGTATCAAGAAACTCTATTGTTTGAAGGCAATATTGTTCTCCAAACTTCATTTCTTAAATCTGAAGGAAGAAACAATGCTATTTTCATAGTGGTTGATAACTTCTTCAGTTCATTCTTTTATTCCCGTGAAAGAGAGTATGACCTTCACTTGCAGCTTTTATCCTTTAATCCCAACGATGTGTCTTTTCTTTCTCCTTGATACACCGTCATTCATAATTCTATCAACAAGTGTTTCTATTCTTTTATTGTGTTTCTCGAGGGCACCTGAGCTGTGTTTATCCTATCTTTCTTGTCTCACAAAAATTATCCAGGTTCTTCAAGTCCTTGGTTTCAAGAAACAAAATGCAAGACTCGCAACAAGTCTATCAAGTTTTCCAATGTGTATTGGTCGCACCATTCCGTTGATCAATCAACTTTGGAACACGAGGACCACCTTTGTTCCGAACACCCGACTTCCCCTCGTGCCTTTTTCTTTTTCCTAGGAATCTTGGGGCGAGATTCTTGTTTAGTAGGGGAGAGTTGTAGCATCCCAATTGTCTAACAATTGAATGTTACTTTCCTAGTCTATATATTGCTACTTCCTACATAAAATTAATTTCATCATCATTATATCATGCTCATGTCACCATGCCATATTGCATTTGAGCATCATATTAAAACCCTTTTCATTTGGTTCTTCTTCTCATATCGCATTGCCTTATTGATTATTTTTGCTACTTGATATCTCGGAGTTGCTTCTTGATATATTGCTTCATGCCCAAATTGAGTTGAGGGCATATCTCTTCCTTTTCCTTTTCCATCACAAACATGCCATTCTATCTTCTCCATGCGAGCTTCTCTTTAATTTCCACCATATGAAAACAAGTGGGTTTCTTTATTTTGCTTTATGGTTTTAAAATCAAGCCCATTTGGATTTGTGTGGATCCTATCTTATCTTGTCAATCTATCGTCTACATGCTAGGGCTTGCCTTTGTCTATTTCTCTATGCATGGGATCATCTCCCTCTATTCTATCTAATGCAATATAATTATATTCCATGCTCACATGAAAGGATACCATATGTGTGCTTTTGTTCTTGTTTTAAAATTCCATGTGAGTTTGTTTCTATTCGATGTGTGTTTAAATCCTTCTCTCTAAACCACCGAATCCTGCATCACATGTGTGTGTAACACATACACACACACACTTCCCAAACCGAGCTAACCATGCGTGTATGCAATCTGACACACACACTTTGTCTACACCCATACATCCCTAAACTTTAACCTTCCCAATCTTAGCAACATGCTAGGATTCAACTGCCACATGCAGTGGAGCACTATTTTGAAAGATGTTGTATCACGACACCCACCTGGATGTGTGTGTGTCATTGTGGTTGGGAAAAGAACACATACAATATTACTCCATCATGTGTCCAACCATGTCCATGAACACTAGCAACATGTTGGGATTCAACTGCCACATGCAGTGAAGCACTAGTTATAAACATGGTGCATCGCCGCACCCACCAGGATGCATGTGTATAGTTGTGGTTTGGAAAAGAATGCTTGTAATGTTACTCTAGCATGTCTCCAACCATGTCCAGGAACCCTACCAACATGCTGGGATTCAACTGCCACATGCAGTGGAGCACCAGTTTGAAAGATGTTGCATCACCACACCCACATGGATGTGCGCGCATGTGTGTGTGTCATTGTGGTTTGGAAAAGAACACATGCCGTGCCACTCCAGCATGTGTCCAACCATATCCATGAAACCTAGCAACATGCTGGGATTCAACTGCCACATGCAACGGAGCACTAGTTTGAAAGGCGTTGCATCACCACACACACCTAGATGTGTGTATATGTATCATTGTGGTTTGGAAAGGAACACATGCAATGTCACTCCAACATGTGTCCAACCATGTCCATGAAACCTATCAACAAGATGGGATTCAACTACCACATGTAGTGGAGCACTAGTTTGAAAGATGTTGCATCACCACACCCACCTGGATGTGTGTGTGCATCATTGTGGTTTGGAAAAGAACACATGCAATATCACTCTAGCATGTGTCCAACCATGTCTAGGAACCCTAGCAACATGCTGGGATTGAACTGCCACATGTAGTGGAGCACTAGTTTGAAAGATGTTGCATCACCAAACCCACCTGGATGAGTGTGTGTATCATTGTGGTTTGGAAAAGAACACATACAATGTCACTCAAGCCTGTGTCCAACCATGTCTAGGAACCCTAGCAACATGTTGGGATTCAACTGCCACATGCAGTGGAGCACCAGTTTGATATATGTTGCATCACCACACCCACCGGGATGTGTGTGTATAATTGTGGTTTGGAAAAGAACAGATGCAATGTCACTCTAGCATGTGTCCAAACATGTCAATGAAACCTGGCAACATGCTAGGATTCAACTGCCACATGCAGTGGAGCACCGGTTTGAAAGATGTTGTGCCACCACACCCACCTAGATGTCTGTGTGTATCGTTGTGGTTTAGAAAAGAACACATGCAATGTCACTCTAGCAAGTGTCCAACCATGTACAAGAAACTTAGCAACATGCTGGGATTCAACTGCCACATGTAGTGGAGCAAGAGTTTTAAAGATGTTGCGTCGCCACACCCACCTGGATGTGCGTGTGTCTGTGTCATTGTCGTTTGGAAAAGAACACATGAAATGTCACTCTAGCATGTGTCCAACCATGTCCATGAACCCTAGCAACTTGCTAGGATTCAACTGCCACATGCAGTGGAGCACCAGTTTGAAAGACGTTGCATCACCACACCCACTTGGATGTATGTGTGTATCATTTTCGTTTGGAAAAGAACACATGGAATGTCACTCTAGCATGTGTCCAACCATGTCCAGGAACCCTAGCAACATGCTGGGATTCAACTACCACATGTAGTTGAGCACCAGTTTGAAAGATGTTGCATCAACACACCCACCTGGATGTGTGTGTGTATCATTGCGGTTTGGAAAAAACACATACAATGTCACTCTAGCATGTGTCCAACCATGTCCATGAACCCTAGCAACATGATGGGATTCAACTGCCACATGTAGTGGAGCACTAGTTTGAAAGATGTTGCATCACCAAACCCACCTGGATGAGTGTGTGTATCATTGTGGTTTGGAAAAGAACACATACAATGTCACTCAAGCCTGTGTCCAACCATGTCTAGGAACCCTAGCAACATGTTTGGATTCAATTGCCACATGCAGTGGAGCACCATTTTGATATATGTTGCATCACCACACCCACTGGGATGTGTGTGTATAATTGTGGTTTGGAAAAAAGAACACATGCAATGTCACTCTAGCATGTGTCCAAACATGTCAATGAAACCTATCAACATGCTAGGATTCAACTGCCACATGCAGTGGAGCACCAGTTTGAAACATGTTGTGCCACCACACCAACCTAGATGTCTGTGTGTATCATTGTGGTTTAGAAAAGAACACATGCAATGTCACTCTAGCAAGTGTCCAAGCATGTACAAGAACCTTAGCAAGATGCTGGGATTCAACTGCCACATGCAGTGGAGCAAGAGTTTTAAAGATGTTGCATCGCCACACCCACCTGGATGTGCGTGTGTGTGTGTCATTGTCGTTTGGAAAAGAACACATGCAATGTCACTCTAGCATGTGTCCAACCATGTCCATGAACCCTAGCAACTTGCTAGGATTCAACTGCCACATGCAGTGGAGCACCAGTTTAAAAGACGTTGCATCACCACACCCACTTGGATGTATGTGTGTATCATTTTCGTTTGGAAAAGAACACATGCAATGTCACTCCAGCATGTGTCCAACCATGTCAAGGAACCCTAGCAACGTGCTGGGATTCAACTGCCACATGCAGTGGAGCACTAGTTTAAAACATGTTACATCACCACACCCACCTAGATGTGTTTTTGTGTCATTGTGGTTTGGAAAAGAACAGATGCAATGTCACTCTAGCATGTGTTCAACCATGTCCATGAACCCTAGCAACATGATGGGATTCAACTGCCACATGTAGTGGAGCACTAGTTTGAAAGATGTTGCATCACCAAACCCACCTGGATGAGTGTGTGTATCATTGTGGTTTGGAAAAGAACACATACAATGTCACTCAAGCCTGTGTCCAACCATGTCTAGGAACCCTAGCAACATGTTGGAATTCAACTGCCACATGCAGTGGAGCACCAGTTTGATATATGTTGCATCACCACACCCACCGGGATGTGTGTGTATAATTGTGGTTTGGAAAAGAACACATGCAATGTCACTCTAGCATGTGTCCAAACATGTCAATGAAACCTAGCAACATGCTAGGATTCAACTGCCACATGCAGTGGAGCACCAGTTTGAAAGATGTTGAGCCACCACACCCACCTAGATGTCTGCGTGTATCGTTGTGGTTTAGAAAAGAACACATGCAATGTCACTCTAGCAAGTGTCCAACCATGTACAAGAACTTTAGCAACATGCTGGGATTCAACTGCCACATGTAGTGGAGCAAGAGTTTTAAAGATGTTGTGTCGCCACACCCACCTGGATGTGCGTGTGTCTGTGTCATTGTCGTTTGGAAAAGAACACATGAAATGTCACTCTAGCATGTGTCCAACCATGTCCATGAACCCTAGCAACTTGCTAGGATTCAACTGCCACATGCAGTGGAGCACCAGTTTGAAAGACGTTGCATCACCACACCCACTTGGATGTATGTGTGTATCATTTTCGTTTGGAAAAGAACACATGGAATGTCACTCCAGCATGTGTCCAACCATGTCCAGGAACCCTAGCAACATGCTGGGATTCAACTACCACATGTAGTTGAGCACCAGTTTGAAAGATGTTGCATCAACACACCCACCTGGATGTGTGTGTGTATCATTGCGGTTTGGAAAAAACACATACAATGTCACTCTAGCATGTGTCCAACCATGTCCATGAACCCTAGCAACATCATGGGATTCAACTGCCACATGTAGTGGAGCACTAGTTTGAAAGATGTTGCATCACCAAACCCACCTGGATCAGTGTGTGTATCATTGTGGTTTGGAAAAGAACACATACAATGTCACTCAAGCCTGTGTCCAACCATGTCTAGGAACCCTAGCAACATGTTGGGATTCAATTGCCACATGCAGTGGAGCACCATTTTGATATATGTTGCATCACCACACCCACCGGGATGTGTGTGTATAATTTTGGTTTGGAAAAGAACAGATGCAATGTCACTCTAGCATGTGTCGAACCATGTCCATGAACCCTAGCAACATGATGGGATTCAACTGCCACATGTAGTGGAGCACCAGTTTGAAAGATGTTGTGCCACCACACCCACCTAGATGTCTGTGTGTATCGTTGTGGTTTAGAAAAGAACACATGCAATGTCACTCTAGAAAGTGTCCAACCATGTACAAGAACCTTAGCAACATGCTGGGATTCAACTGCCACATGCAGTGGAGCAAGAGTTTTAAAGATGTTGCATCGCCACACCCACCTGGATATGCGTGTGTGTGTGTCATTGTCGTTTGGAAAAGAACACATGCAATGTCACTCTACCATGTGTCCAACCATGTCCATGAACCCTAGCAACTTGCTAGGATTCAACTGCCACATGCAGTGGAGCACCAGTTTGAAAGACGTTGCATCACCACACCCACTTGGATGTATGTGTGTATCATTTTTGTTTGGAAAAGAACACATGGAATGTCACTCCAGCATGTGTCCAACCATGTCCAGGAACCCTAGCAACATGCTGGGATTCAACTACCACATGTAGTTGAGCACCAGTTTGAAAGATGTTGCATCAACACACCCACCTGGATGTGTGTGTGTATCATTGC
Organism: Avena eriantha; assembly: GCA_910589775.1. NCBI lineage: Eukaryota > Viridiplantae > Streptophyta > Magnoliopsida > Poales > Poaceae > Avena > Avena eriantha. Next base: position 124,105,465 of record OU342740.1, read on the forward strand.
GGTTTGGAAAAAACACATACAATGTCACTCTAGCATGTGTCCAACCATGTCCATGAACCCTAGCAACATGATGGGATTCATCTGCCACATGTAGTGGAGCACCAGTTTGAAAGATGTTGCATCACCACACCCATCTGAATGTGTGCGTGTATCATTATAGTTTGGTAAATAACACATGCAATGTCACTCCAGTATGTGTCCAACCATGTCAAGGAACCCTAGCAACATGCTGGGATTCAACTACCACATGCAGTGGAGCACTAGTTTAAAAGATGTTACATCACCACACCCACCTAGATGTGTTTTTGTGTCATTGTGGTTTGGAAAAGAACAGATGCAATGTGAGTCCATCATGTGTCCAACCATGTCTAGGAACCCTAGCAACGTGCTGGGATTCAACTGCCACATGAAGTGGAGCACAAGTTTGAAAGATGTTGCATCACGACACCCACCTGGATGTGTGTGTGTGTCATTGAGGTTTGGAAAATAACACATTCAATTTTACTCCATCTTGTGTCCAACCATGTCCATGAACACTAACAACATGTTGGGATTCAACTGCCACATGCAGTGGAGCACTAGTTTGAAAGATGTTGCATCACCACACCCACCTGGATGTGTGTGTATCATTGTGGTTTGGAAAAGAACACATGTAATGTTAGTCTAGCATGTCTCCAACCATGTCCAGGAACCCTAGCACCACGCTGGGATTCAACTGCCACTTGCGGTGGAGCACCAGTTTGAAAGATGTTGCATCACCACACTCACCTGGATGCGCGCGCATGTGTGTGTCTGTCATTGTGGTTTGGAAAAGAACACATTCAATGCCACTCCAGCATGTGTCCAACCATGTCCATGAAACCTAGAAACATGCTGGGATTCAACTGCCACATGTAGCGGAGCACTAGTTTGAATGGTGCTGCATCACCACACACACATGGATGTGTGTATATGTATCATTGTGGTTTGGAAAGGAACACAAGCAATGTCACTCCAGCATGTGTCCAACCATGTCCATGAAACCTAGCAACATGATGGGATTCAACTACCACATGTAGTGGAGCACCAGTTTGAAAGATGTTGCATCACCACACCCACCTAGATGTGTGCGTGCATCATTGTGGTTTGGGAAAGAACACATGCAATATCACTCCAGCATGTGTCCAACCATGTCCAGGAACCCTAGCAACATGCTAGGATTCAACTGCGACATGTAGTGGAGCACTAGTTTGAAAGATGTTGCATCACCACACCCACCTGGATGAGTGTGTGTATCATTATGGTTTGGAAAAGAACACATGCAATGTCACTACAGCCTGTGTCCAACCATGTCTAGGAACCTAGCAACATGTCGGGATTCAACTGCCACATGCAGTGGAGCACCAGTTTGATATATGTTGCATCACCACACCCACCGGGATGTGTGTGTATAATTGTGGTTTGGAAAAAACACATGCAATGTCACTCCAGCATGTGTCCAAACATGTCAATGAAACCTAGGAACATGCTAGGATTCAACTACCACATGCAGTGGAGCACCAGTTTGAAATATGTTGTGTCACCACACCCACTTGGATGTCTGTGTGTATCGTTGTGGTTTAGAAAAGAACACATGCAATGTCACTCCAGCAAGTGTCCAACCATGTACAAGAACCTTAGCAACATGCTGGGATTCAACTGCCACATGCAGTGGAGCACTAGTTTTTAAGATGTTGCGTCGCCACACCCACCTGGATGGGCGTGTGTGTGTCATTGTCGTTTGGAAAACAACACATGCAATGTCACTCTAGCATGTGCCCAACCATGTCCATGAACCCTAGCAACTTGCTAGGATTCAACTGACACATGCAGTGGAGCACCAGTTTGAAAGATGTTGCATCACAACACCCACTTGGATGTGTGTGTGTATCATTTTGGTTTAGAAAAGAACACATGGAACGTCACTCCAGCATGTGACCAACCATGTCCAGGAACCCTAGCAACATGCTTGGATTCAACTACCACATGTAGTTGAGCACCAGTTTGAAAGATGTTGCATCAACACACCCACCTGGATGTGTGTGTGTATCATTGCGGTTTGGAAAAAACACATACAATGTCACTCTAGCATGTGTCCAACCATGTCCATGAACCCTAGCAACATGATGGGATTCAACTGCCACATGTAGTGGAGCACTAGTTTGAAAGATGTTGCATCACCACACCCATCTGGATGTGTGTGTATCATTGTGGTTTTGAAAATAACACATGTAATGTTACTCTAGCATGTCTCCAACCATGTCCAGGAACCCTAGCACCATGCTGGGATTCAACTGCCACATGCGTTGGAGCACCACACCCACTTGGATGCGCGCGCATGTGTGTGTGTGTCATTGTGGTTTGGAAAAGGACACATTCAATGCCACTCTAGCATCTGTCCAACCATGTCCGTAAAACCTAGCAACATGCTGGGATTCAACTGCCACATGTAGCGGAGCACTAGTTTGAAAGGTGCTGCATCACCACACACACCTGGATGTGTGTATATGTATCATTGTGGTTTGGAAAGGAACACATGCAATGTCACTCCAGCATGTGTCCAAACATGTCCATGAAACCTAGCAACATGATGGGATTCAACTACCACATGTAGTGGATCACCAGTTTGAAAGATGTTGCATCACCACACCCACCTGGATTTGTGTGTGCATCCTTGTGGTTTGGGAAAGAACACATCCAATATCACTCCAGCATGTGTCCAACCATGTCTAGGAACCCTAGCAACATGTTGGTATTCAACTGCGACATGTAGTGGAGCACTAGTTTGAAAGATGTTGCATCACCACACCCACCTGGATGAGTGTGTGTATCATTGTGGTTTGGAAAAGAACACATGTAATGTCACTACAGCCTGTGTCCAACCATGTCTAATAACCCTAGCAACATGTTGGGATTCAACTGCCACATGCAGTGGAGCACCAGTTTGATATATGTTGCATCACCACACCCACCGGGATGTGTGTGTATAATTGTGGTTTGGAAAAGAACACATGCAATGTCACTCCAGCATGTGTCCAAACATGTCAGTGAAACCTAGGAACATGCTAGGATTAAACCGCCACATGCAGTGGAGCACCAGTTTGAAAGATGTTGTGTAACCACACCCACCTGGATGTCTGTGAGTATCGTTGTGGTTTAGAAAAGAACACATGCAATGTCACTCTAGCAAGTGTCCAACCATGTACAAGAACCTTAGCAACATGCTGGGATTCAACTGCCACATGCAGTGGAGCACTAGTTTTTAAGATGTTGCATCGCCACACCCACATGGATGTGCGTGTGTGTGTCCTTGTCGTTTGGAAAAGAACACATGCAATGTCACTCTAGCATGTGCCCAACCATGTCCGTGAACCCTAGCAACTTGCTAGGATTCAACTGACACATGCAGTGGAGCACCAGTTTGAAAGATGTTGCATCACCACACCCACATGGATGTGTGTGTGTATCATTTTGGTTTGGAAAAGAACACATGGAATGTCAGTCTAGCATGTAACCAACCATGTCCAGAAACCCTAGCAGCATGCTCGGATTCAACTACCACATGTAGTTGAGCACCAGTTTGAAAGATGTTGCATCAACACACCCACCTGGATGTGTGTGTGTATCATTGCGGTTTGGAAAAAACACATACAATGTCACTCTAGCATGTGTCCAACCATGTCAAGGAACCCTAGCAACGTGCTGGGATTCAACTGCCACATGCAGTGGAGCACTAGTTTAAAATATGATACATCACCACACCCAATTGGATGTGTGTTTGTGTCATTGTGGTTTGGAAAAGAACACTTGCAATGTGAGTCCAGCATGTGTCCAACCATGTCTAGGAACCCTAGCAACATGCTGGGATTCAACTGCCACATGAAGTGGAGCACCAGTTTGAAAGATTTTGCATCACGACACCCACCTGGATGTGTGTGTGAGTGTCATTGTGGTTTGGAAAAGAACACATGCAATTTTACTCCATCTTGTGTCCAACCATGTCCATGAACACTAACAACATGTTGGGATTCAACTGCCACATGCAGTGGAGCACTAGTTTGAAAGATGTTGCATCACCACACCCACCTGGATGTGTGTGTATCATTGTGGTTTTGAAAAGAACACATGTAATGTTACTCTAGCATGTCTCCAACCATGTCCAGGAACCCTAGCAACATGCTGGGATTCAACTGCCACATGCGGTGGAGCACCAGTTTGAAAGATGTTGCATCACCACACCCACCTGGATGCGCGCGCATGTGTGTGTGTCATTGTGGTTTGGAAAAGAACACATTCAATGCCACTCCAGCATGTGTCCAACCATGTCCATGAAACCTAGCAACATGACGGCATTCAACTGACACATGCAGCGGAACACTAGTTTGAAAGGTGTTGCATCACCACACACACCTGGATGTGTGTATATGTATCATTGTGGTTTGGAAAGTAACACATGCAATGTTACTCCAGCATGTGCCCAACCATGTCCATGATACCTAGCAACATGATGGGATTCAACTACAACATGTAGTGGAGCACCAGTTTGAAAGATGTTGCATCACCACACCCACATGGATGTGTGTGTGCATCATTGTGGTTTGGAAAAGAACACATGCAATATCACTCCAGCATGTGTCCAACCAGGAACCCTAGCAACATGCTGGGATTCAACTGCGACATGTAGTGGAGCACTAGTTTGAAAGATGTTGCATCACCACACCCACCTGGATGAGTGTGTGTATCATTGTGGTTTGGAAAAGAACACATGCAATGTCACTCCAGCATGTGTCTAACCATGTCTAGGAACCCTAGCAACATGTTGGGATTCAACTGCCACAAGAAGTGGAACACCAGTTTGATATATGTTGCATCACCACACCCATCGGGATGTGTGTGTATCATTATGGTTTGGAAAAGAACACATGCAATGTCACTCTAGCATGTGTCCAACCATTTGAATGAAACCTAGCAACATGCTAGGATTCAACTGCCACATGCAGTGGAGCACCAGTTTGAAAGATGTTGTGTCACCACACCCACCTGGATGTTTGTGTGTATCGTTGTGGTTTATAAAAGAACACATGCAATGTCACTCCAGCAAGTGTCCAACCATGTACAAGAACCTTAGCAACATGCTGGGATTCAACTACCACATGCAGTGGAGCACCAGTTTTGAAGATGTTGCATCGCCACACCCACCTGGATGTGCGTGTGTGTGTTATTGTTGTTTGGAAAAGAACACATGCAATGTCACTCTAGCATGTGTCCAACCATGTCCATGAACCCTAGAAACTTGCTGAAATTCAACTGCCACATGCAGTGGACCACCAGTTTGAAAGATGTTGCATAACCACACCCACTTGGATGTGTGTGTGTCATTGCGGTTTGGAAAATAACACATGGAATGTCACTCCAACATGTCTCCAACCATGTCCAGGAACCCTAGCAACATGCTGGGATTCAACTACCACATGTAGTTGAGCACCAGTTTGAAAGATGTTGCATCAACAAATCCACCTGGATGTGTGTGTGTATCATTGCGGTTTGGAAAAAACACATACAATGTCACTCTAGCATGTGTCCAACCATGTCCATGAACCCTAGCAACATGATGGGATTCAACTGCCACATGTAGTGGAGCAGCAATTTGAAAGATGTTGCATCACCACACCCACCTGGATGTGTGTGTATCATTATAGTTTGGAAAAGAACACATGCAATGTCACTCTAGCATGTGTCCAACCATGTCAAGGAACCGTAGCAACATGCTGGGATTCAACTGCCACATGAAGTGGAGCACCAGTTCAAAATATGTTACATCACCACACCCACCTAGATGTGTGTGGGTGTCATTGTGGTTTCGAAAAGAACACATGCAATGTCAGTCGAGCATGTGTCCAACCATGTCTAGGAACCCTAGCAACGTGCTGCGATTCAACTACCACATGAAGTGGAGCACCAGTTTGAAAGATGTTGCATCACGACACCCACTTGGATGTGTGTGTGTGTGTGTGTCATTTGTGTTTGGAGAAGAACACATGCAATTTTACTCCATCTTGTGTCCAACCATGTCCATGAACACTAACAACATGTTGGGATTCAACTGCCACATGAAGTGCAGCACTAGTTTGAAAGATGTTGCATCACCACACCCACCTAGATGTGTGTGTATCGTTGTGGTTTGGAAAAGAACACATGTAATGTCAATCTAGCGTGTCTCCAACCATGTCCAGGAACCCTAGCAACATGCTGGGATTGAACTACCACATGCGGTGGAGCACCAGTTTGAAAGATGTTGCATCACCACACCCACCTAGATGTGTGTGTGTATCATTGTGGTTTGGAAAAGAACACAAGAAATGTCATTCCAATATATGTCCAACCATGTCTAGGGACCCTAGAAACATGCTGGGATTTAATTAACACATGCAATGGAGCCGCAGTTTGAAAGATGTTGCATCACCACACCCACCTGGATGCGCACGCGCGTGTGTGTGTGGCATTGTGGTTTTAAAATTAACGCATGCAATGTCACTCTAGCATGTGTCCAACCATGTCCATGAAACCTAGCAACATGCTGGGATTCAACTGCCACATGTAGTGGAGCACTAGTTTGAAAGCTGCTGCATCCGCACACACACCTGGATGTGTGTATCTGTATCCTTATGGTTTCGAAAGGAACACATGCAATCTCACTCTAGCATGTGTCCAACCATGTCCATGAAACCTAGCAACATGCTGGGATTCAACTACCACATGAAGTGGAGTGCTAGTTTGAAAGATGTTGCATCACCACACCCAACTGGATGTGTGTCTATCATTGTGGTTTGGAAAATAACACATGCAATATCACTCCAGCAAGTGTCCAACCATGTCCAGTAACCCTAGCAACATGCTGGGATTCAACTGCCACATGTGGTGGAGCACTAGTTTGAAAGATGTTGCATCACCACACCCACATGGTTGTGTGTGTGTATAATTGTGGTTTGGAAAAGAACAGATGCAATGCCACTCCATCATGTATCCAACCATGTCCATGAACCCTACCAACATGCTGGGATTCAACTGCCACATGCAGTGGAGCACCATCTTGAAAGATGTTGCATCACCACACCCGCCTGGATGTGTGTGTGTATCATTGTGGTTCGGAAAAGAACACACAAAATTTCACTCCAACATGTGTCCAACCATGTCTAGGAACCCTAGAAACATGCTAGGATTTAACTTCCACATGTAGTGGAGCACCAATTTGAAAGATGTTGCACCACCACACCCACCTGGATGCGCACGCGCGCGTGTGTGTGTCATTGTGGTTTCGAAAAGAACACATGCAATTTCACTCCAGCATGTGTCCAACCATGTCCATGAAACCTAGCAACATGTTGGTATTCAACTTGCACATGTAGTGGAGAACTAGTTGAAAGGTGTTCCATCACCACACACACCAGGATGTTTGTATGTGTATCATTGTGGTTTGGAAAGGAACACATCCAATGCCACTTTAGCATCTGTCCAACCATGTCGATGAAACCTAGCAACATGCTGGGATTCAACTACCACATGAAGTGGAGCGCAAGTTTGAAACATGTTGCATCAGCACACCCACCTGGATGTGTGTGTATCATTGTGGTTTGGAAAAGAACACATGCAATATCACTCTAGCATCAGTCTAACCATGTCCAGGAACCCTAGCAACATGCTGGGATTCAACTGCCACACATAGTGGAGCACTAGTTTGAAAGATGTTCCATCACCACACCCACCTGGTTATGTGTGTGTATCATTGTGGTTTGGAAAAGACCAGATGCAATGCCACTCCAGCATGTGTCCAACCATGTCCAGGAACCCTAGCAACATGCTGGGATTCAACTGCCACATGCAGTGGAGCACCAGTTTAAAATATGCTCCATCACCAGGCCCACCTGGATGTGTGTGTGTGTCATTGTGGTTTAAAAATAACACATGAAATTTCACTCCATCTTGTGTCCAACCATGTCAAGGAACCCTAGCAACATGCTATGATTTAACTACCACATGAAGTGGAGCACCATTTTGATAGATGTATTGCATCATGACACTCACCTGGATGTGTTTTATGTCATTGTGGTTTGGAAATGAACACATGCAATGTCGCTCTAGCATGTGTCCAACCATGTCCATGAACACTAGCAACATGCTAGGATTCAACTGCCACATGCATTGGAGCACGAGTTTAAAAGATCTTGCATCACTACACCCACCTGGATGCGCATGTGTATCATTTTGGTTTGGAAAAGAACACATGCCATGCTAGTCCAGCATGTGTCCAACCATGTCCAGGAACCTTAGCAACATGTTGGGAGTCAACTACCACACGTTGTGGAGCACCAGTTTGAAAGATGTTGCACCACCACACCCACCTGGATGTGTGTGTGTATCATTCTGGTTTGGAAAATAACACATGCAATGTCACTTCAGCATGTGTCCAACCATGTCCTGGAACCCTAGCAACATGATGGGATTCGACTGCCACATGCAGTGGAGCACTAGTTTGAAAGGTGTTGAGTCACTATATCCACCTTGATGTGTGTATGTACTATTGTGGTTTGGAAAAGAACGCATGCAATGTCACTCCAGCATGTGTCCAACCATGTCCATGAACCCTAGCAACATGTTAAGATTCAACGGCCACATGAAGTGGAGCACCAGTTTGAAAGATGGTGCATCACCACACCCACCTGGAAGTGTGTGTATCATTGTGGTTTGGAATAGAACACATGCAATATCGCTCCAGTATGTGTCCAACCATGTCCATGAACCCTAGCAACATGCTAGGATTCAACTGCCAAATGTAGTGGAGCACTAGTTTGAAAGATGTTGCATCACCACACCCACCTGGATGTGTGTGTATCATTTTTCTTTAGAAAAGAACACATGCAATGTCACTCCAGCATATGTCTAATCATGTCCAGGAACCCGTCCAACATGTTGGGACTCAATTACCACATGAAGTGGAGCACCAGTTTGAAAGATGTTGCATCACCACACCCACCTGGATGTGTGTGTGTCATTGTGGCTTAGGAAAGAACACATGCAATGTCACTCCACCATGTGTGCAACCATTCCATGAACCCTGGCAACATGCCGGGATTCAACTGCCACATGCAATGGAGCACCAGTTTGAAAGAGGTTGCATCACCACACCCACCTGGATGTGTGTGTGTATCATTGTGGTTTGGAAAAACACATGCAATGCCACTCCAGCATGTGTCCAACAATGTCCAGGAATCCTAGCAACATGCTAGTATTCAACTGCCACATGCAGTGGAGCACCAGTTTAAAAGATGTTGCATCACCACACCCACTTGTCAAATGGGTCGTATGGGCAGCTAGAGGGGGGTGAATAGGTGCTACTTCAAATTTTAATGCTTTTTCAATTTTAGGCTTGACATGATAGGTAAATTCTCTAGATATACTACTATGAAGAATTTCCCTATATGCAAACCTAACTACTAGCGAGTAAAGGCGAGTGAAATAGAGGAACGAGTAAACCGTAGTGGAGCACGCGGAGACACATGATTTGTTTTACCGCAGTTCCTTCCTTGTTAATGGGAGTACATCTACATTGGAAGGGCTGGCGGTACTAAGACCACCACACCACAATAGGCCTCACCCTGTTCTCCGATGGATCCCGCCACCAAAGGCCTGATCCACATTTCCACTATAGGAACCCTTCGAGGCGGGAACCAGCGTCTTTATACAACTAGCGGGGCATAACTCCACAACCAAATTCGAGGCTCCTGTAATGACAACAAGCTGCCACAAGAACAATAGTTATCAATAACAAAACACAAGATCTACATATTAACGAGAATACTAGATTGGGGATTTCTCCAAATGAATGGAGAGGAGTTGATGCGCTTGAATCGTGATGATGATGAATGATTTCTCCTCCTTCTATTCCCCCAAAGATCGAAGCCTTCGGGTGGTTGAAGTTGATTATCTAGAGAGAGAGAGAGCTTTTGTAAAGGATCTGATCTTTTTCGAATGAACCAAGAGTTCTAAGCGGGGGGTGAAGGGGCTTTTAGGCTTTTATACCCCCGGTCCAAACAGAGCCATTGTAGCCATTTGGGTCCGGATTATCTGGCCCAAGTGAGGGCCGGATTATCCGGCCTAAGGAAAACTCCGCCCCAGACTCGGATTATCCGGCAAATAATCCGCCCCCAGTCAGAGCGACGCGCCGAGCCAACCTTTGCTTGTCTCCTGGGGGCCAGATTATCCGACTCAAGGTGAGGGTCGGATTATCTGGCCGGGGAAGGAAAGTCCGCCCCCCTTCGGATTTTCTAGGGGAAAATCTGCCCCCCAGTTAGAGCGTCGCGCCATGCCAGCCCTTGATTGTCTCCTGGGGGGCAGATTATCCGGCCCAAGGTGAGGGCCGGATTATCCGGTTAGCGGTAGAAAGTCTGGCCCATTTCGGATTTTCTGGGGGGAAATCCGCCCCGAGACAGAGCTTCGCGCCGTGCCTGCCTTTCCCAAGTGAGTCAGGCCAGATTATCCGGCCCTTGAGGGGGCGGATAATACGGCCCCCAAACACGATAACTTTTTCTACACACTTAGCACACGTGAGAAAACTCCACGGTATTGTTATCTAACAGACAAAATATAGGGAACCATGAAATGTTCTTTCAATCTCCCCCTTTTTGGTGTTAGATGACAATACTAGGATTTGCAAGTTAGTTCTCAAGGCAACAGTATATAATGAATGAAAAAGACTCCCACTCAATGTGTGCATACTAAAATTTTCATTTGATTACAAATACACACAAGAAGGTACAAGTCTATTTCATTGTGACATATGCAAAAAAAATCATACCACCAGGGGAGAGATAGGTGCGTCCTCAAAATATTATAAGAAAATCCAATGATAGCCATAATGAGTGCCTCCCTCGATATAGGTATCCAATATAGCCAATATGATAGATGAACCCATAAGGATAATCCACAATATAAATCTAGAGCCACACAAACATAGGCTCATACATCACAAATCACAAATAAAATTTCAACGCTAAATGGGCATAGAAAGACCGAAAAGATAAAGTGCAAATGCTTGTGCCCGACCCATGCAAATCCATGAAGACCTAATAGAACTACTTATCCCCCTTTGGCATCGAAACACCAAAAAGGAAGAAGAGAGATGCTAGCACCCCAAGGGATCACTCGTAGTCATCATTGTCGTCCTCATCCCCGGCCTCGTCCTTGTCCTCATCCTCAAGCTCCTCTGTGTCATCCTCCTCATCATCAGCAGTGGCCGCAGAAGGAAACAGGTGACGCTCAATCTCACCATAGTTGAGCCCATAAGAAGAGTTCCACCGAGCATATGGTGTGGGAGTAGTAGGAGTAGGGGGATCGCCTGATGCATCGGACACATGGTGGAGAATGAGCTACTGAGTGTGAGCCATCTCGTGGCGCTGCTTGTATGCCTCATACTATCCCTTGCGAGTGTCCACTCCCATGCAAAGAATGTTCCACTGGAACCAATTCAGCTTCTTGATATCACGAGCAATAGGAGGCACTGGAGTCCTACGAGCACTAGCACGAGCATCCCTCATGAGACCCTCAGGAGCAGAAGATGGGTGTGAGGTCTTCCTCACCTTGTTGTAGATCTTCTTCGCCTTGTGTTCCACATCGATGTTAAAATCTTCAGTGGGAAAAGCAGGTGCTTGATCACCATCATGATGTATGGAGCATATGGGATGGATAGCCTATTGAACATGGCATCAATCAAATCATGGTAAATAAAGTCCATCACATCCAGCTTGTATGAAACGGACTCATCCTCACAAGACACAACCTCATGAGGGAAGGCAAGAAGGTGAACCAGGTGACCACGGATACTGTCACTGTTTCCTCCACTTGGGGTGATAGAATCACGAAAGAGACCCACCAAGCTAGCATATATGGGAGAAAGACCAGCAAAGGATCCCACAATACCATTGTCAACTGTGCATGGAGAGAGAACTGCATCTTTATTGGGCTTGAGTTGGGTGATGATACGGTGGCCACTGGCATGACCCCTGTTGCGGAAGGAATATCCAAGCACCCCAGCAAAGACACGAAAATCAGCTTGCATAGGCCTGTCACGAGTCATCCACTTCATAGTGCGGTGCTCATCACCACAAATAACCAAGGTGGAGAAGAACTGCTTCACAATCTCAGAATCATAGGAGCATTGAAGGGCCATGAGATGGTGTAGCCCCATCCTCTCAGTCACATACAAGGCATCAATAAGATGAGGATTCTCCATGGCCTCAGCAAGAATCAGAGGATGCATAGGCCGAATCTTCTAGTGAGCATAAACATCTTCATAGATACCCTTTTGTTCAGCACACCAGAAACGAGAATCACCCAGCTCAGTATCATGCACCAATTCATCAAACAGATCACGATGACAAATGGAAGAGACAGTAACAAGATCCATCTTCTTATAGTCAATCATGGGCTCTTTGCCCTTCCTCTCGGACACACCCTTCCTATCCCTCTTTGCCTACTCAGCCATGTGTTTTGCCTCATTCTTCCTTCTCCTCGGCTCAACCTCGTCCACTAAGTTACCTGCACCGTCATCCCGAAAGTATTTGGCACAAGGACGATGCTTGTATGTCTTGGGAGCACTGGAACCACCTGTGAAGCGAACAAGACGGATAGCATGGGGATAAGCACACACAAGTCCAAGAGAGAACATAGAAATAGTAGGCAGACAGTTCATAGTCCAATCATACTTAATGCACACAATCCATACGAAACTGAATCAGTTTTGACTCTGTCAGACCGGATTATCCGGCCTGGCCAGGGGCGGATAATCCAGCCCTGCCAGGAAATTTCATAATCGCCTAGATTGAATGGAAAAATGTATCAGGCCTAGATACTGCAAGACTACAATTTCTACACGAAACAACAACCTTCTAGACAACGTTCCATCCAACAACACATCTAGCCAAAGATGGGGAGAGAGGAAGTTACCCTCACTCATTGGAGGAATAACGCGGAGGATAAGGTACCCGGAGGTGTGTAGAAGAAGATCCGGGGAGGCCCGGAGAATCCGGTGGCCAGAGAGGCTCCGAGGAGGATGGGGGCGGCAGTCGGCGGCTGGGGAGAGGGAGAGGGTCGGGGGAGAAGTGCTGCTCGTTATGAGCCCTTCCCCCCGACCCTAGCCCTTAAAGACTGCAGCCGCCAGGGCTGGATTATCCGGCCTACACTTGTGCCGGATTATCCGGCCTAAAATCTAAAATTCTGTTATACATAGATTCAGGCCCACGCGTCCCCAAACAAAACCCTCAAAAGTGTAAACAAAGGACTTGTGTGCTAGAAAAGATGGCTTAGGGGTAGGGAGAGGCTTGGGTTGAGAGAGCCAAACTAAGATGGTACTACACACTCAAGATTGTAAGAATCAAATCAACTAAAAGACAGAATTGAGTGTGATTTCCATAAGAACATGAGATGAGCAAAAACAACCAAAAGATCCACATAAATACAATTCTTTCTCATGGAAGAGGGCGGTCACCGAGGCCACCTTGCTAGAGTGCATGGTATGACACCGCGAAGATATATCTTGGGTTCATGACCAATACTCATCAATAAGCTCACATATCACAAAATGATATTAATAGAAATGATTTGACTTGATTTCGGCATTATGGGGGGAGGGTTAGCCCAATCAATTAGGACCACACTCCCCTATATCCATGCCCACAACTAGACCAAATAAGGATGAGATGTAAGGATGGGTGCATGGGTAATCAAGACAAGCTCCTCAAATCAACAATATTTAGCTCATTCCTCAAGTAATAAAACCTTGCTTCATCAAGTTGCTTCGTGAAAATATCAGCAAGTTGGTTCTTCGTGCTCACAAAAGAGAGATCAATATCGCCTCGAGCAACATGGTCTCGAATAAAGTGATTCCGAATCTCAATGTGCTTCGTCCTTGTGTGTTGTACCGGATTGTATGCAATTTTGACGCCACTTTCATTATCGCATAAAAGAGGCACTTTGTCACAATTGACACTGTATTCCTTTAAAGCTTGCCTCATCCATAATAATTGGGTACATGTACTAGCAGCAGCCACATATTCAGCTTCGGCTGTGGAGAGAGATATACAATTCAGCTTTTTAGAAGACCAACATACTAGAGACCTTCCTAAGAATTGACAAGCTATAGAAGTTGATTTCCAATCATCCTTATCACCAGCCCAATCTGAATCAGTATAGCCACATAGAGAGAAATTGGAGCCCTTGGGATACCATAGACCGAAATTAGGGGAATGAACCAAATATCGGAAGATCCTCTTGACACCCCTACACTCAACACAATAGTGGGTCTAGATGCACAGAGGTAAAGAAGAGAGCCGATCATGGACCGGCATACCTTTTGGTCCACATCTTTACCATGGGGATTAAGTTCAAGGTGACATTTTGTTTGCATCATAGTAGCGACGCCATTAAGATCCGTCATCTTGAATATCTTGAGCATGTCTTGGATGTATTTTGTTGGATTGATGAAGGTTTATTCTCTAAGTTGTTTGATCTCAAATCCAAGAAAGAACCGTAACTCCCCCATCATAGACATCTCAAACCTGTCAGTCATAAGCTTTGAAAATTCATCATTAAAAGCTTTATTAGTACAAGCAAAGATAATGTCATCTACATATAGTTAGCATAGAAAGAGCTTCCCCTTAACCTTCTTAGTAAAAAGAGTGGGATCGATTTGCCCAACTTCGAAGCCATGGTCTAACAAAAGCTCTTTTAGGTGCTCATACCACGCACGTGGGGCTTGTTTAAGGCCATAGAGTGCCTTATCGAGTTTGTAGACATCGTTTGGAAAGTTAGGATAGTCAAATCCCAGGGGTTGCTTTACGTATACCAACTCATGTAGAGGAGAATTAAGAAAAGCACTCTTAACATCCATTTGTTCTAATTTAAAATTATTATGAGCAGCATAAGCAAGAAGGATATGGATGGACTCAAGACGAGCCACTGGAGCATAAGTCTCGCCGAATTCGATGCCCTCAATTTGGGAATAGCCTTGTGCCACGAGTCTTTCCTTGTTCCTTACAACAATGCCATTTTCATCTTGCTTATTTTTAAAGATCCACTTTTTGCTGATAACATTGTGGCAATCCTTGGGCTTCTCTACTAATTTCCAAACCTTGTTGCGTTTAAAGTTATTCAACTCTTCATGCATAGCAACAACCGAGTCTGGATCTTCAAGAGCTTCAAACACTTTCTTGGGTTCCACCATGGATATGTGAGCTTGATGCTCACCGAAGCTTGCTAGTTCCCTTCTTGTGGACACCCTTCTTCGGAGATCACCTACAACTTTGTTAAGAGTGTGACCGCTCAATTCAAGAATTCTATCTACACAAGCCTTGCGACGAAGTTCAATTAGCTTGTTGTTTATTGGAGGAATAACTTCATCATGAGAGACTTCGTTAGAATCATTTGCTTGGCCTTGATCTTCAGCTTGATTAACAGGAAAAGGAGATGGTGAATCATGCACTTGATATTGATCAATAGCCGTAACAGGAGGCTGCTGCTCTTCAGGCCTTTCAGGGCCAGATAATCCGGCCATGGGTGGGGCCGGATAATCCGGCCTAGGAGAACTTGAAGCATCTTCGCAAAATTGGATGGATCTTGATCGAACTAGAGAGTGGCCGGATAATCCGGGGTCAGCCAAAAAATCCAGCCTGGGGCTTGCAGTAGATTCTTCGATATGTTGATCATTTTTGCCAGCAGTGGAGGGTTGGCCGGATAATCTGATGTCGACCAGATAATCTGGCCTAGAGCATTCAGGACCATCTTGATCTTCAGCATTTTGTGGAGTTGGTGTAGAAATTTCTCCAGTGGTTGGAGCATGTTGAGCTTGTGTCTATGAGGGCTCTACTTGAGTAGAGCATTATCCTTCCCGATCTGCCACAAGGGGTTCCTCAATGGGGCGGGAAAATCCCACGCCCATTATTCTTATGGCATCTTGGGGTATTTCAACATTTGCATCACAAACATCAACTTGCCCCGCACGAGAGCCATCATTTTCCTCGAACACCACACTACAAGATTCTATAACAGTTCCGGAGAGCTTATTGTAGACTCTATAAGTGTGGGATTCGGCACCATAACCAAAAAAAATGCCTTCTAAAGCCTTAGACTCAAATTTAGATAAACGAACTCCTTTGATGAGAAAGAAACACTTACAACCAAATACCCAGAAATATGAGATGTTAGGATTGTTACCGGTAAGTATTTCATATGGAGTCTTGTCCAAGATTTTACGGAGATATAGCCGGTTGGATGAATGGCAAGTGGTAGTGATTGCTTCAGCCTAGAAGTTATATGGAGACTTGAATTCAGCTAGCATAGACCTTGCCATATCCATTAAGGTCCGGTTCTTCCTCTCGGCAACACCATTTTGTTGAGGGGTGTACGCAGCGGAATATTGATGTCTTTTCCCCTCTTCACTTAGAAATTCATTTAAGGTTTAGTTCTTGAACTCAGAGCCTTTATCGCTTCTAATTGCCAAAATTGGGAGATTGTGTTGACGTTGAACCTCGTTGGCGAAGTCAATGACCGTTTGTTGAGTCTCGCTCTTCAACTTGAAGAAATAGACCCATGTATATCTTGAATAATCATCAACAATTACGAGGCAATATTCTTCCCACCGAGGCTTGCATGAGATGGAGGACCAAAGAGGTCCACATGAAGGACCTCCAAAATCCTCGTTGATGAAATAATGGTCTTCCGTTGATGGGGAGAGTCATGCATTTTTCCTTCAACACAAGCCCTGCAAACACGATCTTTGGCAAAGGAAACATTTTATTTTAGTCCAAGGATGTGGCCACCCTTGTGGAGCTTTGCAAAGTTCTCATGTTGACATGGGCTAGTCGGTGATGCCATAACCAACCCGCATTGGCCTTTCCGAAAAGACACATCGGGCATGTAGTGGTTTTCCCTGAGAAGTCCACCATGTACAGGTCATTTTCGACATATCCCACGAAAGCGACTTTTAGATACTTGCTCCACAAGAGTACCACCAAATCAGCATCAATGAAAACTGCAAAGCCCATCTTACCAAGGGCACAAACTGAAAGTCAGTTGTAACCGAGGGTCTCAACAAGCATGACATCCACGAGAGGATATCGTGAGCAACCACAACTTTTCCAAGACCCAATACCTCAGATTTAGACTTGTCACCATAGGAGACGGTTATGTGATCATGGTTTGGCCGCATCTCCGAGATGATCTCCTTGATTCCGATCATATGACAAGTGCACCCGCTATCGAGTACCCATTTAGACCCACCGGAAGCATAGCCCTACAAGAGAATTACTTCTTGGTTTTAGGTACCCATTTTTCAATAGGTCCTCTCATGTTAGTGACAAGGGTTTTGGGAACCCAAATAGACCATGATATGTAACTATCAAAAGGACCTACATAGCTAGCATAGACATCACCATAATAATCACGAAATAATTCATAGTTAGGATTATTAGCCCCTACAAAACCATCATAGTTAGTCTTGTCATTAGTGGTGGTGCGTATCTTTGGTTGAGAAGTTTTGCTCTTCTTCTTCTTGTTGTTGTTCTTCTTCTTATTTGTCATGGGAACATAACCAAGACCTTATTTTCCATTGTTTGTCCTTTTCTTGCTAAGAACCTCATCTAGAACTTCTTTACCTTTATGTTGAGATCCCTTTACAAGTTCTTCTTGTCCACAAGATGGAGTGGAGGTGCTGGGCATATCATACTTCTCCAATTGAGTTTGGAGCTAGTCACGAGACTCATTTAGAGTAGAATGTTCACTCTCCAATGCCTTGTGAGAAATTTCAAGTTTCTCAAACTTCTCCGAGAGTCTAGCATGAGCAGCCCCAAATTCAATCTTTTCCTTCTTTAGTTTCTTTACCTTAGCAAGAGTGTTGTCACGTTCTTTGATGAGCTGAGTAACAACCTCTTCATGGGACTCCTCAATTGACTCGAGTCTCTCTTCCAAGGATATTCGAGCTTCCTCTTCTTCTTCCAAGGCATTCTTCAAGGAGGCTATCTCCACGGCATCTTCTCTTTCAATTCTAACCTTTTCTCCGAGGAGTTCTTCGGATTGGGCAAATTGACTCATAAGAGCATCAAAATGAAGTTTGTGCTCACCTTGCAAGTTAGTGAAAAAATTGTCCAAAGCAATAACTTCTTCTTTTATCTTAAGACTAGTATGATCATCCATATCCATGTTTATATTAGTCTTAAGAAATGAAGAAATAGAAGATGATACCTCGAACCCTCTTGCCATAAGGAAAGTGACGTTGTTGTGGATGACATTTTCATTAGGAGAGTCAAAGAGAGATGACGGGGTAGATGTGGTGGCTATAGCAGCCACCTCTCGAGAGCTATCTTCATGCTCTTTGTCTTCACTCGCAGAGGAATATTCTTCTTGTGCCACCAAGACAATCTTGGGTGACTTCTTGTAAGGACCATTCTTTTTGATAAATGGCTTCTTTCAAGGAGCCTTGGATTTTTCTTTAAGGATGAGCCTATAAGCATTGTCTTCTCTACTTTGATATGGACATTCAGCCACAAAGTGCAACCTATCTCCACAATTGTAGCATGTCCTCAGTTTTGGGCCATTCTCTCTTCTTCCACTTGACCCATTCTTGCGTTCAAGTTCAGACTTGGCCTTGGCTGGATCCTTCCAAAAATTCCTTGCATAAAAAGCCATGTACTCCCCATGAGCACGCTTGACTTCCTCGGGACAGCCCATGGAGACACCATCGTAAACCCTTTCATCTTCATCTCGCTCAACAACATTTGCTTTTAGAGCCACATTAACTCCCTTTTGCATTCCAATAGCCCGAGCACGAGCATCTCCGGCGTTCTTGGTGGCAACCTTGAAGGCCTCCATTTCTTGCATGACTTCATTGGAAGTCATTTGGTGGTAGTTGTGTCTACCTTGCAAACTCTTCAAATCCGTTGGCTCAAATGGCATGAGGGCACTCACATATTTCCTTTCGATCCAGGCATCGTCAATGTGAGTGGCTCCGTGCTTTCTAAATGTTGTTGCAATGCTCTTGAGCCTTCTATACATGTCTTCATGGTCCTCACCATCCAACATGTAGAAACCTTCAGCTTCATTACTAAGAGCATCGTACCTATTCCTTCTCATGTTTTCATTTCCAATGAATAGGTCGGTGAGAGCATCCCAAGCTTCTTTGGCGGTGTTGAAATGCTCAACGTGGGGCATGTCCTTGGGACCCACTCCGAGTTGTATCATGTGGAGAGTCGTTGCATTCAATTAACTATCTACAACTTCTCTTCTAGTCAAGTTGGTGTGGTCTCCAATATGAAGACCCTCTTCGATAATCCTCCAAAGCTCAATTGACGAACTGCATACATGAGATTTCATTAAGAATTGCCATTGATTAAATGTAGATGCAGTAAGTTTGGGTGGATCACCCCTATTGTTTATATGAGGATGAGGGATAGGTGGGTCAGGAGAAAATAAGTGAGGAACCTCACTATAGTCATCCTTACCACTTCCCTTCTTGGAGGCGGAACCATTATGTTTTTCATCTACCACTTCATCTTCCTTAGATCCGGTGTGAGCCTTATCCTTGGATGAAGGAGTGGTAGCCTTAGAGGAAGATGGAGATGGGGATGTAGATGATGTGAGGCGAGCAATCATTTGTTGCATCTCCTCCATCTTGGTCTCAAAGGATTTCAACAAGGTTGTTTCAAACGTCTTGAGGTCGTCCATTATGACCTTATCCACAGCCTCATTCCCATTTTCCTTAGTAACGATACTTCTCTTAGGCGGTTAAGCCCAAATAAAGAGTCGGCGCACTGATACCAATTGAAATGGATCGTATGGGCACCTAGAGGGGGGTGAATAGGTGCTACTTCAAATTTTAATGCTTTTTCAATTTTAGGCTTGACACGAAAGGTAAAATCTCTAGATATACTACTATGAAGAATTTCCCTATATGCAAACCTAACTACTAGCGAGTAAAGGCGAGTGAGATAAAGGAACGAGCAAACCATAGTGGAGCACATAGAGACACATGATTTGTTTTACCGCAGTTCCTTCCTTGTTAAGGGAAGTACATCTACGTTGGAGGGGTGGGCGGTACTAAGACCACCACGCCACAATAGGCCTCACCCTGTTCTCCGATGGATCCCGCCACCAAAGGCATGATCCACCTTTCCACTATAGGAACCCTTCAAGGCGGAAACCAGCGCCTTTACACAACTAGCGAGGCACCACTCCACAACCAAATTGGAGGCTCCCGTAATGACAACAAGCTGCCACAAGAACAATAGTTATCAATAACAAAACACAAGATCTAGATATTAACGAGAATACTAGATCGGGGATTTCTCCAAATGAATGGAGAGGAGTTGATGCGCTTGATTCGTGATGACGATGAATGATTTATCCTCCTTCAACTCCCCCAAAGATCGAAGCCTTTGGGTGGTTGAAGTTTGAGATTTAGAGAGAGAGAGCTTTTGCAAAGGATCTGATCTTTTTCGAATGAACCAAGAGTTCTGAACGGGGTGATGAAGGGGATTTTAAACCCCCGGTCCAAACAGAGCCGTTGAAGCCATTTGGGGCCGGATTATCCGGACCAAGTGAGGGATAGATTATCCGACCTGATGAAGACTCTGCCCCAGACTCATATTATCCGGCAAATAATCCGCCCCTAGTCAGAGCGACGCGACGAGCCAGCCTTTGCTTGTCTCCTGGGGGGCGGATTATCCGGCCCAAGGTGAGAGCCGGATTATCCAGTCGGGGAAGGAAAGTCCGCCCCCCTTCGGATTTTCTGGGGGAAAATCCGGCCCCAGTCAGAGCGTCGCGCTGTGCTAGCCCTTGATCGTCTCCTGGGGGCTGGATTATCTGGCCCAAGGTGAGGGCCGGATTATCTGGTCAGGGGAAGAAAGTCCGCCCCATTTCATATTTTCTGGGGGAAAATCCGCCCCCAGATAGAGCGTCGTGCCATGCCTACCTTTGCCAAGTGAGTCAGGCCAGATTATCCGGCCCTTGAGGAGGGCGCATAATCCGGCCCAAAAACACAATAACTTTTTCCTGCACACTTAGCACATGTGAGCAAAACTCCACAGTATTGTTATCTAACACACAAAACATGGGGAACCATGAAATGTTCTTTCAACCTGGATGTGTGTGTCATTGTTGCTTGAAAAATATACCATGCAATATCACTCCATCATGTGTCCAACCATGTCTAGGAACCTTAGCAACATGCTAGGATTTACTGCCACATGCAGCGGAGAACCAATTCGAAAGATGTTGCATCACGACATCCACCTGGATGTGTGTGTGTGTGTGTCATTGTGGTTTGGAAAAGAACACATGCAATGCCACTCTAGCATGTGTCCAACCATGTCCATGAACCCTACCAACATGCTGGGACTCAACTGTCACATGTAGTGGAGCATCAGTTTAAAAGATGTTGCATCACCACACCCACCTGGATGTCCGTGTGTATCATTGTGGTTTCGAAAAGAACACCTGCCATGCCAGTCCAGCATGTGTCCAACCATGTCCAGGAACCCTAGCAACATGCTGGGAGTTAACCACCACACGCAGTGGACTACCAGTTTGAAAGATGTTGCATCACCACACCCACCTGGATGTGTGTGTGTACCATTGTGGTTTGGAAAACAACACATGCAATGTCACTCCAGCATTTGTCCAACCATGTCCAGGAACCCTAGCCACATGTTGTGATTCAACTTCCACATGAAGTGGAGCACCGGGTTGAAAGGTGTTGAGTCACCATACCCATCTAGATGTGTGTGTATATTATTATGGTTTGGAAAAGAACACATGCAATTTCACTCCAGCATGTGTCCAACCATGTCCATGAACCCTAGCAACATGTTAAGATTCAACTTCCACATACAATGGAGCACCAGTTTGAAAGATGTTGCATCACCACACCCACCTGGATGTTTGTGTGTATCATTGTGGTTTGGAAAAGAACACATGCAATATCACTCCAGCATGTCTCCAACCATGTCCATGAACCCTAGCAACATGCTAGGATTCGACTGCTAGATGTAGTGGAGCACTAGTTTGAAAGATTTTGCATCACCACACCCGCCTGGATGTGTGTGTATCATTGTGCTTTAGAAAAGAGAACATGCATTGTCACTCTAGCATATGTCTAACCATGTCTAGGAACCCTTGCAACATGTTGGGATTCAATTGCCACATGAAGTGTAGCACCAGTTTGAAAGATGTTGCATCACCACACCCACCTGGATGTGTGTATGTCATTGTGGTTCGGGAAAGAACACATGCAATGTCACTCAACCATGTGTGCAACCATGTCCAGGAACCCTAGCAACATGCCGGGATTCAACAGCCACATGCAATGGAGCACCAGTTTGAAAGATGTTGCATCAACACACCCACCTGGATTTGTGTGTTTGTCATTGTGGTTTGGAAAAGAACACATGTAATGTCACTCCAGCATGTGTCCAACCATGTCCAGGAAACGTAGCAACATGCTGGGATTCAACTGCCACAAGTAGTGGAGAACTAATTTGAAAGATGTTGCATCACCACACCCACCTGGATGTGTGTGTATCACTGTGGTTTGGAAAAAACACATGCAATGCCACTCCAGCATGTGTCCAACCATGTCTAAGAACCCTAGCAACATGTTGGGATTCTACTACCAGATGTAGTGGAGCGCCAGTTTAAAAAATATTGCATCACCACACCCACCTGGATGTGTGTGTGTCATTGTGGTTTGAAAAATAACACATGCAATGTCACTCCATCATGTGTCTAACCATGTCCAAGAACCCTAGCAACATGCTAGGATTTAACTGCCACATGCAGTGGAGCACCAGTTTGAAAGATGTTGCATCACGACATCCACCTGGATGTGTTTGTGTGTCATTGTAATTTGGAAAAGAACACATGCAATGTCACTCCAGCATGTGTCCAACCATGTCCATGAACCCTACCAAGATGTTGGGATCCAACTGCCACATCTAGTGGAGAACCAGTTTAAAAGATGTTGCATCACCACACCCACCTAGATGTGCATGTGTATCATTGTGGTTTGGAATAGAAGACATGTCATGCCAGTCCAGCATGTGTCCAACCATGTCCATGAACCCTAGCAACATGCTGGGAGTCAGCAACCACACATAGTGGAGCACCAGTTTGAAAGATGTTGCATCACCACACCGACCAGGATGTGTGTGTGTATCATTCTGGTTTGGAAAAGAACACATGCAATGTCACTCTAGTATGTGTCCAACCATGTCCAGGAACCCTAGCAACATGCTGGGATTCAACTGCCACATGCAGTGGAGCACCAGTTTGAAAGGTGTTGAGTCACCATACCCACCTAGATGTCTGTGTATTATTGTGGTTTCCAAAATAACACATGCAATGTCACTCCAGCATGTGTCCAACCATGTCCATGAGCACTTGCAACATGTTAAGATTCAACTGCCACATACAGTGGAGCACTAGTTTGAAAGCAGTTGCATCACCACACCCACCTGGATGTTTGTGTATCATTGTGGTTTGGAAAAGAACACATGCAATATCACTCAAGCATGTGTCCAACCATGTCCATGAACCCTAGCAACATGCTAGGATTCAACTGCCAAATGTAGAGGAGCACTAGTTTCAAAGATGTTGCATCACCACACCCACCTGGATGTGTGTGTATCATTGTGCTTTAGAAAAGAACACATGCAATGTCACTCCAGCATATGTCTAACCATGTCCAGGAAGCCTTGCAACATGTTGGGATTCAATTGCCAGATGTAGTGGAGCACCAGTTTGAAAGATGTTGCATCACCACACCCACCTAGATGTGTGTGTGTCATTGTGGCTCGGGAAAGAACACATGCAATGTCACTCCACCATGTGTGCAACCATGTCCAGGAACCCTAGCAACATGCCCGGATTCAACTTCCACATGCAATGGAGCACCAGTTTGAAATATCTTGCGTCACCACACCCACCTGGATGTGTGTGTGCCATTGTGGTTTGGAAAATAACACATTCAACGTCACTCCATCATGTGTCCAACCATGTCCAGGAAATGTAGCAACATGCTGGGATTCTACTGCCACATGCAGTGCAGCACTAGTGTGAAAGATGTTGCATCACCACACCCACCTGGATGTGTGTGTATCATTGTGGTTTGGAAAAAAACACATGCAATGCGACTCTAGCATGTGCCAACCATGTCCAGGAACCCTAGCAACATGCTGGGATTCAACTGCCACATGCAGTGGAGCACTAGTTTAAAGATGTTGCATCACAACACCCACCTGCATGTGTTTGTGTGTCATTGTCATTTCAAAAATAACACATGCAATGTCACTCCATCGTGTGTCCAACCATGTCTAGAAACCCTAGCAACATGCTAGTATTTAGCTACAACATGAACTGGAGTACCAGTTTGAAAGATGATGCATCACGACATCCACCTGGATGTGTATGTGTGTGTCATTGCGGTTTGGAAAATAACACATGAATGTCACTCGAGCATGTGTCCAACAATGTCCATGAACCCTAGAAACATGCTAGGATTCAACTGCCACATGCAGTGGAGCACTAGTTTGAAAAATGTTGCGTCACCACACCCACCTAGATGTGTGTGTGTATCATTGTGGTTGGGAAAAGAACACATGAAATTTCACTCCAGCATGTGTCCAACCATGTCGAAGAACCCTAGCAACATGCTGGGATTCAATACCACATGCAGTGCAGCACTAGTTTGAAAGATGTTGCATCACCACACCCACCTGGATGTGTGTGTGTATCATTGTGGTTCTGAAAAGAACACATGCAATGTTAGTCCAGCAAGTGTCCAAACATGTCTAGGAACCCTAGAAACATGCTGGGATTGAACTGCCACATGAAGTGGAGCACCAGTTTAAAGATGTTGCATCACCACACCCACCTAGACGCTCGTGTGTGTGTGCGTCATTGTGGTTTGGAAAACAACAGATGCAGTGTCACTCCAGCATGTGTCCAACCATGTCCAGGAAACTTAGCAACATGCTAGGATTCAACTGCCACATGCAGTGGAGCACCAGTTTCAAAGGTGTTGCACCACCACACACACCTGGATGTGTGTATGTGTATCATTGTGGTTTTGAAAAGAACATGCAATGTCACTCCAGCAGGTGTTCAACCATGTCCATGAAACCAAGAAACATGCTGGGATTCAACTGCCACATGTAGTGGAGCACCAATTTGAAAGATGTTGCATCACCACACCCACCTGGATATGTGTGTCTATCATTGTGATTTGGAAAAGAGCACATGCAATATCACTCTAGCATGTGGCCAACCATGTCCAGGAACCCTAGCAACATGCTGGGATTCAACTGCCACATGAAGTGGAGCACCAGTTTAAAAGATATTGCATCACCACACCCACCTGGATGTGTGTGTGCCATTGTGGTTTGAAAAATAACACATGCAATGTCACTCCATTATGTGTCCAACCATGTCGAGGAACCCTAGAAACATGCTAGGATTTAACTACGACATGCAATGGAGCACCAGTTTCAAAGATGTTGCATCACGAGACCCACATAGATGTGTTGTGTGTCATTGTAGTTTGGAAAAGAACACATGCAATGTCACTCCAGCATGTGTCCAACCATGTCCATTAACCCTAGCAACATGTTGGGATTCAACTGCCACATGTAGTGGAGCACCGGGTTGAAATATGTTGCATCACCACACCCACCTGGATGTGTGTGTGTGTATAATTTTGGTTTGGAAAAGAACACATGGCATGTCGCTCCAGTATGTGTCCAACCATGTCTAGGAACCCTAGCAACATGCTAGGATTCAACTACCACATGTAGCGGAGCACCAGTTTGAAAGATGTTGCATCACCACAGCCACCTAGATGGTTGTGTGTATCATTGTGGTTTGGAAAAGAACACATACAATATCATTCCAGGATGTGTCCAACCATGTCCATTAATCCTAGCAACATGCTAGGATTCAAAAGCCACATGGAGTGGATCACTACTTTGAAAGATTTTGCATCACCATACCCACGTGGATGTGTGTGTATCATTGTGGTTTAGAAAAGAAAACATGGAATGTCACTCCCGCATATGTCCAACCATCTCAAGGAACCCTTGCAACATGTTGGGATTCAATTGCCACATGTAGTGGAACACTAGTTTGAAAGATGTTGCATCACCACACCCACCTGGATGTGTGTGTCTCATTGTGGTCTGGGAAAGAACACATGCAGTATCACTCCACCATGTGTGCACCCATGCCCAGGAACCCTAGCAACATGCCGAGATTTAACTGCCACATGCATTGGAGCACAAGTTTGAAAGATGTTGCATAACCACACCCACCATGATGTGTGTGTGTCATTGTGGTTTGGAAAATAACACATGCAATATCACTCCAGCATGTGTCCAACCATTTTCTAGGAACCCGAGCAACATGCTGGGATTCAACTGCCACATGAAGTGGAGCACTAGTTTGAAAGATGTTGCATCAGCACAGCCACTTGGATGTGTGTGTGTATCATTGTGGTTTGGAAAAGAACACATGCAATGCCACTCCAGCATGTGTCCAACCATGTCCAAGAACCCTAGAAACATGTTGGGATTCAACTACCACATGAAGTGGAGCACCAATTTGAAAGATGTCACATCACCAGACCCACCTGGATGTGCGTGTGTGTGTCATTGTGTTTTGGAAAAGAACACATGCAATGTAACTCTAGCATGCGTCCAACCATGTCGAGGAACCCTAGCAACATGCTAGGATTTAATTTCCACATATAGTGGAGCACCAGTTTGAAAGATGTTGCATCACGAGACCCACATAGATGTGTTGTGCGTCATTGTTGTTTGGAAAAGAACACATGCAATGTCACTCCAGCATGTGTCCAACCATGTCCATAAACCCTAGCACCATGCTGGGATTCAACTGCCACATGTAGTTGAGCACCAGGTTGAAAGATGTAGCATCACCACACCCACCTGGATGTGTGTGTGTATTATTTTGGTTTGGAAAAGAACACATGCCATGTCGCTCCAGCATGTGTCCAACCATGTCCAGGAACCCTAGCAACATGTTGGGATTCAACTACCACATGAAGTGGAGCACCAGTTTGAAAGATGTTGCATCACCACACCCACCTGGATGTGTGTGTGTATCATTGTGGTTTGGAAAAGAACAGATGCAATTTCACTCCACCATGTGTCCAACCATGTCTAGGAACCCTAGCAACATGTTGGGATTCAACTACCACATGAAGTGGAGCACCAATTTGAAAGATGTCACATCACCAGACCCACCTGGATGTGCGTGTGTGTGTCATTGTGTTTCGGAAAATAACACATGCAATGTCACTCCAGCATGTGTCCAACCATGTCCAGGAACCCTAGCAACATGTTGGGATTCAACTGCCACATGTAGTGGAGCACCAGTTTGAAAGATGTTGTATCACCACACCCACCTGGATGGTTGTCTGTATCATTGTGGTTTGGAAAATAACACATACAATATCACTCCAGCATGTGTCCAACCGTGTCCATTAACCGTAGCAACATGCTAGGATTCAACTGCCAGATGAAGTGGAGCACTAGTTTGAAACATGTTGCATCACCACACCCACGTGGATGTGTGTGTATCATTTCGGTTTAGAAAAGAACATATGCAATGTCACTCCAGCATATGTCCAACCATGTCAAGGAACCCTTGCAACATGTTGGGATTCAATTGCCACATGCAGTGGAGCACCAATTCGAAAGATATTGCATCACCACGCCCACATGGATGTGTGTGTGTCACTGTGGTTTGGGAAAGAACACATGCAATGTCACTCCACCATGTGTGCAACCAATGCGCAGGAACCCTAGCAACATGCCGAGATTTAACTGCCACATGCAATGGAGCACCAGTTTGAAAGATGTTGCATAACCAAACCCACCTAGATGTGTGTGTGTGTGTGTGTCATTGTGGTTTGGAAAAGAACAGATGCAATGTCACTCCAGCATGTCTCCAACCATTTTCCAGGAACCCGAGCAACATGCTGGGATTAAACTACCACATGAAGTGGAGCACTAGTTAGAAAGATGATGCATCACCATAGCCACCTGGATGTGTGTGTGTGTGTCATTGTGGTTCGGAAAAGAACACATGCAATGCCACTCCAGCATGCGTCTAACCATGTCCAGGAACCATAGCAACATGCTGGGATTCAACTACCACATGTAGTTGAGCACCAGTTTGAAAGATGTTCCATCACCACACCCACCTGGATGTGTGTGTGTACCATTGTTGTTTGGAAAAGAACACATGCAATTTCACTCCAGCATGTGTCCAACCATATCTAGTAACCCTAGCAACATGCTGGGATTCAACTACCACATGAAGTGGAGCACCAGTTTGAAAGATGTCGCCTAACCAGACCCACCTGGATGTGCGTGTGTGTGTGTCATTGTGTTTTGGGAAAGAACACATGCAATGTCATTCCAGCATGTGTCCAACCATGTCCAGGAACCCTAGCAACATGCTAGGATTCAACTGCCACATGTAGCGGAGCACCAGTTTGAAAGATGTTGCATCACCTCAACCACCTAGATGGTTGTGTGTATCGTTGTGGTTTGGAAAAGAACACATACAATATCATTCCAGGATCTGTCCAACCATGTCCATTAATCCTAGCAACATGGTAGGATTCAAAAGCCACATGAAGTGGATCACTACTTCGAAAGATTTTGCATCACCACACCCACGTGGATGTGTGTGTATCATTGCGGTTTAGAAAAGAAAACATGCAATGTCACTCCCGCATATGTCCAACCATCTAAAGGAACCCTTGCAACATGTTGGGATTGAATTGCCACATGTACTGGAGCACTATTCTGAAAGGTGTTGCATCACCACACCCACCTGGATGTGTGTGTGTAATTGTAGTTTGGGAAAGAACACATGCAATGTCACTCCACCATGTGTGCAACCATGCCCAGGAACCCTAGCAACATGCCGAGATTTAACTTCGACATGCAATGGAGCACCTGTTTGAAAGATGTTGCATAACCACACCCACCTGGATGTGTGTGTGGCATTGTGGTTTGGAAAAGAACACATGCAATATCACTCCAGCATTTGTCAAACCATGTCTAGGAACCCTAGAAACATGTTGGGATTCAACTACCACATGAAGTGGAGCACCAATTTTAAAGATGTCACATCACTAGACCCACCTGGATGTGTGTGTGTGTCATTGTGTTTTGGAAAAGAACACATGCAATGTAACTCCAGCATGCGTCCAACCATGTCGAGGAACCCTAGCAACATGCTAGGATTTAATTGCCACATACAGTGGAGCACCAGTTTGAAAGATGTTGCATCACGAGACCCACATAGATGTGTTGTGCGTCATTGTGGTTTGGAAAAGAACACATGCAATGTCACTCCAGCATGTGTCCAACCATGTCCATAAACCCTAGCAACATGCTGGGATTCAACTGCCACATGTAGTGGAGCACCAGGTTGAAAGATGTTGCATCACCACACCCACCTGGATATGTGTGTGTATCATTATGGTTTGGAAAAGAACACATGCCATGTCGCTCCAGCATGTGTCCAACCATCTCCAGGAACCCTAGCAACATGTTGGGATTCAACTACCACATGAAATGGAGCACCAGTTCGAAAGATGTTGCATCACCACACCCACCTTGATGTGTGTGTGTATCATTGTGGTTTGGAAAAGAACAGATGCAATTTCACTCCAGCATGTGTCAAACCATGTCTAGGAACCCTAGCAACATGCTGGGATTCAATTACCACATGAAGTGGAGCACCAATTTGAAAGATGTCACATCACCAGACCCACCTGGATGTGCGGTTGTGTGTCATTCTGTTTTGGAAAAGAACACATGCAATGTCACTCCAGCATGTGTCCAACCATGTCCAGGAACCCTAGCAACATGTTGGGATTCAACTGCCACATGTAGTGGAGCACCAGTTTGAAAGATGTTGTATCACCACACCCACCTGGATGATTGTGTGTATAGTTGTGGTTTGGAAAAGAACACATACAATATCACTCCAGCATGTGTCCAACCGTGTCCATTAACCGTAGCAACATGCTAGGAGTCAACTGCCAGATGAAGTGGAGCACTAGTTTGAAAGATGTTGCATCACCACACCCACGTGGATGTGTGTGTATCATTTCGGTTTAGAAAAGAACATATGCAATGTCACTCCAGCATATGTCCAACCATGTCAAGGAACCCTTGCAACTTGTTGGGATTCAATTGCCACATGTAGTGGAGCACCAATTCGAAAGATATTGCATCCGCACACCCACATGGATGTATGTGTGTCATTGTGGTTTGGGAAATAACACATGCAGTGTCACTCCACCATGGGTGCAACCATGCCCAGGAACCCAAGCAACATGCCGAGATTTAACTGCCACATGCAATGGAGCACCAGTTTGAAAGATGTTGCATAACCATACCCACCTAGATGTGTGTGTGTGTGTGTGTGTCATTGTGGTTTGGAAAAGAACACATGCAATGTCACTCCAGCATGTGTCCAACCATTTTCCAGGAACCCGAGCAACATCCTGGGATTCAACTACCACATGCAGTGGAGCACTAGTTTGAAAGATGATGCATCACCACAGCCACCTGGATGTGTGTGTGTCATTGTGGTTCGGAAAAGAACACATGCAATGCCACTCCAGCATGTGTCTAACCATGTCCAGGAACCCTAGCAACATTCTGGGATTCAACAACCACAAGTAGTGGAGCACCAGTTTGAAAGATGTTGCATCACCACACCCACCTGTATGTGTGTGTGTATCATTGTTGTTTTGAAAATAACACATGCAATTTCACTCCAGCATGTGTCCAACCATGTCTAGTAACCCAAGCAACATGCTGGGATTCAACTACCACATGAAGTGGAGCACCAGTTTGAAAGATGTTGCATCATGATACCCACGTGGATGTATGTGTGTGTCATTGTGGTTTGGAAAAGGACACATGCAATATCAGTCCAACATGTGTCCAACCATGTCCATGAACCCTAGCAACATGCTGGGATTCAACTGCCACATGCAGTGGAGCACGAGTTTGAAAGATGTTGCATCATGACACCGACTTAGATGTGTGTGTGTCACTGTGGTTTGGAAAAGAACACATTCAATGTCACTCCACCATGTGTCCAACCATGTCCATGAACCCTAGCAACATGTTGTGATTCAAATTCCACATGTAGTGGAGCACCAGTTTGAAAGATATTGCATCACCACACCCTCCTGGAAGTGCTTGTGTGTGTCATTGTGGTTTGGAAAAGAACACATGCAATGTCACTCCAGCATGTGCCCAACCATGTCCAAGAACCCTAGCATCATGTTGTGATTCAACTGCCACATGCAGTAGAGTACCAATTTGAAAGATGTTGCATAACCACACCCACTTGGATGTGTGTGTATCTTTATAGTTTGGAAAAGACCACATGCAATGACACTCCAGTATGTGTCCAACCATGTCAAGGAACCCTAGCAAGAAGCTGAGATTCAACTACCACATGAAGTGGAGCACTAGTTTTAAAGATGTTGCATCGCCACACCCACTTGGATGTGTGTGTGTATCGTTGTGGTTTGGAAAAGAACACATGCAATGTCACTCCAGTATGTGTCCAACCATGTCCAAGAACCCTAGCAACATGCTGGGATTCAACTACCACATGAAGTGGAGCACCAGTTTGAAAGATGTCGCATCACCACACCCACATGTACGTGTGTGTGTGTCATTATGTTTTGGTAAAAACCACATGCAATGTCACTCCAACATGTGTCCAACCATGTCCAGGAACCCTAGCAACATGCTGGGATTCAACTGCCACATGTAGTGGAGAACCAGTTTGAAAGATGTTGCATCACCACACCCACTTGGGTGTGTGTGTATCATTGTCGTTTGGAAAAGAACACATGCAATATCACTCCAGCATGTGTCCAACCATGTCCTTGAACCCTAGCAACATGCTAGGATTCAACTGCCAGATGTGGTGGAGCACTAGTTTGAAAGATGTTGCATCACCACACCCACCTGGTTGTGTGGTTGTATCATTGTGGTTTGGAAAAGAACAGATGCAATGTCACTCCAACGTGTGTCCTACCATGTCCAGGAACCCTAGCAACATGTTGGGATTGAACTGCCACATGTAGTGTTGCACCAGTTTGAAAGATGTTGCATCACCACACCCACCTAGATGTGTGTCGGTAATTGTGATTTGGGAAAGAACACATGCAATGTCACTCCACCATGTCCAGGAACCCTAGAAACATGTCAGGATTCAACTGCCACATGTAGTCGAGCACTAGTTTAATAGATGTTGCACCACCACACCCACCTGGAAGTGTGTGCCGTTGTGGTTTGGAAAAGAACACATGCAATGTCATTCTAGCATGTGTCCAACCATGTCCAGGAACCCTAGCAACATGTTGGGATTCAACTACCACATAAAGTGCAGCACTAGTTTGACATGTGGTGCATCATGACACACACCTGAATATGTGTGTCTATGTCATCGTTGTTTGGAACAGAACATATGCAATGTCACTCCAGCATGTTTCCAACCATGTCCATAAACCCTAGAAACATGCTGGGATTCAACTACCACATGTAATGGAGCACCAGTTTGAAAGATGTCGCATCACCACACCCACCTAGATGTGTGTGTGCATCGTTGTGGTTTGGAAAAGAACACATGCAATGTCACTCCAGCATGTGTCCAACCATGTCCAGGAACCCTAGCAACATGTTGGGATTGAACTTCCACATGCAATGGAGCACTAGTTTGATATATGTTGCATCACCACACCGACCTGGATGTGTGTGTATCATTGTGGTTTGGAAAAGAATTCATGCAATATTACTCCAACATGTGTCCAACCATGTCTAGGAACCCTAGCAACATGATGGGATTCTACTACAACATGTAGTGGAGCACCAGTTTGAAAGATGACGCATCACCACACCCACCTGGATGTGCGTGTGTCTATGTCATTGTGGTTCGGAAAAAACACATGCAATGTCACTCCAGCATGTACCCAACCATGTCCATGAACCCTAGTAACATGCTGGGATTCAACTGCCACAATAGTGGAGTACCAGTTTGAAAGATGTTGCATCACCACACCCACCTAGTTGTATGTGTATCATTGTGGTTTGGAAAAGAACACATGAAATGTAACTCTAGCATGTGTCCAACCATGTCGATGAACCCTAGAAACATGCTCCGATTCAACTGCCACATGTAGTGGAGCACCGGTTTGAAAGATTTTGCATCACCACATCTACCTAGATGTATGTGTGTATCATTGTGGTTTGGAAAAGAACACATGCAATGTAATTCCATCATGTGTCCAACCATGTCTAGGAACCCTAGCAACATGCTGGGATTCAACTCCCACATGTAGTCGAGCACCAATTTGAAAGATGTTTCATTACCACACCCACTTGGAAGTGTATGTGTATAATTGTTGTTTGGAAAGACAACATGCAATGGCATTTTCATCATGTGTCCGACCATGTCCAGGAACCCTAGCATATTGCTGGGATTCAACTGCCACATGTAGTAGAGGACCAATTTTAAAGATGTTGCATAACCACACCCACTTAGATGTGTGTGTATCATTTTATTTTTTAAATGAATACATGTAATGGCACTCCAGCATGTGTCCAACCATGTCCAGGATGTGTGTGTATCATTATGGTTTTTAAAAGACCACATGGAATGGCACTCCAGCATGTGTCCAACCATGTCAACGAACCCTAGCATCATGCTGGGATTCAACTGCCACATGGAGTTGAGCACTAGTTTGAAAGATATTGCATCATGACTCCCACCTAGATGTGTGTGTAATTGTGGTTTGGAAAAGAACACATGCAATGTCACTCCAGCATATGTTCAACCATGTCCATGAACCATAGCAACATGCTGGGATTCAACTGCCACAAGTAGTGGAGCACCAGTTTGAAAGATGTTGCATCACCACCCACCTGGATGTGTGTGTATCGTTGTCGTTTCGAAAGTGCAACATGCAATGGCACTCCAGCTTCTGTCCAACCATGTCAAGGAACCCTAACAACATGCTGGGATTTACCTACCACATGAAGTGGATCACCAGTTTGAAATATGTCGCATCACGACACCCACCTGGACGTGCGTGTGTGTGTCATTGTGTTTTGGAAAATAACACATGCAATGTCACTCCAGAATGTGTCCAACGATGTCCAGGAACCCTAGCAACATGCTGGGATTCAACTGCCACATGTAGTGGAGAACCAGTTTGAAATATGTTGCATAACCACACCCACCTGGATGTGTGTGTCATTGTGGTTTGTAAAAGAACACATGCAATGTCACTCCAGCATGTGTCCAACCATGTCCATGAACCCTAGCAACATCTTGGGATTCAGGTGCCACATGCAGTGGAGCACCAGTTTGAAAGATGTTGCAGAATGTGTGTGTGTATCATTGTGGTTAGGATACGAATACATGCAAATTTCTCAAGATCGTGAAGTGCCCATTCATATCGTGAAGTGGCCATTCGTATTTTGGAAGAAGCCTTCAGAACCACCAGGACCTAGAGTATCAAATTTCTCAAGATCCAATGGAGCAACCATACTAACGAAGAAGCTACTTGGGAGCGAGAAGATTACATTAGGACTGAGTTCCAAATATCTTTAGTTCCTAGTTTTTTCTTAAATCTCGGTACGAGATTTTGTTTAAGGTTGGAAGGTTTGTAACATCCCAAAAACCCTAATCAAGATTATCAAGTTCTAATCACCCAATTTAGGGTTAACAAAAACTTTTATTCCAAAACTAAATATGAATGCATGTGTAGTTTGCATTAGTGTAGAATTGATTGATATTGCCATGTATGATTGTTACAAAGGATAAGAAATGGTTTAAAGATGAATGATACATCATCTAGGCCAATTACAAACAAAATCAAAAGAAAAAGAAATCAAATTTGAATAAATAAAGCAAATGGTCATTTTGACCAAAGTTAACCACAAAGCAACTTTGATTGTTCCTCGAAGAGAAATTCTAACAGAAACATTTCCACTTCTTTTGACCCCATGCTAGACCAAGTAAAAGTGAATCCATGCCCACTTTACAAACTTACAAAAACATTTTCCAAATCAATTTAATGGACAGTTGAAAATTGAATCTCGTTCATATGTGAAGGTCACACTTTTTCAAAAACCCATCAAACCAATTCTCCTTGACCTCTACCAGCAAACATAGATACTCATGCTTAAATCAAGATCACTCAAAAAAATCATTCAAAAATTCCAAAGTATTTTTATTTTGGCCATTTCATCAAACATCTTATTTACACTAACTAAGAAGCTACCTAATTTCACTTTTCAAACAGTAATCCTAGACCATTTTGGTCCCCTCTTAACCCCCTTGTCTCCCCTAGTGTCGAGCCACACCAGACCAACCCCCTCCTAGCCGTGTGCACAGTGGAGCTCCGACCAAGTTTGGTCGTACCCGGCCCACCAAGGACAACGCGCCAGGAGCATCGCCGCCCTCGCCCACGACGCACACCAGACACGCCGCACTCCACCACCACCCCATGTCCAAGCCTCGGCCGCAAAAGAGCCCTGGACCACCTTAGCTACGACGCGCCTAGCCTCTCTACACCATTCCCAGAGCGCGCCAGCTCGCCGTAGCCGACCGCCTCGCACATACCGCGCTTCACCCTCTCCGCGCACGCTCATGCTCGCCATGATCACAGCAACCCCGCAGACACCCCCGTTTGCCCCAGCGCGGCCCGTATCTGTTGCACGCTGTCGCAAACACCTCTGCGTCCGCGCGGAGCGCCGCATGGCCCCGACCATTCCACACCGCCCCGTGCCTTGCCATTACGCCCGTGAGAACCGTCAGGGAACCGTGCATCGTCCCCTAGCCTCAGCCCCGCCGATAGCCACCTGTAGCTTCGTCACCGACAAGCCCGCACCCACGTCGTTCGGTCCTCTCGCCGCAGTATAAGTGAGGCCTCCCCCGCCTCCATTCTCCACACCCACACCCTCACCACTCCTCACTGATCCTCCATCACCCTTCTCTGGAGAAAGGCGAGCTCTCCCTCGCCGGAATTCAGCCGGAGCCTGCCGCTGCTGGAGGAGAAGGGCGCCGTTGATTTCGACCACCCCAAGAACTGCCGTGACCACACCTCGAACCGCCGCCGTCTACCACATCGATCGCCCCCATCGCCGACCCTAGCTGGAGCCCTGGTGAGCCTCGCCGGACCCCCACCGCCGTGTTAGGTTTAGTTCCTCACCGGAGCAGTCCGTCGTCGACGACGACTCCCAGCCGTTAGATTAGAATTAGATTGTACGCCTTAGATGCGTAGATACCATTTCGGGTAGATTCCGTCACTGACTAGTGGACCCCGTCTGTCAGCAGCCTGCTGTGCCGCATAGTGTAGTTGGGCCGGCCCGTTTAAGTTTCCCGCGCAGGCCTGGAGATTCAAATGTTGATTTTCCATTTTTGTGAAAACCCTATTGTGTACCTAGATTCAAAAATCAATTCAGAGAGTTTCACTAAACCAAATTGCATGATTCCAATTTTGTTAGAAAGGTATTTAAATTATCTATCCAATCTCGTTGTATTTAAATCATTTGGAGTAGGAGATCACATCTGGTAAAAAACAAGACAGAGACTTTTCCAACTTCAAACATTTTTCAAAAATCAACCATAAATGCTTTTGAGTTGATTCCAACTCTCAAAAATCACATTTCATAAGATCTATTTAAATATGTAAAAATATTTAGGTTTGCGTGTAGTAACTTTGGAGTAGTACCAAAATACTGCTATATAGGCATTTCTAGTCACTTTAAATCTATTAAATGATAATCCTAAATGTAATAAAATATGATCAACACTTTCAAATCACATTCCCATGTATTAGAATATGTGGTGATGACATGTGTCAACATGATCCCACTTTTTAATTGGAAAATATTAAGTCTTAATTAATTTCAATGAGTAGAAATTACTTTTCTAAAATAGGATAAACAAGATTAAGTCTTTATTTCATGTGATGATTGTGATGATGCTAGATCATCACGTGTGAGCCTTAATGTGCTAAATAGACTTAGTTAAGTATTGTTTGGTGATTGTGTAACCCGTATTTATTTATAGACGATAGTACCGACCAACGATATGAGGAGGAGGAGTACTACCAAGCAGAAGACGAAGACAACTTCAACCACTTCACCAATCAAAGCATACCATCGTTACTAGCAGGCTGTACCTTGCAAGCTAACACTTGCAAGTATTAACCTAAGCAAGATGCATTAGGTGTGCTTGGTTATATACCTTTGATTTATACCAATCACAAGTTTTACTTGCAAGCTTTATTCTTTTGACCTTACCAAAGTTCTTTACTTTTAGTTAGTGCTTTGTGAGTATTTGGAAAAGTAGTGTAGATAGCATAAAGAGTATAAAACTAGGCCTATACTTAGATGTCATTCTATGGCATGAGATTGAAGATTAGCACCCCTCTTTAGTAAACACTCTTAACCTTAGTGGCCAGTGCTAAGCATAAAAGTTGATCACTTTAGATGGGAATACTTGGTGAAAATGATTATGAAAACCTTGGAATGATGCTTCATTCTATTGAAACGTTTTGGCATGTGTTGAGAAACACAATGGTTCGATGATGAAAATGTTGAGGCGTGAGCCTTGGCCCTTTTTAAAAACGGATGGTTGGGTTCGGATGCGATACCATTCCAATTTTACCGTAGAACCACAATACATGAATTGGGTAGGCCTTAGCCGGAAGTTTATATGCATTAATATAGGTTCCCTCGTGGTAGAGGTTTGAGCTGAGGCTACCTCTTGAGGATGTCCACCTATGCAGTGCTCAGGATGGCAGATGGCCATGGCTGGGAGGCCAAGCTCATAGGGGAGGTGCCTATACTAGGGTGTGTAATTGAAAGGTTATGATTGATGATCCGCATACTAAGTATGATGATTCAGGGTTATCCTTGACGGATGTATCGAATTTTGTGGTGAAAGTGTACCACCTCTGCAGAGTGTCAAACTATTCGAATAGCCGCGTCCGCGGTCATGGATAGTTGGAGTGGCCATACTGTTCCATCGTTAGATGTTTTCAAAATGACTTGTGAAATGAATTGTGACTTTGACTTGACCACAACACGTTGTGAATATGAAAACTAGTTTCCCACTTAAGGGATTTAGAATATTAAATTCGTTTTCTTTACTTCTATACTCAGTTTAGATAAACCTGGCTTTTTGCAAAACAAACCTAGAGCTTAAGATTCCTACTAGAACTACCTTACTTGTTAGTGATAGTTTGCGAGTATTTAAAGAGTACTCATGGCTTTGTCCCTGGCTATTCCCGTGGACAGACTATGAGGAGGACTACCAGGATGACGGACAACAGGAGGTGTACGACAACTAGGATCATCTCCCATCGTCAGCATTGTCTGTGACCCTGACGATGGAGCCCACTACTATGCTTATTATTCCGTTGTTTGATTTGTATTAAGACAAGATCATGAGATCCTTTATTTTCGTAAGACCTTATTATGGTTTGTAATGGATGATGTACTGTGATATCCAGTCTGCTATGTCTCGCAAAAATGGCAATCCTAGGATTGCGAGGTATGGCATAACAGGCATCTAGGATTAAAAATCCGGGTGTTGACAAGTTGGTATCAGAGCCATCCTGACCATAGGAGACCCTAGTTAGAATGGATGTCCGAACAAAAACTTAGTTTCAAAACAAAAGGAGTGGGTATTTATGAAAACCTATTCCCACTCTTATCCCTGATTCTTTCAAAAAAAATCATGTGCCTAAAAAATTCTTACATTCCTAAATAAAATTTGACACACTTTATCAACTCACTAACTTACTTATCCTAAATTCTTATAGATGGAAGTTCAGTATTGCAAGTTCTACCAGTTGGGCAACGGAGGCCAACTGATTTTT
The DNA here is from genome assembly GCA_910589775.1 of Avena eriantha. Classification (NCBI taxonomy): domain Eukaryota; kingdom Viridiplantae; phylum Streptophyta; class Magnoliopsida; order Poales; family Poaceae; genus Avena; species Avena eriantha. Next base: position 124,144,544 of record OU342740.1, read on the forward strand.
GAGAGGGATCTAGATGCACTGCGAGAGTATCTGGAACGCCCGCACCTAGAATTTTTCGGGGCTCAACTCAATGATCACATAGGAGATCTACAATGGATGATAGTTGCATATCTTAGAGGAAAGATGGAAGCACCAACTTCGTACAAGATCCAATTCACCTTGAGGGAGAATAACTGGCTAGATGGATTAGCCAGGGCAATGCATGAAGCTCTCGCCCGTCTGTGGGGAAAAACATCAACTTGATCCGGGGAACTCGCTTTGCTCACTTCGCAAGGCGTGATTCTATGGGAATGCCATTGGAGATGCCAGGACACCCAGAATTGAAGCACCAGGTGGATAATCTTGACTCCATGTTGTATGATAGGCGGAAGGAGTTGGACAACACTCGGAACTACGCCAACCACAACCTTGCCATTGTCGTCAAGAAGGACCAGACCCTCGCCATTCTCACAAAGGAGCGCCAATCACTTCATCGTTAGCGTGACAAGAAGGATCGCACCATCGATCGTCTTCGCAAGAAGGTGGAAACTCTCGAGAAGACCATCCGTGAACAGGAAGTCTAGCTTGAAGCGAAGGAGGAGGAGGAAGGTGAAGTTATCTAGGGAGATCTTTACTCTTACCTCAGCGATGACAACGACTACCTAGAGGATGATGCCATGGAGTTCTACACTGATGATGATGATTCCAACTTCATTGATGATTAGATGCACTTGATCACTACCGTAGGAAGTTGTATCGGTCCCACTGTATCGTAGTTTCACAGAATGGTTCTTAAAACCATCTGTTTTCCATTTGTGTGTGGTGTGTGTTTGTATTGTGTGCTTGAATGAATGAATGAATGAGAAGAAGTTGTTAGTTTACAAAACCTGAGTCAAACTCAAAGTTAAAGCTTTTGAAACAAAACCATGAACCTTAGAAATTTCCCTCTTATCTCATTATCTATCTCAATCTTTAGATGACTCGTGGGAACCCCAGAGGAAGCAGCTTATCTCATGACCCAATGCTGCAGATTTTGCAAATACTAGTTTCTGACCGTGAAGCTAATAGAGCCGAACGCCAAGCCAACCTAGCCACTCTTCAATAGATAGCTCAGATGGCCCATAATAATCAAGGCCATGGAAACCAAGATCATCGTGGATCCAAGCTTAAGAACTTTCAGAATACCAACCCACCTATCTTTAGTAAGTCTAAGGATCCCTTATATGCTGATGACTAGCTGCAAACCATGAAAAACAATCTGGGGGTCGCAGGAGTCGAAGCCAGTGAGAAGGTACTGTTTGCCACATATTATCTGGCAGGAGATGCAAGAGCCTAGTGGAATAGCACCTGTACCATGAATGACGGTTAGATGATGACGTGGGAAGCATTCAAGATCAAGTTCAGTCGCACCCATGTTCCCCAAGGTTTAGTCACTACAATGAGAGATGAGTTCAGAGAACTGGAGCAAGGAAGGATGATGGTAGTTGAGTACCGTGACAAATTTCTGTCCCTAACTAGATATGCCCCTGATGAGATCAACACTGAAGCAAAGAAGAAGGAAAGGTTCCTAAATGGACTGCATGATGAGATGCATACTGTGTTAGTCAACATCCATTTTAAAGATCTAGAAGAGCTAGTAGATTCTGCCATTCGGATGGAAGGAAAGATCAACCAGGACAATGACAATCACAAGCGCAGGATGATGCACCAAAATTGGATCTCACAATTCTTAGAAGTATCGCCCCAACCTGTCTGCAAGATATGCCCCAAGAAACAATAGACCCCTATGTCCCGTCCAAGCTATCCCAATCGTAGCGAAGGAAACCTGAAGCCTGGAGGAAACCACACAACAACAACCCCAGCAACTCCAACAACTTCAATCGTGCACCACCCAAGTCCAACAACAACAACAACAATACTGCCCCAAGGACTGGAAGCAATGTTGTGCCTATTGCAGCGAAAGACAAGTCCCAGATTACTTGCTTTGAATGTGGAGTCAAGGGTCACTACTCCAATGAGTGCCCCAAGAAGCTTGCAGCAGCCACCAATGCGAATGCAACCGCTCAGCAGCAGCGCCGTGTTCAGCCTGGAAGGAGATTTTCCCTAGGGAACTCGCTCAACCGCAACGGCCATCTGTTCCACATGAATGCTGAAGAAGCTCAGGAAGCGCCCGATGTCGTACTGGGTATGTTTTCTGTTAACTCAGTACTTGCAAGATTGTTGTTTGATTCTGGAGCATCGCACTCGTTTGTTACAGAACAATTTGCATGCACCAGTAAGATTCAACCAACAAAATTGAAGCATGTTATGATAGTTCAAATACCCGGTTCAACCACCAAAGCTAAAAACATTTGCAAGGTTGTACCTATCAGAACCCATGGGATAGACTTTTATGCCAATCTAATAGTACTTGGAACCAAAGGTTTGGAAGTAGTACTAGGAATGGATTGGATGTCGAAACATAAAGGATTGATCGACTATGCCAAGAAAGCCATAACCATGACCAGTAGCTCCGGAGTATCAGTAGACCATGTATCTGAAACTTTGCCTCGTCAATTCAAATGCAACAACAGTCTAGCCTAACCAACCCTAGACCATGTTAGAGTAGTCTGTGATTACCCTGACGTATTCCCATATGAATTGCCCGGTATGCCGCTAGATCGGGATATCGAGTTCATCATTGAACTAATTCTTGGAACTAGACCCATAGCTCAGAGACCTTATAGTATGAACCCATCTGGATTAGTGGAGCTGAAGAAGCAACTTGATGCTATGCTGGCAAAAGGTTTGATTCAACCAAGCGCATCACCATGGAAATCGCCTGTTCTGTTTGTGGATAAGAAAGATGGAGGTAACCGTTTGTGCACGGATTACCGGAAGCTGAACGATGTCACCATCAAGAAGAAGTACCCACTTCCAAAGATAGTGGATCTATTTGATCAGTTGACCGGTGCCAGAGTGTTTTCTAAGATTGATCTTAGAACTGGTTATCACCAACTCAAGGTTCGTGAAACAGATATTCCAAAGACCGCCTTTACCACCAGATATGGATTGTATGAGTATACGGTCATGTCTTTTGGATTAACCAATGCCCCTGCTTATTTCATGAATCTCATGAATAAGATTTTTATGAACTTTCTAGATAAGTTTGTCGTTATTTTTATCGACAATATTCTAATCTATTCAAAGTCAGAATAAGACCATGAGCTACACCTGAGAACCATCCTTGAAACCCTTAGAGAACATCAGTTGTATGCCAAGTTTAGCAAATGTGAGTTTTAGTTGAAGGAAGTAGGATTCTTCGGACATATTGTGTCGGCAGGAGGAGTCGTTGTTGATCCTGCCAAGATCAAATATGTTGAAGAATGGAAAGCCCCAACCACTCAAACCCAAGTGCGTGCATTTCTCGGATTAGCGGGATACTACCGCAAGTTTGTTGAGGGATTTTCAAGCATCGCAAGACCGATGACCCAATTATTGAAGAAATATAAGAAGTTTGAATGGACCGACAAATGTGAAGCAAGTTTCCAAGAGCTCAAGAAGAGATTGATTTCAGCCCCAATTCTGATTATGCCAGATATCAAGAAGCCTTTTGATGTGTATTGTGAGACATCCAAAATTGGTCTCGGATGTGTGTGGATGCAAGAAGGCAAAGTCATAGCATATTTGTCCCGACAACTGAAGCAGCATGAGCAAAACTACCCTACCCATGACCTTGAGCTAGCAGTTGTAGTTTTAGCATTGAAGAGATGGCGTCATTACCTTATGGGTAACCGCTGTGAGATTTATTCGGATCACAAGAGTCTAAAGTATATTTTCACTCAGAAGGAGCTGAATATGAGGCAAAGGAGATGGATAGAGTTAATCAAGGATTATTACCTTGACATTCACTATCACCCTGGCAAAGCCAATGTGGTAGCGGATGCTCTTAGTAGATTGCCGTGTAGATTAAACACCATGATTAAAGAAACCCATCCAAGTTTGCATGAAGAGTTAGAGCAGTTTAGAACAGAGCTAATTAGCAAAGGATTTTTAGCTAGCATTGAACTTCAACCCACGTTGATCAGTCAGATCAAGGAGGGGCACAAAGGAAATGCATGTATCAACATAATCAAGCGTCATATTAGTACAAGGAAGGTACCTAGATTCACCGAAGATGAAGAAGGAGTTTTGTGGTACAAAGGATGTATCTTTGTGCCTGCAGATTCCGAACGGAAGCAAGTTATATTGTAGGAAGCTCATGATCCTCTTTATTCTATCCACCCCAGAGGAACAAAGATGTATCAGGATTTGAAGGAGAAATTTTGGTGGCACAAGATGAAGAGGGAAATCGGAAGCTACATAGCCAAGTGTGATATCTGTCAGAGAGTCAAAGCGGAACATCAGAGACCCACAAGACTTTTGCAACCATTGCAGATTCTGGAATGGAAATGGGATTCGGTTGGAATGGACTTTATCACTAGTTTGCCTACATCTAGTAGGGGAAATGACTCTATTTGGGTCATAGTTGATAGACTGTCCAAGGTCGCCCATTTTATACCTGTCAAGACAACCTACCAGAGTTCGAAGCTAGCAGAGCTGTACATTGCTAGAATCGTCAGTTTACATGGAACCCCTAAGACCATAGTGTCGGATCGAGGAACCCAGTTTACCTCAAGATTTTGGCAGAAAGTCCAAGAAGGATCAGGATCCAAGCTGAATTTCAGCACAACTTATCACCCGCAGACCAATGGACAAACTGAAAGAGTCAATCAAATTCTAGAAGATATGATGAGAGCTTGTGTGCTAGAATATGGATCAAAATGGGAAGATTGTCTGCCTTTCGCAGAATTCTCATACAACAATAGTTATCAAGCTAGTTTGCAAATTGCCCCCTTTGAGTTCTTATATGGAAGAAAGTGTCGTACCCCCTTGAATTGGTCGCAAGTAGGAGAGAGTCGGATTTTCGGACCTGACATCCTACGAGAAGACAAAGAGAAGGTTCACAAAGTCCGTGAGCACCTCAAGACCGCCCAATACAGACAGAAGAGTTATGCTAACAAGAGACGTCGAGACCTGACCTTCAATGTCAGAGATTTTGTCTATCTCAAAGTATCACCCCTAAAGGGAATGCAGTGTTCTCGTCTGAAAGGAAAGTTAGCCCCCAGATATATTGGACCCTTCAAGATTTTGAATTGCCGAGGAGAAGTATCATATCAACTGGAACTGCCGGCGGAGATGTTAGCCATCCATGATGTGTTCCATATCTTGTTACTTCGCAAATGCCTAGAAGTTCCGGAGAAGACCGAAGTGTTCAAGAACATCGATCACTGAGCCATATATATCAACAAGGATCTGACGTATCTTGAAGTGCCCATTCGTATTTTGGAAGAAGCCTTCAGAACCACCAGGACCCGGAGTATCAAATTTCTCAAGATCCAATGGAGCAACCATACTGAGGAAGAAGCTACTTGGGAGCGAGAAGATTACATTAGGATTGAGTTCACAAATCTCTTTAGTTCCTAGTTTTTTCTTAAATGTCGGGACGAGATTTTGTTTAAGGAGGGAAGGTTTGTAACATCCCAAAAACCCTAATCAAGATTATCAAGTTCTAATCACCCAATTTAGGGTTAACAAAAACTTTTATTCCAATAAATATGAATGCATGTGTGGTTTGCATTAGTGTAGAATTGATTGAAATTGCCATGTTTGATTGTTACAAAGGATAAGAAATGGTTTAAAGATGAATGCTACATCATCTAGGCCAATTACAAACAAAATCAAAAGAAAAAGAAATCAAATTTGAATAAATAAAGCAAATGGTCATTTTGACCAAAGTTAACCACTAAGCCACTTTGAGTGTTCCTACAAGAGAAATTCTAATAGAAACATTTCCACTTCTTTTCACCCCTTGCTAGACCAAGTAAAAGTTAATCCAGGACCACTTTACAAACTTACAAAAACATTTTCCAAATCAATTTAATGGACAGTTGAAAATTGAATCTAGTTCATATGTGAAGATCACACTTTTTTGAAAACCCATCAAACCAATTCCCCTTGACCTCTCCTAGCAAACATAGATACTCAAGCTTAAATCAAGATCACTCAAACAATTTCATTCAAAAATTCCAAAGTATTTTTCTTTCGGCCATTTCATCAAACACCTTGTTTACACTAACTAAGAAGCTGCCTAACTTCACTGTTTAAACTGTAATCCTAGACCATTTTGGTCCCCTCTTAACCCCCTTGTCTCCCCAAGTGTCGAGCCACACCAGACAAACCCCCCTTAGCCGTGTGCATAGTGGAGCTCCGCCCAAGTTTGGTCGTCGTCGGCCGACCATGGACAGCGCGCCAGGAGCATCGTCGCCCTCGCCCACGATGTGCACCAGACACGCCACACTCCACCGCCACCCATGTCCAAGCCTCGACCGCAGAAGAGCCCTGGACCACCCTAGCTACGCCGCGCCCAGCCTCTCTGCACCATGCCCAGAGCGTGCCAGCTCGCTATAGCCGACCGCCTCGCACAGACCATGCTTTGCCCTCACCGCGCATGCTCATGCTCGCCATGATCACAGCAACCCCGTAGACATCCCCATTCGCCACAGCGCGACCCGTAGCTGCCGCGCGCTGTTGCAAACACCTCTGCATCCGCGCGGAGTGTCGCACGGCTCCGACCATTCCACACCGCCCCGTGCCTTGCCATTACGCCCGTGAGAACCATTAGGGAACCGCGCACCATCCCCTAGCCTCAGCCGCGCCGATAGCCACCTGTAGCATCGTCACCGACAAGCCCGAGCCCACGATGTTCGGTAGCCTCGCCACAGTATAAGTAGAGGCCTCCCCTGCCTCCATTATCCACACCCGCACCCTCAGCACTCCTCACTGATCCTCCCTCACCCTTCCCTGGAGCAAGGCGAGCTCTCCCTCGCCGGAATTTGGCCGGAGCCTGCCACTGTTGGAGGAGAAGGGCGTCATTGATTTCGACCACCCCAAGACCTGCCGTGACCGCGCATCGAACCGTTGTCGTCTACCATGTCGATCGCCACCATCGCCGACCCTAGCTAGAGCCCAGGTGAGCCTCGCCAGACCCCCACTGCCGTGTTAGGTTTACTTCCTCACTGGAGCAGTCCATCATCGACGACGACTCCCAGTCGTTAGATTAGAATTAGATCGTACGCCTCAGATGCGTAGATACCGTTTCGGGTAGATTCAGTCGCTGACTGGTGGACCCCGTCTATCAGCAGCCCGCTGCACCACGTAGTGTCGTTGGTCCGGCCCGTTTAAGTTTCCCGCGCAGGCCTAGAGATTCAAATGTTGATTTTCCATTTTTGTTAAAACCCTATTATATACCTAGATGCAAAAAATCAATTCAGAGAGTTTCACTGAACCAAATTGCATGATTCTAATTTTTTTAGAAAGGTATTTAAATTATCTATCCAAGCCTATTGTATTTAAATAATTTGGAGTTAGAGATCACATATAGTAAAAATAACAAGACCGAGACTTTTCCAACTTCAAACATTTTTCAAAAATCAACCATAAATGATTTTGAGTTGATTCCAACTCTCAAAAATAACATTTGATTAGATCTATCTAAATATGTTAAAATATTTAGGTTTGTATGAAGTGAATTTGGACTAGTACCGAAATAATGCTATATAGGCATTTCTAGTCACTTTAAATCTATTAAATGATAATCCTAAATGTAATAAAATATGATCAACACTTTCAATCACATTCCCATGTATTAGAATATGTGGTGATGGCATGTGTCAACATGATCCCATATTTTAATTGGAAAATATTAAGTCTTAATTAATTTCAATGAGGAGAAATTACTTTTCTAAAATAGGACAAACAAGATTAAGTCTTTATTTCATGTGATGATTGTGATGATGCTAGATCATCAAGTGTGAGTCTTAATGTGCTAAATAGACTTAGTTAAGTATTGTTTGGTGATTGTGTAACCCGTATTTATTTATAGACGATAGTACCGACCAACGATATGAGGAGGAGGAGTACTACCAAGCAGAAGACGAAGCAACTTCAACCACTTCACTAATCAAGCCATACCATCATTACTAGCAAGCTATACCTTGGAAGCTAACACTTGCAAGTATTAACCTAAGCAAGATGCATTAGGTGTGCTTGGTTATATACCTTTGATTTATACCAATCACAAGTTTTACTTGCAAGCTTTATTCTTTTGACCTTACCAAAGTTCTTTACTTTTAGTTAGTGCTTTGTGAGTATTTGGAAAAGTAGTGTAGATAGCATAAAGAGTATAAAACTAGGCCTATACTTAGATGTCATTCTATGGCATGAGATTGAAGATTAGCACCCCTCTTTAGTAAACACTCTTAACCTTAGTGGCCAGTGCTAAGCATAAAAGTTGATCACTGTAGAGGTTTGAGCTGAGGCTACCTCTTGAGGATGTCCACCTATGCAGTGCTCAGGATGGCAGATGGCCATGGCTGGGAGGCCAAGCTCATAGGGGAGGTGCTTATACTAGGGTGTGTAATTGAAAGGTTATGACTGATGATCCGCATACTAAGTATGATGATTCAGGGTTATCCTTGACGGATGTATCGAATTTTGTGGTGAAAGTGTACCACCTCTGCAGAGTGTCAAACTATTCGAATAGCCGCGTACGCGGTCATGGACAGTTGGAGTGGCCATACTGTTCCGTCGTTAGATGTTTTCAAATTGACTTGTGAAATGAATTGTGACTTTGACTTGACCACAACACGTTGTGAATATGAAAACTAGTTTCCCCCTTAAGGGATTTAGAATATTAAATTAGTTTTCTTTACTTCTAACTCAGTTTAGATAAACCTGGCTTTTTGCAAAACAAACCTAGAGCTTAAGATTCCTACTAGAACTACCTTACTTGTTAGTGACAGCTTGCGAGTATTTAAAGAGTACTCATGGCTTTGTCCCTGGCTATTCCCGTGGCCAGACTATGAGGAGGACTACCAGGATGACGGACAACAGGAGGTGTACGACAACTAGGATGCAGTGGAGCACCAGTTTGAAAGATGTTGCATCACCACACCCACCTAGATGTGTGTGTGTGTATCATTGTGGTTTGGAAAGTACAACATGAAATGGCACTCCAGCATGTGTCCAACCATGTCAGGGAAACCTAGCATCATGCTGTGATTCAACTACCACATGCAATAGAGCAGCAGTTTTAAAGATGTTGCATAAACACACCCACTTAGATGTGTGTGTGTGTATGATTGTGGTTTGTAAACGACCACATGTAATGGCACTCTAGCATGTGTCCAACCATGTCCAGGAAACCTAGCATCATGCTGGGATTCAACTTCCACATGTAATGGAGCACCAGTTTGAAAGATGTTATATCACGACACCCACCTAGACGTGTGTATGTGTGTCATTGTGGTTTGGAAAAGAACACATGCAATGTCACTCCACCATGTTTCCAACCATTTCCATGAACCCTAGCAACATGCTGAGATTCAACTGCCACATGTAGTGGAGCACCAGTTTGAAAGATGTTGCAGCACCACACCCACTTGGATGTGCGTGCGTGTGTGTGTGTCATTCTGGTTTGGAAAAGTGAATATTCAATGTCACTCCATCATGTGTCCAACCATGTCCGGGAACCCTAGCAACAAGTTAAGATACAACTGCCACATACATTGGAGCACCAATTTGAAAGGTGTTGAGTCACCATACCCACCTGGATGTGTGTGTGTATTATTGTGGTTTGAAAAAGAACACATGCAATGTCACTCCAGCATGTTTCCAACCATAATCATAAACCCGAGCAACATGTTAAGATTCAACTGCCACATACAGTGGAGCACCAGTTTGAAAGATGTTGCATCACCACACCCACCGGGATGTGCGTGTGTGTGTCATTGTGGTTTGGAAAAGGACACATGCAATGTCACTCCATCATGTGTCCAACCATGTCCATGAACCCTAGAAACATGCTAGGATTCAACTACCTCATCCAGTAGAGCACTACTTTGAAAGATGTTGCATAACCACACCCACCAGAATGTGTGTGTGTCTATCATTGTAGTTTGGAGAAGAACACATACAATGTCACTCCAGCAGGTGTCCAACCATGTCCAGGAACCCTAGCATCGGGTTGTGATTCAACTGCCACATGCAGTAGACCACTAGTTTGAAAGATGTTGCATAACCACACCCACTTGGATGTGTGTGTGTATCATTATGGTTTGTAAAAGACCACATGCAATGGCACTCCAGCATATGTCCAACCATGTCAAGGAACCCTAGCATCATGCTGGGATTCAACTGCCACATGTAGTTGAGCACTAGTTTGAAAGATATTGCATCACGACACCCACCTAGATGTGTGTGTAATTGTGGTTTGGAAAAGAACACATGCAATGTCACTCGAGCATGTGTCCAACCATGTCCATGAACCATAGCAACATGTTGGGATTCAACTGCCACATGCAGTGGAGCACCAGTTTGAAAGATGTTGCATAACAACACTCACTTATATGTGTGTGTGTATCATTGTGGTTTGGAAACTACAACATGAAATGGCACTCCAGCATGTGTCCAACAATGTCTAGGAACCCTAGCATCATGTTGGGTTTCAACTGCCACATGTAGTAGAGCACTAGTTTTAAAGATGTTGCATAAACACACTCACTTACATGTGTGTGTATCATTGTGGTTTGGAAACGACCACATGCAATGTCACTCCACCATGTTTCCAACCATTTCCATGAACCCTAGCAACATGCTGAGATTCAACTGCCACATGTAGTGGAGCACCAGTTTGAAAGATGTTGCAGCACCACACCCACTTGGATGTGCGTGCGTGTGTGTGTGTCATTCTGGTTTGGAAAAGTGAATATTCAATGTCACTCCATCATGTGTCCAACCATGTCCGGGAACCCTAGCAACAAGTTAAGATACAACTGCCACATACATTGGAGCACCAATTTGAAAGGTGTTGAGTCACCATACCCACCTGGATGTGTGTGTGTATTATTGTGGTTTGAAAAAGAACACATGCAATGTCACTCCAGCATGTTTCCAACCATAATCATAAACCCGAGCAACATGTTAAGATTCAACTGCCACATACAGTGGAGCACCAGTTTGAAAGATGTTGCATCACCACACCCACCGGGATGTGCGTGTGTGTGTCATTGTGGTTTGGAAAAGGACACATGCAATGTCACTCCATCATGTGTCCAACCATGTCCATGAACCCTAGAAACATGCTAGGATTCAACTACCTCATCCAGTAGAGCACTACTTTGAAAGATGTTGCATAACCACACCCACCAGAATGTGTGTGTGTCTATCATTGTAGTTTGGAGAAGAACACATACAATGTCACTCCAGCAGGTGTCCAACCATGTCCAGGAACCCTAGCATCGGGTTGTGATTCAACTGCCACATGCAGTAGACCACTAGTTTGAAAGATGTTGCATAACCACACCCACTTGGATGTGTGTGTGTATCATTATGGTTTGTAAAAGACCACATGCAATGGCACTCCAGCATATGTCCAACCATGTCAAGGAACCCTAGCATCATGCTGGGATTCAACTGCCACATGTAGTTGAGCACTAGTTTGAAAGATATTGCATCACGACACCCACCTAGATGTGTGTGTAATTGTGGTTTGGAAAAGAACACATGCAATGTCACTCGAGCATGTGTCCAACCATGTCCATGAACCATAGCAACATGTTGGGATTCAACTGCCACATGCAGTGGAGCACCAGTTTGAAAGATGTTGCATAACAACACTCACTTATATGTGTGTGTGTATCATTGTGGTTTGGAAACTACAACATGAAATGGCACTCCAGCATGTGTCCAACAATGTCTAGGAACCCTAGCATCATGTTGGGTTTCAACTGCCACATGTAGTAGAGCACTAGTTTTAAAGATGTTGCATAAACACACTCACTTACATGTGTGTGTATCATTGTGGTTTGGAAACGACCACATGTAATGGCACTCCAGCATGTGTCCAACCATGTCCAGGAACCCTAGCATCATGCTAGGATTCAACTGCCACATGTAGTGGAGCACCAGTTTGAAAGATGTTGAATCACGACACCCACCTAGATATGTGTGTGCATGTGTCATTGTGGTTTGGAAAAGAACACATGCAATGTCACTCCACCATGTGTCCAACCATGTCCATGAACCCTAGCAACATGCTGGGATTAAACTGTCAAATGTAGTGAAGCACTAGTTTGAAACATGTTGCATCACCACAGCCACCAGAATGTGTGTGTATATCATTGTTGTTTGGAGAAGAACACATGCAATGTCACTCTAGCATGTGTCCAACCATGTCCAGGAACCCTAGCATCATGTAGGGATTCAACTGCCACATACAATAGAGCACTAGTTTGAAAGATGTTGCATAACCACACCCACTTGGATGTGTGCGTGTGTATCATTATGGTTTAGAAAAGACCACATGCAATGGCACTCCAGCATGTGTCCAACCATGTCAAGGAACCCTAGCATCATGCTGGGATTTAACTGCCACATTTAGTGGAGCAACAGTTTGAAAGATATTGCATCACGACACCTACCTAGATGCATCCAGCATGTGTCCAACCATGTCCAGGAACCCTAGCATCATGCTGGGATTCAACTGCCACATGTAGTGGAGCACAAGTTTTAAAGATGTTGCATCACGACACCCACCTGGATGTGCGTGTGTGTGGCATTGTGGTTTGGAAAAGGACACATGAATTGTCACTCTAGCATGTGTCCAACCATGTCCAGGAACCCTAGCAACATGCTGGGATTCAAGTTCCACATGAAGTGGAGCACCAGTTTGAAAGATGTTGCATCACCAAACCCACCTGGATGTGTGTGTTTATCATTGTGGTTTGGAAAAGGACAAATGCAATGTCACTCCAGCATGTGTCCAACCATGTCCATGAACCCTAGAAACATGTTAGGATTCAACTGCCACATGATGTGGAGCACCAGTTTGAAAGATGTTGCATCACCACACCCACCTGGATGTGTGTGTGCCATTGTGGTTTGGAAAAGAACACATGCAATGTCACTCCGGCATGTGTCCAACCATGTTCATCAACCCTAGCAACATGCTGGAATTCAACTGCCACATGAAGTGGAGCACCAGTTTAAAAGATATTGCATCACCACACCCACCTAGATGTGTGTGTGTCATTGTGGTTTGAAAAAGAACACATGCAATGTCACTCCAGTATGTGTCCAACCATGTCTAGGAACCATAACAACATATTGGGAATCAACTGCCACATGCAATGGAGTACTAGTTTGAAAGATGTTGCATCACCACACCCACTTGGATGTGTGTGTGTGTATCATTGTGGTTTGGAGAATAACACATGTAATGTCACTCCAGCATGTGTCCAACCATGTTCAGGAACCCTAGTATGCTCCTACGCCTTATGCTCCATGGAACACCTCGGGCATGAACTATGGTGACATGGAGAGGCACTTGTTTCCCGCTCTGGCACGAGCATCACCACCTCCCCCATCTTATAATGATGACGAGGAGGAAGAAGAGGCGGAGTATGATGATGAGGACCTAGACGAGGACGAGGATGAGTGATCTCCAAGGGTGTTAGCTTTGCTCTTTTCCCTTTTTGGCGTTTCAATGCCAAAGGGGGAGAAGTAATTCTATTAGGTTGTCGAGGGGATTTGCATGGGTAAGGTACATCTTATTTTCTTTTTAAACACTTATCTTTCCTTGCTTGTACCCATTTAGCATTGTACTTTTTTCTATTTGGTTTGTATCGTGAGACTATGTCATTTGATTGTGAGACCAAGGATGTTGTCACAGATTTCTCTATGGATATATCACTATGGATCTCTAGATATATCTAGTCTATGGAATTATCACTATGGATTTATTGATATGGTTTTACCCTCGGAATTCTTAATATGGAGATTATAAAAAATGTGTCTACCTTTATGTTATTGAGAACTACATCATTGTCGGTATGATACATCGCACACTCACTCATTATTTGTTCCTAGTTTCCAATTCATAAAAAGTCTTGAGCCTATATGTGTGCATTTGTATTCAAGTGCAGACTACTTACATGCACACATTTAGGGGGAGTCTTTTTAATCCTTGGAATGATGATTTTTTAGGGCTCTATTGCAAATCCTAGTATTGTCATCTAACACCAAAAAGGGGAGATTGAAAGAACGTTTTATGATCCATATAGTTTTGTGTGTTATATAACAATACCAAGGACTATTTAATTGTGTATTGACTGTTTAGATTTTTCCCAAAAGAAATACAAGGCAAATGTAGCAAAACAGAAGCCCTAGGAGCCGGATTATCTGCCCCTGCCTCAATCGACAACGGAGGCAAGTCTAACACCCTGTAGAGGATATCTAGACTGGCCCCACAAACCAACACTAGTTATTTCTGTGCACTTTGTACTCACTCGTGCGCATCCGGTACCCACTTTCCGGTCGGTCACTCATCCTAGAATTGCTCTAGGCCAAGCACGCTTAACCTCAGAGTTCTTTTCAGATGAGCTTCCGGAAAATAAGTTGTAACTTGTTTGTATGAGTATCCTATCAATCCTATTAAGCCATCTGCTTGGATCTCACATACACCTACCCTAAGATCGATGCCCTCATCGATCAAGCACAGGCCAGGAACGTCCCCTCTTGCGCGTGTATGTGCATCCAGTGCCGGCACATGTGCCATGTCGTGTCCACTCCGGGCCACACGCACCATGCTTCACATGTCCGGCCACTGACCCGCACACACCCGTTTAACCTGCGAGGATCGACTCTGATACCACTTTGTAACACCCGGTCCACTTGGCCTATGCGCTTTGTCCTCACTCGTGCGCACCCGGTACCCACTTCCCGGTCGGTCACTAATCCTAGAATTGCTCTAGGCCAAGCACGCTTAACCTCCGAGTTCTTTTCAGATGAGCTTTCGGAAAAGAAGTTGCAACTTGTTGGTATGAGTATCCTATCAATCCTATTAAGCCATGTGCTTGGATCTCACATACACCTACCCTTAGAAGATCGATGCCCTCATCGATCAAGCACAAGCTAGGAACATCCCCTCTTGGCGCGCATCTGTGCGTCTAGTGCCGGCACATGTGCCATGCCGTGTCCACTCCGCGCCACGCGTGCCATGCTCCACATGTCCCGCCACTGACCCTCACACACCTGCTTAACCCGCGAGGATTGGCTCTGATACCACTTTGGAACACCCCGTCCACTGGGCCCCGGGGGTGTCACTCCTGGCAGCTTAATCGGATGTCTAGGATGGCCCCACAGACCAATACTACTCTTTTATGTGCACTTTGTCCTCACTCATGCGCACCCGGTACCCACTTCCTGGTCGGTCACCTATCCTAGAATTGCTTTATGCCACGCATGCTTAACCTCAGAGTTCTTTTCAAATGAGCTTCCAGCAAAAAAGTTGCAACTTGTTGGTATGAGTATCCTATCAATCCTATTAAGCCATGTCCTTGGATCTCACATACACCTACCCTTAGAAGATCGATGCCCTCATCGATCAAGCACAAGCCAGGAACGTCCCCTCTTGGCGCGCATCTGTGCGTCTAGTGTCGGCACATGTGCCATGCCGTGTCCACTCTAGGCCACATGCGCCATGCTCCACATGTCCCACCAGTGACCCGCACACACCCGTTTAACCCGCGAGGATCGGCTCTAATACCACTTTGGAACACCCCGTCCACTGAGCCCTGGGGGTGTCACTCCTGGCAGCATAATAGGATGTCTAGACTAGCCCCACAGACCAAAACTAGTCTTTTTTGTGCACTTTGTCCTCACTCGTGCGCACCCGATACCCACTTCCTGGTTGGTCACCCATCCTAGAATTACTTTAGGCCATGCACTCTTAACCTCAGAGTTCTTTTTAGATGAGCTTCCAGCAAAAAAGTTGCAACTTGCTGGTATGAGTATCCTATCAATCCTATTAAGCCATGTGCTTGTATCTCACATACACCTACCCTTAGAAGATCGATGCCCTCATCGATCAAGCACAAGCTAGGAAAGTCCCCTCTTGGTGCGCGTTTGTGCGTCTAGTGCTGGCACATGTGCCATGCCGTGTCCACTCTAGGCCACATGCGCCATGCTCCACATGTCCCGCCAGTGACCCGCACACACCCGTTTAACCCGCGAGGATCGGCTCTGATACCACTTTGGAACACCTCGTCCACTGGGCCCCAGGGTGTCACTCCTGGCAGCTTAATAGGATGTCTAGACTGGCCCCACAGACCAACACTAGTCTTTTCTGTGCACTTTTTCCTCACTCGTGCGCACCCGGTACCCACTTCTCGGTCAGTCACCTATCCTAGAATTGCTTTAGGCCAAGCACGCTTAACATCAGAGTTCTTTTCGGATGAGCTTCCAGCAAAAAAGTTGCAACTTGTTGATATGAGTATCCTATCAATCCTATTAAGCCATGTGCTTGGATCTCACATACACCTACCCTTAGAAGATCGATGCCCGCATTGATCAAGCACAAGCCAGGAACGTCCCCTCTTGGTGCACGTGTGTGCGTCTAGTGCTGGCACATGTGCCATGCCGTGTCCACTCCAGGCCACATGCGCCATGCTCCACATGTCCCGCCACTGACCTGCACACACCTGTTTAACCCGCGAGGATCAGCTCTGATACCACTTTGGAACACCCCGTCCACTGGGCCCCAGGGGTGTCACTCATGGCAGCTTAATAGGATGTCTAGATTGGCCCCATAGACCAACACTAGTCTTTTATGTGCACTTTGTCCTCACTCGTGCACACCCGGTACCCACTTCCCGGTCGGTCACCTATCCTAGAATTGCTCTTGGCCAAGCACGCTTAACCTCAGAGTTATTTTCAGATGAGCTTCCAGAAAAGAAGTTGCAACTTGTTGGTATGAGTATCCTATCAATCCTATTAAGCCATGTGCTTGGATCTCGCAGCAAGGCGTGTCATTCTGATTGGGGGCGGAGAATTGCCCTGATTGTCTGACCAAGGGCGGAGTTTGTGCCTTGGGTAGATAATCTGCCCCTCTGAGGGGGCCGGATCATCCGCCCCCACCCCCAGTGATTTATCAATCGGCCAACCGGCGTGGCTCTCGGATTCGGGGGGGCTTTGTCCCAGATATTCTGTTCTATGCAGATTTTTGTCCTCGACCAGATTATCCAGCCCAAGTTTTCTCCAACGATAGAATTTCGGGAGGGGTACATATACTCCTTCAGATCTTCATTCTATACTCGCTTGGATCCAACGAAAAAGATGAGCTCTATTCAAATCGATTCCACACAAGATCTCCACTTTCAACCACCCGAAGGCTTTGATATTTTTGGAATCAAAGGAGGAGGCCTCGATCTACATCATCACTAATAAAGATCTTCACTTCCACTCCCATTCATTTGGGGGAATTTTGATATAGAGTTTCTTTGAATTTCTAGATCGTGGTTTCATTATTTGATCACTTGTTTTATTGTGGCAGTTTGTGTTTATCACGGGAGCCTCCAATTCAGTTGTGGATGCGTGTCCCGGAAGCGTTGTAAAGGCACTTGTTCCCGCCTCGAAGGGTACCACATAGTGGAAAGGTGGATCAGGGTATTGTGGCGAGATCCATCAGATAACAGGGTGATGCCTATTGTGGCGTGGTGGTCTCAGTACCGTCCACTCCTCCAACGCAGATAACAGGGTGATGCCTATTTTTAGGCTTAGTAGCTAGGTTGACATATAGGGAAATTTACCTTAGTTGCATATCTAGAGTATTTACCTTTGTGCCAAGCCTAAAAATGAAAAGGAATTAAAATTTGGAGTAGAACCTATTCACCCCCCCCTCTAGGTGCTCATACGATGGATTTCACTAGGTGCATCTAGGTTTGCTCCAAGTTGAAAAGGCTAGGCACGTGTCTGATCGGTGGCTTGTTCAAGTAGCTAGCTTGATAGAGATATACGATATGTGTATGTATGACTTGAACACACGATAGAATAGCTAGATTTACTAGCTAGGAATTTTGATGGGATAGGGTTTTAGCTAGTATGTAGAATAACTAGCTAGATATAGAGAGGTTTAGGGGATTTTTGTTGATTTGGGGGTAGTGATTGGAGTAGGTTTGACAGATTTAGATTTAGCCAAAACCTTGGATTTGAATTCAAACACAAAGACACAAATAAAACAAGTAGAAGTAAGAGCAAGATGGGGTTTGGCTATTATTGCATGTGCCATGCAGTATAGTCAAACTAGAAAACAAAGGTGGTGAAAGGGAAATGGACGTCGCCTAGAGGGGGGTGAATAAGCGTTTTAAAATTATTACGGTTTAGGATCTAATAAATGCGGAATAAAACTTAACATTTAATTTATCAAGCCAAAACCTATATCCACTAGGTTCACTAAGTGCACCAACAACATATCCTAAGTAAGACAAGCAACAAGGTGGTAGCAAGATATAATACTTCAAGCACAGTGGCTATCACAATGTAAATTGCATAAGTAAAGGACTCGGTTGAGAGATAACCGATGGACACGGAGACGATGATTTTTTTTCTCGAAGTTCACTTCCAAAGAAGCTATGTCTCCGTTGAAGAGGTGCGGGGGCGCAATGTACTTCGAACGCCACAAGTGGCTCACCTCGAGGTGTGGTGGCTCGATGCTCACCCAACGCCACACAAGGCCTCACCCCAAGATGCGAAGGCACGCAACCTACCGACGCCACAAAAGGCTCACCCTATTCTCTCGTGAGCTCGCCACAAAGGCCTACTCACGTTCCACTATGGGACACTTGAGGGCTGTCACCGAACCCGTACAAGGTTGGGGAAATCTCCACAACTCAATTGGAGGCTCCCAACAATAATGCCACAAATGCTATAAAGCCATAAAAGGCTACAAGACCACAAAAGGTCAACAATCCTACCACACAACCGTCTAGGGTTCCAAGAACCCAAGAGTAATAAGCTCAAGAGCTTGAACTCGCCGAATCTTCGAGGAGAACTCAAACCTATGCACCAAATGCGAGAGGCACGTCCTTCTCTCTCAAATTCCACCAAAGCTACAAAAGCTATTGGGGGAATAAGAGAGGAAGAACACAAGAGGAGAACACAAAACTCTCCAAGATCTAGATCCCAAGGATTCCTTCACAAAGAAGGGATTTGGTTTGGTGGGGCTTATAGATCTAGATCTCCTCTCTCAAAACCCTCAAAAGATGCAAGAATCATAGGAGGGGGAAGGGGAGAGGGCAAGCTCTTCAAGGTCAACAATGGAGGAGAGACAGAAGGCCAAAACCAAGAAAAAGCTACTTACTCCACGAAGGGGAAGGGGAGCTCCTTTTAAAGGGCTCCCCGATCTGCCCGTTACCCACAGAAACGTGCACGTTCGCTAGTACCGGTGGGTGGCCGGTACTACCGGTGGCACCCAGCCAACAGTCAGAAAACAGCGAGAGAACGAACAAAAATGCGAGCCTGGCCGGTACTACCGCCGCTTCGCCAGAACTTCCGATGGCAAAAATGTCCTAGCGGTACTATCGCCTGAGCTTCCGACCGAAGTTCCGACAAATATACGTAACCAAAACATAGAGGTTATTGAATCGAACATGGGGTTACCGGAATTTGGGCTAGAATTAACACCGGTACTACCAGCGGCAAAATGACCTAGCGGTACTACCGGTGGCCCACCAGAACTACCGGTCCGGCAAAAACTCAAGAACCAAAACTGCCACAACTTTTGCATCCGAGCTCCAAACGAGATGAAACCAATTTTGTTGGAAAGATAACAACGTGTAGAATCCTCCCAAGGTTCGAAATATTGGGTATCACCAAAGGATAAAATACCATGAATATATGTGAGATACCTCCCAAGGTGTGGAACCGGAAACACCCACAAGATCAAAAACGCAATAAGATATTTAGGGGAAATCTGTTTTTGATGAGCTAGAGCTTGTTATGATGATAAACACAAGCTCTAGATCCTCACATGGACAAGAACCAAACAACAACCAAGAAAGATGATGCTATGTATGCAAAGGTTTAAACTCTCTCCGAAAGATACGAACGAGTCACCCACTCGAAAGCCCCTCTTGATAGTACGAATATCTATCCTAAACCCGGTCTCCCAACACAACAAGAGACCGGTAAAATAGAAAACCTATAAAGATCATACATTTGTCTTGAGCATTCCACTTGAGCTTGATGTAGATGATCTTGTCACCTTCAAGATGGAACACCTTTCTTAATTGCACTTGCTTGCACTTGCTTGATGAAGTCTTGAGGAATGCTCCCCCATACTCCATGAGGAAGCCTCTTCTTCGAACTTGTCTTCATCATACCATGATTGTCGAGGATGACAAGCTTCAAGCATGAGATCTTCTAGAGAGGACACATCTTGAGCTTTCACTTCAATTCTCGATGATGTCTTGAAGATAGCCATGAGGAACTCCATCTTCTTCTTCTTCTTCAAGACAAACTTGGACGATGATTGGACAAACTTGATTCCAATAGGCACAAAGCCCTTGGATGATGCTTCTTATTTTTCATCCTTGAAACCAACACATGGTCCAAGCGATGCCAATGGACAAACCTACAAGTGAAACTCAATTTGCACATTAGTCCATAGAGATTGTCATTAATTACCAAAACCACACATGGGGGCATACAGCCCCTTTCAGGTGGCATATGATCAAGATCATGTGTAGAAGTGAAAAAACACTAGGAGTTGATAGATGGCATTTGAAAGTTTGGATCCATGCATAGTACACATGGGAAAGAATTGGAGCAACAACAAAATAAGAGCCCACATAAATATGCATGGTGGATTACTATGGCAAGATGAAATATGTCATAGTAGTGGATAGAAGGATTTAAAGAGATATGCCCCAACTCAATTTGGGCATTAAGCAATATATCAAGATGCAAAATACAATATACCAAGAAGCAACTATAATAATATTATGCAAATACAAATGCAAAAATGAGGAGAAGAACCAAATGAGATAGTTTTAATATGATGCTCAAATGCAATGTGGCATGGTGACATGAACATGATATTATGATGATGTATTAAAGTAAAAGAACAAGAAATTGTCTAGTTAGGAATTCTCGGGGTGCTATAAACTTATCAAAGAATTAAACTGTTATTTGCTTGGCTTGGCATGAAAGTTGCATTTTAGAATTTTGTAAAAGCATGCCCAATATGCCAAATAAACAAGACCGAACATACTCAATATCTAGGCCTACTACAACCTACATGTCCTAGATTTTTCTTGGACCCACATCATGGACTTCATTGAAGGTTTGCCTATTTTTGAACATAAAGATATGATCCTGGTAGTGGTTGAAAAATCTACCAAATATGCCCACTTTATCTCCATGAAGCATCCCATAATAGTGAGGATAGTGCCCAGATCATTCACTGATAATATCTTCAAATACCATGGACTACCAACTATGATAGAGGGCAGAATCTTCACTAGCAACCTTTGGTAGAGTTTAGTTAGTTCCCTAGGAGTCAAACCACATTTTAGCACATCTTATCACCCCCAAACTAATGGTCAAATAGAGAGCCAGTCAATGCCTTGAAAATTACTTAAGGAACATGGCATTTCTTCAACTAAACAAATGGCACAGTTGTCTATCAATGGCTGAATGGTGGTACAATACAAGATTCCATACATCACTTAAGATGACACATTTTAAAGCATTGTATGGTAGGCCACCACCACTTATTGCAGAAATGATGTTACCTGTAGAAGATTCAGCTGACATAGTCACCCCTGACCAACAAAGAGAGCAAACTGCAAAATGAAATCAAGCAAAACCTGGTGAAAGCTCAAGAAAGGATGAAGCATTTTGCTGATTAAAAACGGAGTAGAGAGGGCATTTGAAGTAGACATGGTTTACATTACAGCCTTAGAGCATCTCTAATAGCAGCTACATTTTGCGGCAGCACGAATAACCACCGGATGCGGCACATCGGGGCAAAAAATGGCTCCAGCAGCTCCCACATCCGGTTTTGTTGTCGTATTTTTTGCGGCACCACCCCTTCGTATTGCATATATGTGGCACCATGAAGCTGCCACATATTTCCCCACCTCCGCTGCAGCAATACGTGTGGGCACCCAACCGCTACTTTCCCCACCTCTGATGCAGCCACCGATGACCATCGACGCCGAATCCCCTGTCATTGAGCCACTTACCCTCCAGATCCGGCTGCTACTCATCGTCTCCTAGACCTAATCGACGATGATGCCAGCCAATTGGAGTTGTAACCGCTAGAATCGATGATGTCGTCGTGCCACCGTTCGAAGGGCATGTAACACCCCAGATAGTCACCCTATCTAGCTATGTTACACATACTTTAAACACTTATCATAATGGCACAAACCTAGAAATTTGAGGAGAGTCTCCTTTGTTTATGAGGACATCCATGTCAACCACAATAATAATATACCACCAATATAAGCCATACACAAAGCTAAACATTACCATGAGACCCAAGTTAAAACCTCATATCCAAGATTACTCTTATTGGCCAATTGTAACATCCCAAAACTTAATCCAAGGTTAATCAAGATCAAATCTACTCAATTTAGGGTTAACAAAAACTTTTCCATTTAAAAATATTAAAGCATTCATATGTGTGTCCATTTAAATAGGAGTTGTTTTGAATTGCCATGATTAAGTGATCCATTGCTTGTAAAATGATTCTTAGGTGAAATAAACATCATCTAGATCATTCCCAAACAAATCCCAAAGAAAAACAAATCAAAATGAATAAAATAACCAAATGGTCATTTGTGCCATTTTAACTACCATGCCTACTTTGGCTATTCCTAGAACTCAATTCTTAACAGAAACAAATATGGATCTTTGCACCCCTTACTAATACATATAGTGATGTACCAAGGCCCAATTTGTGATCTACCAAAAACATGCAAACACTAATTTTAAAAGACATTTGAAAATTGAATGTAGTTCATATGAGAAGATCCCACCTATTCAAAAACCACTTAAATGACCTCCATTTTCAAAACCCAAGCACACCTAGAAGCTCAAGCATGTGATCAACCACTCCACCAAAATTCAGCCCAAAATTCAAATAAAATTTTCATGCGGCCATTGTGTCGAACACCTTGCAGGCAGAATCAAACTGAGCCTAACTTATACTGTTTTGATCAAATCTTGTCGAGCAATTAGAGCCGCATTGATCACCCTTGTCCCTCCTAAGTCCAACCAATTGATCACCGGCCTATCCCTAAGCCGTAGGAGCAGTGGAGCGCCGCTCCTTTTGGGTCACCGCTGGCCAGAAGAGGGGAATGTGCCACAGACCACGTCGCGCCGTTCCAGCACCACCACTAGCTCCGCCTAACCCTACCGCATCTCTCTGACCCTTCCCCAAGCCCAGGCAGGCCCTGGACCACACCCCAGCACCGCCGCCCATTCTCTCTGCGCCGTGCTCAGCGTGCGCCAGAGCGCGATCGTCGCCAGCACGCAACAGACCACCACTAGACACAAAATCCCGCACGCCACTCTGCCTCAACCCCAGCACCCCACCAAACATGGTCGTGCCCCGCCGCGCGACCCACAGTCGCCGTGCGCCGCTTCGAGCACTGCCTCTGTCTCCCAGAGCGCGGGACGCTCCCAACCAAACGCCACCGCCCCTAGCCGCGCATTAACGTCGTAGAGCATCGCCAGGAGGCAGGGCACCGTCCGCCTATGCCGCCCATGCCTTTAGTCGCCTGTATCAACGTCACCGACGAGCTCACCGTCGTGCCATTCGGTCCCCTCCTCTCCCTATAAAAGGAGCCCTCCCCAGCACCAACGACTCACACCACTCCACTCCCCTCTCCTCACCGATCCTTCCCCACCTCTTGCCGGAGCCGCTCGAGCCATAGTTCGCCGGAATTGCACTAGAGGAGCCCGCTACAGAGGAGGAGAAGGCGCCATCGATTTCGTCCACCCTAGGAGCTGCCACGACCTTGCCTGAGCTCGCCGTCGTCCACCAGTTCATTTGCCCGCCTCACCGCAGTAGCTGGAGCCCTGGTATGCCCTCGTCGTACCCCCACCGAGCCGCTAGGGTTAGCTCTCGCCGGTGACCTGTTCGCCGGGGACGACGCTCCTCAGCCGTAGATCTTCCTTTTAATCGCACGGTCCATGTTGCCTCGTACCACTTCGCGTTTGACGTGTCGCTGACTTGCGGGACCACTGTCAGTTGTCATTCGCACCGCGGAGCGCCACTAGGCCGGCCCACTTGCTTTCCCGCGCTTGCCCGTGAATTCAAATATAGATTTTTCTATTTTAGTTTGAACTCACTTATGTCCCTTAGTTTAAAAATCAATTAAAGGAGATCTACTAAACCAAATTGAGTGATTCAAATTTTGTTAGAAAGCTATTGAAAAGATTATCCAAGCCCGTTTGATTTAATTCATTTAGATTTAGAGATCTCTCGTAGTAAAAATAACAAGACAGAAGCTTTTGCACATTCAAATATTTTTCTAAAATCAACCATGATAGCTTTTGAGTTGATTCCAACTCTCAAAAATCACAATTAACCATACCTATCAGAATATGTAATAATATTAAGGTTTACATGCAGTTACTTTGGATTAGTACCAAAATAATGCTATATAGGCATTTCTAGTCACTTTAAATCATTAAATAATAAACTTAAACTTAAGTAAATGTGATCCAACCCTTAAATCACATTCCCACATGTTAGAATATGTGGTGAGGACATGTGTCCACATGATCCCATATTTTAAGTGGTGAATATTAAATCTTAGTTATTTTCAATGAGTAGAAATTACTTTTCTTAAATAAAAAGGGTGAAACTAGTTAATAAAACCTTGTGATGCTTGTGATGGTAATAGATCATCCAATGTGTGCCATAGAGTGCTAAGTGGACTAGTTAAGTATTGTTTGGTGATTGTGTACTCTGTATGTATTTATAGACGATAGTACCGACCAAGCTTTCGAGAAGGAGGAGTTCTACCAAGAGGAGGAGGAAAACTTCAACCACTGCACCAACCAAGGCAAGCTAACCCTTGCAAGTATAATACTTAGCAAGCTAGAATTAAGTTAAATAACCTGAGCAACATGCATTAGGCATGCTTGGTTATACCACTTTGACTATTACCTACCCCAAGTTTTATTTCCGAGCTTTTTACTTTATTAAAGTCCTTTACTTGTTTTGAAGGTAGCATAAAGAGTATAAAACTTTACCTATCTAGATAACCTTAGATGTCATTCTATGGTATGATATTGAGATTAGCATCCCACCTTAGTGAATACTATTAACCTAGTAGTTTATAGCTAAATCAAAACTTGATTCACTTTAGATGGGAACTTTGGTGAAAATGAGTTGCGAAAACCTTGGAATGATGAGTCATTCTATTTAGATGTTTTGACATGTGTTGAGAAACACAAATGGTTTATGATGATGAAAATGTTGAGGCATGAGCCTTAACCCTTTTACAAAACTGATGGTTGGATTCGGATGCGATACCATTCCAATTTTACCATACAACCACAATACCTAAATTGGGTAAGGCTTAGCTGGAAATTTATATGCATTAGTATTAGTTCCCTCGCGGGAGAGGTTTGAGCTGAGGCTACCTCTCAATGTTGTCCACCTATGCAGTGCCCAAGATGACAGATGGTCATGGTTGGGAGGCCATACTCATAGGAGAGGTGCTTATACTAGGGTGTGTAAAGGAAAGGTTATGTTTGATTATCTGCATACTAAGTATGATGATTCAGGGTTATCCCTGACAGATGTATCGAATCTTGTGGTGAAAGTGTACCACCTCTGCAGAGTGTCAAACTATTCGAATAGCCGCGTCCACGGTTATGGACAACTGGAGTGGCCATACTGTTTCGTTGTCAGATGTTTTTCAAAATGACTTATGAAATGAATGATGAATCTTGACTTGACCACAACAGGGTTGTGACTATGACACTAGCTTCCCAACTTAAGTGATTCTAGAACTTTATTTTATCTTTCTTTGTTTCAGAACTCAGTTTAGGTTTCAGACTTAACTTTATAGTTAAACTTAGAGTTAGCATTTACTTTAGTAATATCCTACTTGTTAATGGTAGTTTGCGAGTACTTAAAGAGTACTCATGGCTTTTGTCCCTGGCTATTCCTATGGCCAGACTATGAAGGAGACTACCAAGATGACGGCCAGTAGGACGACTATGATAACTAGGACTATCTGCCTTCGTCAGCATTTGCCTGTGCCCCTGAAGATGGACTCCACCGCTACGCTTATTATTTATTCCGCTTCTTGTTGTATTAAGACTGGATCATGAGATCCTTTATTTGTGTAAGACCTTATGTATGGTTTGTAATGGATGATGTACTGTGATATCCAATCTGTTATGTCTTGCAAAAATGGTAATCATGGGATTGCGAGATATGGCATAACAGGCATCTGGGATTAAAAATCCGGGTGTTGACAAGTTGGCATCAGAGCCATCCTGACCATAGGATACCCTAGTTAGAATGGACATCCAAACAAAAACTTAATTTCAAAACCAAAGTGAGTATCTATGAAAAACTATTTCCTCTCTTACTCTTGGGAATTCATTCTTTCTCAAAAAAAATCATGTCCCTCCAATTCTTACATTACTATATAAAATTTGACACACTTGATCACTTCACTAATTTCCTCATCCTTAATTCTTGTAGATGGAGACTCAGTTTAGCAAGTTCTACCAGTTGGGCAACGGAGGCCAACTGATCTTCGAGAGGGATCTAGATTCACTGTCTAAGTTGTTGGGACGCCCACATCCAGAGTTTCTGGGAGCTCAACTTCCTAGATTCGCAGGAGGAGATTTACAGTGGCTAGTCACCGCTGATCTTCGAGGAAGCATAGAAGCACCAACGTCCGTGAGAATCTAGTTCTCCGTAAGGGAAAACAACTGGCTAGATGGATTAGCCAGGGAAATGCATGAAGCTCTCGCACGTCTATGTGCCCTCAGTGTCAACCAGATCCAAGGAACCCGTTTTGCTCACTATGCAAGGCGTGACTTCATGGGAATGCCAATGGAGATGCTGTGTCACCCGGAGTTGAAGCGTCAAGTGGAGAACCTTGACTTCCTGCTGTACGACCGTCAGAAAGAATTGGACAATGCTAGGGAGTTCGACAACGACAACCATGCCATTGCCGCCCAGAAGACCCAGACTTTCTCACTGCTTGTCAAGGACCATCAGTCTCTTTGCCTCCAGCGCGAGAAGAAGGATCGCACCATTGCTCGTCTTCGTAAGAAGGTGGACGACCTCGAGAAGACCATCAAGGATCAAGCAGCTCAGCTTGCAGCAAAGGAGGAGGAAGAGGAGGGCAAAGACATCCAGGGAGACATGGATTCTTACCTCAGCAATGACGATGAATTTCTGGAGGAGGATGCCGTGGACTTCTACACCGACGATGAGGACTCCGACTTCATCGACGATGAGTAGATGCACTAGGTCATTGTCGTAGCATGAGATGTATCGGTCCCATTGTATCGTAGCTTGCAGAATGGTTCTTAAAACCATCTGTTTTCCTTTGATGTTGTGGTGTGTGTTAGTATCGTGTGCTTTGTTTGAATGAATGAAATGGAGTTAGTTGAAAAACCTGAGTCAAACTCAAAGTTTTAGCTTTAAAAATCAAAACCCTGAACCTTAGAACTTTCCCTCTTACACCCTTTATCTATCTCAATCTTCAGATGACTGGTGGAAACCCCAGAGGGAGCAGCTCATCGCAAGACCCAATGTTGCAGATCATGCAGATGTTAGTCGCAGACCATGAAGCAAGCAAGGCAGAATGCCAAGCCAACTTAGCAACACTGCAGCAGATCGCCTAGATGGCCCAAAATAACCAAGGGCATGGAAATCAGGATCATCATGGATCCAAACTCAAAAACGTCCAGAATACAAATCCCCCAATCTTTAGTACTTCAGAGAACCCACTAGATGCTGATGACTGGTTGCAGACAATGGAGAACAACCTAGAAGTAGCAGGAGTGGATGAAAATGAGAAGGTTCTTTTTTCCACCCACTACCTAGCAGGAGATGCAAGAGCATGGTGGAACAGTATCTGCACAATGAACCATGGTCAAGTGATGACATGGGAAGCCTTCAAAATCAAGTTTAGACGCACCCACGTGCCGCAGGGTCTAGTCACCAGAATGAGGGATGAATTCAGAGAATTGAAGCAGGGCAGAATGACTGTGGTGGAGTATCGTGACAGATTCCTGTCGCTTGCAAGGTATGCACCTGATGAGATCAACACAGAGGCCAAGAAGAAGGAGAGATTCCTGAATGGACTGGATGATGAGATGCAGATTGTCCTCGTCAACATCCGTTTCGAGGATCTCGAAGAGCTAGTCGACTCCGCAATTCAGATGGAAGGAAAGATTAACCAGGCAAACGACAACCGCAAAAGTTGTATGATGAAGCAATCTGGATCCAACAGTCACCAGAAGTATCGTCCCAACCCCTCACCAGGATATGCACTCAGAACCAACCGACCCCCAATGTCTCGCCCAAGCTACCCCAACCGTAGCGGAGGCAATGTGAAGTCTGGAGGAAACAACAATCACTCCAGCAACACCAGCAATTTCAACCGTGCCCCTCCCAAGAGCAACAACAACAACAACACTGCACCTAGAACTGGCAGCAATGGTGTGCCCGTCGCAGCAAAAGACAAGTCCCAGATCACTTGTTTCGAGTGTGGAGTGAAGGATCACTATTCCAATGCGTGTCCCAAGAAGATTGCCGCCACTGCCAATGTGAATGCCCCAGCTCAACAGTAGCGCCGTGTTCAACTAGGAAGAAGATTTGCCCCAGGGAACCCTCACAACCGCAGCGGTCGTCTCTTCCACATGAACGGCGAAGAAGCCCAAGAAGCGCCAGATGTAGTGTTGGGTATGTTTTCTGTCAACTCAGTTTTAGCAAGAGTATTGTTTGATTCTGGAGCATCACATTCATTTGTCACCGAAGAATTTGCATGCGCTAGTAAGATTCACCCAACCAACTTGAAGCATGTCATGATAGTTCAAATCCCCGGTTCAATTACAAAAGCTAGAAAAATTTGCACAGTTGTGCCTATCAGAATACATGGGATAGATTTTTATGCCAACCTAAATGTACTCGGAACCAAAGGATTGGAAGTAGTACTAGGTATGGACTGGATGTCAAGGCATAAAGGATTGATAGACTATGCTAAGAAAGCCATCACCATGACCAGTAGCTCTGGAGTCGTAGTAGAGCATATATCTAAAACCTTACCCCGTAAATTCAAGTGCAACAAGAGTTTAGCCCTGCCCACCATTGACCAAGTCAGAGTAGTCTGCGAATACCCCGACGTATTCCCAGATGAATTGCCAGGTATGCCCCGGATAGGGATATTGAGTTCATTATCGAACTAATCCCCGGAACCGGACCCATAGCCCAGAGACCCTATAGCATGAACCCCTCAGAGTTAGTGGAGCTGAAGAAGTAGTTGGATGCCATGTTAGCAACAGGCTTGATTCAACCAAGTGCTTCACCATGGAGATCACCAGTGTTATTCGTCGACAAGAAAGATGGAGGCAACCGTCTGTGCACCGATTATAGGAAGCTGAATGATGTCACAATCAAGAACAAGTACCCTTTGCCGAAGATAGAAGATCTATTTGACCAGTTGACCGGTGCCTAGGTATTCTCAAAGATTGATCTTAGGACTGGTTATCACCAACTTAAGATTCGTGCAACGGATATTCCTAAGACTGCCTTTACTACTCGCTATGGTTTATACGAGTATACGGTTATGTCTTTTGGATTAACCAATGCCCCTGCTTATTTCATGAATCTCATGAATAAGATCTTTATGAATTTCGTGGATAAGTTTGTCATTGTGTTTATCGATGATATCCTTATCCACTCCAAGTCAGAAGAAGAGCATGAGCAACATCTGAGAATCATCCTTGAAACCCTTAGAGAGCATCGGTTGTATGCCAAGTTCAGCAAGTGTGAGTTTTGGCTGAAAGAAGTAGGATTCCTAGGACATATTGTGTCTGTCGGAGGAGTCTCTGTTGATCCCTCCAAAATCAAAGATGTCGAAGAATGGGAAGCCCCCACCACTCAAACCCAAGTCTGTGCATTTCTCCGATTAGCGGGATACTACCGCAAGTTCGTAGAAGGATTCTCGAGCATCGCCAGACCCATGACCCAATTGTTGAAGAAGGACAAGAAGTTTGAATGGACTGACAAATGTGAAGCCAGTTTCCAAGAGCTGAAGAAGAGATTGATGTCAGCCCGAATATTGATCATGCCAGATATCAAGAAGTCGTTTGATGTGTATTGTGATGCATCCAAGATTGGTCTCGGATGTGTACTGATGCAAGAAGGCAAAGTCATCGCCTATTTGTCTCGACAACTGAAGCAGCATCAGCAGAACTATCCGACCCATGATCTTGAGTAGCAGCCATAGTTTTGGCATTGAAGACATGGCGTCACTATCTGATGGGTAATCGCTGTGAGATTTACTCAGATCACAAGAGCTTGAAGTATATTTTCACTCAGAAGGAGCTGAATATGAGGCAAAAGAGATGGATAGAGTTAATCAAGGATTATGACCTTGACATTCACTATCACCCTGGCAAAGCCAATGTGGTAGCGGATGCTCTTAGAAGATTGTCGTGTAGGCTAAACACCATGGTCAAGGAGAAGCAGCCAAGTTTGTATGAGGAGTTGGAGCAGTTTAGGACTAAGCTAGTTAGCAAAGGATTCTTAGCTAGCATTGAACTTCAACCCACATTAATCAGCCAAATCAAGGAAGCCTACAAGGGAAATGAAAGTATCGACGGAATCAAACGTCGTATTGGTACAGGAAAGGTGCCTGGATTCACTGAAGACGAAGAAGGAGTTATGTGGTACAAAGGTCGTATATGTGTGCCAGCAGATTCGGAGCTAAAGCAAGTTATCATGCATGAAGCTCATGATACTCTTTATTCTATACACCCCGGAGGAAAGAAGATGTATTAGTATTTGAAAGAGCAATTTTAGTGGCACGAGATGAAGAGAGAAATCAGAAACTACATAGCCAAGTGTGACATCTGTCAAAGAGTCAAAGCAGAGCATCAGAGACCCACAGGACTGTTGCAACCTTTGCAGATTCCGGAATGGAAATGGGATTCCATCGGAATGGATTTTATCACCGGTTTGCCTACTGCTAGTAGGGGAAATGACTCGATCTGGGTCATCGTTGATAGACTATCCAAGGTACCCCACTTTATACCTGTCAAGACCACCTACCAAAGTTCGAAGCTAGCAGAGTTGTACATTGCTAGAATTGTTAGTCTACATGGAACCCCCAAGACTATAGTATCAGATCGAGGAACCCAATTTACCTCGAGATTTTGGGAAAAAGTCCAGGAAGGATTGGGAACCAGGTTGAATTTTAGCACCGCTTATCACCCGCAAACTGATGGACAAACTGAAAGAGTCAACCAAATCCTAGAGGATATATTGAGAGCATGTGTTTTGGAGTACGGATCAAAATGGGAAGAATGCCTGCCTTTCGTAGAATTCTCATATAAGAACAGTTATCAAGCTAGTCTGCAAATGGCGCCATTTGAGTTCCTATACGGAAGAAAGTGTCACACCCCCTTGAATTGGTCGCAAGTTGGAGAGAGTCAAATTTTCCGACCCGACATCCTCCGAGAAGCTAAAGAGAAGATTCTGAACCGCCAAGGAGAAGCATCGTATCAACTGGAACTACCTGAAGAGATGTCAGCCATCCACAATGTGTTCCATATCTCGTTACTTCACAAATGCCTAGAAGTGTCAGAGAAGACCGAAGTATTCAAGAATATCGATCACCGAGCCGTTGAGATCAACAATGACCTGACGTATCATAAAGTACCCATCCGTATCTTAGAGGAAGCCTACAGAACCACCAGGGCCAGGAGTATCATGTTTCTCAAGATTCAATGGAGCAACCATACCGAAGAAGAAGCCACCTGGGAGCGAGAAGCTTACATTAGGACAGAGTTCCCAGATCTCTTTAGTTCCTAGTTTTCTTTCGTAAATCTCGGGACGAGATTTTGTTTAAGGGGGGGAAGGTTTGTAACATCCCAAAACTTAATCCAAGGTTAATCAAGATCAAATCTACCCAATTTAGGGTTAACAAAAACTTTTCCATTTAAAAATATTAAAGCATTCATATGTGTGCATTTAAATATGAGTTGTTTTGAATTGCCATGATTAAGTGATCCATTGCTTGTAAAATGATTTTTAGGTGAAATAAACATCATCTAGACCATTCCCAAACAAATCCCAAAGAAAAACAAATCAAAATGAATAAAATAACCAAATGGTCATTTGTGCCATTTTAACTACCATGCCTACTTTGGCTATTCCTAGAACTCAATTCTTAACAGAAACAAATATGGATCTTTGCACCTTTTACTAGTACATGTAGTGATGTACCAAGGCCCACTTTGTGATCTACCAAAAACTTGCAAACACTAATTTTAAATGACATTTGAAAATTGAATGTAGTTCATATGAGAAGATCCCACCTATTCAAAAACCACTCAAATGACCTCCATTTTCAAAACCCAAGCACACCTAGAAGCTCAAGCATGTGATCAACCACTCCACCAAAATTCAGCCCAAAATTCAAATAAAATTTTCATGCGGCCATTGTGTCGAACACCTTGCAGGCAGAATCAAACTGAGCCTAACTTATACTGTTTTGATCAAATCTTGTCGAGAAATTAGAGCCGCATTGATCACCCTTGTCCCTCCTAAGTGCAACCAAGTGATCACCGGCCTATCCCTAAGCCGCAGCAGCAGTGGAGCGCCGCCCCTTTTGGGTCACCGCCGGCCAGAAGAGGGGAATGTGCCATACACCACGCCGCGCCGTTCCAGCACCACCACTAGATCTGCCTAACCCTACCGCATCTCTCTAACCCTTCCCCAAGCCCAGCCAGGCCCTGGACCACACCCCAGCACCACCACCCATTCTCTCTACGCCGTGCTCAGCGCTCGCTAGAGCACGATCATCGCCAGCACGCAGCAGACCGCCACTGGACACAAAATCCCGCACGCCGCTCCACCTCGACCTTAGCACCCCACCAGACATGGCCGTGCGCCGCCGCGTGACCCACAGTCGCCGTGCGCCGTGTCGAGCACCGCCTCTGTCTCCCAGAGCGCGGGACGCTCCCGACCAAACGCCACCGCCCCTAGCCGTGCATTAACACCGTAGAGAATCGCCAGGAGGCAGGCCACCATCTTCCTATGCCGCCCATGCCTTTAGCCGCCTGTATCAATGTCACTGACGAGCTCACCGGCGTGCCATTCGGTCCCCTCGTCGCCCTATAAAAGGAGCCCTCCCCAGCACCAACGACTCACACCACTCCACTCCCCTCTCCTCACCGATCCTTCCCCACGTCTCGCCGGAGCCGCTCGAGCCATAGTTCGTTGGAATTGCGCCAGAGGAGCCCGCTGCAGAGGAGGAGAAGGCGCCGTCGATTTCGCCCACCCCAGGAACTACCGCGACCTTGCCTGAGCTCGCCGTCGTCCACCAGTTCGTTTGCCCACCTCACCGCAGTAGCTGGAGCCCTGTTATGCCCTCACCGTACCCCCACCGAGCCGCTAGGGTTAGCTCTCGCCGGCGACCTGTTCGTCGGGGACGACGCTCCTCAGCCGTAGATCTTCCTTTTAATCGCACGGTCCATGTTGCCCCGTACTGCTTCACGTTTGACATGTCGCTGACCTGCAGGACCCCCCTGTCAGTTGTCATTCGCATCACGGAGCGCCACTGGGCCGGCGCGTTTTCTTTCCCGCGCTAGCCCGTGAATTCAAATATAGATTTTTCTATTTTAGTTTGAACTCACTTCTGTCCCTTAGTTTAAAAATCAATTCAAGGATATCTACTAAACCAAATTGAGTGATTCAAATTTTGTTAGAAAGCTACTAAAAAGATCTATCCAATCCCGTTGGATTTAATTCATTAAGAGTTAGTGATCTCTCCTAGTAAAAATAACAAGACAGAAGCTTTTGCATATTCAAACATTTTTCTAAAATCAACCATGATAGCTTTTGAGTTGATTCCAACTCTCAAAAATCACAATTAACCATACATATCTGAATATGTAATAATATTAAGGTTTACATGCAGTGACTTTGGATTAGTACCAAAATAATGCTATATAGGCATTTCTAGTCACTTTAAATCATTAAATAATAAACTTAAACTTAAGTAAATGTGATCCAACGCTTAAATCATATTCCCACATGTTAGAATATGTGGTGTGGACATGTGTCCACATGATCCCATATTTTAAGTGGTGAATATTAAATCTTAGTTATTTTCAATGAGTAGAAATTACTTTTCTTAAATAAAAAGGATGAAAGTTAATAAAACCTTGTGATGCTTGTGATGGTAATAGATCATCCAATGTGTGCCATAGAGTGCTAAGTGGACTAGTTAAGTATTGTTTGGTGATTGTGTACTCTGTATGTATTTATAGACGATAGTACCGACTAAGCTTTCGAGGAGGAGGAGTTCTACCAAGAGGAGGAGGAGGAAAACTTCAACCACTGCACCAACCAAGACAAGCTAACCCTTGCAAGTATAATACTTAGCAAGCTAGAATTAAGTTAAATAACCTGAGCAACATGCATTAGGCATGCTTGGTTATACCACTTTGACTATTACCTACCCCAAGTTTTATTTCCGAGCTTTTTACTTTATTAAAGTCCTTTACTTGTGTTGAAGGTAGCATAAAGAGTATAAAACTTGACCTATCTAGATAACCTTAGATGTCATTCTACGGCATGAGATTGAGATTAGGATCCCACCTTAGTGAATACTCTTAACCTAGTAGTTTATAGTTAAATCAAAACTTGATTCACATTAGATGGGAACACTTGGTGAAAATGAGTTGTGAAAACCTTGGAATGATGAGTCATTCTATTGAGATGTTTTGACATGTGTTGAGAAACACAAATGGTTTATGATAATGAAAATGTTGAGACATGAGCCTTAACCCTTTTACAAAACTGATGGTTAGATTCGGATGCGATACTATTCCAATTTTACCGTACAACCACAATACCTGAATTGGGTAAGACATAGCTGGAAATTTATATGCATTAGTATTAGTTCCCTCGCGGGAGAGGTTTGAGCTGAGGCTACCTCTCAATGTTGTCCACCTATGCAGTGCCCAAGATGACAGATGGTCATGGTTGGGAGGCCATGCTCATAGGAGAGGTGCTTATACTAGGGTGTGTAAAGGAAAGGTTATGTTTGATTATCTGCATACTAAGTATGATGATTCAGGGTTATCCCTGACAGACGTATCGACTCTTGTGGTGAAAGTGTACCACCTCTACAGAGTGTCAAACTATTCGAATAGCCGCGTCCGCGGTTATGGACAATTGGAGTGGCCATACTATTTCGTTGTCAGATGTTTTTCAAAATGACTTATGAAATAAATAATGAATCTTGACTTGACCACAACAGGGTTGTGAGTATGACACTAGCTTCCCAACTTAAGTGATTCTAGAACTTTTTTTTATCTTTCTTTGTTTCAGAACTCAGCTTAGGTTTCAAACTTAACTTTATAGTTAAACTTAGAGTTAGCATTTACTTTAGTAATATCCTACTTGTTAGTGGTAGTTTGCGAGTACTTAAAGAGTACTCATGGCTTTTGTCCCTGGCTATTCCTATAGCCAGACTATGAAGGAGACTACCAAGATGCCGGCCAGCAGGACGGCTATGATAACTAGGACTATCTGCCTTCGTCAGCATTGCATGTACCCCTGAAGATGGACCCCACCACTACGCTTATTATTTATTCCGCTGCTTGTTGTATTTAAGACTGGATCATGAGATCCTTTATTTGTATAAGACCTTATGTATGGTTTCTAATGGATGATGTACTGTGATATCCAATCTGTTATGTCTCGCAAAAATGGTAATCATGGGATTGCGAGGTGTGGCATAACAGGCATCTGGGATTAAAAATCCGGGTGTTGACACCAATTCGATAGCCACAATATAAGCCAAATCTTATGGTAAAGAAAAAAGCTAAGAGCAATGTTTGTGGTTAACTACTCTATAGATAGAGGATTGTAATGAGTGAAAGTAGTGTGTCTAAACTATAGCGGTGCTACTCCCAATCCCATGCAAGTCTTCATCAAGGTTTACCTAAAAACATCAAAGCAACAAGGGTGAGTATATAATACTCAACAAGTACATAGATAAATAATTAGCAAAGCATAAAACATGACACCAACAATTATTTTGTAACCCTCGTCATAGCGTGATAACTATAATGTATGTCTACATGATCTTTGCTTTCACTTTTTTCGTGTATACCGATATCGCTTGAGTGAACATCCATCGGCATCCACTCACTCCAACTTGTGGAGGTTGCCGACAATGCGGGACTCATCCCAACGTCGGCGATCTCAAAGTGCCTACCTCAATAGGTCACAACACTATGCACTGACTTTAATATGCTATGCAAAATGCAAGCGCAACTGTATCCTTTGCCATATCCACTTCATATTCCCACACATAAACCGACAAATAGCAACTGAGTAATGAACAAGTGCTATAAAATAAAAGTCAAGTGAAAGGAATCAGGCAAAGTATTATCCCGTCATGTACTTGTCTCAACCGTGTGTAATCCATAAACTGTAGGAGTCCGAATCAGACGTACCGACACCTGTTGTTAAAACGTATAGCATATTCAATAAACATGATCACTTCACAAGCATACCTACAATGCATCATCGCTCCTATGCCCATGACTCTCTCACTAATCTTCACGAATAAAAACACGGGCAATGTCTAAACAATACAAATGGTAAAACTGAATTCCAAAGAACTAGCTGCAGGTTAGGATCATTTTATTTTCTTTAACTATAATTTACTAGTGGAAACATCAGGGATGTTCGAAGCTGTTATTCGGCTGACTCGTTGGCAACAAATATACTCCCTCCTTCTCAAAATAGATATCGCAAATAT
The DNA here is from genome assembly GCA_910589775.1 of Avena eriantha. Lineage (NCBI taxonomy): Eukaryota > Viridiplantae > Streptophyta > Magnoliopsida > Poales > Poaceae > Avena > Avena eriantha. The sequence goes on from OU342740.1 coordinate 124,181,500, forward strand.
CTTAAAATTGGATGAATCTAGATACTATTTAGTATATAGATTCATCTAAATTTTAACAAACCTGCGACATCTATTTGAAACGGAGGGAGTACAAGATAACCTTATAGCCCAAGCAAGTCTCACAGTTTGCACCAAACTGTGGTAGGGGGAATAAAATAAGTTTTCCTACGGCTGGGAGCGTTGCACTTGACTCTCGTAATTCACCAAAAAGCTAACTCAAGGTACAGTGCACCTATACGAGATAACAGTGCTACCACCAAATTCTAGGTTATATTTAAACAGGTACAAGAGCTACTTGTTTAACCGATAGTTCCTTCCATTAAGCAATGGGGTCCAACGGGAAGAATCGAACAGAAAAACAATAACTTGTGTAGGTACGGTAGAGCTTCCTACTATATTAGAAGCCCAACAAATCCTAAAAACGGAAAACTTCTGACCCTCAAATCTCACACAAGGACAAGAAGCCAAAAACTCTAATCGGAACTACAGACCAACAGATGGTTGGTAAACCTGCTCCTTTTCGGTTCTAGCCACATAGACTACAGTAGAAATTAATATGAAGGAAAACATCGGGACTAACCAGAACAAAGATGGTTGTCTGGGCTACCGACGATGGAGACCAAACTGCTTGATGGAGACAGTCGTCCAGAGCAGCAGCACAATATCGCTGCAGCAACGATGACCTGATGGCAGCGACAACCTGGCAGTGGTGACGTCCCAAAACGGGAGAACCCAGCAGCGGCGGCCTTAGGCAGTAGCACTAGAAAATATTTAGGGTAGATCGATGCCGATGGCGTCCAACTCGACCTGGTATACAGGATAGCGCAAGCACGTATAATGTGTATGACTCACATTCAAAAAGCCCATCCCAGCCCATTAATTTGTCAGTTAAACATATAAATATGGTGTGTCCAATTTCCTATTAACAAAGTTATAAAAAGAGCAATTGGCTATTACTAGAGGTTTTCTAACAACAAGTCGTGAGCTCAATCACCAGCATCACTATTTTTTTCTTCCTTTATTTTTTATTTTATTTTCTCTAACTCCCTATTTTCAAAACAAAATAAAAAAACCTCAAGGTCCTATTTATTACCTTAAATAGACATAGATAGCTAGCATCAAATTTTGGGGCATTACAGTCTTACCCCGTTAAACATAATTTGCTCCCGAATTCTTTCTCGCTTTACTATTCATAAAACTCAACATAGCATGTAAAGACATGATCATATATCATGGCCAGCCATGTGTAATTCAGTATCTTTCTTGGCATGCTACACTAGTGGAAACGAGGCCTTTGGTTGAGCCTGGAAATGGGAACCGGTGTTAAAGGGGGGGCCTGTACCAGCGTGGCCCGTGCAGCAAAAAGGAGCCCCTCTTTAACACCGGTTCGTGGCATAAAGGCCCCTGCACCAGTGGCCCGCGCAGCCCCCCCCCCCCTTTAACACCGGTTCGTGGCTTGAATCGGTGTTAAAGGGGGGGTATATAAGACACCGCAGCCCACACCCCACTCTTCCATTTTTTCACTATCTCATTTTGGAGCCTAGCAAGAGGGTGTGAAGTGTGCTAGTTTGTGTTTTTTTCGTATGCACAAGAGGTGTTCGGTGAAATGCCCGAGAGCTCAAAATAAGTTTTCTCGTTGCTCTTTCCTTCTCGGTCGAGGTCGGCAACTATCCTTTCATGTGTCATTGATGTACTATATATATAAATGGTCATCTCCCTATTATTTTTTGATATATACTATGTATTAATGCAGATGAACCGGCAATGGATGTACGGTGACCGCCGCACTTCCGAGTACATTACGGGCCTCCAAAATTTCATCGTTGTGGCTAATGCAAACCGTGTTCACTGTCAGAACAAGAAAGACTACTCAAATACCAGAACCATTCACGCCCACCTGCTTCGATCCGGTTTCATGCCCAGCTATAATTGTTGGACCAAGCACGGAGAAAAAGGGGTTGTGATGGAAGACAACGAAGAAGAAGAGGATGATGACAACTGTCATAATATGTATCCTGAATATGATGATACTGCAACGGGGGTAGATAATGAAGATCAAGAGGCAGCAGATGGGCCCGCTGATGACGATCTTGGTCAGGCCATTACTGATGCAAAGGAAGAATGTGAAACTGAAAAGGAGAAGGAGAAGCTGGAGCAGATGTTAAAGGATCACAAAACATTGTTGTACCCAACTTGCGAAGATGGCCACAAAAAGCTAGGTACCACACTGGATTTGCTGCAATGGAAGGCAGAGAACGGTGTGACTGACAGCACATTTTCAAAGTTGTTGGTAAAAATGAAGAATCTTCTTCCAAGAAATAATGAGTTGCCCGACAGTACATACCAAGCAAAGAAGGTTGTCTGCCCTCTAGGATTAGACGTGCAGAAGATACATGCCTGCATTAATGACTGCATCCTCTACCGCGGTGAGAAGTACGATAATTTGGATGCATGCCCGGTATGCACTGCACTGCGGTATAAGATCAGACGAGACGATCCTAGCGATGTTGAGGGCGAGGCCCCTAGGAAGAAGGTTCCTGCCAAGGTTATGTAGTATGCTCCTATAATACCACGGTTAAAACGTCTCTTCAGAAATAAAGAGCATGCCAAGTTGTTGCGATGGCACATGGAAGACCGTAAGAAAGACGCGATGTTGAGACACCCCGCTGATGGGTCACAGTGGAGAAAAGTCGAGCGAGAGTACCCGGACTTCGCACGTGACGCGAGGAACTTAAGGTTTGGTCTAAGTAGAGATGGCATGAATCCTTTTGGTGAGCAGAGCTACAGTCACAGCACCTGGCCTGTGACTCTATGTATCTATAACCTTCCTCCTTGGTTGTGTATGAAGAGGAAGTTCATTATGATGCCAGTGCTCATCCAAGGCCCGAGGCAACCCGGCAACGACATTGATGTGTACCTAAGGCCATTAGTTGAAGAACTTTTACAGCTGTGGGCCAAACTAGGTGTACGTATGTGGGATGAGCACAAAGGGGAGCCATTTGACCTACGAGCATTGCTTTTCGTAACCATCAATGATTGGCCTGCTCTTAGTAACATTTCAGGGTAGACAAACAAGGGATACAATGCATGCACACACTGTTTAGATGAGACTGAAAGTGTATATTTGGATAAATGTAAGAAGGTTATGTACCTAGGGAATCGTCGATTTCTTCCGCACCTGCATCCAGTAATAAAGGCAAGCATTTCAAACGTCTGGCAGAACCCCGGAGGAAGCCTGTCCTCCGTACCGGTGAGGAGGTATTTGGTATGGTCAAGGACCTAGAAGTAATCTTTGGAAAAGGTCCTGGCAGTCTATCTGTTCCGAATGATGATGTCGGACACGCGCCCATGTGGAAGAAGCAATCTATATTTTGGGACCTACCCTATTGGAAAGTCTTAGAGGTCCGCTCTTCAATCGACATGATGCACGTGACGAAGAATGTTTGCGTGAACCTGCTAGGCTTCCTAGGAGTGTATGGGAAGACAAAAGATACACCGGAAGCACGGCAGGTCCAGCAACGTCTAAAAGACCCTGAAGAGCCTATGCATCCTGAGAACGAGAAGGGTAAACGATGCCACTTAACTCCTACCAGCTACGCTCTTACCAAAGCAGAGAAGGAAATCTTTTTTGAATGCTTGAGCAGTATCAAGGTCCCGTCTGGCTTCTCGTCGAATATAAAGGGAATAATAAATATGGCAGAGAAAAAATTCCAAAACCTGAAGTCTCATGACTGCCACGTGATTATGACACAATTGCTTCCGATTGCATTGAGGGGGCTTCTACCTGAAAATGTTCGAGTACCCATTGTGAAGCTATGTGCATTCCTCAATGCAATATCTCAGAAGGTAATCGATCCAGAAAGCCTACCAGGGTTACAGACAGATGTGGCCTAATATCTTGTCAACTTTGAGTTGGTGTTCCCACCATCCTTCTTCAATATTATGACGCATCTCCTGGTTCACCTAGTAGAAGAGATTGCCATTCTCGGTCCTGTATTTCTACACAATATGTTCCCCTTTGAGAGGTACATGGGAGTCTTAAAGAAATATGTTCATAACCGTGCTAGGCCAGAAGGAAGCATCTCCAAGGGCTATGTAACAGAGGAGGTCATTGAGTTCTGTGTTGATTTTATTCCTGACCTTAAGGCGATTGGTGTTCCAGAATCACGACATGAGGGGAGACTGCGTGGAAAAGGCACCCTAGGATGTAAAGCAATGATATCTAGGGACGGGCATTCTCTCAATCAAGCACACTACACGGTTTTACAAAGATCTATCTTGGTTGCCCCGTATATCAATGAACACAAGAATTTAATACGCCTCAAACACCCGGGGCAGTCTGATGAATGGATTATAAGTGAACACATGGCGAGTTTTGGCGGCTGGCTGCAAAGACTTCTCACGAATAACACCACTGTTGGGGATCAGCTGTACTTGTTGGCCAGGACACCATCTTCGAATGTATGTACTTTCCAATGGTACGAGATAAATGGGAATACATTTTACACGATAGGCCAAGATAAAAAGAGCACCAACCAAAATAGTGGTGTCCGCTTCGATGCAGCAGAAGACAATGGGCAAAAGACCACGTATTATGGGTTCATAGAGGAGATATGGGAACTTGACTATGGACCTAATTTTAAGGTCCCCTTGTTTCGATGCAAATGGGTCAAGCTAACAGGAGGGGGGTTGAGGTAGACAAGAAGTACGGAATGACAACGGTGGATCTCAACAATCTTATGAAGGTAGACAAGAACTTAGACGAACCATTCGTCTTAGACAATGATGTGGCTCAGGTTTTCTATGTGAAGGACATGTCTACCAAACCGAAAAAAAGAAAAAAATAAGCAAACAGATACATCACACGATGAGCCAAAGCGTCACATAGTTCTTTCAGGGAAAAGAAACATCGTGGGAGTGGAGGACAAGACAGACATATCAGAAGATTATAATAAGTTTGATGAAATTCCGCCCTTCAGAGTGAAGCCTGACCCAACCATCCTGTTAAACGGTGTTGATACTCCATGGTTACGGCCGACGCGATCATAAGATTGACTATATGTATTAATTGAGCCATTTTTGGCACACATATGTATCTCAACATGGAAATCAATGTCATATTTCTTCTGTTAACAGTATATGTATTAAATGAGCCATTTTTCTTCCTTCTATTTCTTCCCTCCATTTTTCTTCCCGCCATTTTTCTTCCCGCCATTTTTTCCTGCCAGTTCTTCCCGTCAGTTCTTCACTATATATATATGTAGGGTTGGCCTCCATTGTCATTGCACATATCTAGACTCATATCTGCAACCTCATCACTCTTTCCCATGGTTTCCACCGTAGCACTAACCCCCAGGGAGGCGGAGGCGCTTTGCGCCTCGAACTACCCCTGCCCGCCGGGCTACTGTGTACCTGTCGGCTGGATGCTGAGCGCCGGAGGCGTGCCGGTTCCTCCTGTCCCTCTAGGTGTGGTGCGCCGGATGGCCATCACGAACCACTACTACTTCGAGCTCACGCCGGAGCAGCGGAGGAATCCCAGATGGCATCCCAACTATTTCCCTACTTGGGAAGCCTTCTTCGTGGATCGGCGTGAGAGGGCGCTCGCCAGGCACGAGGAGGACGACCCACCTCCTCCGAACTTCAACGAGGCTGGCCTTCGGCTATGGTGGCGCGGTCGGACTCTCTAGAGCGTCATGGCCTATGACACTGTTGCCGACTCTAACCCCCATCTGCGCTACCTTCAAGTCCAGCCCACGCGTACTCAGCCTTCAAGGTTCAATTACGGCGACCCCGACGACGACAGCGATGACGGCGGCGGCGAGTACGACGACTACAGTGGCGAGTATTACAGGTGTAGGCAGGAGCATGACTGAATCACTCCAACATTCCGAAACAAGTTCGGCCGATTGTTACTTAATCTGGCCATGTATCTTAATTTTCAGTTCTTTTATGTATCTTAATTTTCAGTCGTGCTTTATGTAACTTACTATTAGTTGCATTCTGTATTTTAATTCCAGTCTATCTCCTTCACAAAATGACCTATCTCATTCGAGGTTTCTTAGCTTTTGGGTCAAATGACCAATGTTATGGCTAGAATCAAGGCATAGTTTGTGATAATATGGCCATATTGTTTTCAAGGCATAGTTTGTGATAATATGGCCATAGAATCAAGGCATAGTTTGTGATAATTTTCATCTAAAGTAAATATAAAATGTTTTTACATGAATGGATATATATTATTTTTCTGAAAATTATGATATATTATTCATATTTTTCTGAGTTGAAATGAATAAGATATGAATTTTCTAAATTCATATCCTATTTTTTGAATTATAAATGCCCCCACCCCTTTAATGCATGAAATAAATGCCCCCCTTTAACACCGGTTCCAGCCACAAACCGGTGTTAAAGGGGGGGCGCATTTATTTCGTTTCGCGCACGCGCACCCCCCCTTTAACACCGGTTCGTGGCTGGAACCGGTGTTAAAGGGGGGGTGCGGGCGCGAAACGAATTCCCCCCCTTTAACACCGGTTCCAGCCACGAACCGGTGTTAAAGGGGGGGGGGGTTATAACGCGCGCCTTCCCCTTCCTTCTTCCCCCCAGCCAGATCGAAAGCGCGCGCGCAGAGAAAAGCAGAGGAGAGCCGGCGCCGTCCAGCCGTCGCCGTCCAGCCCTCGCCGTCGCCGCCCTCGCTGTCGCCATCCCGCGGGAGCGCCGTCGCCCCCCTCCCCGCGCGCGACCCGTCGCCGTCGCAGTCGACGCCCCCCGCCGCGCCAGCACCGTCCGCCACCGCGCGCGCCCGCGTCGGCCGCCACCCCCGTCGCCGCCGCTCGGATCCGCCGCGCGCCAACGCCGAAGCCTCCGCCAACTCGGAGCCGCCGCCGCCAACCCCGCGTCCACGACCGCTGCCGCCGACCCCGTTCGCGAGAGTTGCCACCACCGGCGGTGAGAGCTCTCTGTTTGTGTTTTGGAGATATTGGATATTGGTGATAAATGTTATTTGTGTGTATATTGGATAAATGTTGCATATATGTATATATATTGTTGTGTATGAATAATTTTATTTGTGTGTAATTGCATATATATATTGTTGCATATATGTTGTATATATTGTTGCATATATGTATATAATTAGTTATTAGTATTTTATAAGTGTGTAGTTTAGTGTGTATTATTAGTAGTTTAGTGTTAGTATTAGTTTAGGGTTTATTTAGTTTAGGGTTATTAGTTTAGGGTTTATTTAGTTTAGGGTTATTAGTTTAGGGTTATTTATTTAGTTTAGGGTTATTTAGTTTAGGGTTATTTATTTAGTGTAGTTTAGTGTATTTAGTTTAGGGTTATTTAGTGTATTTTATAGTTAGTATTAGTTTAGGGTCGTCACCTCACTGCTCTGCAAGCGCCGCCGCTGGCCGTCGTCGTTAACGTCGCTCTGGTGACCCCTAGGTAGTGGCGCCGCCCGTTTTAGGTAGGCCGCATCACGCTGAGGCGAACCCGCTACCTCGCGCGCCCTAGGTCGCTCTCCAGCGCCACCAGCCGCCGCTTTCTGGAGCATCCTCCAGTCAGCCACTGTAGCTAGCCCCTCTCATATGCATCCGGGATTTCTCCGAATTAGGGTTTGGACCCGTTGGAACTCGTTTAAAATGATCAAGCATCCTTAGGGTTTTAATTTCATTTGTGTATTTATTTGTGTATTTTTGTATGAATAATATGTATATTTGTGTATGAATCCAAGTCCACTTGAATGTTTACTCTCTTACTCTAGATAATATTATTGTTTTAGAAACTATGGATCCACTTAGTAGAAACCTTCAAGAAGAAGAAATAATGGAGAACATTATCGATGAGGACACCTCACAATATCTGAACTTGGAGGGACATGATGACAGCTCAAGTAGTCATGGAGAAGATGAAGACTCCGGTGAACGCAATTTAGTGATTACAAAGTCCGGCGAGGTATATGCATTGATTAAGCCTCTGCTGACTTCCACCAACAATCTTGTTCTACATGTATTAATTAACGCTTCTTTCTTCTTTTAGCCCTCTGGATCGACCAGCCAGCAACCATCTTCTTCTACGAAAAAGAGCAAGCGAGGCGCGAGCCATCGGTTGAAAGATCGTGCAAAGTTCACGATCGAAGCAGTCCGTGTTGATGGCAGGCCGATGGAGCCCAAGAAGGCCGCAGACAAATTTGTACGTTAGGCTGGAGTTCTTGTTAGGGACCAAATCCCAATCATAATTGAATATTGGAATAAGCCATAGAAGGGCGACGGTACCTTTGTCGATGAAAGATCCAAAGAAACGCTTTGGAATTCGTTGTTGGTAAATTTCACCCTTCCGCCAGAGGAGGATGAAAACAAACCGATTATAAAGGAAAAGGTCAAAGAGTGGACTCTAAAGAAGATGGCTGACGCTTTCCGCAACTGGAAGACAAAATTGAACAAATTTGTCAAAGCTCGCGAGACTCCAGATTTCGAAGACGCATATTATGCGAAGATAAGACCTCACTGGCGCGAATTTGTGGCATACAAGGAAGGTGCTATAGCTACAAAGAGGTTAGAAACCAATACGCTAAATGCCCAGAAGAAGGAATATCACCAGAGGACAGGGTCAGGTGGCTACATATCTCAGAGGCCTAAGTGGGAGGAAGCTGAGAAGGCCCTACGCGACAGAGGGATCACACCCCAGACACATGGGTGGGACCTACGTGCAAAGACTTGGTTCTATGGAATCGGGGCAAGGTTGGACCCAGAAACAGGATTGTGTATCTTCCCAACCCTCCTTGCCAAACCCGTCACTGAACTCATCACGGCATACGAGGAAACAGCCGCCAGGACCTTCCATCCCGACAGAGAGAATGACCAGCTCACACGGGCCATCGGTAAAAAAGAACACCCTCGACATGCACGAGGCACAGGGGGTATGACGTGGAAGGATGGGTTTGCCGAGTGGAGCGACTCTTACAGATGGCGCGGCAGAAAAGAAAAAGAGCGTACAGAGCGGATGACACGGATAGAACATGCACTTGTGGCGCTGCAGGCGCAAGTGAATGCACAACAGAGCCATCAAGCTACCGGCCCATCTCAGTGGCACGAAGAGCCTGCATTGGAAGCTGCCGGCGGCCCAGACTCTGCGCGGAAAAGCAGCATGGCTTCCACGGAGAACGTCCAGGCCACGCTTGAAATGGCGGCTCCTCGATACCCCGTGGATGAGATCACGGAGAGCGAACACGCTGAGCTGCATGTGAGATTAATGGGCTTATCCATTAAGGTGGTTGTCGGCTATGCCTTACCTCCTGTAGCTGGTGGAACTTACCACTACCAACCGATTCCAGATGGCTATGCTATTGTCGGGGTGGATGAGGTTGTGAAGGAATATGAGGAAGCACAGCTTGACCATGCTACAGGTGAAGGGGAAACTCAACTCAAATTTGCAGTGAAAACAACCATTCTTTGGAAGAAGGAAAACATCGTGCTTCCAAATTGGAGGCCACTGGCACTATCCGCCGTCTCTGCAGTGTCAGCAGTCTGAGCCGCTTCAGCCATCTCCTGCACGGCAGCCATCTCCGGCGCTTCAGCCATCTCCTGCGCGGCAGCCATCTCCGGCGTGCCAGCCATCTCCTGCCCGTCAGCCATCTCCGGCGCTTCAGCCATCTCCTCAGCGTAAGCGGAAGAGCACTGCCACGAAGAGCATCACTAGCACTGCCACAAAGAAATCCGCATGAAACCGTACGCCAAAGAGTTCAAAAAACTACGTCCCGCAGCCTTCCGCCAAGCCATTGCCGGTTTTACCGTGGAATCGCAGCGACGAGGAGACCAATAGGATCTCGGAAGAAGAGGTCAAGAAATTCTTTGCACCTAGACGGGCCGAGCCAAAGGAGAAAATAGATCCGGCGGTGGTGGAGAAGTTTTACAAAAATCTTTTGAAACCTGAAACCCCACTTGTGCCGGACTACGAGCGCCAGATTTTGAAGGCGGATGCAAGGCGCCGTAGGGAGACTGGAAGTAGCAGTCGTGCGGCACCCCAGAAAACAGTTCCCATGCTCGGAGAGCAGGAAAACCAATCATGCGCCCCGCTCCAAGTGTTCGACACACGGGACGCTCCTCCCGTAAATGATTACGAGGCAGAGCTACAAAGAAAGGCCAATGAGATGGGGATGACTTACATTGCATACTTGAACATCATGGGAGACAACTTGCCCAAATGCGATGCCAACCCCATACAGCCATGGAAGTATGGGAAGAATCTCGTCAAGAAAGAGGAGCTCAAGAATCTACCAACAAAGATGCGAAGATTGCACAAGTGGTACCTTGATTTCTGCAAGACGAGAAAGGAAGAATGGATCATGGCGCATATAAGAGATGAGATTTTCTTGTGCGGAGACGACGAGATCGACTTCAACATTCAAGACTTGCATTTTCTATTCAATCAGAAGGAACTCGACAAAGCTGCCATCAGCCTTTATTGTGTGTAAGTACTATTTCTGTATTTTCTATCTCATCTCATTCACTTCATTAATTGCATGTATATATATATGCTCACCATATATGTATATACTATTATGCAGGAAAAAGGTTATGGAATGCATGAAAGGGGGACCTTTTGACATTGGGTTCGTTGACCCAAATAGAGTTCATGAAGAAGTGGTAAGAACCAAACCCGGGCAAACAGAAGATTTATTGCTAAGGTCTTTACTGAGACAACAAACCAAAAGGGAAATACTATTGCTTTACAACTTATCGTGAGTACTGTTACCCTCTCTTGTACACATTCTATTTCGGCTTACTCGATGTTAAGTGTAACTGATGATGAGTTATGCGTGCGTAGGTTCCACTTTATTCTGCTAGTCATTCAACCTGACTCAGGAAAAGTCCTTGTCATGGACTCGTTACGAAAAGAAAAAGAGCTATGGGCAGACTTTAGAGAGGTGCTCCAGAGGTAATTTCAATCATATTATCGCACTAGATCGGCAACTTTCGTGACAACAAGTAATTAATTACTCCTTTATCCATTTTCTTTGTCGGACAGGGTTTGGAAAAGGTTCACGGGCAGGGCCGTGGGTGAATGGTCAGAAGAACTAAAAAATTTAGACCAAAATGTAAGTAATACTAGCTAGCTAGGTCTGCGTATCTCTTTGATTCTGCTTCCAATTCCATTATATCATGCTTTATTGATTATTATTTTGATTGAACTCTCTATTCTCGTAAAGTGCGCGCATCAGGGACACGGCAATAACTTATGTGGGTACTATGTTTGCGAGTTCATTCGCAACACGATATGTGCGACAGGCCAAGCCGCACTAGAACAACTTAGAGTAAGTAAACAAAGTACACAACATTATTTTATTACCATCAATTGTGTTGAGTTTTATTCTTATATATATTGCCCCCATTCTTCATATATATTCAGATCGAACGGATGCGGGACCAACTCCTACCATTTGACCGCATACGAGCCATTCAAGAGGAATTGACGGGGTTCATACTTGATGAGGTCGTCACGCCTGGCGGAGAACTCTTTAGATATCCACCAAAATGAACGTTGTATATATTCTTGAACGTGTTTGTCGTGTACTTGATGCTTCAACCTTTACGGAGAATACCACACAATGACGATGTTGTGTATAATAATAGTTGCTTAATTATTCATGTACTCGTATGTACCGATGACGATGTATGTGTATACCGCTCCCGATCGATTCCCCCTCCCCCCTCCCCGTCCCCGCCGCGCCGCAGAAATACGCCCAGAACGGGGCAGGGGCAGAACTCTGCCGCGGCAGAGATTTAGGCCGTTTTCCTACCGCGGCAGAGATTTATCTCTTTTTCCTGCCGTGGCACAGAACCTTTAATTCGTGTTACGAACCGGTGTTAAAGGGGGGGCTGAGCCCTGTGACAGCCCCACGTGCGCCACCCGTTAACACCAGTTCGTATAAGAACCGGTGTTAAAGGGGGGGCCCCTCTAACACCGAACCCTCAACAGCGGTTCTACAAACGCTGTTAGAGGGCCCTCCAAACCAGTGTTAGAGGGGGGGTGTGCACTAGTGCTAGACTCAAGCTCTAAAGTCACCCAAGGCTGGATTTATTGCGACCAAAGAATCTTCAAATACTTTAGTGTCCAATGTTTCATCACTCTCTTAGATTCTTCCGATATCCTCACAAGATGAACCTCTCATAATTGTTTCTATGATAGTGTGTCGTTCGGGATTGCGAAAATGCTTCTATATCATAGAGACATGGAATACATAATGCATAACCTTCATCAACTCGGGAAACCCAAGTCGGTAAGCTAGCTTTCTCACTCACGTGTAACTATCATAGGTCCAAAGTACTACAGTTGAGCTTTCCTTCACTGATAAGTCTTATAATAACTTGTGGTGGGTGATGCCCTTAGGAGTACCTTCTTACCAACTTGAACTTCTACATTCGACCTCTTAGTCCGCTCTGTGTTGCTAACATATGTTGCCTGATATGAGGCTCTCAAGTACGTTAAACACAATCCGGTCCAAGACTATATTTTCACCAAAAACATCCAACAAAGTGAGATCTATGATTTTCTTTTCTTTGCAAACTGGGCATCATAAGATCATCTGTAAAACCAGCAAAACATCTAGCAATAAGAGAATTGATGGTGAGACGAATAGACTTACAACTAAGAGTGTCTGAAAACAAAATTAACTTGCCCAGGATAACTAAATCGAGAAGTCATAGTACTTTATCAAGTCTAGCTACCATCTTTATCTCGAGTTCAACTCCTTCGGTGTGAAGAGCTATTTGGGAATCTTGTGATGAGTGTTATTATAACTAGATTCTCCACAACAATAATGTCTCCAACTCTTGAGCTCAAATATCACAAGTGCAAGTTATAGATCATGATTAGGATATTTGTCAACATGCATGTTTTTTTAAATTTCCTAGAGGTATCAGAAATAACATTTCCATCTTTCATGAGCACACACATGACCTAGAGAAGCCAATTTTGAAAGTCAAAACTCACATTTTTTAGCACAAGCCCCAAATGGCGCTTGCTGTTCTTTTTCGAATATATGATTGTGGCGCCCCGCAAAAACCACTACTAGAAAATCGCTGTGTTTTTGTGTATTGTATCATCATGACCGCATGCTCATGTCATCATGTCATATTGCATTTGAGCATCGTCATCATCTTGCATGGTTTGTTTAAAAACTATTTTCGAAAAGTCTGATTTTGTTTTCTAAACGCCCCGTCTGTATTTCAAATTGAAACCCAGCCTCTTTCGGATATTTTGTTTTGTCTAAGAACTATTTATCAAAGCCTTTCTAAAAATAAAACAAATAAAATAAAATAAATAGTTTAGGGGAGGAAGCTAGCCGGGCCAAAAGGCCCAGCTAACCACCTACTACCCCACCTAATCTAAATCCTAACCCTAATCCCCTCACCCCAACCAACCCCATCTACCCTAGCCACCAACCCGCACAGCCGCCACTCCCCTAGCCCACCTGCACGCGCGTGGCCACGCGCCCTGGCCCTACCCTGCGATACACCGCCCGTGCACGCTACCCCTACCCTCTTGTGCGTTACACGCCACCGCCCAACACGCACACCGCACAGGCACGCATCCCACCAACCCCCGCCGCCTCCACCCTCCACTCGCGCGCGCACCCCCCTGGCCCACCACCTGCCCATTCCCCCACCCCACCTGGGCGTGTTCCCCAACACTCCCGACCAACCGACCCCCTCTGTCGGTCCTATTCCCCACCTACCCCGCTCCCTTACGTCCTCTCCAGAGCCCCGCGCCCGCCGACCCGCCGCCGGCCATCATCCTCTGCATGCGCGGCCGCCGCCTCGAGCTCCGGCCCGCTGCGCTCGCCGCCCCCGTCCCCTCCTTCCCCGACCGCCGACCTCTGCGCCGCGCCTTCCTCGCGTCGGCAGCGACCCGGCCGCATCGAGCCGAGCCACCACCAGCGCGGCCCCGTCGACGCCCATGGCCTCCGCCCACCTCTGCCTCCTTCCTCGCCTCCGGCTGCGCCAGCACCACCGCTCGCACGCCCGTCTCCGGCCAAGCCTCTCCTTCCCCGGCCTCGCCCAGTTCGCTGACCCCGCGGCCCCATCGTCGTCGTCGACCTCGCCTCGCACCGGACGCCATCGCCATGCCCTTCCCCCTCTGGCTCGCCGGTGCCAGAGCCCCTCCTCTCTGCTCCAACTCCTCCGCCGAGACTGAGCCGCCCCTGGCCCAAGGCCCCCTCTCCTCGGCTCTATCTCCAAGCTCCGCCGCCAAGTTCGTCGCCCCATGCTGCTAGCAGGGCGCCGCTCGCCCCGTTCTCGCAGCGCTCACCGCCTCAGCCTCTTGTCATCCACGCGTTGACCCCTCGCTGCACCAGGACGTGTGTTGTTGTTGTGGTGTGGTTCCTACTGTCGATGTTTTGGTGGTGATGTATCGGTATGGGGGTAAGATGAAGTGCAGGGGTAAGGTGTTGAGGATTGGGTGAGGATGACGCGGTTGTTCCACACGTGTGGACAATATCCTCCATACCGAAGCTATGCGAGAAGATCCACAAGATCCACCTCGATGAACAATTGGCGACGCACCTTGAAGTCTGACACCGACCAAAGACAGAATGACAAGATCACCGACATGGACCCTGAAGCCTTGATCACGGAACCGGAGGCACCGAACTCGAAGGTCTTGTCTCGGCACGCCAAGTTCTTCCTCTTGGACCTGAAGACGCGGAGACCCGGGACGCCAAGATCTCCATCGTGAAATTACAATACCGACGACATGACCCGACAACCACGAATGCGACAAGATCGTCTCTCGGACGCCAAGTCCTTCGGCCCCGGAAAACCGACGACCCGACCAAGATCCGAAGACCGAACCCTCGGCACGCCAAGATCTTCTCCTCGGAACGCCATGAAATCCTTCACAGATCCAAAGACCCTGAACCCCGGAGTCCGAACCTCGTTTCCCATCGAACCCTGAGACCCGACCCCGAACCCCCCGGAACCCAAGATCTTTCGAACCCAGATGTGTGACCCTAAGCCCCTATTTTTATAATATGACATTATCAACTGTCGCATATTAAATTGTTCATGCTTGCATACATATTTGTGGGTATGGGGGCATTATGCCGATTCACCTCATAATTAAATATGGAGTCTATATGCGGGCTATTCTAGTCTTATCCCGGACTCCATTTAAATTGGTGTAGCGCACCAATGCCATGTTTCGCCCTGTTAATACAACATTTAAATTGCGGGGTAGTGGAATAACTTGAACCTTCTATTTAATTGTCGGGACCCCGGTTCCGCTTAATATTGTCTAGTTGCACCGCATCTGTGCCATGCCATGCATCATATCATAAGCATGTCGGATCTTCTGCCATAGTATTAAATATTGCATCTGGTGTTTCTTCTACTGTTTGCTTCTTCGCAGATTAGGCTGATGAGTTGATGCGAGTATCGACAAGTTCTCCGGATATGTACCTTCGACTCTGTTTCCCAGGCGAGCATCCCTTCCCCTTCTACCTATTTTGCATTTATAGTCTTTATTTCCTCCTGTTGATCTATTGCTATATGTTTCACGATGCTTTAGTGTTCCGTACTAGGTATATCCCTTGCAGCCTTTATATTGCCTTGGACACATCCTATTGCCTATTGTTTGATAGATAGTCAGTCTTGCGAGTCGTAGTCGCTTGCTCATGTGCTGGTTCGCGTCGTTGTTGTTCCACCGTTGACGGAAGGTTGGCTTATCCTTAATGGTGGAGATGCTTTATGGTGGAATTGATCATGACTTTAAATACAACTATTAAATTGTTGGGACAACTAATGAAAGAGTCACTGGTGGGCAATATATGCTATTTGGTTTTTATGCCCACTTGTGTCCTGTAGGACCCCGAGTACTTGATACATGTTCCTTGACTATTCGCACTATCCACATCCGGCAGAGTCTATGAATCCCCCTTAACCAGAGCTTGATTCATTTCTTATTTCTTGAGGCCACAAACTAGTTTGGGGTTTTATTTACTATCCTATACTTATAACATGTTACTGCTTTATTTAAGATTGTGCGTGGAGCACCTGTACTATTTTGGAACGTGGAATGTTTTCGCAGTATTGACAAGCCCAGTCACACTTTCGTGTTCCCAGTCGTTTACACCCATTGACACAAACCCTGGGTCCGTCTCGGAGCCGGCCAACTTCGTTGCATGTAGCTTAGTGGGGTGGCCCTCTGAAATGATTTATGAATCCTGTGATTGCTTTGTCGTGAAAGCCTCGTTGGGTTTTAAGTTGGTTTTTCCGAGGTTGATCGTGTGTGTGTTGCTATTTGTGCACCCCTGCAGGGTAAATCTTTCTGAAAGCCGTGTCCCCGGTTATGGATGACTTGGAGCACAGTATCTCGATCATAGACAACCGTAACTAAAGTAGTGCTATAAATTTGACTTAATATGTGACTAGTAATCAGCTTTACTATAATGGAATGGATAATAAAAGTGCCAACAACTGGTGGAACTAGGGTGTATCGTGTCATGCTGTACCTGCCTAGTAAGTATTGCAACTCCAATGGAATGTGATAAAAGTTCCAACAACTGTTGGGTTTTGGGATTCTTCAGGACAATTATATCTGACTAGTAAATGTTCCAACTACGACAGAATGGTTAATTAAAACTGCCCACTACTTATGTTATCAGGATGACTCATGCTAGCTATATCTGACTAGTAAGTGCTTCAACTATAATGGAATGAATAAAACTCCCAACTGTGTGAGTCCTCGGTTTTACTTCCTCGTTTGGTATCGAGGGGGAAATGCCAGGATGGGTATGTTTGGTGTTAGTATCAGGTTGGATCCGAATAGGTCTTTCTTATCCCTCTCTAATAGCCGCCAGTTTTACTGAGTCTCTATAGGTTGTTTAGTGCTGCTTTGCTGCCGCTTCAGTCCACCATACCTATGTAGGCGAGAGCCGCCGAATTCTAGCCTCGCCGTGTACTGGCCTCAGTACTGACGCTCCTCTTTTTCCTTTGCCCTTTGTCGGCACCCCTTTTGTTTTAGCAGGTTTGAGATCGACGTCGTTAGCAGGGTTACCCTTCCGGCTTGGCATGGGCAGGGTTATGGACGCCATTGGTTATTCTTCAGGGCTCTTAGCCCCATTTGCATCTTGTCCGTACTCGGACGCTGTATCGCTTTCAAGGTGATTTGGATCTTTGTAGTGTATATCTGTATTCTTGACTCTTGGAGTCTTGCTGTATATATATATATATCTATTCTGTGGGTCCCATCGAGGACTGTTGTGTAATGGTATTACTTTGTTTTCCACCCGCACGAAAGTTCCTGGTGGGCGTCCTTGAATCGTTTCTATGCAGGTTTGGCGGAAAGGGCTAAAACTTGCATAGGGCCGATTCAAGGGTGTTACAATGATGATATTATCGATAAACCTTGACATAGAGTTATCAAATAACATTTGTAGCATACTATTCATTGTCCTCCTAAGACAACAAGGACACTGGTTAGTCCACTAGACATAAATTTACATTTATATTGCCCATAACTAGTGGAGAAAGAACTCTTTCAATAGCATGTTTCTACACATGAATTATGGCTAGAATATAGAGATCAATCTTTTGTAGAGCACGGCCCCCATTGAGCTAATCAAATAAGTCATTGATGCAGGGAATTGATACTTTTCTTGGTGGGTACCATGTTAACAACGAGCATGTCAAACCATACACTTCACCAAATACCATCCAACTTGGCTGTAAACATAGCAAGCACTCCCCTAGGTGAGGCATTATCAAACAAAACCTTTGGATAACAAATCATCCAACCCCTCAAGTTTTCTTGAAATGGTCAAAAATGGTAAGAAAACACAAAGGTAGGTCAAGGTCAAAGGGAAACTCCACGCCCCTCTCTCAAAGAACTTGGAATCATGGATGGTATCTTAGTCATAAACAATTGTCCTTGTCTCTCGGTAAACTATGAAATCCTTATGAATATAGTAAATGTTACAGGAGTATTGAATGCTCATCATTCTTAAACTTTGTAACATAGCTAAAGAACACCACATGGTGGTATATAAGAAGGTATCGGTATCGCTCATATGGTTCAATAAGAAACACTGAAGGTTTAGCCTCACCGCATATCCTACGCTTTAAATAGGAAAAGGTTGCCTCTACTATATGTGGAACAATATTCTCTTCTATGGTTTATTAGGCTACACAATGTCGTCTCTCATCTAATTAAGGGAAGAGGCACACAATTTACAAGAGTGAATAATAAGGGTAATGGTATGGGGGCCAATTCATCCCACATCCAAACAATTAACTTGAATTGCGCAGCACTAACACTTGGACATCCTCACTTGCATTGCAACCAGATCACATGTGCACGAACCAAGGTTCGAGGTCGACTCCGTCAATCTTTCTTGCAAAACAGCTACACAAATCTAGTCAATTTCTCTCTCAAGAACCCTTAGGGCTGCATGTAGAAAACACACTTTTAAAAGAATAAGGAGATACTTTAGGTATGGCTAGCGGCTTGACTTATAAAATTACACGTTCTGAGGATAAAGGAAGTACAAGGTTCTCACCTAGAATAGGAACCAATTTTAGACACAAAACAATTTTTGTAGAGAACATCTATGTTTCCTCCAAGTAGAATAGTGCGTTAACCATTATTTATACTCCACGGTGGTAGAAAGGGCACCAAAGAATGTCAAAGAAGAATACAACATGCAGACAAAAGGACAAATAGAAGATGTTAATTTTAGAAGACTAATTGTCAATGAGGACATCTGGAGTACATGATTGACATTCATCATCCGTAGATGAGAAACCAATATTCATATTCTAGTTATAGTCATCCTTAGACGAGAAACCAATACTAATATTCCAACTGTAGATGACGATCCTCAGATTAAGACAAGTGCAAGTGATGCACTAGGGATAGGTGAATGGGGATAAGGAAGACAAAAAAAACTTGTAGTTTACGAGAAAGATAGAGCAATGAGCTTTTGATATTGATTTGGATCTCAAAATGTCTTCATAACATATATTATCTACTCCGCCACTACAATAACTAGGTTATCCAATATAGCTCTATTCTTTTAAAAACCAATCACCTTATCTATCGCATCTTCAGGATTAGCAAATTGTTCTCTCAAATTTCTGTGATATTGAACCTTCCAATCATATGGACAAACAAAAATTGATTAATCCATGCTAACATTATATTCAACTCAAACTTTGCAGGAAAAAACCTAACTATTCAACTATCTCCTTGTGAGTCCAACAAATTAATAAATATATCTAAAATTTACCAATCTGATACCTTAATAGCGTGTTGATTGAACTAGCATAGAAGATCAAACATTTTCTTTCCAATTCTAAGTCATCAACCATGAAGATTCTCTCCATATCTGAAGGAAATATGCCCTGAGAGGCAATAATAAAGTTGTTATTATGTATTCCTTATATATGATAGATGTTTATTTTGCATGCTAGAATTGTATTGATCGGAAACATCGATACATGTGTGTTTAATTAAAAAAAGGGGTTCCTAGTTATGCCTCTCTTATAGACTAGCTTGTTGATTAACAAGATGATCAAGGTTTCCTGATCATGGACATTGGATGTTGTTAATAACAAGGTCACACCATTGGTGGAATGATGTGATGAATATTCATCCGAAGTATAGCATTACGATCAAGTCATTATGTTTATATTGCTATAACATCATACGAAGTAATCTTTATCCTTAGACCATGAGATCATGTTAATTGCTAACACCTGAAGAGTATCTTGATAACATCAAATGTCACACCGTAACAGGGTGACTATAAAGATAGGTTCAGTACTACGAAGGTGTTATGTTGAGGCTCATGGATCAAGAGTGGAATTTGTCAATCCCGATGACGAATAGATATACTCTAGGCCCTCTTGGTGATATCACATTGAGATAGCTTGCAAGCAAGTGATGTGATCACTAAAATGTTATATCACGGGAACAAGAAAAGAGTGCATGTCGGTAACGAGATCAAACTAGGTATGGAGATACCGATGATCGAATCTCGGACATTTAATATATCGCGAGACAAAGGGATTTAGTTACAAGCGTTAAAGGTTCTCACGATCACAGAAGTCATCGTTGAATGTCTAGGAGTCAGTATGGATCTCCAGGTCCCGCTGTTGATTATTGATCGGAGAAGGGTCTCGATCATGTCTGCATTATTCGCGAACCATAGGGTGACACACTTAAGAGTTACCGGACACCATTTTGGAGCACATATGTTTCAGACGAAAGAATTGCAAAGCGCGGGAATTGTTTCAATAGAAACCTGAAATTGTTTCGGGTGAAATGCAGAAAGTGGTTCTGCATGTGATATTGAAATATTACAAGGGGCTATATGTGAATGTTTGTTAATTAAAGTAATTAACAAAATTCTGAATAAATTTAATAAAAGAGTTTTATTAAATGAGAGAGCATTAAACTTGGAGAATTTTAATGCATTTAAAGTGGAGACTTTAAAAGGGAATGTGAAGAGGCATTTTAATGTGGAGGGGTTACCACCACATGAATGGGGGAGGTGAGGGGTCACCCCCCATGTGCCGGCCATGGAGAGAGGGGGTACCCTCCCTCCTCCTATAAAAGGCCACCCATTCCCTCCTTCATTCTGACACCTCCTTGTGAAGGATCTCTCTCCCCCTCTAGAATTATTCCCCCATGGTCTCGGATTAGCGAGATACATGTTCCCGGTGGCATTTCGTATGGAAGGAGTTGTTTCTTCCGCTGGATCGCTGGAGCGAGGAGGTGGAGGTTGTCTGGTGGCTTGAACGTGTGTGCGAGTGCGGATGCGCTGCTGAGTTGCGGCGCTCGGACTTCCTCACGATCTTGAGATCGGCAAGTGTACGACTACATCAACCACGAGTTCCTACTCGTTAACAAAACTCGTTGTCCACCCGTTCTTTGTACCTAGTAGATAGATCTTGGCGTGTAGTTCACACCATAGGAAATTTTTTGTTTTCTATGCTGCCGACCCAATAGTGGTATCAGAGCCTGATCTATGTGTAGGTGCTTTGCACGGGTAGTACACATATGTTTATATGTGGGCGATGATGATCTTGTTATTGCATCTTCTATGTATTTTGGATATTGGTGGCATAGTGGATGAAGTGGTCCGGACCAACCTTACATGTCATCATACATGAGACCAGTTCCATGACTGACATGCAACTTGTTTTGCTTAAGTGGCTGGCGGGTGTCTGTCTCTCCTACTATAGTCAATATCTGATTTACAACAAGTTGCTAATAACTTAGTTATCCTCGTTATGGTTCATGTTCGTAGGTGAGAACGGTTCTATCTCCGAAAGCCCTAAGCCACGTAAAGCTTGCAATTGATAATTAGAGGCGTCTAGTTTAGATCGTTGCTGGGCTAGTGTATTGATATGGTATTGTTGTAAGTAGATGTATGATAGATACTCTTACAACACATTCAACGTGTAATTTCCATAGACCTTGGCCTTACACACAAAGGAATGATAGAGATCATACCACGATGCAAATGATAGAGATCAAATGCATGGACCATATCATCTCACTTTACACATTAGATGTTAGCATCTTATACTGCTAGTTTGGCGCTTTTGGTAGCATTGTAAGATGATCCCTCATTTAGATATCAAGATAAAATGTGTTCTTCCTTGAGTATGCACCGTTCTATGGATCATGTTTCGAGACATCACGTGATGATCGGGTGTACTCGACTCTACGCTTTCATACAACGGGTGTAAGACAGTTTTACACACGCAGGTTTGGCGAGCCTAGCATGTACAGACATGGCCTCGGAACACGGACCGAAAGGTTAAGCATGAGTCATATGGTTGATATGATGCCCATATAGATGCTCGCCTTTGAAGCTACACCGACTCACGTGATGATCGGACTTGGTGTAGTGGATTTGGTTCATGTAATCACCAAAAAGGCACGAGGGATGTCGTTCTTGAGTGGGAGTTCATTAGTAATTCGGATTAGTTGAACTCAATCTATCATAAACTTAGTCTAAATAAACTTTATGAATTCTGTTCTAGATGGCACCACCTGCTTTTAATTTCAATGTGTTCATGCAGAAAGAGAAACGTGCTGTGAATGGTAGCAACTTCACCAAATGGGCTATGAATTTGAGGATTCTCCTCACTGCTGCACAAAAGCAATATGTGCTAGATGCGCCGCTAGGCCCCCCACCAGCTCCTGATGCCCCTGACGAGGAAAAGAATGTCTATGTGACTCGTCAGGAGGACCACAACTTAGTTCATTGCGGCATACTGCATGGGCTAGAGCCAGAACTTCGAAAGCGTTTCGAAAATGGCAACGCCTTTGATACTATGGGAGAATTGAAAATGATTTTTGATACCCATGCTGCCGTAGAGAGTTATAATGCTTCTGAAAAGTTCTTCCGCTGCAAAATGGAGGAAAATAGTTCCGTTAGTGAGCACGTACTCAAAATGTCTGGGTACGCCGATAAGCTTGTGTCCTTGGGAATAATGATTCCCAATGACTTAGGCATACATCGTGTTCTCCAATCTCTGCCACCTAGCTACAAGAGCTTCGTGATGAACTATAATATGCAGGGCATGAAGAAGACTCTTCCCGAGCTTCTATCAATGCTTAAGACTGCAGAAGTGGAGATTAGGAAAGAACATCAAGTGTTGATGATCAATAGGACCAGCGATTTCAAGAAGGACAAGAAAGGCAAGTACAAGGGAAAGAAGGGTGGCAAATCTGTTGCCGCGCCTGAAAAGAAACCCCGAGCTGGCCCTAAGTCTGATACCGAGTGCTACTATTGCAAGGGGACTGGCCATTGGAAGCGCAACTACCCCAAGTATTTGGCGGACAAGAAGTCTGGCAAGGCAAACAAAGTTATATGTGATATACATGTTATTGATGTGTACTTGACTAGTACTCGCAGTAGCACCTGGGTATTTGATACGGGATCAGTTGCTAATATATGTAACTTGATTCAGGGGCTGCGGAACAAGCGACAACTAGCAAGGGATGAGGTCACAATGCGGGTCGGCAATGGATCAAGAGTTGATGTGATCGCCATCAGAACGCTGCCTCTCCATATGGCATCGAGATTAGTCATAAACCTAAATAATTGTTATTTGGTGCCTGCACTTAGCATGAACATTGTATCCGGATCATGTTTGATGCAAAGTGGTTATTTGTTTAAATCTGAAAACAATGGTTGTTCGATTTATATGGATAATATCTTTTATGGTCATGCACCTATGTTGAATGGTTTATTTCTAATGGATCTCGATAGTAATATTACGCACATTCATAATGTTAATGCTAAAAAGATTAAACTTGATGATGATATATCTGCATATATGTGGCACTGCCGTCTTGGTCATATTGGCGTTAAACGCATGAAGAAACTCCATTCTGATGGACTTTTGGAATCACTTGATTTTGAATCATTTGATACATGTGAGCCATGCCTTATGGGAAAGATGACTAGAACGCCATTTTCCGGTTCAATGGAACGGGCGACAGATCTATTGGAAATCATACATACTGATGTGTGTGGACCAATGAGTGTGTCGGTGCGAGGTGGATATCGTTATTTTGTTACTTTCACGGATGATTTGAGTAGATACGGGTATATCTATTTGATGAAACACAAGTCTGAAACTTTTGAAAAGTTCAAGGAATTTCAGAATGAAGTGGAAAATCATCGTAATATAAAGATCAAATTTCTACGGTCTGACTGTGGAGGGGAGTATCTAAGTTATGAGTTTAGCACACACATGAAAGAGTGTGGAATAGTTTCACAACTCACGCCTGCCGGAACACCACAACGTAATGGTGCGTCGGAACGTCGTAATCGTACCTTATTGGATATGGTTCGATCTATGATGTCTCTGACTGACTTGCCACTATCATTTTGGGGTTACGCACTGGAAACAGCTGCATTCACTTTAAATCGAGCACCATCTAAATCCGTTGAAACGACACCGTATGAATTATGGTTTGGAAACGAACCTAAGTTGTCATTTCTTAAAGTTTGGGGATGCGATGTTTATGTGAAGAAACTTCAATCGGATAAACTCGAACCCAAATCGGAAATATGCATCTTCATAGGATACCCTAAGGAAACGATTGGGTATACCTTCTATCACAGATCCGAGGTCAAGGTTTTTGTTGCCAAGAATGGATCCTTTCTTGAGAAGGAGTTTCTCGCGAAAGGTGTGAGTAGTCGGAAGGTAGAACTCGAAGAGGTTATTGAACCTTCTCTTCATGAAATGGTGAGTGGCGCAGCACCAGAAATTGTTTCGGAGTTGACTTCACCTAATGAAGAGAGAGCTAATGATATTGATCATGAAACTCCGAAAGAGGAAACTACCGAACCTTGCAGGTCAAGCAGGACACGTGCAGCTCCTGAACTGTACCACAATCCTGTTGTGAATTTCATGGTTGATGAAATGGATGACCCTGTGACGTATGAAGAAGCGATGATGAGCCCGGATTCCAACAAATAGCTAGAAGCCATGAAATCCGAGATGAAATCCATGTACGAGAACCAAGTTTGGACCTTGGTGGAATTACCTCACGATCGAAAGGCCATTGAGAATAAATGGATTTTTAAAAGAACAACTGATGCTGATGGTAATGTGACCATCTATAAGGCTCGACTTGTAGCAAAGGGGTTTCGACAAATTCAAGGAGTTGACTACGATGAGGCATTCTCTCCCGTAGCGATGCTTAAGTCAGTTAGGATTATGTTAGCAATTGCTGCATATTTCGATTATGAAATATGGCAGATGGATGTCAAAACTGCGTTCCTCAATGGTAATATTGAAGAAGAGTTGTATATGATACAACCTAAGGGTTTTGTCGATCCTAAGGATGCTAATAAGGTATGCAAACTTCAGCGATCCATCTATGGACTGAAGCAAGCATCCCAGAGTTGGAATCTCCGCTTTGATGAGGTGATCAAAGAGTTTGGATTTGTCCAAACTTATGGAGAGGCTTGTATTTACAAGAAAGTGAGTGGGAGTAATGTGGCATTTCTGATATTATATGTGGATGACATATTATTGATCGGAAATGATATAGATCTTTTAAACAGTGTTAAAAGTTATCTAAACAGCAAATTTTCGATGAAAGACCTTGGTGAAGCGTCATATATATTAGGCATTAAAATCTATAGAGATAGATCAAGGCGCCTAATTGGGCTATCACAGAGTACATACCTTGATAAGATATTAAAGAAGTTTAATATGGACGAAAGTAAGAAGGGGTTCTTACCTATGTTGCAAGGCAAGACATTGAGTAAGACTCAAAGTCCGGCTACGGCGGAAGAAAGAGAGATGATGGATAAGATCACATATGCCTCGGCCATAGGATCTATTATGTATGGCATTCTATGTACAAGACCGGATGTGGCACATGCTATTAGTTTGACTAGTAGTACCAATCTGATCCAGGTTCGGAACACTGGATAGCGGTAAAGAACATCCTCAAGTACTTGAGAAGAACTAGGGATATGTTTCTTATATACGGAGGTGAAGAAGAGCTAGTCGCTAAGTGTTATGTCGAGGCTAGCTCTGACACCGATCCGGATGACTCTAAGTCTCAATCCGGATATGTATTTCTCTTGAACGGAGCAGCAGTTAGTTGGAGGAGTTCCAAACAACCTGTGGTGGCTGGATCAACGATGGAGGCGGAATATGTTGCTGCTTCAGAAGCGGCACAGGAAGCGGTTTGGATGAAAGAGTTCATTACGGAACTATGTGTGGTTCCTAGTGCATTGGACCCAATGGTGCTCTATTGTGACAACAATGGAGCCATAGACAACGCAAAGGAACCGAGGTCTCACAAGAATTCCAAGCATATTAAGCGCCGGTTTCACTCCATCCGCGAGCATGTCAAGGATGGAGATATAAAGATTTGTAAAGTACACACGGACCTAAATGTAGCAGATCCGTTGACTAAAGTTCTCCCTAGGGCAAAACATGATCAACACCAGAACTCCATGGGTATTAGATTTATCACTATGTGAACTAGATTATTGTCTCTAGTGCAAGTGGGAGACTGAAGGAAATATGCCCTGAGAGGCAATAATAAAGTTGTTATTATGTATTCCTTATATGTGATAGATGTTTATTTTGCATGCTAGAATTGTATTGATCGGAAACATCAATACATGTGTGTTTAATAAAAAAAAGGGGGTTCCTAGTTATGCCTCTCTTATAGACTAGCTTGTTGATTAACAAGATGATCAAGGTTTCCTGATCATGGACATTGGATGTTATTAATAACAAGGTCACACCATTAGTGGAATGATGTGATGAACATTCATCCGAAGTATAGCATTACGATCAAGTCATTATGTTTATATTGCTATAACATCATACGAAGTAATCTTTATCCTTAGACCATGAGATCATGTTAATTGCTAACACCTGAAGAGTATCTTGATAACATCAAACGTCACACCGTAACAGGGTGACTATAAAGATGGGTTCAGTACTACGAAGGTGTTAACTTGAGGCTCATGGATCAAGAGTGGAATTTGTCAATCCCGATGACGGATAGATATACTCTGGGCCCTCTCGGTGATATCACATTGAGATAGCTTGCAAGCAAGTGATGTGATCACTAGAATGTTATATCACGGGAAAGAGAAAAGAGTGCATGTCAGTAACGAGATCAAACTAGGTATGGAGATACCGATGATCGAATCTCGGACATGTAATATATCGCGAGACAAAGGGATTTAGTTACAAGCGTTAAAGGTTCTCACGATCACAGAAGTCATCGTTGAATGTGTAGGAGTCAGTACGGATCTCTAGGTCCTGCTGCTGATTATTGATCGGAGAAGGGTCTCGATCATGTCTGCATTATTCGAACCGTAGGGTGACACACTTAAGAGTTACCGGACACCATTTTGGAGCACATATGTTTCAGACGAAAGAATTGCAAAGCGCGGGAATTGTTTCAATAGAAACCGAAAATTGTTTCGGGTGAAATGCAGAAAGTGGTTCTGCATGTGATATTGAAATATTGCAAGGGACTATACGTGAATGTTTGTTAATTAAAGCAATTAACAAAATTCTGAATAAATTTAATAAAAGAGTTTTATTAAATGAGAGAGCATTAAACTTGGAGAATTTTAATGCATTTAAAGTGGAGACTTTAAAAGGGAATGTGAAGAGGCATTTTAATGTGGAGGGGTTACCACCACATGAATGGGGGAGGTGAGGGGTCACCCCCATGTGCCGGCCTTGGAGAGAGGGGGTACCCCCTCCTTCTATAAAAGGCCACCCATTCCCTCCTTCATCCTAACACGTCCTTGTGAAGGATCTCTCTCCCTCTCTAGAATTATTCCCCCATGGTCTCGGATTAGCAAGATACATGTTCCCGGTGGCATTTCGTCTGGAAAGAGTTGCTGCTTCCGCTGGATCGCTGGAGTGAGGAGGTGGAGGTTGTCCGGTGGCTTGAACGTGTGTGCGGGTGCGGATGCGCTGCTGAGTTGTGGCGCTCGGACTTCCTCACGATCTTGAGATCGACAAGTGTACGACTACATCAACCACGAGTTCCTACTCGTTAACAAAACCCGTTGTCTTCGAGGGTAAGTTGTCGTTAGATGTATGTCCACTCGTTGCTTTGTACCTAGTAGATATATCTTGATGTGTAGTTCACACCGTAGGAAATTTTTTGTTTTCTATGCTGCGGACCCAACAATTTCTCTCTCTCTCTCTAGTCAACTACCAACAATAAAGGGACATCGGTATATAAAGCAAGTTCTGCATGCCTCTCAAGGTAACGACTAGCCCACACACAACATAAATGTGTAAAAGAGATCAACAATGAAATACATTAAAAGCATAAATGAAATGCATGATCCAAACTCATCCTACCGTGCACCGGTGTGTCAATTTTTAACTTGTTAAAAATTTAAATAAACGTTTAGTTGTCAAGCTTTTTTGTTGTTGTTAAAGATCCTTGCAAAATTTCATATTTCCTATTAACCTACTCCAGAGACCTAAAGCTTAGGCTCTGATACCAACTGTAAGCCAGGATGAGAGTCGCTGGTGGCTAGGCACCTTCGACAGAGCCGACAAAGCGACACGCGCCTACGACGCGGCGGCGTGGCGGTTCGGCCACCCTCACCACGACCTCAAACTTCCCTAACATGGAGTCGCTGGAGGAGGCGGAGTTCCTCGCGCCGCCGATGATGGTGTTCCTAGCAAAGGCAGACTGTGCGACATGGAGGCAGTAGCACCGCGCCGCGAGACAATGACAGATGGTGGCGCTCGATGGCATGCGCATGGTGCAGCTGGCCCGCAAGCAGCCGCAACTCGTGCATGCCCAACTCGCCTTCGACGCGGCGTGGAAGTGCCACCGCCACCCATCCCCGTCGACGACTCCTCCGACGGGCTTGACTCAGACTTTTGGAACGCGTCAGATGACGACTTCAGTTGGGATTAGATTTAGGATAGATTAGGGTTTATATTTCGTTAAAATTTGTTTAAATTTCGTATTGTATTTTCAATTTCCTATGTCTATGTTAATATAAGTTTGGCGCTATCTATACATTTGAACGATGATGTCTGCTTTGCGGCAGCTGCTGGAGCAGCCAATGCTGCATTTTGCGGCAGCTCGTAAAGCGGCCGCTGTTTAAAAATGCAAAACTACTGCCGCATCCAGCAAAACAGTTGCTGCACCTGCCGCAAAATACAACAACTATTAGAGATGCTCTTATAGGCATACTTCACCCAGCATACATCATTGTTTGAAGTTACATTCCAAGTACTAGGGACCATTCAAGGTGCTGCTAAAGTAGTCCATGTCAGCAGCTAAAGGAACATATACTCCCTCGGTCCGCAAATAAGTATACTTCTAGATTTTTTCTAAGTCAAACTTTATTAAATTTGATCATCTTTTTAGATAAATATATCAACATATATTGTCGTGGTATTAACTACGGCAGATGCTACAGTGTAACTTACATAGAGAAAAGGGCAAGGCGACGTAGGAGAATTCAGAAGCGAGATTGACACACGATGTACTCAGGTTCACATCCCTTCGGTGAATAAACGCTACATCCTGCTATCAATCTAGTATGATCATAGGTTGGTTACATGGGAGCCGACGTAGGCGAGGGAGAGAGTAGATCTAATATGATGTATCCGAGGGGTGCCCTATATATGCAGCCATTTAGGGTTTACAAGTATGTTAATGAGCTTTGTATTGGAGTCGCTATGTTAGACCTCCAGTCGGCGAGTCGCCTAGGTCTAATATGCACTAGTCGCCGTATTCGGCGAGTCGATCCAGAGCCCTGTGCTTGGCTTCGGTCTACTCGATTCAGCTGGCGACTCCGCTTCATAGGTAGATTACGTGAAATTGTCATATTGTAAAACTAAATTTGAAAACAAATCTAGTGTTACCAATTTAGTGTTATAAATATTACTACGTTTTTCTATGAAGTTCGTTAAAGTTTACTAAGTTTGACTTAAGACAAGGTCACAAGTACACTTATTTACGTACGGGGAGAGTAGGCCTAAAGTTGTCCCAAACCCATCCTTGCCTCTCCTTGATGATTAGGGCAATATACTAGCAGCTCCTGAAGCTATCCTTGGAAGAAAACTGATTCCCTTCAGGGTGACATAAGTATACCAGTGGTGCGCTAGCTAGTTAAACGGATAAATCTGCCAGTTGAAGCAGCAACTTCGGAGGATTCTAGGGTTTAACCCAATTACAATAATTGATGCCCAAAACCTAGTGGGATTGTAGCTAAATATCTCTGAGAGAGAATCAGACAAAGAATAGAGCAGGTAAGCAAGTTACAGGTATATAAAGCTTGTCCTTGCTGGATTCAAACGGCGATTCTTAGCTAGATAGTAGCCGTTGGATGCGTCATCGACGGTTCTCAAGAGATGGCCTTGGCACCAACCACTCATACAGTAGTGTTGCCTGACAATTCCCCCGTTCTTTTGGATGAAGCTAGCTGCCTCTGGTGAGGTCTGGCCTTATCTCTTGATGTATCGAAGTTGAATCCAAAGAAATCGAGCTCTGAATCCTGTCTTATTTCCTTGTTCTTCTGAATCCTGTTCGACAGTTCCTGCTACATACCTAGTATAGGCGCGTCAGGGACTCTTCCTCTGAACAAACTGGGGTAAATGCCACTGGAGTAGTAATTATCTATCTACTCCCTTTCAAAATATAAGATGTTTTAGCTTTATGAATAGTGTGTATCTAGACCCCTTTTAATGTGTAAATTCACTTTAAACCTAAATGAACCTATACACTAAAACAAGTCTAGATACACTCTTTTCACAAAGATAAAACATCTTATATTTTGAAACGGAGGGAGTACCTCAGATGAAACGAACAGAAAAATTCCTAGATGGAAGCGCAAGCGAGTATCTAGTAAAAAAAATAAACGTAGCAATGGTTTCCGGAGCTAGCTGGTGCTCATCCCATGGAAACAGATGAAACTAGAGGCCACTTCAGAAATGCATGGTTTTTTTACCGCTCAATCATTTCTTCAAGAAGATCTGAATCTTCCACGTGACCTCTTCGAAAACTTTCGCATAAGAAGCAGGCTAGAAGCGTGCCTTGTTGAGAGTAATCTGAGGGCTGACAAGAAAGATTTCTTTTTCCAATTTATAACAACACTCAACTTGGGATATTGGACAAGCAGACAGCTGCATTTTCGGGCCGAGAGCCCTTGTTGGGTTCGTGGACTCAGTGACCAGTCACCACTGATACTTGGCAGCAACAAGAACCTCCTCATAGCGTTTAGCAGCACTGTCCCAACTTAAATCTTGCATCATCCCTCTCCTTTGGAGCCCCTCCCAACTAGTCTTGTAGTTTCTGTATGTATTCAGGCAGTGCCCCAGCGCATCAATTAATCTGTTTGCCTCCGCATTTTCAAAAGTCCAACCAAGTCCAACCTCCTCGTACGGATTATATTGCTGGACGATGTCTCGAAGACCACCGACTGCATGCACTACGGGGACAGTCCCATACATCATTGCATAAAGCTGGTTCAACCCACATGGCTCAAACCTTGATGGCATCAATAGTATATCAGCTCCTGCAGTCATACGGTGGGCCAACCTGACAGAGAAACCAACCCACCCCCTAACTCTGTCGTAGTACTGACTTTCAACCCTCCTCAATGTGTCTTCAAGGTCCTGCCTTCCAGTGCCCAACAGTATTACCTGTACGTCCTGACCGGCTATCCATGGCATTGCTTCTGCTATCAGGTCTACACCTTTTTGATTGTCTAACCGTCCGATGAAAGCAATGACAGGAACATCACCACGAACCGGGAGGCCAAGTTCTTTCTGCAATTCAGCCTTACATCGTGCTTTACAGGTTTGAACAGTTTCTAGAGAATAGTTGGCATATCCATCAGATTTTAGGTGGACATCAGACCTAGGGTTCCAATCAGTGGTATCGATACCATTTACAATGCCTTCAAATTTCCAGTCACTTTCACTAATGATACCATGAAGGCCCCAAACCACCTTCAGGTGTTTTGAGATCCGATGCATAGCCATGGCTAACAGTAAGTAAACGATCAGCAGCTTTAATTCCAGCTGCAAAAATGTTTAGATGATCGCCTCCAAATGGATCGTGATGTTTGAAAAGGTCCATGTAGTTACTGGGCAAATCCAGGTAACTGAAATCGTCTAAGGGGCCACGACCCTGGAACAGAAATTAGGTTAACTCATCAGAAAGGATAATATATTGATAGAAAACAATCATCACACTGAAGTAATAAACACACTGTGTAGAATATTGAATCAGAATCAACATAGGGATTACAAATGTACACTACAGAACTACGAAAGGCAGGAAACAAAAGCAATTACAATGGCAACATATGCTAACTGATACTGTTGTGGTGATCAAGGAAATAATTTTATGAAGACAATGTACATTAACTGATACTTTTGTGCTCTCCTGTAAAAACAATCTTTTCTCGATCCCTATGAGGATTAGATGTAAATATTTTGCTGTGCGAGTGACTGTTTTTGCTTTCACCATTATTAAATAATAATGTGTGTAAAATTTAAGCCCTTTATGCATTCCTGAAACCAGACACATCTCTATGACAGCATTTGCATGTTAACCAATGTCTTTAACATTTGAGATATATGTCATGGACTCGTGTTGTTGCTTCAGTAATGATGCATCCGAAATGCTTAACTAAAGCAATTTTCTTGTCGTGACAAAGTAGTATGTGACTGTTTAGTTGTTACCTTAGACTACTATAGAAAAGATTACTAATTGAAATTTCCATAAATAGTTCCATGTGAAATCCATCGTATACATAGCCAAAAAGTGTGATCAATACATATGAGACAAAAAAAAGGTAAGATAAGGAGAAACAAACTTACCTGATGTGCTATATTGTGTATCACAAGGGCAGAGCGGGCATATATCATGAAACCATTGTCACGATAATAAGCCTTCAAATAAACAGGCAGTAATGCAGTGTGCCAATCATTTGCAATGAACAAAAGATTTCCATCACCGTAGCAGAAACCACCACATGGAACACACCATGGAGCCTAGATCATTGGTATGTTCTCTATAAGTGTATTGAGGAAAATAGATGCCAATCATAGAAAAAAAAAGGACAACACAAAAGCCTGTCATGTTACTATAGTTACTATTCGCCCGCAGCAGATTTTTTTGTTGTGAAACAGGACATTCTAAGTCTTGGTCTAGTTATTTCTTATGGAACGGCTCTTCATGGAGAGATAAATGTATTAGCCGCGAAAGAATTTTACCTCTACAGCAGCTTTGCATAGCAAAACCATCCGTTTCAAGATATCCTGTAGATAGAAATTAATCTACTTTTCAATCATAAGCAACCCAAATAGGCAAAGAGAAACATACAACTAGCTACTGCAACATAAATATCGTCTCAACTTTTGATATCTACAAATAATGCAATGTCCAGTAAGCAGAATATTACATTACTTACTATTCGGTCTCCACCATAAATTTTACTCTCAACATTTTGAAAGACAGGATTGTCAATGAATACAAAATCCACGCCATCTATGTATGTACGATGATATTTTACCTCCATATCCTGTAGACAGAACATATATTTCAGAAGAAACTACTACAATCACAAGTTAAAGTTACTATGACACGAGAGGGGAAAGCACCTGCCCTGCAGCCTGGTACCTCTTTGGCTCTCCTATTTGTTGAGGTTCTTCATAGTTTCCATACATTGGTACTACTGCCTGTAAAATATAAACATGTAAACGAGTTACTAAAGGTACTACTAAAACGAATGGTCCATTCTGCTGGCCCAAGGATGTTCATTTTTTCTGTTCTTTTGCCTTTAGACCATCTTTTTTTTGTCGGCTTTGTGTAGTTTTTCTAGTTTAGATTTGCATGGTTTTTGTGGGAGGACAGACTGTGCTCTGGTTGTTCAGTCGCTGTGCCGTTCTAGGGGTCTTATGACACGCTCAGGAAGAACAGTAGCTAAATATTCAGACAATTCACAAGGAATGCAAATCAATTGCTCGAGCTAGACGAATTTATTGAGCAGTAATATTCGATTACAAAGGAGAATTCTACCAACCCCGAACAGAGGCGGCTAGGGTTCAACCCAGGAATACAGATATGCCCTCTCCCTAGCGGATCCGAGGCTAAATAGAGGAATAACAAGACAAACAAGAGAGTGGCTGGCTTGGTCAATCGCCAGCTGTAAAGGTGATTTCAAAAGTGAGTGGTTAGCGCCACTGGTACGACTTCATCCGGAGCGTCCATGTCTTGATCAGCGGAACGGGGCCTGACAACTTCCCCCGATCGGGATCAGACTTGCCCTCAAGGCTGAAATGCAGGAAACACCTTCTGGATGAATGCTGCGTCTTCCCACGTGGCTTCTTCTTCTTGGAGATTTGTCCATTTGATGAGCCATTGTACCACTGGAATGGAAATGGATCCCTGTACCCGTGGAATCAGTTTACGCTGGAGGACTTGCTCAGGTGCGATGAGAATGGTTCCATCAGCATTTAGCAGGGGTAAATGCTTTGTTGGTATGGCATTTGGTCCCAGATGCTTTTTGAGCTGGCTGATGTGGAATGTGGGATGCAATTTACATCCATCTGGTAGCAGCAGCTTATAGGACGTGTAACCAATTTTCTCTAGCACTCTGAAGGGGCCATAGTACTTAGAGTGAAGTTTGAGGCACCTGTGAATACTGAGAGAGGTGTGTCTGTATGGTTGCAACTTGATCTAGACCATATCTCCAATTTCCAGTGCTGTCTGATCTGTTCTTGACAGCTTGTGCCTTCATTCTCTCTTGAGCTTTGAGCAGGTTCTCCTTTATTTTCTCTGCAATGGCAGCTGTTGTTGTTGTGGGAATGAGGTCAGACTGATTATCTTCAGGTGGCAAGAGCTGTTCAGCAATCTGTGGAGGTGCTCTGCCATACAAGGCTTGAAAAGGAGTCATCTTCAGGGAGGTGTGGAAAGTGGTGTTATACCACCACTCAGCTGGGGCAAGCCATTGGTGACACTTCTTTGGTTGGAGGAAAGCCATGTTCCGTAGGTAGTTTTCCAGACATTGGTTTACTCTTTCTGTCTGTCCATCCATTTGAGGATGATAGCTTGTACTGAAGTGCAGTTTCACTCCCATTGATTTGAATAAATCTTGCCATAATTGACTGGTGAATATCCTATATCTGTCAGTGACAATGACACAGGGCAGTCCATGCAATCTGAATATGTTTTCAGTGTATGCTTTGGCTACTGTTTTGACAGTTATTGGGTGTTTGAGGGATATGAAATGGCCATACTTTGTGAATCTGTCAACAACCACTAAGATGATGTCTTTGTTCTCAGAGAGTGGTAGGCCTTCAATGAAGTCCATGCTAATGTGTGTCCATGCTAAGGTGGGTCGACCTTGTATCTTGTTACTTGCTGGGATGCTGTCTTCTCAGTTTCATTGTGAAATAAAATCAGGAGTGGGGAAGTCCTTAATTCGAAAAAAGAATGGTCTATCTATACCGTTGGTGACATAATATCCAGTTTTAGGGTCATCTACCTGATTAATATGCTGCTTCATGAACGTTAATAACATCTGCTTATCTTCCATGATGACTTGCAGCACTTACAAACTGCTAGCAGCTTAGTTGAATCTGCACTTACAAGATTATGACAAGGCGGCTTATTGAAAATATACCATGACACGATGACCTCTCTTGGACAAAGCCTTTGGCAGAGCTCCAGCAACATCACCAAGTCCACCTGCAGGTGATTACAAACATGGTTATTGCTCCCTGAGCAAGCTAGTAAAAACAAAACGAGTGGTGTCTTCAGGCTTGAGACCATGTGCACCAATGTCTACTTATTATACAACAATGAAAAGTGTGCTCACTCTTCAAAGTACCAAACTGCTTTTCGGCATAATGATAAGACAGGATAGCTTACGCACGACCTCCAGAAGTATAAGAAAAACAAGCGTGCTAACAATTGGCAGACACTAACCCCACATTCCTTTGTGCGCAGAAAGCCCTTTATTTTAGACTAGGAAATTTGCCCGTGCGTAGCTACGGACTAATTTTTATTGCATATATATATTTTAGTTCATGAAGAATTTAACTATTGAAAATCCCTTTTTTCTTTATGGGATTAAGAGTTCTTGATGGGGCATAGCTCCAGTCTCAAATTAGGGTCGCTTTATTGTCAGGACATGATACGTCAAAGAATGACATGCATTTTTTGGTTGTCGTCCCGACGTAAGATATTTTACTTCTTTTATATTAACGTGTCCACGTTAAGAATCCTACTTCAGGCCTTACATCATATAAATCATTCTCAAAAGACCGACTCACACATCCATGTAGCACAACTTCCATGCGAATAGGCTAGCATCACTATACAAGGTTAACTTGTTAGAACATGTTTGTGTCACCGTAAAATTGTGCTACCGTCCAATTTGAATTCTTAAGTTCCTTGGGTACCGTCCAACAATTGTGCTAATTTGTGTCACCGTAAAATTGTTGGAGGGTAATTTGGTCTAAAAAATTGTTGGACGAACAAGAAACCTTGGGTACTTTATTATTAGGTATAGATATAGATATTTACATCAAAGCCTCATAAGCCTCTACAGAGTTTCACAAAAACTTGTTAATCACTTCATAAAAAAATTCAGATAGCAGAAGTAAGCATGCATAGGAGCTCAGCAGATCAATCGGTAACATATGGCTCAGGATGGATGCTAAACTCAAGAGTGAGACACCACTTGAGAGTGTGGTGGTTTTTCATAAGATCTCTTAACCTGTTTTTTGGGGATATTGCATAACTAGAAGCCTCCTTTAGAATCACATCAACCAATTTTGCCATGTATGTTAAATGCTCTCCATATTTAACTCATTACACAGTTTAGCATGCCCAAATGGAGATTCAATTCTACTACTTGAGATGATTGTGTATGTTTATTGTTTAAGTAATGTGTAGCAGTAATGTGTTTTTGTAGCTCGACTATGAGGACACTGCCAAGCAAATGTTAGTCTGCATTCATTTCAGTGACTGGAATTAATATCTCATTTGTCTAGTTAAGGGAGAAAAAAGTTGGTGCGAACCGTGACTCTTCTAAACATTACATGATAAACAAGTTCTGATGCGGCCCGTCCTACGGACGTCCCTACATCTACACCACCAAGTGGACCAATGACTCGCGCCCGAGCCAAACTTCTACAAGTTAAGGTTAACTCGCTCCCCTCCTCGTGTGACTTTGATACATCATTAGATGGCTTGCTACTTCATGCAACTACTCTATGCATTATCAGCTATGAAGGCTCAACGCAGCGCCCAGCCCCCATGGATGAAGAACAAGGAGCAGGACAAGGAGAAGCTGAGCCGCAGCCCCGAAGTCTCTGGCCTACGCACACTGGAGTCTCCGGCCAGAACTGGAGTCTCCGCCCTTGGACATCGGAATCTCCAGTCTGCAACACCGGAGTCTCCGGCCCACCTCCAGACCGGACTCCGCCCACCCGCCGGGGACATTCTGTACGCCACTCCGGATACGACACCGGAGACTAACCGGAGTCTCCGGCCCACACCAGAGTCTTCGGCCTGAGGAGACAGGCATGCGAGCCTTGAGCTGGGCCTGGCCCATGTAACGCCCCAAAGTCCACTTTTATGCCTAAACTACCCCTGAATTTTTGGGTGGCCTATATATAGTCCCCCACCTCTATTGTAAACCCTAGACTAGATATTGGAATTAGAAGACAACCTTGTGGATCTCTCTAGTTCTTGTCTCATGCTCCTTTTCTAGAGGAGCACCAAATATCCCCCGCCTCATTGGAGTTTGCATCGTGCATCCCTCGTTGTACAAGGCCTTGACATCGGAGCCTTTGCCAAGACGTCAAGATCTCAACGAGACTCCCACTCGCCGTGCTGGTTAGAGAGAGATCTTCGCCCGACACCAATCCTAGGGATTGCGCCGGACCGGTCGCCGCCGGCGTGAGCTATTGGCTTGTATCGTGTCTTTGCGTGTGTGTGTTCATCGTGTTCTTCGTGCTTGAGTTCGTGGTTTTCATCCCCTCCCGCTTTCCCCTGCACTTCCCTCTCGATTTCCACGGGGATTCGTGAAAGATTGGGCACCCCCGAGGTTAGCCCTCAACATACTGGTACCAAGAGCTTCGTTGCTCACGAATTCCCCCTCCAATTTTTCTTCTATCCAGCAAAATTCGAAAATCCCAAAAAAGAGCCTCAAATTTGCCTTTGGATCGATCTCTTGACTATCCCTTTTTTTGATTGGTTCATTGGCATTCCACAACTCTAACCTTCCACCAAAAGCTTTTGAGAGTTTTAGTCTTTTCTTTAGTGTGAGGTTTCTTTGCGATTTCATTTTGCAAGCTAATAGTTCTCTCTTGGGGTTTCTAGTTCGGTACAATCCCCAAGGTGAGGTAAATGGCTAACACCCATCATATTACACCTCCATATACAATCCTTGTTGGTTTTGCATTATGGATAGGCACGGTGAGTCGAACCAACCACCTCCCCAAGAAGAAGAACAAGGCTCGTACATGATGCACGCAAGGCACTACATCATCCGACATGAGTTCCGTGAACGTTGCAATGCTCTCGAGTCGTGCCAAGATGAACAATTCAGCGAAACTCAAGCCAAATTTAAGAGCATCGACAACCGCTTTGATGGCCTCCAACAAAAAATGCATGAAATGCGGCAACGCTTCTCCAACCTTCATCAAGAGACGAGGGTCATGCACATCAACTTTGCTAACCAAAACGATGCATAAAAAAGGTCGATGGCCAAGATCACGTGTGAAAGGATTATTTTCTCTCCATATGTTTTTGGTATTGATGACAACTCCTTTTGTGGTTTAACTGTTTGTCCGAGTTTCAGGTTATCTTCGGACGTGTTCGTGGATGGCGTCTCTCAAGGAAGAGCTTGCAGTCGATAGCTTTTATTTTTTCACTTTCTCTTGTTTACATTATAGGATACCGTACTATCAAGAGGGAATCCATCTAGGAAGGTTGTGGGAAATCAATATTTCATGCACAGACCATATAAATCCACAGCCATCCTAGTTTTCGAGTGAGAGAGAGTTTTCTGAGCTGTTGGAGGGGTTTCTGCCCTGACCGGTAGTACCGGCCAGGCGGCGGTAGTACCGCCCAGGGGTTTTCCCAGGGCTGTTCGAGCGGTACTTCCGATCGAAGATCCGGTCCTATTTCCGATGAAGCGTATTTGGGCTCAGTAAGACTTCTGTCTAACTTTGCCTATTTGTCGGAAATAACGTCGGATCTTGGACCGGTAGTACCGTCCTGACCAGCTCCTACCCTCTTGAGCGGTAGTACCGCTCCCTCACCGGTAGTACCAGCCAGCTTCAGGGACCGGTAGTTCCGGGTCCAGTTCCGGTCATATTTCCGACGCTGGGCAGTGCGGGTCAGATAACCTTCTGCCTCGCACTGCCTATTTGGCGGAAATAAGGGCGGAACTTGGACGGGTACTACCGGCCAGCCCTTTTGGGTCCACAGACAGTCGTATGACCGTTACGTGGCCTGAGCTGGTCCGGTGGTGGGTCGCTCGCCGGTACTACCGGCCAGTCACCGGTAGTACCGACGGCGTCGGGCCAGGACTTTTTCTGCCCGTTTGAAGGGGTGCTATTTAAAGCCCCCTTCTTCCTCCTCCAACCTAATCTCTTGGCTCTCTCTCTCCACCATTTTCACAAGAGCTTGACTTTGCTAGATCTCTCTCCCTACCCACTCAAATCTCTTGATCTTTTGAGGATTGGGAGAGGCGACCTAGATCTACACCTCCACCAAAGGAATTTTGATTTCCCTCACTCATCCTTCGTGGATTTCATTTCTTGGATTCTTGGAACCCTAGATGGTGTAGGGCATCCTCGGAGCTGGGGCATTTTTTGTAAAGCTCCGGGGTGTCGTTGAGGGCCTTCAATTGAGTTGTGAAGCCTCCCCTCAACCTCGTTGTAAAGGTTTTCGGTTGGCGCCTTCAAGGTCACCGGTTAGTGGATTGTGAGGCCAGCTTTGTGGTGGTGCTCACCGGAGAAGAAGGTGAGGCCTTTGTGGCACTCGGGAGACCTTGTGTGGCCCCGACACCTCTCCAACGTAGACGTAGCTTCCTTGGAAGTGAACTACGGGAATTACATCTTCGTGTCCCCTTGCCGGTTCTTTCGCTCCGCTCCTTTACTTCTTGCATTTACTCTCTTGTTTTTCCTTTGTGCTTCTTGTCATTTAGGGTGTTCACGTAGTTGCATCTCTAGTGAACCTTACGTTGTGCTTAAGCCTTAAAAGTGGGATAAAATAATAAAAATTGGTAGTCTCCTATTCACCCCCCCTCTAGTCGACCTAAGTTGGGCCTTTCAATTGGTATCAGAGCCTCGACTCTTACTTCGGGCTTAACCGCCTAAGAGACTATGGCCGACGAAGAGGGAAGTGTGGGTGCAGCCCCCAAAAACTTGGCCTCCATGGATGACCTCAATCGGTTGGAAACATCCATGATGACCAAGTTTGAGGAAATGATGACTCTTTTGCAATCCCTTAAGCCTACCCCCATGCTAGAAACCCCTCATGTTGCATCTCTTGAGGCCGAAGCCCCCTCCGCTCCCGTGGAAGTGGTTGCCACCGGGGTGATTCCCGCGGCAGCCCCAAAACACTTGGGTCTAGGCTTTGTGGCTCAAACCGCCAAGCTCCCAAGCGAGAGCTCCGAGGGGCTAGGTGACTCCTCCTCCAAAGAGGGAGTCAAGGATTACTCGGCGGTTCCACCACCATTCAAATATACGCCGGATCCTCCTATTCCCATGCCGCACATCATACCTCAAGGAGCACCTCCCATACTAGATACTTCTAACTTCGCCAATTGGCAATATCTAATGCAATCTCATATCTCTAGCTCCTCTATTGAGTTGATGAGGATTGTGGAGGAAGGCTTCTCTCCATATGATGCTAATAAGTTGACTTGGGCCAAGGTCGTGGACAAGCAACTCAATGCCACCGCCTTGGGTATGATTCAAAAGGCATTGACCCCCAAGGACTTTGCTCACATTCGCCAATTCACCACCGCCAAGGAAGCTTGGGATCATCTCACCGAGTTGTATATTGGAAATGCGAGCATTCAAAGTTCCAAGTTTGATGAAGCCAACAATGAGTCCGATGGCTTTGCAATGCAAGATGATGAGACACCCGAAGACATGTATCGTCTGCTCAAGGTTCTTTGTTGTACCTTGAGGGACCTTGGAGCTACCTATGTTGACGACAAGTTTATGAAGAGGAAGTTTGTCCAAGCTCTTCTTCCCTTCGAGGAACAAAAACTCAACTCTATCAAGGGGAGAAGCAACTACCATACCATGTCCTCTCAAGAGGTGCTGAGTGAAGTCATTGCCATGACCATTGCCAAGAAGAATGCGGAGTCAGCTCGTGCTCGTGCCTATGGGTCTCAAAAGCTGAACCTTGCCTTGAAAGCTCAAGTGGTGGAAGTTGATGAAGACGACAACTCAAGTGAGTGGTCTCAAGAGGACATCAAATATGCTTTCAATGAGCATTTGGCTCTAGCTTCAAGGGCATTTTGGAACAAACCGGGCATGAAGTCAAGGTCAAGGGACAACCCAAGATTCAACTCAACCATGAATACTCCAAAGACTAGATCTTGTTACAATTGCAACGACAAGAGTCACTTTGTTGCTCAATGCCCCTTCGAGAATAGAGAAGACAATGGAGGTCGCCTCATTCGCAAGAACAAGCCAAGACCTCCTCATCCTTTGAACAAGAACTTCCACAACAAGAACTCACCTAACAAGGAAAGGGCAATGGTGGTCCATGAAGAGTACTTTTCGGGCGATGATGATGATGTTGAGAATGAAGGTCAAAGTGGAGAGATTGTGGGGGTTGCCTCTATTGCTACTTCATCTACTCCACGAGTGTCTCTCTTCGACTCCCCTAACGAGAACATCACCAACCGCAACCAAAAGTGTCTCATGGCTAAGGCCACCGAGGTAACTCCCGCTTCCAAGTCCTCTCCAAATGAACTTCCCTTGCATGATCTAGATGGTTTAGAGGTTAAGAAAGAGATGGTGAGCATGTGTGAATCCATGGAGCATCTAGATGATGATACTAGGATGTGCTTTGAAACACTTGTAAACCAACTTGACCATGCTAGGGAAATGCTAGATGAGAAAGAGGAAGTTATTGACATGTTAGGTAAAAATGAGAGAGAGGCCGCCGATGAGATTGCCTCTCTATCGCAATCTCTTGAAGATGAACATAACATGAGAATAACTCTTGAGGAAAGTGTGGCTAAACTTGTTGATGACCATAATGGCTTTATATCGCAACTTGTTAAAGAACGAGATCATGCTATTGCTTCATTGAATGTCCTTAAAAATGAAAAGGGTGATTTTGGTGTTGGTTATGAATGCCTCAAGGATTTTGAGAAACTCAAGAAGGAACATCATGCCTTGGAGAGTAAATTCTCAAGTATCTTTGAGGCTCATAAGCAAATCCAAACGCAACTAAATAATGAACATTCAAAGTCTTCTGCTACGCCTATTGTGCATTTGTCTTGTTTGTCTAACCCTTGTTGCAAGCATGAGGATCTTGTTAAGGAGAACAAGACATTAAAAGATCAACTTGCAAAAGGGCAAGCTACTATCAAGAGGAAGAACAAGAGAAGGAACAAGAAAAGGAAGAAGAGCAAGAACCTTGCTCTAGTATCCTCTCATGCTTCTATCCTTGTGCAAAGTGATAACTTTGCCGGGAAGAATAACCCTTCCTACATTCTTTGCAAATCTTTTGATGGTCATGTTTATGCTAAGTACATTGGAACATCTTACACTCATGATTATCATTGGAACATTTGGGTACCTAAGACCCTTGTGACTAACAAAAGGGGACCCATTGCAAAATAGGTACCTAAAACCAAAGCTTGATTTTCTTGTAGGACTTTGCTTCCGGAGGTGCAAAATGGGTGCTTGATAGTGGAGCTACAAGCCATATGACCGGAAGCAAGTCTATCATGTCGGAGATTAGGCCAAATTTTGCCAATACTTTAGTCTCCTATGGTGATAAAACAAGCTCTCAGGTATTGGGTTTTGGTAAGGTGGTAGTTGCCCCGGATGTCTCCTTGGTAAATGTAATGCTTGTCAAAACCCTTGGCTACAATCTTCTTTCCGTTCGTGCTCTTGCTATCATGGGTCTTTCATCTTTCTTTAGTGAGCATTATGTGGTCCTCATGTGGAGCAAGTCTCTCATGGTGGCTTTCGTTGGATATGTAGAGCATGACTTATATGTAGTGGATTTCTCCGGAAAGCCATCTACACATGCTATATGTCTCTATGTGAAAGCCGACGCGGGGTGGTTGTGGCATCGCCGCCTAGCCCACGTTAACATGAAGGCTTTGCAAAGTCTCTACACAGGGGGCCACGTCCTTGGACTAAAAGACATTTCTTTTGCCAAAGATCGTGTGTGCAGGGCATGTATAGAAGGGAAGATGCATGAGAAGCCCCACAAAATTCTCAATCAAATCACCACTGAGCGATGCCTGGAGCTTCTTCACATGGATATTTTTGGGCCTCCATCTCATGATAGTCTTGGTGGGAAGAAGTACTGTTTGGTGATTGTTGACGACTTTTCTCGTTACACTTCGGTCTACTTCTTCAAGTTCAAGAGTGAGACTCAACAAACCGTCATCGACTTTGCAAATCAAGTGCAACGGCAACTCAATTCTACCATCCTCACCATTAGAAGTGACAATGGCACCGAATTCAAGAACTACACTTTGGATGAGTTTCTTAGTGATGAGGGGATCAAACATCAATACTCTACCCCCTATACTCCTCAACAAAATGGTGTTGCCGAAAGGAAGAACCGTACCTTGATGGATGCGGCCCGGACCATGATGGCGGAATTCAAGTCACCATATAACTTTTGGGCCGAAGCCATTCCTACTGCTTGTCATGCAACCAATCGCCTCTATTTACGCAAGAAGAAGAACAAGACTCCTTATGAGCTTTTCACCGGTCGCAAGCCAAATGTCAAGTACTTCTGTGTGTTTGGTTGTAGATGCTTCCTCCTCAAGAAAGGTGTCCGCTTGTCAAAGTTTGAATCTAGGGCTCAAGAAGGGATCTTTGTTGGGTACTCAAATCAGTCCCATGCCTATCGAGTCTACAACAAAGCAACGGGAAGGGTTGAAGAATATAGCAATGTCGAG
The DNA here is from genome assembly GCA_910589775.1 of Avena eriantha. Lineage (NCBI taxonomy): Eukaryota > Viridiplantae > Streptophyta > Magnoliopsida > Poales > Poaceae > Avena > Avena eriantha. Next base: position 124,225,196 of record OU342740.1, read on the forward strand.
TTTGATGAAGATCATGAGTCTCTTGTGCGGCAAGATGGTATTCGTGATCCAAGTTATGAAATTCCTCCCCAAGCCATGAGAAGAATGGGTGTGGGTTTCTTCCACCCCGTTGAGGATCCCCTTGTGGCCGAAGGAGAAGGACCAAGCTCCACTCAAGCGGAGCCTTCACTCTCTCAAGACCTTCTTGCTCCTCAAGGTCAATTTAATGGTTCTCAAGCTTCGTCAAGCTCCTCTCAAGACCTTCATGCTCAAGTCTCTTCAAGTCCAAGTCTACCTCAAGTTGATCAAGCTCCTCATGTAAATGACTCTCAAGGTCAAGTTGAAGATTGTCAAGTTGACAATGACCAAGGCCAAGCAAGTGTCTCTCCGCCATATGATGATGTCTCTCCCTCGGTTGATGTTGATGAAGATAGTGATCATGTTCATTCATATTGTCAAGGAGGGCTCTCGAATCGTGGTGATGATCAAGTGGTTGCTCAAGAATCTCATCTTGAGACCCAAGCGCGTCGTCAAGCATACCGCCTCGCCAAGCTCATCAAAGATGGACATATCCTTGATAACGTTTATGGAGACTTCAATAGGGGCTCCACTACTAGGAGACAACTAACCTCTTTTAGTTCTCATCATGCGTTTATTTCTCATGTTGAGCCACAAAATGTCTTCGAAGCTCTTGAAGATGATGATTGCCTCGATGCTATGAACGAAGAACTCCACAACTTCAATAGAAACAAGGTGTGGACTCTTGTGAAAAGACCCAAAGATTTTCAAAATGTGATTGGGACCAAGTGGATCTTCAAGAACAAGAAGGATGCAAATGGTATAGTCGTCCGCAACAAAGCAAGGTTAGTTGCCCAAGGATACTCTCAAGTTGAGGGCATAGACTATGGTGAAACTTATGCCCCCGTTGCTCATCTAGAATCCATTCGCATGCTTCTTGCCTTTGCTACCCATCATAATTTCAAGTTGCAACAAATGGATGTCAAGAGTGCTTTCCTTAATGGTCCTTTAAAAGAAGTGGTGTATGTCAAGCAACCTCCGGGCTTTGAGGACCCCCTCTTCCCGGACCATGTCTACAAACTCGATAAGGCACTTTATGGTCTCAAGCAAGCCCCTCGTGCTTGGTATGAGTGCCTGAGAGAGCTCTTGTTAGACCGTGGTTTCGAAGTAGGCCTCATTGATCCCACTCTTTTTACTAAGAAAGTTGGAGGAAACTTGTTCATTTGCCAAATCTATGTTGATGACATTATTTTTGGGTCTACTAACAAAGCTTTCAATGAGGATTTTGCTAAGCTCATGACCGACCGCTTTGAGATGTCTATGATGGGGGAGTTGGAATTCTTTCTTGGCTTCGAAGTCAAACAATTGAAGAGAGGGACTTTTATCAACCAAGCCAAATATGTCCAAGATATGCTCAAGAAGTTCAACCTTGATCAAGTAAATGGAGTCAAAACTCCCATGCCCACTAAGGTTAATCTTGATCTTTATCCCAAGGGTAAGGATGTGGATCAAAAGCTTTACCGCTCGATGATTGGTTCTCTACTCTATCTTTTTGCTTCTCGACCGGATATTATGTTGAGTGTGGGTATGTGTGCAAGATTTCAAGCCACGCCAAAGGAAAGCCACATGGTGGCGGTCAAGAGAATCTTTCGATATTTGGTTCATACCCCTAACTTTGGGCTGTGGTACCCAAAGGGGGCCAGCTTTGATCTCATTGGTTACACTGATTCGGATTGGGCAGGAGATAAAGTGGAGCGAAAGTCTACTTCCGGTGCGTGTCAATTTCTTGGGAGGTCCTTGGTGTGTTGGTCCTCAAAGAAGCAAAACTGCATGTCTTTGTCCACTGCCGAAGCTGAGTACATCTCTGCCACGAGTTGTTGTGCTCAATTACTATGGATGAAGCAAACCCTGATGGATCTTGGACTCTATTTTGACAAGGTGCCACTTTTGTGTGACAATGAAAGTGCTATTGCTATTGCTCACAACCCAGTTCAACACAACAAGACCAAGCACATTGAGATTCTTCATCATTTCATTCGGGATCATGTTGCTAGAGGGGACATCTCTTTGGAGTATGTTCCTACCAAGGCCAATCTTGCGGATCTTTTCACGAAGCCTCTTGATGAAGCAAGGTTCCGGGAGTTGAGGCATGAACTAAATATCATTGATTCAAGCAACATGACTTGAGTATATTGCGCACATACCCGGGTCTCAAAGGATATCTTGTTTGGAAGTACGCATGGTTCTAGGGGGAGTGTGGTTCCTCCAATGAACCATCACTCCTCCTATTATGCACACATTAATGTATTCATTCTCTATGGTCTCTCAAGGAGACAATTTGAGCTTAAATGATGAGTTTTGGTAATGAACCCAAGATACATCTTCGCGGTTTCAAGCCAAGTATACTCATATATGGTGGCCTAGGCCACCGACTTTCTGCTTTTTAACTCGCAGTCGTTGTTTTGAGTGTATTCTTTCGGGTGGTTCTGGTTATTTTCAGTGTTTGCTCAAGGTCGTTGCCAATTATAATCTGGAGTTTGCTTTTTGGGAATCGTCGGTAGTTCCGGTCTAAACCGGTACTACCTGTCAGGGCTAAATTTTCTCTGGGAAATTTCGCCTTGATCGGCGGTACCTTCTCCCAGAACTACCGATGTCGTCGGTAGTTCCGGCCTCTGGCCGGTACTACCGGTGAAAGGGGCTCCCGTTAAGTGACGGGCCAAGGGGGGGCATGGGGTCATCTTCTCCACTTGCCACCCCTTGACCCCATCTCAACACCCCAAGTTCTCAAGGAGCACTCCACGGTGACGCCGCCGGCCACACCGATTCCTGTCGTCCCTCATCAGATCGGCTCCGTGGGATTCTTCCCATCCTCGATTCCCCGCCATGGACCCTGGTATTTGCTCCTCTCGTGCTCCAATCATGGAGATCTAGTCACTTTTGTGCTTGAGTAGGACATGCCATGTCTAGGGCTATTCTTTGGCTAGAACTTCAATGGGGAGTCTTGGTAGGGATAGGATTCTACTTTAGATTGTTTTTGCCTCAGTACATAGTCTAGATGTCATCGATTTGTGCATCGAGTTTCATCTAATCTGGGATTTGGACCCAGTTTTTGAACTGCCCTGTTCGTGCCCTGATCGGTACTACCGGTGCGGATTCGCTGGTACTACCGGCGTGGTCCTCCCACCGGTACTACCGGTGATGCAGCGGTAGTACCGCCCAGGGGCAGGGCATGACCGGAACTTCCGGTGCATCCCATGCGACCGGTAGTTCCGGCCGCCAGGCGGAACTTCCGATGCACCAATTTTTGACATTTGTCTCTGTACCGTGTTAATCCAGTCTAGTTGCTTTCGTTTTTCTTCGACCTTTTGCACTTATTCTCTAGTTCCTCCTTTCTATTTGCTTTTCTCTCAGGGCAAGGGTGTTCCCATGGCAGATCCAAGCGGTCTCGTGCTCCCTCTCGTGGACCATCAGAGATTGATGAGGATGATCTTGAGGTTGTGCGCCCTCCCAGTCAGACTGCTCGTCAGAGGGCTGCAGCTGAGCGTCGTGCTGCTGCTACGGAAGGCAAGAGGCTTGTTCTAGCAAGTCAGAAGAAGACCACCTCTGGGCCGGATTCCAGCAAGAAGAAGATTTCCTCTTGGCCGCAGCTTGCCTATGAGGAGTTTCGCAAGATTGATCCCTATGCTGTTCCTCGTGACCGCTTGGCTCGAGATCCTTTCTTCCACACAGTGCGTCAACAGGAGATCTATTATGAGGTTTATGCTACTAAGAAGAAGAATGTGTGTGCTCCGCAGAAGTACATCAACATTGCAAAGATGGAGAGCAACCCTGAATACTTTGGTGAAGCTCTTGATATGTGCAGAAGGTTTGGGCTCATCAAGGTGATGCAACACCATGAGAACTTTGATGAGAGGGCCATTGCTCAGTTTTACTCCACTCTCTACTTTGATACCGACCCTGATGATCGAACCATGAAGTGGATGACCCAAAACCACTATCTGTCTGCCAAGTGGTCTGAGTTTGCCGCCCTTCTTGGCTACCCTATTCAGGAAGGCGGCCGTCGTGCCAATGGGTGGTGGGTGCATAGGGGGAAGGCCTCCGAGCCAGAAGTTCTTGAGCCTCTTTACATTGAGGGCCGTGGCGTTGCTGGAAACGTTGCCCATCTCCTTCCCACCTATGACATCATGCGCAAGGTCTATCAGAACACCATTGCTCCCAAGGCAGGTAACTTTGATCAGCTTCACGCCTTCCAGATTGATCTCATGTTTCAGACTTACCGCCACAGAAACTCTCATGAGCCACTTGATGTTATGGATTACATCTTTGAGGAAATCTGGTCCGCTATGATTGAGAAAAGGTCTTGTCCATATGCTCCGTACATCCAGACTCTTATCAATGCCAAGTGGAGGGACGCAACTGGCTCTATCTACCCCCAGGATGTTCTCACTATTCATGAGGAGAAGACTCTCCGTGTGATGAAGCACAAGCCACCTCGCTCTCAGGCTGACGACGACGTTGCTGCTGGTAGGACTGCTTTGGATGCTAGTGATGGGGACCGTGCTAAGGCTTCTCCTCCACCCCGACTTGTGAGGCAGCTCTCTTGGGCTAAAAAGCTGCTGAAGAAGGTAAAGAAGACTTTCTGCTTCATTCAGGACTGTGAGTATCAGTCCTATGTTGCTCAGAGGCACAGTGTCCGCCGGGAGAAGGCCATCATGAGGAAGCTTGATCATCCTGTGTCTCCTGAGTCTAGCTCCGTCACCGCGCCCAAGGGTGAGTGGATCAACACGCATTGCAAATGGACTGATAGTGATGATGATGAGCCAGAGATCTCCAATCAGTTCCCGCCCGCTTGGAACAATGCCTCTTGGTACCCCGAGCCGCCTCCTCCGTTCGTTGGTGGGTGGGGCTCGTAGTTTGGTTTCTTTGTCCCTTTTTGGCGTCTTGATGCCAAAGGGGGAGAAAGTGCTCCGTTAGGATCTCAGGATTTGCATGGGTTGTGTCACGAGCTTGCTTTTTCTTTGATCTTTTTATGCTCGTGCACACTTTATTCCGTTTGTAATGGTTGTGGACCTCTGTTATTGTCTGTGGACCTCTTGTATCTTGTGTGGTTGCTACCTTGTTGGTGAATCTATGTGGTAAGGTATCTCTGTGGTATTCTCCTAAGGTTTTGTGGTGGGCTATTCTTGATTGTCGAATCTTTGTCTCACCACAATTGTGTTGGTGCAAGGTATGAGCTCCACTCTTTTCTCGGTTGGGAGAGCTCCCTCCCATGCTTCAGGGGGAGCCTCTTTCACTTTTAGTTGTATTGCCTCTTTGTGCAAATCTTGTGGAATTGTCATCAAGCACCAAAAAGGGGGAGATTGAAAGGATTATTTTCTCTCCATATGTTTTTGGTGTTGATGACAACTCCTTTTGTGGTTTAACCGTTTGTCCGAGTTTCAAGTTATCTTCGGACGTGTTCGTGGATGGCGTCTCTCAAGGAAGAGCTTGCAGTCGATAGCTTTTATTTTTTCACTTTCTCTTGTTTACATTATAGGATACCGTACTATCAAGAGGGAGTCCATCTAGGAAGGTTGTGGGAAATCAATATTTCATGCACAGACCATATACATCCACAACCATCCCAGTTTTCGAGTGAGAGAGAGTTTTCTGAGCTTTTGGAGGGGTTTCTGCCCTGACCGGTAGTACCGGCCAGGCGGCGGTAGTACCGCCCAGGGGTTTTCCCAGGGCTGTTCGAGCGGTACTTCCGATCGAAGATCCGGTCCTATTTCCGATGAAGCGTATTTGGGCTCAGTAAGACTTCTCTCTAACTTTTCCTATTTGTCGGAAATAGCGTCGGATCTTGGATCGGTAGTACCGTCCTGACCAGCTCCTACCCTCTTGAGCGGTAGTACCGCTCCCTCACCGGTAGTACCGGCCAGCTTCAGGGACCGGTAGTTCCGGGTCCAGTTCCGGTCATATTTCCGACGCTGGGCAGTGCGGGTCAGATAACCTTCTGCCTCGCACTGCCTATTTGGCGGAAATAAGGGCGGAACTTGGACGGGTACTACCGGCCAGCCCTTTTGGGTCCACAGACAGTCGTATGACCGTTACGTGGCCTGAGCTGGTCCGGTGGTGGGTCGCTCGCCGGTACTACCGGCCAGTCACCGGTAGTACCGACGGCGTCGGGCCAGGACTTTTTCTGCCCGTTTGAAGGGGTGCTATTTAAAGCCCCCTTCTTCCTCCTCCAACCTAATCTCTTGGCTCTCTCTCTCCACCATTTTCACAAGAGCTTGACTTTGCTAGATCTCTCTCCCTACCCACTCAAATCTCTTGATCTTTTGAGGATTGGGAGAGGCGACCTAGATCTACACCTCCACCAAAGGAATTTTGATTTCCCTCACTCATCCTTCGTGGATTTCGTTTCTTGGAACCCTAGACGGTGTAGGGCATCCTCGGAAATGGGGCATTTGTTCTAAAGCTCCGGGGTGTCGTTGAGGGCCTTCAATTGAGTTGTGAAGCCTCCCCTCAACCTCGTTGTTAAGGTTTTCGGTTGGCGCCTTCAAGGTCACCGGTTAGTGGATTGTGAGGCCACCTTTGTGGTGGTGCTCACCGGAGAAGAAGGTGAGGCCTTTGTGGCACTCGGGAGACCTTGTGTGGCCCCGACACCTCTCCAACGTAGACGTAGCTTCCTTGGAAGTGTACTACGGGAATTACATCTTCGTGTCCCCTTGCCGGTTCTTTTGCTCCGCTCCTTTACTTCTTGCATTTACTCTCTTGTTTTTCCTTTCTCCTTCTTGTCATTTAGGGTGTTCACGTAGTTGCATCTCTAGTGAACCTTACGTTGTGCTTAAGCCTTAAAAGTGGGATAAAATAATAAAAATTGGTAGTCTCCTATTCACCCCCCTCTAGTCGACCTAAGTTGGGCCTTTCAGCGTGCAACACAAGACCGCGCTCGCGCGCATCAAGCTCTTCAAGCTCGTCGCGTCACCGTTCTCCTCTTCGTCAAGATCCTCATCCAAGTGCTCCAAGACGCAATGATGCTCCCGTGGTGGAAGATGGAAGCTCTTGAAGGGTTCCACAGTAGAAAACAAAAAAATTCTATGATGGAACTCCCTAACGCCCAAGATCTATATATGTAGTAATGCAGTAACGAACGGAGCGTATAGAATACATACCCTTGTAGATCGTACGTGGTTAACGTTCCGAGGGAAACGTGGTTGAAGTATTAGAACTCGTGGCCGACCTCAAGGTCGCGAAGCTCCTCGCAGGTCACCCCTTGCTTCATCTTCATCGTGCAGCAGCTCCGGCTCACAACATCCAAGATGCCCTCATATGAGACACCCTCGAGGTTTCGTACACATACGGTGTACGATGACGATCTCCGACTCCTTGATCCCTGTTGAGAGTGCGGAAGTAGATCTCCGGCATGGAATTCCTATAGTGCAACGGCGTGCTGCAGGTGCGCCTTGTTGGCACAACCCATACATGGGGGCCATGGTCACAAGGGAGGTAGAGAGAGAGGAGAGAAAGGCAACCAAAGGCCTTCTCCTTTTTGGTGTGTTGGTGTGTTTATTCCCACCCATGGGCACTCCTTTACATAGGGGGAGGGAGGTGTGCCCTCCCCTTTGAGTTTCCCATGTGAGACTAAACAAGGGAAGAGGGGGAGGCGCCATGGGCCTCTAGGGCTCCATGGGCCAACCGGCCAGGGGTGGGCCCTACCCCACGCACAGCCCAAGGCTAGCCGGGTGGACCCCATGTGGCAGCTGGGCTTGGCCCCTTTGACCATTGGCCCTTCCCTCTTGGGGTTTTCCCTCATGGGCCCTTTTTCTCTAGGAATTTGGCCCATTAGCAAAATACCCTTTCAAATTAGATTTTAATATTATATTTAATATTAATTACATTAACTAATATGTAAATACATATCACAAAATCCGATTTGACCTGAAACACCTTTCGGTTCCCTTTCGATTTCCTCTGGATGACTTCGGAACTTTCTCAAAACGATTCCGGTTCTCTCACGGACCTTTTCCAGTTTCCTTTTCTCTTTCATATGGTGATTCCAACTTACAGAGGATCTCTAGCTCATCATACCATTAAGTGTATTTTCCCATGGCTCCGGAATGGCACAGACATGATCCCATCAATGATCAATAGCAGGACCGGGATGCCCATAATGACCCATGTGCATTCCACGATGATAATGTCGTTTGAACCGTAAAACGTCGAGTCCAATTCCCTTTGTTTTTTTATACGACTTGTCCGAGATTCGATCATTGGTATCACATACCTTGTTCAATCTTGTTACTGACAAGTTCTATTTTACTTGTTACCACGATATTACATCCCCGTGACCTAGTCACATGTTGCAACATTTATGGATGTAATCTCACCAAACAGGCCATATCTATCTTACCCGTCACATGGGTGAACAAATCCCACTCTTGACACATAATTCCTCTACATGCCCCTCCGAATACTTGAACACACTTTTATGAACACCGCTCTCGCAAGTGACGTTTGATGCTATCTAAGTATTCTTGGGTGAGAATGATTGATATGGTCTCACGGTCTAAGGAGAAGGAGACTACGTTTCTAACTATTGCAATAATGAACCATGTGACTTGATCGTGTCGCAATCTTTGGGTAATGTCCATCACATCATTCATCAATGATATGACCTCGTTGTCAATTGGCATACATTCCCATGATCAGGAAACCTTGATCATCGGTTGACCAACGAACTAGTATGAATAGAGGATACTAGGGACTTGGTTTGTTTCATACCACACATGTACCAATGTTTCCACTTGATACAGTTATAGCACAGTATGAAACTATTACGAACTAATTGAGATATGATAATAAACTCCAATTTATTATTTGCCTCTAAGGCATATCTCCTTCAGTCTCCTACTTGCAATAGAGTACAAATAATCTAGCTCGCATTTTACTAATCATAAACCATCACATATGCATTTATTGATCATGCATGCTCATGGGAAACGTCTTGTCCATGTTCTGTCTTACTAGATCATTATGTCTTTTGGCACGTTATGTCTTCCTAATTTTGACATTCACACCATTATGTCATAATGGGTTGAAGTATTCTTTTGGCGACAGAGTGAGACTTTGCTTCTAGTGTTTACAGTGACAGTCGCTTTCACTGTTGTCACGTAAACTTTAAAACACACTTAGCACTTTGTGTATGTATAGTAGTTACGGCAACAGAGTGAGGTCGGTTTCCAGGAGCCAGCAGTGACACTAGATCAGTCAATGCGAACTTTCTCATGGGCACTGTGCTCTGGGACAAACTCTCTGCAAAAAGACGAACTTGTCCCGCCACAATATTATACATCACTTTAAATAGTATCCTTATACTTTAGCTAAAACCTATACTTCTATATCTATGTAGATCCTAGTGCATGAAATGCAACTATGTGCCTAACTTTGCTTCTTGTCATTTAAGGACAAACTTAATTCCGGTTCAGTGGTTAACTCAGAAATCACTTCAAAACATGTCCTTACAGTTAAGAGTTTGTTCTTCCAACCAGAACCTTGGGTCACATTACGTCGAGTACACAATATGGTTGTATGAAAGAACCTATGGCTGAGGCATACGAGATGCAATGCATCTCTTTCTTTCTTTTAACCGTAGGTGTAAAACCGAGACTAACACAATGCTTCAAACAAATAAGAACTTCTTTCTTACCTTGTTCCATTCGAGACTACATCAGAATCTTGCCTAGGATATTCTAAACATTTTCAGAATCAAGTCTAGGAAGCATTCGACAATGATGTTTATTAAACTTACCAATCTATCTTGATAGATCTCGTTGTTTAATAATTTGTTCAACTTCATCCATATTTGCTAAATTAAATGTTATTAACACCAATTAAGTCATTCATATATGCCATCCATATATTTCAGAATAATGTCACGCTCCTACTCAAATATGGCATCCATATATGAGATCTAGGGATTTCACTTAGCTCCCACTCAAAATATGTCTGCTACATATTATGATTTAGCCAAGCTACTTTGCTCCCACACAAAATATGTCTCTTACATATTAAGATTTGGCCAAGCTAATTAGCTCCCACTCAAATGCAGGTCCTCTCGATAATCTTCGACATTCCAAAATTCTTTGATCACCATCAAATCAAGAATTCCAGTTACGAGACTTCAATATCCATATATTGTCGGTGTAAATCCAATAGACTCAAGCATCGTTACATTTGTAGTCAACTCCTTGAATTTGTCCATACTTTGTGACAAATGGAGCTTTATGTCTTTATTAAGTTTCATTTTCTTCTTATGACTTTGCAGTCATTTAGAAATATCATCTAAACATCTTTACTTAATGAGATCAAGTAACATATTACTTTGCGGTCTTAAATGTAACTTAATATAGGATTTTATGACTCCTAGTCATTTCTCGCACTTAGGTCCATCACGCTTCTTTATAGTTTGTAGGTATGTCTTGTTCAAACAACATGACAAGTGAATCAATAATATAGTTCCGCAAACTTGCAGAATATATAGTTGAATCCTACTTTCTTTAGCAAAAGTATTCACCGAAAACTTTATAATCATTATCAATAGTTTCTCCTCTATTTGTAGAGTTCGGTTTCACGAAACAAATTCCGCTGCGCCACTCAACAATCTGGAGGTTTGGTCAAATACCTTATTTTGATCTTTTACTTTCTTCCACCTGTACCTTTATCAAGACACATAAAACTTAGGACAGCAACAAGTTTGTCCTTTGTGGAAGATGCATTCATAGTTTCCTAAGAATACTCTACAAAGACTTGTTTATTCGCCACGAGTCCGAATTATCAAAATCTCCAGAAACTCGAACGTGCCATAACTCTTATGGTGTTGTTTCCACGAATATGTAGATATTCCTTTGTATTTGAACCGAGTATTTGCTCATTTCCATCTCTAACTCTAAACGACAACACCCTGATAAGAGATAATATTATACCATATGTATCTAATACATAATAATTATGATAATTAGACATTTCAATGCATTTTGAATTTGTCTAATTGTTATAATTTGTGAAACATCTTTCACAAGTCCCTTTATGCCAAAATTAACTTAAATACTTTACTCACGTTGATCAAATCGAAGAGCTTTTGTATTACTATTAATTTAATATCCTTCTTCACTTTGAAATCTTTTGAACAATTCAAAATAGTTTCAAACTTATGTTTCATTAAGTAAATACTCATATTCACTTAAAATTCACAATGAAATAATGATTTCTACTATCTTATTAAAAATACGATACATCACTATGTATAAATTTCAACATTTTTTTGCATATCACCATTTTACCAGAATGCGGATTTTTAGTCATTGTCCAACGAGGCATGGTTTTGCAAAGTCTTTAGATTAAGTATCTAAGACCCCGATCTTCATCAATATGAAAAACATGCAATAATCAAAATGACTTAAACTATAGTGTTATGTCATTATTAAACTTGGATACCTTTTAACATTCTAATCCTTTATAAATGTTTAAACTATTATCATTAACAAAGTGATTAGAATAACTCATTTATAATCATAATGTGGCCATAGAGGTATTATTCATAAGAATAGTACAACTGGCTTGTAACTTATTCATATGAATAATCGTCTCGCCAAAAGCAAGACACACAAACAAAGATTATAAAATTATATTCAAGTTCACTAATACAAATGATAATCTTTGAGAAAAGAGGGTGATGTCGGCCATCAACTATTTTTCTTGTCGTCATCAAACCACATTGCCTCAATTCCAGCAATTCTCAAGCAGACTATCCTGTTTTCACAAAACGAGACAAGTATCCAATACTTTTGTAAACTGCAATGAGTTCTGCAAGAATTACACTTATAACTTTAATATCTAACATATACCCTTTTCATCCATGACCTCCATTACAATCAAGCCCTTTTGAGAGTTCTCAACTCTAATGCAAGATCTAAGTGACTCTCCAAATATTCTCTTTTCATCCATGATGGAGGAAAACTCATCCAACGGATCATACCTTATGTGTCTGATCTTGGATAATACAAATTGTAGTCCAACTCTCCATCGAATGGAGAATGGCTTATTGGATGATCTATGGAGAAAACACAAACGTTGCGGAGTCATCGGACTATCTCCTAATGGTTATTGTATCAAGAAAAGAAGAATATCTAATTACGAGGATATCCCTCAGGCGTGGGTATTAATCTATGAAGTTGGACCCTTATGCTAAGTTCCACATCAAGCAAGAAATTTCCCATGGTCGCAAAGGACCTCAATGGGATAGGCCATGATCTATGAAGATATTTGCAAATAGATATCTAGACTAAGTTCATAATATGAGTTTAACCCTAATTGAGCTCCCACTAAATTTGTCATCCCTTGGACAATTCTAGCGATTACACAATCCCAATCCACTGCACCACCCCCGATCGTCACGGCCGGCAATGCAGTTTCAAAGGTAAACATTCCCCAATGTCAATCACATCATCCATGTGCTATTGCTCGACCTTTCGGTCTTCTGTGTTCTGAGGCCATGACTGTACATGCTAGGCTCGCCAATTCTTACTTGTATGTGTTGTTGTGCAACATTGCTTACACCCATCGTACGCGAACCTAGATATGTTTGACACCCGATCATCACGGCGTGCCCCATAATGAAGAACCTTTTGGTGGTGCACACAGCAAGGGAACACTGTATTAGAATTATTAGGGATCATCTTATCTAAAATGCTACCGTTGAGTATCTAATACTAGCACACAATAAGATGTAAAACAGGTATCAACATCACGTGTATATTTTGTGATATGATATGGTCCTTCTTGCGTCTTGGTCTCCATCGAGCGCTCCGGCATGATCTCCATCCCACCACCGGTTTGACACCAAGTCCATGACGCCACCAGCAGGTCGTCCATCAGAACGATGACTATTACTAAACTACTTAGTAACAGAAAAGTAAACTACTTTACCTTCATAACGACCAAGACCATAACATAACACATGCCCTCCTACAAAAAAAAGTCAGACGCCTCTACTTTATCTTTTGCAAGTTTTACGTAGTTGTTAGGGCTTTCACAATAGAACCGTTTCTAAACTACGAACTTTCCAACCACAACAGGAATCCAACACTTGTCTCTACTACACCCCTTTTGAGGCTCTCCATTGTAAATGCCATATCAAGTATTGAATGAGAGACAGACACCCGCAGCCACTTATACGGAACAAGCCGTATGTCGAGCGTGGAACCAGTCTCGCGTACGAATACGTGTAAGGTCGGTCCGGGTCGCTTCATCAAACAGTACCGCGATATAAACAAGTACACGTTAGAGGGTAACAACTATGGGATCAATGCCCGCACAATACTTGTGCGTACTGGCCATACAGCACTCCTACGCGTAGATCAGCTCTGATACCACTAAAATGTTCCGTAGCAGAAAACAAAAAATTCCTACGATGGAACTCCCTAACGCCCAAGATCTATCTATGTAGTAATGCAGTAATGACCAGAATGTATAGAATACATACCCTTGTACACGTACGCGGTTAACGTTTCGAGGGAACCGTGGTTGAAGTAGTCGAACTCGTGGCCGACCTCAAGGTCGCAAAGCTTCTCGACGGTCACCCCTTGCTCTATCTTCATCGTGCAGCAGCTCCGGCTCACGACATCCAATATGCCCTCATATGAGGCACCCTCGAGGTTTCGTACACATACGGCGTACGATGACGACATCCGACTCCTTGATCCCTGCCGGAAGTGCGGAAGTAGATCTCCGGCTTGGAATCCCTGCAGCGCAACGGCGTGCTGCAGGTGCGCCTTGTTGGCACAGCCCATACATGGGGGTCATGGTCACAAGGGAGAGAGATAGGAGAGAAAGGCAACCAAAGGCCTTCTCCTTTTTGGTGTGTTGGTGTGTTTATTCCACCCATGGGCACCCCTTTATATAGGGGGAGGGAGGTGTGCCCTCCCCTTTTGGTTTCCCATGTGGGACTAAACAAGGGAGAGAGGGGGAGGTGCCATGGGCCTCTATGGATCCATGGGCCAGCCGGCCAAGGGTGGGCCCCATGTGGCAGCTGGGCATGGCCCCTTTAGCCCTTGGCCCTTCCCTCTTGTGGTTTTCCCTCATGGACCAATTTTCCCTAGGAATTTGGCCCATTAGTAGAATACCCTTTCAAATTAGATTTAATATTAATTACATTAATTAATATGTAAATACATATCACAAAATCTGATTTGACCCGAAACACCTTTCGGTTTCCTTTTGATTTTCTCCGAACAACTTCGGAACTTTCCGAGAACGATGTCGGTTCTCTCACGGAATTTTTCCGGTTTACTTTTCTCTTTGATATGGTGATTCCAACTTATAGAGCATCTCTAGATCATCGTACCCTTAAGTGTATTTCCCCACGGCTAGGGAATGGCACAGACATGATCCCATCAATGATCAATAGCTGGACCGGGATGCCCATAATGACCCATGTGCATTCCACGATGATAATGTCGTTTGAACCGTAAAACGTCGAGTCCAAATCCCTTTATTTCTTTGATACGACTTGTCCGAGATTCGATCATTGGTATCACATACCTTGTTCAACCTTGTTACTGACAAGTTCTGTTTTACTTGTTACCACGATATTACATCCCCGTGACATAGTCACATGTTGCAACATTTATGGATGTAATCTCACTAAACAGGCCATATGTATCTTACCCGTCACGTGGATGAAAAATCCCACTCTTGACACATAATGCCTCTACATGCCCCTCCGAATACTTGAACACACTTTTATGATCACCGCTCTCGCAAGTGACGTTTGATGCTATCTAAGTATTTTTGGGTGAGAGTGATTGATATGTTCTCACAGTCTAAAGAGAAGGAGACTACGTTTCTAACTATTGCAACAATGAATCCTATGACTTGATCGTGTCGCAATCTTTGGGTGATGTTCATCACATCATTCACCAATGATATAACCTCGTTGTCAATTGGCATACATGCCTCATGATCAGGAAACCTTGATCATCGGTTGACCGATGAACTAGTATGAATAGAGGCTACTAGGGACTTGGTTGTTTCATACCACACATGGACCAATGTTTCTACTTGGCACAGTTATAGCACAATATGAAACTATTATAAACTAATTGAGATATGATAATAAAAACCTATTTCTTATTTGCCTCTAGGGCATATCTCCTTCAGTATCCCACTTGCACTAGAGTACAAATAATCCAGCTTGCATTTTACTCGCATAAACCATATACCATTTGCGTTTACAGATCATGCATGCTCATGGGAAACGTCATGTCCATGTTCTGTTTTACCAGATCATTATGTCTTTTGCAAATCGTTAATGTCTTCCTAATTTTGACATTCACACCATTATCTTATAATGGGTCGAAGTATTTATTTGGCAACAAAGCGAGACTTATGTTTCTAGTGTTTTTGATGACAGTCGTTTTTCACTGTTGTCATCTAAACTTCGAAACACACTTTGCTATCCTTTGTGTATATACTATAGTCATGGTAGCAGAACGAGGCCAGATTCCAGGAGCTTAAAGTGACGTTAGATCAACCTCGAGGGCTTTCTCATGGGCACTGGGCCCTGGGACACATCATTTTACGTTAAAAGCGAACTAGCCCCGCCATAACATTATACAACACATTAGATGTAGCCTTTATACTTCTATATCTATGTAGATCCTAGTGCATGAAATGCAACTATGCCACTTACATTGCTTCTTGCCATTTAAGTACAATCTTAACTCTAGTTCAGTGATCAAATCAGGAATCACTTAAAGACATGTTCTTACAGTTAAGAGCTAGTCCTCCCAACCAGAAACTTGGGTCACATTATGTCGAGTATACAACATGGTTATGTGGAAGAACCTATGACTGAGGCATAGGAGATGCAACACATCTCTTTCTTTCAACCATAGTTACAATACTAACTCAATGCTTCATATGGTAAGAACTACTTTTTCACCTTGTTCCATTTTGAGCTACTTCAGAATCTTGCTTAGGACATTCTGAACATCTTTCAGAATTCAGTCCAGGAAGCATTCGACATTCAGTGTTTTATTAAACTCACCAATCTATCTTGATAGATCTTATTGTTTAATAACTTCAGCTTCATCCGTATTTATCTAACTTAAACGTTATTAACACCAATCACATCATTCACATATGTTTCCCACATATCCTAGAATGATTTCACGCTCCCACTCAAATATGACATTCATGTTTGAGATCCAGGGATTTCACTTTGCTCCCACTCAAATATGACATTCATGTTTGAGATCTAGGGATTTCACTTAGCTCCTACTCAAAATATGTCAGTTACATATTATGAATTAGCCAACCTGATTTGCTCCCACTCAAATCCAGGTCCTCTCAATAATATTGGACATTCCAAAATTCTTTGATCATCATCAATTTTGAAAATTCCACTAACGAGATCTCAATATCCATATATTTCTAGTGTAAATCCAAAATACTTAAGCATCACTACTGTTGTAGTCAACTTCCTTGAATTTGTCCAAACTTGTGACAAATCGAGCTTTTTGTCATTCATTAAGTTTCATTTCCCTCTTATGACTTTGCAGTCAATCAGAAATATCAAGTAAACTTCTTTACTTTAATAAGATCAAGTAACATGTTACTTTGCAATCTTAAAATGTAACTTAATATAGGATTTTATGACTCCTCGTCATTTATCGCACTCAGGTCCATCACGCTTCTTTGTAATTTGTAGGTATGTCTTCTTCAAAACATGACAAGTGAATCAACGATATAATTCCACAAACTTGTAGAATATATATAGTTGAATCCTACTTACTTTAGTAAAAATATTCCCTGAAACTTAATGATCATTATCATTGGTTTCTCCTCTATATGTAGAGTTTGGTTTCACGAAACAAATTCCATTGTGCCACTCAACAATTCGGAGGTAAGGTCAAATACCTTGTTTTGATCTTTTACTTTCTTCCACCTGTATCTTCATCAAGACACATCAACTTAGGACTACCGCAAGTTTGCGCCTTGTGGAAGATGCATTCATAGCTTCCTAAGAATGCTCTACAAAGACTTGTTTATTCGCCACGACTTCGACTTGTCGAAATCTCCAGAAACTCGAACGTGCCATAACACTTATGGTGTTGTTTCCACGAATCTTTTAGATGTTCCTTTGTATTTCAAATGAGTGTTTTCTTATTTTGATCTCTAACTCTAAACGACAACTATAACCCCGATAAGAGATAATATGTATCTAATACAAAATGATTATGATGTTTAGACATTTCAACATAGTTTGAATTCATCCAATTATCATAATTTGTGAAACATCTTTCACAAGTCCCCTTTATGCTAAACTTAACTTTAATACTTTAGTCATGTCGATAAAATCGAAGAGACTTCGTATTCTTGTTAATTTCAATATCCTCCTTTAGTCTTGAACTCATTTGAACAATTCAAGTCTGAAAGGGTAATTGCCCCTATGTGTGGTTTTGGTGATTAATGACAATCCCTATGGACTAATGTTTTCATTGAGTTTTATATGAAGGAATATTCCATAGGTCATGCTTGTAGTTCATGTGTTGGATTCAAGTATGGATGCCATGAAGATAAAGATATACCTTGAGTTTTGGCATCAAGATCATCGAATTGAAGATAAGAATATGATTTGTTCAAGATCTTGAGAGTGTGATCTCTATAGAAGAATTCAAGATATGGCTCTAAGTCGGTGTCATGATAGCCTCATGAGTTGGGCCATGGTTGATTAAGATTTAGAGCATGTAATCAAATGAAGAGTTCCTTATACCTCAAGATATTGATATGGAGCATGAGAAGACACTTGGTTGACCAATGCAAAGAGTGAAGAGTGATTTCAAGTTGGTCAACACATGAAGCATAAAGAATGTACCACATGGATCTCGTGGTGTGGTAAGCCTTGTCATTTATGCATCATGAACTAACCCATTATATATGTTCCTTTGTGTTTTATATATGGGATAGGTATCTTTCCATGGGCATGCTTCAAAAGTGAAGATCTCAATAGCCCATGAGAGGATGGCATCAAGTGGTGATCGCCATCAAGGTTGAGAAGGGCAAGTTCAAAGATAAGCATCTCGAGAAGATCATTTGCGTGAAGCTTGCCGTCCATTTTGGTGATAATGGATATGTGAAGACGTGTCTTAATGAAGCTATCCCATAGTGGTTTATGGGGGAGAAAATTATGAGTCTTCATGAAGCAACAATGATCAAGTGGTGCATTCCGTCTTGGATGGAGCTTGAAGCATTGTCATCAAGATCAAGCGGGATGCGCAGGGCAAAGGTATGGCCTTGCTAGGTTTTCCTTTTACCGGTCTCAAGGTGGTTGTTGAGAGACCGGGTTATAGGATAGATAGCCGCACTATCAAGAGGGGCTTTCGGTTGGGTAACTTGATCACATCGTCATAGGGAGCTCAATCCTTTGCATACTTTGCATCTTCCTATTTTGGTGCTTCTTGGTGTTTCTCCATGTGAGGTTCTTGAGCTTGTTGCTAGCTCTTCAATAAGCCCAAGTTCATCGAAAACGGAATTCATATGCATCTTATATGGCATTTTCGAGTTTGAAGGTTTTACCGGTTCTTCTTATAGGGAGGCTCCATGCCTTTACCGGTTCTACCTTCCTTTGTTGGACTATGGTGTTTTCATGCACCATATTTTAGAGCTTGTTGTCCTCGTCAAAACAAGCCCAAGATCATCGAAATCAGAGTCCGGATGCAAAAGTTATTGCGTTTTTCGTGAAGTCAGTTTCATCCCGGTTGTGGATCCGGTCCAATCGAGCCCAACACCGAACGGTCCGGTTCCAGCTCCGGTTGACTGGATCTCAGACCGGGTTTTCCGGTTTTCGCGACCGAGTCTATTCCGGTTTGGCTTACAGAAGTATTTCGGTTTGTAGTCCGGTCCACCGGCCTGGGAACTGAGTTGTCCGGTTCTGGGGCCGGTCCAACCGGACTTCAAACCGGGTTCTCGCTGTTTCCTCCCAACGGCCATATTTGCTTTCCCCTATAAAAGGGAGTTCTTCCCCCAACGTTTTGGTTGTTATTGACCACGAAATTGACCTCCATTGTTGAACCTCTTGAGCTTGCTTCCTCTCCCTTCCCCCCTATGATTCTTGCATCTTTTTGAGGGCTTTGGAAGAGGAGATCTAGATCTACAATCCCCACCAATCAATTCCTCCTCTAAGTGAGGGGAACACATTGGATCTAGATCTTGGAGTCATTGGTTGACTTCCACCATTGTTCTTCCTCTCTAATTCCTCCCTAGCACTTGTTGCTTTGGTGGGATTTGAGAGTGAGGGATTTGAATGCCCTTGGTGTTCTTGCTTTGCATTTTGCATAAGTGTTGAGCTCTCCACTATGATTTGTTTGAGTGAGAGACCGTGAGCTTGTTGCTCTTGGAGGGTGACCTCCTAGTTGGCTTGGCAGTTGGTGTCGCGGTGTCCTCTTCGTGGAAGATTGTGAAGGGACCCGGGCTCTTCTCCTTCGTGGAGCTTGTGAAGTGGTTGTGGAGCTTGCCATCTCCGGAGTGGAGGAAAAGCTAGCCATAAGGAAAGGGCCTATTCCTTCGTGGGATAGACTCGGAGAAGAAGGTGAGCCTTCGCGACGTTGGGAAATCCTTCGTGGAATCCCACACCTCTCCAACGTGACGTACCTTACTTGTAAGGGGACACGGGAATACATCTTCGTCTCCGCGTGCCTCGGTTATCTCTATACCCGAGCTTACTTTCCTTGTGATAGCCATCGAGCTTGAAGTACTTATCTTGCCTATCACTTGTGGTATATTTATATTGTGCTATCTTGCTTAGCTTATCTTGTTGTTAGTGCACTTAGTTGAGCCTAGTGTATTTAGGTTTTGTGCTTGTAAAATAAACGTTAGTTTAATTCCGCATTCTATCAAGCCAAAACCGTAATAGTTTTGAAATTGCCTATTCACCCCCCCGTCTAGGCGACATCTCTATCCTTTCAATTGGTATCAGAGTAAGGTTTCTCCTTGTTTAGGCTTCACCGCCTAGAGTGTAAAGATGTCGGCTAGTAGTATAGTGCACAATGACACAATTATCTTTGATGGCACAAATTATATTTTGTGGAGAAATTGCTTGCTTTGTAATCTTCGGACCTTGTGTCCAAATATTGAGAGTTTTCTAGATGTAGGTTTTTCTCCTCCGATGGATCCTCAATCTATCTTTAGAGGATGAGAAAATTTACATCTTGAAGCTCAAGTATCTAATGAGCTTATTTTCTCCTTAAGGCCCATAGTTAATTTGTTCTTGACAAATGTAAAGCGCAAGTCATCTCATGAGATGTGGACCAAGCTTAAAGAAATATTTGGTGGGTCCATTTCTCATAGGGTCGGTGGTATCTCTGAGGAGCTCTCTTCTCCTTCACATCATGAAGAGCTCCAAGTGGCTTCCACCTCCGACCGCGATGAGATTTCAATTGCCTTCACCTCACCTACAGGTGACAAGTCACAAGGTAATGGCATGGTGAGTGGAGAAATCATATGTAATGATGGTAGTGGTTCTCTTCACACCAATGATTCATGTTCTATAAATGCTAATGGTGTAGAGAGGTTGGACTTAAGCACTTCTTGCAACGATAATTTTATATCCCCTTGTGTTGCTAGTCCTTGCATATTGTCTAGAAATTATTTGAGTACTAGTGTAGATGATATGCTTGATTTGTCTTGTTCCAATAAACAAAATTATTCTATTTCCTCTAGTTGTGTATCTAACAATGTAGAGGAAATCAAACACCCTATGGAGCAAGACACGATCATGAATGAAGATTCAAGAATATCCTCATCTTCATCCTCCCGTGCTCACATGTGCCTTATGGCAAGAGGATCAAAGGTATCTCCTACTTTGGATCCCAACATCTCTTCTCTAGATAATAGCAATGATAATGATGACCTTGATGAGGATACTAGAGCTCTTGTGCTTGCTTGAGCTGACCTTTTTGTGTACCTCTCTTCGTGGTAATAGTAAGGCCGTTGCTTGTATCAAACACGTTATGGACACCATAACTAAACAAACGGAAACCATAGAGGAGTTGGATTTCCAACTTGATGATGGGAGTCGGAGATTCAATCTCCTTAAGCAAGAGATTGCCGAGGAGAAGCACACTAATTGTCTCCTCATACAAAAAATTGAATCTTATGAGCTTGAAAAGGAAAAATCTATTAATGATGCTAGTGCTACTAACTCTACTTCTTGTGAAGCATCTACCCTAAAGGAGAATGTTGAGCTAAGGGCTCAACTTGAGTTGCTAACTAGCAATTATGGTAAATTGGAAGAAAGTCATGAAAAACTCTTGGCCTCACATAATGATCTTCTAATCTCCTATGATGGTCTAAAATTAGCTCATGAGGCAAGTATCACTAAGGTAACATCTTGTGAGCCTCCTTTGGACATTAGCACAACTTCTACTCAAAATGCTATTTTGCCATGTGCTAGTCCTAGTGATCCTTCTAGTCATACTAGTGATAAACCTTGTGTTGGATTACTTGCTTTGCCTTGTTGCTCTAACAATGAAGCTTCTACTTCCTCTAGTACCTCTATTTCTACTAACCATGTAGAGGAAATCAAAGAGCTCAAGGCCCAAGTCACTTCTTTGAAGAAAGACTTGGAAAAGAGTCATGAAGTCAAATCCACACTCGATAATATTTTGAGTGTGCAAAAATACCCCAATGATAAAAGAGGACTTGGATTCAACTCCAATAATAAGAACAAGTCCAAGAGCAACAAGAAGAAGATCCAAGACCAAGTCAAGGATTTGGCCAAGATTATTTGCTTCAAGTGCAAGGTTAAAGGACATCATGTAAGATCTTGTCCATTGAAGAAAAAGCACTTGAGTGAGAAGAAACAAGGGAAGCGGCCACAAGTTCAAGGTCAAGCCCAATCTCAACCTCAAGTTGAAGCTAGGCCACTTCCCAAGAAGAATGAAGTTAAGGCTCCCCAAGCCAATAAATTGATGAAGAAGAGAAAGGGGAGCACTTGTTGCTACATATGTCGTGAGAAGGGGCACTTGGCCTCTTCATGTTCAAATGGTACCTTATCTAACCCTATCATTGTTGATGATTATTATTCTCTTGGGAAGGATAAGGATGGCAATGTGTTTGCCAAGTTTGTTGGAACTCAAAGTGGTGTTAAGAAAAGAACCATCTGGGTTGCCAAGCCTATTGTGACTAACTTCTTAGGACCCAACTTGGTTGGGGACCAACAAGCTCAAACTTGATCAATAGGTGTTTTTGGAGGGCATTGGAGACTTGGCTAACTCATGAAGAATTAAGGGATCTTCATATATTATATTTTATAAAGCCAAGTTATAAGGATTATCATCTCCCTACCATATACCCAATGTGTCTCTTTGCGGTAACTCGAACTCAACCCTTTTATATTGAAAGTTACTTTCCCCTTTACATGTTTTGGTTTTGTACCAAGTATGTGTTTGTATTTGTTGTGCCTCATGCTTGCTTATTTTGTGTATTCAAGTATGTCTATGTGTTTGGCACATCATTTACTTGTGTGTTTTTCTTTGAGCCTCTAATGCATCTTGATGATATCTTTTTTGGCTCTTTTTGAGTGGTTAATGGAACATCCCATTTTGGGGGTGTGATATGCCTCGCGCATCTCTCATACCTTAAAATGTGTGTACATGAGTACTACCACTTCGTATTGATATTGCAAGATTATCTAGTCACTATGTGGTGTGTCATACTCATGAGAAATTCAAATTCTAAATGTCCATTAATTATTTCTAGTTGAGGTTGTTTTTCCTCCTATTAAGAAAAAATGGATACCACATTATGGGGGAGTAATATGCTTCTTTTGCATATCACAATCCTAGGAAATGTGAACATGAGGTGGTGCCACTTAGAGTTTATATTGTTGATTATCTTGTATCTAGGTGGCATGTTAGCTCAAACAAGGTCCTATTTTCTTGTTAGAAGCTTTTATTGGTCATCTTTTCGGTCTTTGCTTGACTAAGAATTTCTTGGTGTGGCCTTCCTCAAATGCGTATCTCTATCGAGAGAAGAAAGAAATCTAAGTTTGATAACATCTCTGCCAAACTTGGTTCTCAGGCCAGTTGAACCGGTTCCCAGACCGGACGGTCCGGTACTAGTCCCGGTCAACCGAACCCACACCGAGATTCTCAGTTTCATATACCGAGTCTATCCGGGCTCACTCAAAGTGAGCATCCCGGTTTGGATTCCGGTTGACCGGGTTGAACACCGGGCGGTCCGGTACCAGTTCCGGTCAACCGAACTCAAACCGGGATTCTCGGTTTCGTATACCGAGTCTATCCGGGCTCATGCACAGTGAGCATCCCGGTTTGGATTCCGGTTGACCGGGCGGTACACCGGGCTGTCCGGTGTGTGGTCCGGTCCAACCGAACTTAAAACCGAGTTTTGCAGAAAATGCTACAAACGGCTAGATTTCTCCCTTGAGTTTATATACCTCTTCTTCTATCTTGTCTTTACAAAAATTGTTGTGGATCCCATTGTCTTCCTTGGATTTTGGAACATCTCTTTGATGGTGTTTTTGATTATCATCAAATGTGATTTTAGTGGAAGACAAACCTTTTCTTCTCGGAACCTTGTGCCATTGTGAAAAGTGTTAAGGGTTTGTTTTATTTGTTGAAACCTTGCTCTCTTGGGAGTTTGTTATCTCATTCTTTCTTCTCTATGTTATTTGCTTGAATGAGATAAATATTTGAGCATTGATATTTTTATCTCATCTTTTATGCTCAATAGTTTTTGCTTTGTTCATTTGTTGAACTTTGTTGACCAAAGCTTGTGTTGATTTGATTCTTTGATATAGTTTGGACAACAAATGTGTTTTGTCTCACCTTGTATGCCTTCTTGAATATTTTGGTGTTTTGTCCAAATTATATATTCATTGGTTCTTGAAAGTCTCGTGCATGCATGTTTACTAAATGTATATCTTATATCATGTTTTGCTTTCTTTGATCCAATATATAGGGTATACTCCATGGAATCCTTAAACGGCTATGATGTGCATGAAATTCAAATTTCATCTCTAAATAAGCACATATTTTTATGGAGTATGTTCTATGTGTTGTGGTTAGTCTAACCACTTTGGACCCAATAAGTTTGGGGACCAAGATGTACTTGAATGTTGTTTTAGGTACATTGGAGATGCAATGGATGCTTGTCTTATCTATAAGGAACATGTTGTCACCACATGATAATTGGAGCCAAGCTAGGATGATCAAATAATTCTTATCTACTACATCATACCATTGCTATCTCGGTAACAAGTATCTTATTCATGCATACTGTTCTTCCATCCAATCTCTTGTAGGTTGCATCTTGGCATGAATTTATTTGTTTGTAAATGTTGCGGTTCTTGCAAGGATCTTTGAAAGACTTTTCTATCCTTATTGCTTATGTGAGTAATTTGAGATGATGCATATAATGGGGAGTATATAAAATCATGCTCATGATTCACCAATAATATGCCTTCAAGCAATTTATTTGCATATCAATTCCTCAATGTACTCTCATGTGCAATATTGTTGAAATTGCATTGAATCCTTCCTTTTGATACTTGTTGCCTTTCTCAAATTATCCCAACTAGCATTAGTTCCCTTAGTGTTAGTTGTGATGTTTTTGAGGTTTTCTTTTTCTTTGGTGAAGTTCATGGATATACCATAAGAGAAAATAGAGCCATGGGCTATATATATGCACTTAAGCAAAATTTATTTTTTTGGTATATCTTATGACTTCCTCTTGGATATCATGTTTTCTTATCTTTATCAACTTCTTATGTGTGGATGTTTCTTTGTGGATTATTCTCATGTTTTCCCACTTAGAAACTTATATACACAAGAGTGTTAATATATGGCCTTGATACCTCGCCTTTTGCCAACCATCTCACTTATCCGCTTAGTTTTTAATGGTTTTGGTAAGGTCT
Source organism: Avena eriantha (assembly GCA_910589775.1). Classification (NCBI taxonomy): domain Eukaryota; kingdom Viridiplantae; phylum Streptophyta; class Magnoliopsida; order Poales; family Poaceae; genus Avena; species Avena eriantha. The sequence continues at coordinate 124,250,172 of OU342740.1, forward strand.
TGATTTATGAGTGCTCGGTTTATTTTCATTGCATCTTCATGCACTCAAAACAAGCCCAAGATCATCGAAATCAGAGTCCGGATGCAAAAGTTATTGCGTTTTTCATGAAGTCAGTTTCATCCCGGTTGTGGATCCGGTCCAACCGAGCCCAACACCGAACGGTCCGGTTCCAGCTCCGGTTGACTGGATCTCAGACCGGGTTTTCCGGTTTTCGCGACCGAGTCTATTCCGGGTTGGCTTACAGAAGTATTTCGGTTTGTAGTCCGGTCCACCGGCCTGGGAACTGAGTTGTCCGGTTCTGGGGCCGGTCCAACCGGACTTCAAACCGGGTTCTCGTTGTTTCCTCCCAACGGCCATATTTGCTTTCCCCTATAAAAGGGAGTTCTTCCCCCAACGTTTTGGTTGTTATTGACCACGAAATTGACCTCCATTGTTGAACCTCTTGAGCTTGCTTCCTCTCCCTTCCCCCCTATGATTCTTGCATCTTTTTGAGGGCTTTGGAAGAGGAGATCTAGATCTACAATCCCCACCAATCAATTCCTCCTCTAAGTGAGGGGAACACATTGGATCTAGATCTTGGAGTCATTGGTTGACTTCCACCATTGTTCTTCCTCTCTAATTCCTCCCTAGCACTTGTTGCTTTGGTGGGATTTGAGAGTGAGGGATTTGAATGCCCTTGGTGTTCTTGCTTTGCATTTTTGCATAAGTGTTGAGCTCTCCACTACGATTTGTTCGAGTGAGAGACCGTGAGCTTGTTGCTCTTGGAGGGTGACCTCCTAGTTGGCTTGGCAGTTGGTTTCGCGGTGTCCACTTCGTGGAAGATTGTGAAGGGACCCGGGCTTCTCCTTCGTGGAGCTTGTGAAGTGGTTGTGGAGCTTGCCATCTTCGGAGTGGAGGAAAAGCTAGCCATAAGGAAAGGGCCTATTCCTTCGTGGGATAGACTTGGAGAAGAAGGTGAGCCTTCGTGGCATTGGGAAATCCTTCGTGGAATCCCACACCTCTCCAACGTGACGTACCTTACTTGTAAGGGAACACGGGAATACATCTTCGTTTCCGCGTGCCTCGGTTATCTCTATACCCGAGCTTACTTTCCTTGTGATAGCCATCGAGCTTGAAGTACTTATCTTGCCTATCACTTGTGGTATATTTATATTGTGCTATCTTGTTGTTGGTGCACTTAGTTGAGCCTAGTGTATTTAGGTTTTGTGCTTGTAAAATAAACGTTAGTTTAATTCCGCATTCTATCAAGCCAAAACCGTAATAGTTTTGAAATTGCCTATTCACCGCCCCTCTAGGCGACATCTCTATCCTTTCAAAGTCACTTCAAACTTCATGTTTCATTAAGTAAATACACTTATTCACTTAAGTCCACAATAAATGATTTCCACTACTTGTTGAAAATATGATACATCACTATGTATAAGATTCAACATTTCTTCGCATATCACCGTTTTACCAGAATGCGGAGTTTTGGTCATTCTGCCCAAGAGGCATGGTTTTGCAAAGTCTCTAGATTAAGCATCTAGGACCCCGATCTTTCATAAAGAACATGCAATAACCAAAATGACTTAAACTGTAGTGTATTTTCATTATTAAGCTTTGGATATCTTTTAGCATTCTAATCCTTTGTAAGTGTTTAAACTATTATCATTAACATAGTGATGAGAATAACTTATTTGTAATCGTAATGTGACCATAAGGTATTGTTCATAAGAATAGTACAAACTGGTTGGTAACTTGTTCATATGAATAATCGTCTTGCAAAAGGCAAGACACACAAACAAGGATTACAAAATATATTCAAGTCCACTAATCCAAATGATAAACTTTGAGGGAAGAGGTGATGTCGGCCATCAACTATTTTGCTTGCCGTCATCAAGTCACATTGCCTCAAATCCAGCAATTCTCAAGCAAATAATCATGTTTTCACAAAACGGGTCAAGTATCAAATACTTTGCAAACTGCAACGAGTTTTGCAAGAACCGCATTTATAATTTGTACATATACCTTTTCATCCATGAACTCCATTTGCAATCAAGCCCTTCTAAGAGTTCACAGCTCTAATGCAAGATCGCTAAGTGTTTTTCCAAACATTCTCTTTTCATCCATGATGGAGGAAAACCCATCCAGCTGCTCATACTCTATGTGCCTTATTCTATAGAATACAAAATGTAGTTCAAATCTCCATCGAATGGAGAATGGCTTGTTGGATGATTATGGAGAAAACACAAACATTCCGGAGTCACCGAACTATCTCCTAATGGTTATTGTATAAAGAAGAGAAAATCACCTTTTACGAGGATATCCCTCAAGCGTGGGTATTAATCTATGAAGTTGGACCCTTTTGCTAATTTCCAAATCACGCAATATATTCCCATGGTCGTAAAGGACCTCAATGGGATAGGACAAGATCTACTAAGATATTTGCAAACAGACATCTAGACGAAGTTTATAATAAGAGATCAATTTATAATTGGTCTCCACTAAAACGGTCATCCCCTGGATGATTTTAGTGATCGCATGGTCCCTATCCTCTGCACCTCCCCCGATCATCACGGCCATCAGCGCAGTATCAAAGGTAGGCATTCACTAATGTCAATCACATCATCCATGTGACTCATGCTCGATCTTTCGATCTCTAGTGTTCCGAGGTCACGCTTCTATGGCGTGCTAGGCTCGCCAAATCTAACTTGTTTGTATTCGCTGTGCAACATGGCTTACACCCACTGTATGCGAACGTAGATATGTTTGACCCCCGATCATCACGGCCGACCTCATACCGAAGAACTTTCTTGGTGGTGCACACACAAGGGGAACACAGAATATTGGAATTAAATAGGGATCATCTTATTTGCTACCGTTGAGTATCTAAATACTAGCACACAATAAGATGTAAAAACTGGTATCAACATCATATGTATAATGTGATATGATATGGTCTTTCTTGCGCCTTGATCTCCATCGAGCGCTCCGGCATGATCTCCATCGTGCCCTTGGTTTGACGCCAAGTCCACGACACCGCCACCAGGTCGTTCATCGGAACGATGACTATTACTATACTACTTCGCAGCAGAAAAGTAAACTACTTTACCTTCGCAACGACCATTGACATATCATAATCACATGTCCCCTACAAAATAAAGTTATACGCCTCTACTTTATCTATTGAAAATTTTACGTGGTTGTTAGGGCTTTCGCACTAGAACCGTTTCTAAACTATGAACTTTCCAACCACAACATGGATCCGCCAGTTGTCTCTATTACACCCCTTTCGGGGCCCTCCGTTGTAAATGTTATATCAAATATTGAATGAGAGACAGACACCCGCTAGCCACTTATACGGTACAAGCCATATGTTGAGCGTGGAACCAGTCTCGCGTACGAATACGCGTAAGGTCGGTCCGGGCCGCTTCATTAAACAATAGGGCGATATAAACAAGTACATATTAGAGGGTAACAACTAAGGGATCAATGCCCGCACAATACTTGTGCGTACTGGCCGTACAGCACTCCTACGCATAGATCGGCTCTGATACCACTGTTGGGGATCGGCGCGGAAAACAAAAAAAATTCCTAACGACAGAACCCTGGAAACTTAGCCTAGGATCTATCTATGTAGTAATGCGGTAATGGCCGAAGCGTAGAGAGTACATACCCTTGTAGTCTGTACGCGGTTAACGTTTCGTGGGGAACGTGGTTGATGTAGTCGTACTCGAAGCTGACCTCAAGGTCGCGAAGCTCCTCGCAGGTCACCTCTTGCTCCTTCTTGATCTTCATCATCTTCATCGCGCAACAGCTCCGGCTCACGACATTTAAGCGCCCCAAGTGTTGCGCCTCGTGTCTTCGTACACATCCAATGCACGATGATACCTTCGGTCCCGGATCCCGCCGGGAGTGCGGAAGTGATATCCGGCTAGGAATCCCTACAGCGCAATGGCGTACTGCAGGTGTGCCTCGATCGCACAGCCCAGACTTGGGGCCATGGTCACAAGGTATAGAGAGAGGGAGGGAGAAAGTCAACCAAAGGACTTCTCAGATTATTGGTGTGTCAATCCCACCCATGGGCACCCCTTTATATAGGAGGAGGGGGTGTGCCCTCCCCTTTGGGTTTCCCATGTGGGACTAAACAACGGAGAGGGGGGAGGCGCATGGGCCTTAATGGGCCAGCCGGCCTGGGGTGGGCCCCACCCCACGCACAGCCCTAGGCTGGCCGGGTGGGCCCCCTCAAGGCGCTTGGGCCTTGGCCCTTCCCTCCTCCGGTTTTCCCTCATGGGCCCTATTTCCCTAGGAAGTTTGGCCCATTAGTGGAATAACCCTTCAAATTAGATCTTAATATTATATTTAATATTAATTACATTAATTAATATGTAAATACATATTACAAAATCTATCTTGGCCCGAAAAACCTTTCGGTTCCCTTTCGATTTACTCCGAATGACTTCAGATCTTTCTGCGAAACAGTTTCGGTCCTTTATTCTTTCTCCGAACAACTTCGGATCTCTTCGCGGAACAATTGCGGCTTTCTCTCTTTCTCTACCGTGATTCCGTCTTACGAATGATCGCTCTCATCGTACCCTTAAGTGTATCCTCTCATGGCTCGGGAATTCTCTAGACATGATCTATATCAATGATCAATAGAGGGACCAGGGATATCCATGTGACCCCTATGCATTCCTGATGACAATGTCGTTTGAACCGTCTAAATGTAGCATCCTCTTCCTTTTGTTTCTCGATACAAATTGTCCGAGATTCGATCATTGGTATCCCATACCTTGTTCAATCTCGTTCACAACAAGTTATGTTTTCTTGTTACCGTGATATTACATCCCCGTGACCTAGTCACATGTTGCAACATTTATAGATGTAATCTCACCAAGTCGGCCGTATGTATCTTTACCCGTCATGTGGGTGAACAAATCCCGGTCTTGCAGTCACATGTCATCTACTGTTCCTTCGGAATACCCACCGTACACCTTTATGACCACCGCATTACCAAGTGGCGTTTGATGCAGTCAAAGCAGCCTAGGGAAACAGTGAGTAATATGAGCTCATGGTCTAAGGAGAAGGAGTCTAGGTATAGCTGTTGCAACAATGAACTATATGACTTGATCGTGTTGCAATCCTTCGAGGAATGTCCAACCACATCATTCTCCAATGATATGATCTCGTTGTCAGTCGGCATAAATGCCCATGATCTTGAAACCTAGATCATCTTCGTGACCAACGAACTAGTATGAATAGAGGCTACTAGGGACTTGGTTGTTTCATACCACACCTGTACCAATGTTTCTACTTGGCACAGTTCTAGCACAATATGAAACTATTATAAACTAATTGAGATATGATAATAAAAACCTATTTCTTATTTGCCTCTAGGGCATATCTCCTTCGGTCTGCTCGTGGAATTATCAAAGGAATCGAAGATTACAATGGTGCGCAGATGCAATCTGGCGAGGGTTGTGGAAACTAGGGTTGCGTGTGTCCTCCTCGCTGCCCCCTCCTAGCCTTTATATAGATAGGCTAGGTCTCGGGTAGTAGGTCGAGTCAGTTACATGTTAGGGTTTTACCCTTTTAACTTTCTATCTTTAGCTTCTTCTTGTTCTTCAAGCAATCGAGAGTCCGTAGGTTACTCGAGTTCTTCATTTGGGCCTCTACGTATTTGGGCCGTATATACCAAGATCGAGTACCTGTAGGGTATACCCATGTCAGTAGCCCCCGAGTGTCTTGTGGAATCGCAGATTCGACTAGAGACTTTATGGAGCCTTTCGAGTGCATGTCTGAGTATGTTTTTCGACTGCTCTGCTTATGTCATAGGGATTGTTGATGTGCGTGCCTGATTTAACCGATGTACCGGTACCAGTTAACTACCTTAGGGTAAAACAACGACATCTACTCAAACTCGAGTCCCTGGACTCGAATCCGGAAAAGTGCTGGTGTAACTCGACTCAAGCCGCGGAGGTCTTACAGGAGTCGAATTCCAGTTATATGGGTGTGAGCACTCGACGCGTCCGTCAAGGCATGTTCATCGTACCTGTAGGCACGGATATATTTCGGGGTAGTGCGCAGCTAATGCGTTGCTAGGCCTTATTTAGGTCTTATCTTCACGCTGTAAGCGCGGCATCCGAATTTTATCATCGCGGAGACGATTCGGGTGACCCAGGAGACACAGTCTCTTTGTATGGAAAAATTATGAGGCGGTGTCGCCATAAACTTCGAGTGTGGATGTTATCAACACATAATACTTTGTACAAATAATCATAGGGTGTGCGACCAGCGCTCCCTATGGGAGTAGCCCCCGAGTGCCTGGTTGAGTCGTAGACTCAGGCAGGGACTAAAGGACTTTTGCGACTGCTGTCGTCTTTTGTTTGCTTGTTTCAGTCGAATTTGTTTCCGGCGCTCCCTATGGGAGTAACCCATGTCCATAGTCGAACCGTGTTTCGAGTGGTTGGGTTTGCCTTGATTGTCCATGTTCCTTCAAAAGAAGAAGAAAAAATCATAGGGTGCACGACCAGCGCTCCCTATGGGAGTAGCCCCCGAGTGCTTGGTGGAGTCGAAGACTCAAGTAAGGACTAAAGTAGTCGAAGTCTTCTGATGCGTAGTATTGATGACGTCAGTGCTGAAGATTTCATGACCTCAGTTGCCCGCATGAGCGAGTTTGACGGGACGTGACGAGCGGTGGGTCCTACTCCCTAACTTTGATTTGACCGGGCATGCGTAATCTTTATTTTAACTACGCCTCCTCGATTTCTGCGCGTAATGGGAGTAGTGGGGGGACGGTTCGCGTTTGAGCTCTTCCTTGTGTCGAGCGCGATGAATGCCACGCGTCTTGTAGGGTTTTTTTAGGCCGTTGGATTGCATCTTCCAGGGGTTAAGTAGTGACGCTGTGACGGTAAAATTCACATCTGCTTTCGTTCATCCTTTGCCTTCATCGCCATTGCCCCTGTTCCTCTGCTTTCTCTGCGCTCTTGTCTTCTGTGGCGCGGGACCAGCTCCGCACATTTCCTAGCTACTTCCTTCGGTCGCATCACCGCCGCGTAATGGGGAAGAAGAAAGGAGGTGATGTGGCCGATTCCGCGGCTACCGTTGCTGCGGTGAAGAAGAAAGGCGACTCTGCCGATGCGAGCACCAGCACCGCCGCCGGCGGGAAGAAGAAGGGCATGGGCACCCGCGCCACGAATGGCGCGTGGCGTCCATCCGTCATCAAGTCCTCTGATCTTCGTCTTCTTCGCCAAGACGGAGTGTTGTCCACCGCAGTTGCCGACGCGCGCGTCCCAGGCGGCGAGGTAATCCCCTCTCCTCCTGCCGATTTTCGAGTGATGTTTCTAGCATTCATCATTTGTGGCCTCTCTTTGCCCCCTGGATCCTTTCTTCAGGGGCCTTCTTTGTTTTTACGGGCTCCAGCTCCATCAGCTGTCCCCCAACTCCATTCTCCATGTAGCTTGCTACATCACCCTCTGTGAGTGCTGGCTCGATATCAAGCCGCATTTCGGTCTCTTCAAGTGCCTCTTAAAATTGAAACGTCAATCGGCATCTGGTTCCGTAGTCTATGATGTAGGCGGCTGCGGAATTCATGTCGATCCATCCGCCACATATTTCGACATCAAGCTGATGATGTCCGTCCAAGGGTGGAGGGAAAAGTGGTTCTACATTCGCGACCAGAAGGCCGACGGAGACCACTTCGGACTCGCGCCCTTCGACCCCTCGATGACATGCAAGAGGAGGCGCTCCTGGAAAAATGTGGTTATGACCAACGAGTCCATGTAGACAGATGTGCTGTACGAGCGCGTCTGCGACCTCGAGAGTGCATAGGAAAATAGGAAGGTGGCTGCGCCATCATTCGCACATGGCTGCAGCGTCGCGTCCAGCCCCTGCAGGCCAGAGTCCACCCCATGTTTCAGTGGGCTGGCGCTGACGATGTCACTCGCGTGTCTGCCGATGGCATGTCCGCGAGTGAGGTAGATAAAAGGGTTCGGTTGGTTACTAGGTACACCGTCAAGGACATGCTCCCCGGTGAACCAGTTGTTCCTCCGTTCGATGCTGCTAACCCTCCTCCTGAGGTATAGTTGTGCTACGCAGTAGCTTAGTTTGTTGATTGCTTCTTTGTTGTTTCTTATCTTTGTGCTAAATTGTTGTCTGTATGCAGGATTGGGCGGTGTCACCCTGTATGCCCCCTCTTCCTGAGGGGATTATCCCTTGCGAAGCCTTGGAAGAGGACGAGTCGGAGTCGACCGTCCCATCTGATGTGGAGGAGGAAGCCCCCGAGTTTGGTAGTCTGGATACTCGCAAGCGTTCGTGCAGCGAGGATTCCGATGCGTCGTCTCCTTCGACTCCGGAAGGTGCAAGCGTTGGTGCGGAGTCGCCGATCCATGCCATTCCTGTGGGTGCCGTGGCGCCCTCTCTTCGCAAGAAGATGCGACTGCCAAAGGAGTCCTCGTCAGAGTCGGGGGAGCCAACCTTTGACTTTGATAAGTTTGATTGGTAAGTATTTGAATCTTCCTTGTTGGTTCTTCTTTGCACTTGCCTTTTCTTGATGTTGATTTTATCTTACAGTCAGCAGGCATCGTCATCTTCTAGGAACGTCCAATTTTTGAAAGAATCTGGAGTCGCGACCTCCAGAGCCAAGAAAGAGGTTGAGCGTGCTCCTTCTCCTCCATTGGTGGCCCACTCCAGGCACAATTCATCAAGCTCTCCACACGATGGGGAGCATCGTATGGTTGCCCGGATGACTGCACACCAGTCGACTTCGGAGTCACTGGAGGATCATGTGAGTGTAGCCTCTCTTCTTCTCATGCTGCAGTCGATTTTTCCTATGGCATCTGTTGACTTTGTTGTTTTCTTTTTTGCGATAGCTCCTTGTGAAAGAAGGCGCTCATCTGGCGGACCAGGTGCTTGCGATGGGTCGCCAGCATGCAATGCTGGATACGCGATATCGCGTAGTGGAAAGTAAGTGCCTTTTTCTTCTTGTTCTTCTACATCGTTGTCCTATAGTCGACTGATAGTCAATCCATGTTGTGCTGTTTTGCAGCTGAACATAATGCCCTTCTTCGCGACGCCGCCACCATGGAAAAGACGCTCGCCGCGGCTATGAAGAGTCGCGATGAGGCAATCGTGGCGGGTGACGAGGCGCAAAAGCGCGAAGAGGATCTGCGTGCTTCCATCACAGTTAGGGAGAAGTTGTTCGAGGACCAACTTTTCTCAATCGCCAAGGCTCTCTCAGGTATTCCCTTGTGTGAATTTGTGGTGCCTTCTTCTGCTTTTCGAATTTGTTATTGGTGCTGACTCTTGAACCGCTGGATGGTTGCAGATGCCAATGATTTGAGCTTTGACCCTCAGGCCCTCCGCCGTGACGATGCTTTGGCGGGTGCTGTTGCAGCAGTCGAGGATCTGTAACACCCTCGAATCGGCCCTATGCAATTTTCAGCGCTTCCCGCCAAACCCGCATAGAAACGATTCAAGGACGCCCACCAGGCACTTTCGTGCAGGTGGAAAATGAAGTAATACCATTACACAATAGTCCACGATGGAACCCACAGGACAGATATATAGAACATTACTCCATGAGTCAAGAATACAGATATACAATACAAAGATCCAAATCACCTTGAAAACGATACAACGTCCGAATACAAACAAGATGAAAATGGGGCTAAGAGCCCTGAAAAAGAACCAATGGCGTCCATAACCCTGCCCAGGCCAAGCCGGAAGGGTAACCCTGCTAACGACGTCGAACTTAAACCTGTTAAAACAAAATGGGTGCCGACAAAGGGCAAAGGAAAAAAAGAGGAGTGTCAGTACTGAGGCCAGTACATGGCGAGGCTAGAATTCGGCGGCTCTCGCCTACATAGGTATGGTGGACTGAAGCGGCAACGCAGCATGCACTAAACAACCTATAGAGACTCGATACAACTGTCGGCTATTAGAAAGGTATAATAAAGACCTATCCAGATCCAACCTGATAGTAACACCAAAACATACCCATCCTGGTATTTCCCCCTCGAGACCAACCGAGGAAGCCAAACCAAGGAACTCACATAGTTGGCAGTTTTATTCATTCTATTATAGTTGTAACATTTACTAGTGAAATATAGATAGCATGAGTCATCCTGATAGCATAAGTAGTGGGCAGTTTTAGTTAACCAAGAAGTTGTAGTTGTAGTACTTACTAGTCAGATACAATTAGCATGTGACATCCCAAACCCAACAGTTGTTGGCACTTTTATTTCATTCCATTGGAGTTGCAATACTTACTAGGCAGGTATAACATGACACGATACAACCCAGTTCCACCAGTTGTTGGCACTTTTATTATCCATTCCATTGTAGTGAAGCTGATTACTAGTCACATATTAAGTCAAATTTATAGTACTATTTTAGTTATGCTTGTCTATGGTCGAGGTATTGTGCTCCAAATCGTCCATAACCCCGAACACGCCTTTCAGAAAGATTTACCCTGCAGGGGGCACAAATAGCAACACACACACGATCAACCTCGGAAAAACCAAATCGAAACCCAACGAGGCTTTCACGACAAAGATATCATAGGATTCATAAAATATTTCAGGGGGCCACCCCACTAAGCTACCCGCAACGAAGTTGGCCGGCTCCGATATGGACCCATGGTTTGTGACAATGGCTGTAAACGACTGGGAACCCGAAACAGTGACTAGGCTTGTCGATACCACGAAAACGTTCCACGTTCCAAAACAGTACAGGTGCTCCACGCACAATCGTAAATAAAGCAGTAAAGCATGGCATAGGTACAAGATAGTAATAAAGCCCCAAACTACTTTGTGGCCCCAAGAAAGAAGAAATGAATCAAGCTCTGGTTAAGGGGAATCCATAGGGTCTCCCGGATGTGGATAGTGCGAATAATCAAGGAACATGTATCAAGTACTCGGGGCCTACGGGACACAAGTGGACATGAAAAACCAAATAGCATATATTGCCCACCGGTGCCTCTTTGATTAGTTATCCCAGCAGTTTAATATCAAGTTGTAATTAAAGCCATGATCATCTCCACCATTAAGCATGTGCCAATCTTCCAATAACGGTGGAACAACAACGATGTGAAGCAGCACCTGGGCAAGCAACTACGACTCGCAAGGCCGACTATCTATCAAACAACAGGCAATAGGATGTGTCCAAGGCAATATAGAGGCTGTAAGGAATATAAATGGTGCACAGAAACTAAAGCATCGCAATACGGATAGCAATAGATCAACAGGAGGAAGTAAAGACTATAAATGCAAAATAGGAAGAAAGGGGGAGATGCTCGCCTGGGAAACATTGTCGAAGGTACATTATCCGAAGAACTTGTCGATGCTCGCATCAACTCAACGGCTTAATCCGCGAAGAACCAAAGCACTAGAAGAAACACCGGATGCACTATTTAATACTACGGCAGAAGATCGGGCATGATGCATGTATGATGTATGACATGGCAATGGTGCAATGCAATTAGGCAATATTAAGCGGAACTAGGGTCTCGACATTTAATAGAAGGTTCATGTTGTTTAGCTACCCCACAATTTAAATGTTGTCTTAATAAGGCAAAACAAGGCATCGGTTCGCTACACAAATTTAAATGGAGGCAATATAAGACTAGAATAGCCCACATATGCCGCTCCATATTTAATTTAGGTGAATAGACAAAATACCCCCAAATGTCAAACATGTATGCGGCCATGAACAATTTAATATGCAACATGTATATAGCATTTAATAAAATAGGGGCTCGGATATGGTTCACACATAGGGTTCATCGATCTTGGGTTTCGAAGATTCGACGGGGGATCGGTCTTCGGACACCGGGGTCGGGGCTTCATATCCAGATCGACGAGGAGGTAGAAAATCGCTGAGGTTCGATCTTCGGCTTCTAGGAGGGAGAGCTTGACGTTCCGTGACAAAGAACTTGGGGTCTCCAGCTTGGATGCTGAAGGAAGACTTGGTTTCGGTACCGAGGATCTTCGAGTGGCGCAATATAGGGACTGCAGACGCTCATAGTATGTTGGCACCAGCCGATCTCCATGTTGTCTGCTCTTTGCAGAGCCACACCTTGGATACACATGGAAATAGCCTGTCAGAGAAACGGGCCGACGGTGACGTTGTACAGACCAAAGCAGAGGAAGCGAGCTCTCAATTGGCACGCAGGGAAGCTTCACGGTGGTCGACGACGCGAGGGAGCCGACATAGGGTGGGGTCGAAGCAGAGGCTCGTGACGGCGAGCGGGAAGGGCGGCCACCCGCATCAGCACATAGAGAGGCGGGACGCCGGGCTTCAGCGGCCGAGGCGGCGCGGGGGAGGCACAACAAAGGCTCGCCGGCGGGGTCACGGTCGCGGCGAGGGGGAGCTCCGGGGCGGGCGCACGGTGTTGTCGAGCAGAGGGTGCCCGGGCGGCGACGAACTCGCTGGCGGCAGGGCTCATGCGAGCGGTCTACGGCGGCGGCGCTCTGCGGGAAGGGGAGATGAGCTGGGGCGACGACGTGGCGAGATCGGGCCGTGGAGGAGCCACGGTGGCCGGCGGAGAGGTACTCCATGGCCGGGGAGCGGCAGTGGGGAAGGCAAGGTAGAGGCGGCCAGGGACGTGGGGGTTGCAGCCGTGTTGTCGCTGCGGCTCTGCGACGACCTCAGGCTCGAGCGGCGGTTGACGAGCCGGAGCAGAGGCGACCGCGGCGGTGTAGGGTGAGGCCGAGGAGGGGCGCTGCATCGGGCGACGAGGAAGGCATCCTGAGACGATGGTTCGAGGTGAGGGGAAGATACGAGGAAGGCGAGCTCGAGGGGAGGCGAGAGGGAGATAGTCATGGTAGGTGGGGATCGATGAGGAGGGTCACGCGAGGTGGGTCGGTCGAGGTGGTGATGCAGGACCAGGCTGGGGTGCGATTGCGGGCGAGGCTAGTGTGGGTTCGGTGGACCAGGTTGGGCTCGCGCGGGTGGCATCGCGGTCGGTGTTGCGCGCGGTTGTGTGCATGAGTGTGCCTGGCGTCTTGGCGGTTTAGTGCGTGCGTGTGATGTGCTGCGCGCCTGCGGGGTGGGGCCACTGCGGGTGGCGGCTCGGGTGGAGCGGGGTGGCGTGGCTGGGTGTGGTAGCTAGCTAGGGTTTGCTTAACTGGGTTGTAGGCTGGCTGCTGGTTGGGCCTCGGGCCTGACCAGTGGTTGCCTCCCCAGTTTATAAATAAAATAGTTTTATTTTGTTTATTTATTTATCTGTTTCATTTTAGACTTACTTTTGCAAATGGTTTTTAGACAAAAAAAAATATCCGGAAGGACCGGTTTTATAATTTGAAATAAAGACAAGGGGTATTTAGAAAACAAAGATAGCCTTTTAGAAAATAGTTTTAGGCACAAAGATGCATGTTGACATGACGATGCTCAAATGCAATGTGGCATGATGACATGAGCGTGTGGCCATGATGATGCACAAAAAAAAACACGCGATTTTCTAGTAGTGATTTTATCGGGGTGCTACAATTCGACACCACTAACAATGGATCTCGCCCTCGAGATCCGTCTCATGGTATGGGGACGAAGGTCGATGATCTAAATCTTCTCACTTCGTGTAGATCTTCGGGACACCACTAACAAAGATTCTTTCTCCATGTTGAAATCGGCGACACCACCAACAAGGGTCGTTGCTCACGTTCGTTGAGAGAACACTCCGGAGAAACCAAAGGCGAAGAAATAGGTCACAAGGTTACCTCTAATTTCAGTGGAACGAGTAAATTGCATATCCACCGATTTAATGTACAAGAGCAAATCTTAAGAGTAGTCGGATGGTGATCAGTCCCTCGCGCACCCAAAGCATTACTCTGCACATGAATAGGAGAATTATGCAACCAACTCTCGGATTTTTAGAATGAAGATCTTCAAAAGCGGTGTCCCGAAAACAAAGGAGTGATGTAGGCTCTTCATCGGGTCTGATGTAGAAGATGTCGTCGCGTTGGAAAACACCGGAGGATACAAAAGAAAGATTTCAGTGGATTTTGATCCACCGAATGGTACAACATATGAAGGGTTACTTAGATAACACGAAGACCGGATGTGGAAACACCATTGCAAGAGGAAGGAACCTAAACCCTGAAGGTACGACGGAAACCCAACCACGAGAAATCCTGGACTTGAAGAAAGGTAAGAGAACAGATTCAAAACTCGCAAAGGTAAGAGGAGAATAGCATAGGGGCAAGGAGTAAAAACAGACCTAATCAGATCTATCCAACCGATTTTGCAAAATAGTTTTGACACTCTACAACGTCCGTTAGCTAGGTTATCCTACAGGCTGGACCACTGGGGTATCGCAACTACTGAGCTCTGATACCACTCTGTAACACCCTCAAATCAGCCCTATGCAAGTTTCAGCGCTTCCTGCCAAACCCGCATAGGAACGATTCAAGGACGCCCACCAGGCACTTTCGTGCGGGTGGAAAACGAAGTAATACCATTACACAATAGTCCACGATGGAACCCACAGGACAGATATATACAACACGACTCCATGAGTCAAGAATATAGATATACAATACAAAGATCCAAATCACCTTGAAAACGATACAACGTCCGATTACGGACAAGATGCAAATGGGGCTAAGAGCCCTCAAGAAGAACCAATGGCGTCCATAACCCTGCCCAGGCCAAGCCGGAAGGGTAACCCTGCGAACGATGTTGAACTTAAACCTGTTAAAACAAAAGGGGTGCCGACAAAGGGCAAAGGAAAAAAAGCGGAGAGCCAGTACTAAGGCCAGCACACGGCGAGGCTAGAATTCGGCGGCTCTCGCCTACATAGGTATGGTGGACTGAAGCGGCAGCGCGACATGCACTAAACAACCTATAGAGACTCGATACAACTGTCGTCTATTAGAAAGGGATAAGAAAGACCTATCCGGATCGAACCTGATAGTAACACCAAAACATACCCATCCTGGTATTTCCCCCTCGAGACCAACCGAGGAAGTAAAACCAAGGAACTCACGCAGTTGGCAGTTTTATTCATTCTATTATAGTTGTAACATTTACTAGTCAGATATAGATAGCATGAGTCATCCTGATAGCATAAGTAGTGGGCAGTTTTAGTTAACCAAGAAGTTGTAGTTGTAGTACTTACTAGTCAGATACAATTAGCATGTGACATCCCAAACCCAACAGTTGTTGGCACTTTTATTTCATTCCATTGGAGTTGCAATACTTACAGGGAGGTATAACATGACACGATACAACCCAGTTCCACCAGTTGTTGGCACTTTTATTATCCATTCCATTGTAGTGAAGCTGATTACTAGTCACATATTAAGTCAAATTTATAGCACTACTTTAGTTATGCTTGTCTATGATCGAGATACTGTGCTCCAAGTCGTCCATAACCGCGGACACGGCTTTCAGAAAGATTTACCCTGCAGGGGTGCACAAATAGCAACACACACGATCAACCTCGCAAAAACCAAATCAAAACCCAACGAGGCTTTCACGACAAAGCGATCACATGATTCATAAAATATTTCAGGGGGCCACCCCACTAAGCTACCCGCAACGAAGTTGGCCGGCTCCGAGACGGACCCAGGGTTTGTGACAATGGCTGTAAACGACTGGGAACCCGAAAGTGTGACTGGGCTTGTCGATACCGCGAAAACATTCCACGTTCCAAAACAGTACAGGTGCTCCACGCACAATCGTAAATAAAGCAGTAAAGCATGGCATAGGTACATGATAGTAATAAAGCCCCAAACTACTTTGTGGCCCCAAGAAATAAAAAATGAAGCAAGCTCTGGCTAAGGGGGATCCATAGGATCTCCCGGATGTGGATAGTGCGAATAATCAAGGAACAAGTATCAAGTACTCGGGGCCTACGGGACACAAGTGGACATGAAAAACCAAATAGCATATATTGCCCACCGGTGCCTCTTTCATTAGTTATCCCAACCGTTTAATATCAAGTTGTAATTAAAGCCATGATCATCCCCACCATTAAGCATGTGCCAACCTTCCAATAACGGTGGAACAACAACGACGCGAAGCAGCACCTGGGCAAGCAACTACGACTCGCAAGGCCGACTATCTATCAAACAACAGGCAATAGGATGTGTCTAAGGCAATATAGAGGCTGTAGGGAATATAAATGGTGCACAGAAACTAAAGCATCGCAATACGGATAGCAATAGATCAACAGGAGGAAGTAAAGACTATAAATGCAAAATAGGAAGAAAGGGGGAGATGCTCTCCTGAGAAACATTGCCGAAGGTACATTATCCGAAGAACTTGTCGATACTCGCATCAACTCAACGGCCTAATCCGCGAAGAACCAAAGCACTAGATGAAACACCGGATGCACTATTTAATACTACGGCAGAAGATCGAGCATGATGCATGTATGATGTATGACATGGAAATGGTGCAATGCAATTAGGCAATATTAAGCGGAACTAGGGTCTCGACACTTAATAGAAGGTTCATGTTGTTTAGCTACCCCGCAATTTAATTGTTGTCTTAATAAGGCAAAACAAGGCATCGGTTCGCTACACAAATTTAAATGGAGGCAATATAAGTCTAGAATAGGCCACATATGCCGCTCCATATTTAATTTAGGTGAATAGACAAAATACCCCCAAATGTCAAACATGTATGCGGCCATGAAAAATTTAATATGCAACATGTATATAGCATTTAATAAAATCGGGGCTCGGATATGGTTCACACATAGGGTTCATCGATCTTGGGTTTCGAAGATTCGACAAGGGATCGGTCTTCGGACACCGGGGTCGGGGCTTCATATCCGGATCGACGAGGAGGCAGAAAATCGCCGAGGTTCGGTCTTCGGCTTCCAGGAGCGAGAGCTCGGCGTTCTGTGACGAAGAACATGGGGCTCCAGCTTGGATGCCGAAGGCAGACTTGGTTTTGGTACCGGGGATCTTCGAGTGGCGCAATATAGGGACCATAGACGCTCATAATATGTTGGCACCAGCCGATCTCCATGTTGTCTGCTCTTTGCAGAGCCACACCTTGGACACACATGGAAATAGCCTGTCAGAGAAACGGGCCGACGGTGACGTTGTACAGACCAAAGGAGAGGAAGCAAGCTCTCAATTGGCACGCAGGGAAGCTTCACGGTGCTCGGTGACGCGAGGGAGCCGACATAGGGAGGGGTCAAAGCAGATGCTTGTGACGGCAAGCGGGAAGGGCGGCCACGCGCGTCAGCGCAGAGAGAGGCGGGATGCCGGGCTTCAGCGGCCGAGGCGACGCGGCCGAGGCACAACAGAGGCTCGCCGGCAGGGTCGCGGTCGCGGCGAGGGGGAGCTGCGGGGCGGGCGCGCGGCGTTATCGAGCACAGGGTGCCCGGGCAGCGACGAACTCGCTGGTGGCAGGGCTCACGCGAGAGGTCTACGGCGGCGGCGCTCTGTAGGAAGGGGAGATGAGCTGGGGCGATGACGTGGCTAGATCGGGCCGTGGAGGAGCCGCGGTGGCCGGCAGAGAGCTACTCCATGGCCGGGGAGCGGCAGTAGGAAAGGCGAGGTAGAGGCGGCGAGGGACGTGGGGGTCGCAGCCGTGCTGCCTCCGCGGCTCTGCGACGACCTCGGGCTCGAGCGGCGGTTGACGGGCCAGAGCAGAGGTGACCGCGGCGGTGTAGGGCAAGGCAGAGGAGGGCGCTGCATCGAGCGACGAGGAAGGCATCCTGAGACGGTGGTTCGGCGTGAGGGGAAGAAACGAGGAAAGCGAGATTGAGGGGAGGCGAGAGGGAGATAGTCGTGGTAGGTGGGGATCGATGAGGAGGGTCACGCGAGGTGGGTCGGTCGAGTCGGTGACGCAGGACCAGGCTGGGGTGCGATTGCGTGCGAGGCCAGTGTGGGTTCGGTGGACCAGGTTGGGCTCGTGCGGGTGGCATCACGGTCGGTGTTGCGCGCGGTTGTGTGCATGAGTGTGCCTGGTGTCGTGGCGGTGTAGCGCGTGCGTGTGATGTGCTGCGCGCCTGCGGGGTGGGGCCGCTGCGGGTGGCGGCTCGGGTGGAGCGGGGTGGCGTGGCTGGTGTGGTAGCTAGCTAGGGTTTGCTTAACTGGGTTGTAGGCTGGCTGCTGATTGGGCCTCGGGCCTGACCAGTGGTTGCCTCCCCAGTTTATAAAGGAAACAGTTTTATTTTGTTTATTTATTTATTTGTTTCATTTTAGACTTACTTTTGCAAATGGTTTTTAGACAAAACAAAATATCCGGAAGGACCGGTTTTATAATTTGAAATAAAGACAAGGGGTATTTAGAAAACAAAGATAGCCTTTTAGAAAATAGTTTTAGGCACAAAGATGCATGATGACATGACGATGCTCAAATGCAATGTGGCATGATGACATGAGCATGTGGTCATGATGATGCACAAAATAAAAAAAAACACGCGATTTTCTAGTAGTGATTTTATCTGGGTGCTACAGGATTGTAGCTCTGCCGTGCGAGAGACGCTCTTCAAGGCCAAGGGCGTACTCAGTCGCCTCCGGGAGGAGCTGGCACCCAAGGCTGAACATATCGAGAATATGGACGAGCTGGTGGAGTCCTTTGCTGGTGGCATCCCTGCAACTTTCAAGAATTCACTCCGCGTGGCTGGTGCATCGATGTCGCTCGCGATGGTTCAAGCCCACAGAGTCGAAGTTGATCCTGCAGCGGTCTTGAGGGCGATGCCCGTTAGCGCGGATGGCCAGCAGGTAGTATTTGCTCCCTTCGCGACTACTTGTGGGAAGTATGGGCCGCATCTGTTTAGCATAGTTGCGAAGTACTTTGAGGAGCTGCAGCGAGCCAAGAAGGCGACAAAGCCTACGACATCAGGGGCTGGCGGAAAGTAAGTGGCATCTGATACCGTCACGGACTCGATGAGGCCCCCGAAGCCGTCTAAGTCGAAGAAGCCAATCGCTCCGCAGTAGCTTTGTAATAGTTGATTAGTTTATGTCTTTTGTCAAGAACATGCCTGTGACTAGTGTATCTGCTGATACTTTTGCCAATCTTGAATGCACTCGAGTCTTTTGTCTGTGTGTCGATTGGATCGCCTTATTGCTTCTTGCTTGGCTTGTGGTAGGGTACATCAAGTGATCCTTTGAGGGAACCTCAGGATTCGCCGCCCCTTGATGATACTTTGGCACCACTTCGCTCTAGGGTGGATGAGCTGTCGCTGCTTTCGCGACTGCGTGATCACGTGAAGCAGTTGGAGCGTGAATTGCCCGTGCTCCGCGGTAACGCAGATGTATGGAAGTCAAAGGCAGAGAAGGCCACCGCCCAAGAACAATATCTGCTGGGGGAGATGACGCAGCTGGGCGACCAATTTAAGTGTTAGTTTGCTTACTCTTATCTATTCCTTGTAGTCAGTCGCAATGGTGTGTTGTCCTTATGCTTCCGTTGTTTCTTTGTATAGTTGTCAGCACGCGCCATCCGTAGGATGAGAAGGATAGGATTGCTATTCGCATGCATGATCTGACCCAAGAGCAACTTCAGGAGAGTGGATACTTCTGGGTGGATCATGATCGTGCGATTGCGCTGGCGACCCTGCAGGATCGTGCATCGCGAGTGCTGCACTTTCTGAAGAAGTCACAGTCGTGCTTGAAAAACATTTATCGGACGATGTTTCCGCTGGATGTTGCTCCATCAAGCCTGCTGGCCCTTCTTGCCAAGTTCCAAGACCTGGTTGCGGTTCGCGAATGTGTAAGGCAATAGTTGGTGGCTGGTGCCAAGGCTGCTCTATCGCTGGTGCGACTTTGTAGGCCTGACGTAGACGTTGCGGCAATTGCGGCTGGGCCACCTGCGCCACCAGCAGGTTCTGCTCGGAATATGTTGCCGCACTATCAGGAAGTGGATCGCCCAGAAGAGAAGATCGTCGATTTCTTCGAGGAGCATACCAACGTTCTTTTGTTGCAATAGTAGCTAAGTTTGTATCCTGCACATAAACATACCAATGCTGTAAAATTCGTATGTAATGATGTGCATAATTGTTGATGATGTATAAAGAGCTTGGTAGCGTGTATGTTTTGTGAGTGCGTTGCACTATGCGACTCCTTTTCGTTAGCCTAGCCATGCGCTTATCTCAGTCCCTTGTCAACCTGCCAGGTGCATTGCAACTGGGCTGATGTTGTGTCAAGGGTTTTGATTGATGCGCCAGCTACTCAGGATATCGCATTTTAGTTCGTAGAACAGATGTGTATAGGGTGGCGCAGCCCCCGAGTAGATAAGTTGCAGAAAAATAAAGGAGAAACAGAGTTTTGGGGCACTTAGCTTTATTTATTCGTGAGACAGTATGAAGTACAATGTGTGGCTAAGTAGCCTTGGCTGAGTGCCTTATTTGTGATGTAAAACTAAAAATGACTAAGGGTAGAAGCGTCACAGTTGTGCGACGTTCCAAGGGTTGGAGTATGCGATTCCTGTCTCTAAATCTTGAAGGCGATAGGTGCCACCTGGGATTACTTCTGTAATAACGTATGGTCCTTCCTAGGGGACTCGAGCTTGAGATGTCGCTACTGCTTCAGTCATAGGACCAGGTCGCCTTCGACAAAGGATCTGGGGCGTAGCCTCCTACTGTGGTAGTTGCGCAGGTTCTGCTGGTAGATCATTGATCTTTCCGCGGCGATTTACCTTGCCTCGTCAAGGAGATCGACAGAGTTTTCGAGTGCGAGGGATGACTCCTGCTTGCTATAAGCGACCACGCGCGGCGCCTTGTACCGTACCTCAGCGGGTAGCACTGCTTCGGCCCCGTGCACCATGAAGAACGGGGTGTATCCCGTAGCACTATTTGGAGTTGTGTGTAGGCTCCAGAGTACGGATTGCAGTTCGTCTGGCCAGCAACCCGCGGCTTGTTCGAGTGGCCGGAGGAGTCGCTTCTTGATGCCGCCACAGACGAGCCCGTTCACCTTTTCAACTTGACCGTTGGTCTGTGGGTGTGCCACCGAGGCGTAGCTGATGTTGATTCCTAGATTCTCGCGGAATTCTTGGAATTCCTTGGACGTGAAGTTTGTCCCATTGTCGGTGATGATGTTGTGCGGCACTCCGAAGCGGTAGACGATGGACTCGAAGAACTTGACTGCGCTGTGCCCTGATTGATTGGTCACTGGCATGGCCTCTATCCACTTGGTGAATTTGTCGACTGCGACCAAGAGGTAGACATAGCCTCCTTGTGAGGACCTTGGGAGTTTGCCAACCATGTCGAGTCCCCATTGCGCGAAGGGCCAGGCCAATGGAATTGGCCGAAGCTCTGCGCCAGGTGCGTGCGGCTTGTCCGCGAATCGCTGACAAGCGTTGCATTTTTGGACGATGTCCTTGGCATCGCGCATGGCCGCAGGCCAGTAGAATCCAGCTCGTAGAGCTTTGGCAACGAGGGTGCGACTGCCGGCGTGGTGCCCGCTGGTCCCCTCATGGATGTCGAGGAGAACAGCTCTTCCATCGGCCGTGGAGATGCATTGTTGAAGTACTCCTGTGATGCTGTGTTTATACAGTTCGCCATTGATAACAGTGAATGCCTTGGATCGCCGCGCGATGTGCCGTGCATCAGTGAGATCGTCCGGTAATCTCTTGCTGAGGAGGTACGTGAAGTAGGTTGAGTCCAGGATTACTCGATCATCATGACGCTCATTGGTCCTTCGAGTCATGTGTCTAGCTCCAAGTCATGGAGTGCCATTGGCTCATTGGGCGGCGTAGCCCCCGAGTCCGTTGCTGCGCTTGTTTTCTTCTCTGTGGCCTTTGGCTTGATGGAGCGTTCGCAGATGCGCTCGAGAAATATCCCAGGTGGTATGGGGGCGCAGGTAGAGCCTATGTTGGCGAGTGCGTCTTCCTCTTCATTGCTTTCGCGACCTACGTGTCGCAGCTCGCAATCATCGAAGTCCCCTTCGAGTGTGTCGTAGAGGTCGTGGTACGCGATCATGTTGTCGTTCAGCGCGTCGCACTCATGCATTGTTTGGTTGACGACCAACTTGGAGTCGCCGTATATAATGAGCCTCTTGGCTCCGCAGGCTTTTGCCATCCTCATCCCGTGTAGCAGAGCCTCGTATTCAACTTCGTTGTTGGAGGCAGTGAATTGCATTCGTAGGATATATTTCAGCTTGTCTGCTTGAGGCGATGTCAGTATGACGCCTGCACCTACTCCATCTTTTCGCTTGGATCCATCGAAGTGCATTGTCCAGAGGTAGGACATATCTGGTTTTTCGGGGAGTTGGTTCTCCATCCAGTGCACTAGGAAGTCAGGGAGAACTTGTGATTTTATTGCGTCGCGCTTTTCGTATGTGATGTCTCATGGAGACAATTCGATTCCCCAAAGCGCGACTCGTCCCGTGGCATCGGGGTTGTTGAGGATATGCCCCAGCGGGGCGTCATTGACCACCACGATTGGGTGTTCCTGGAAGTAGTGGCGCAGTCGCTGGGTGGTCATGAAGACACTGTACGCCAGCTTCTGGTAGTGTGGGTACCGCTGTTTTGTTGGCGTGAGGACCTTGCTGAGGTAGTAAACTGGGCGCTGTACCCCGTGGACCTTGTTTTCCTCGGCTCGTTCGACCACAAGTACTGTGCTGACCACTTGGTTGGTGGCGGAGATATACAGGAACAGCGGTTCCCTTTCTCGTGGGGTCACCAGTACTGGCGAAGTGGATAGCAGGCGCTTGAGGTCTTCGAATGCTTCTTGCGCTTCATTGGTCCACTTGAACTTTTCAGATTTGGGGAGGAGTTGGTAGAAGGGCAGTGCCTTTTCTCCCATCCGACTGATGAATCGACTGAGGGCCGCGATTCGCCCAGCCAGCTGCTGGACGCCCCTCATGTTTTTCCGCTTCTCCATGGACAATATGGCTTTTATTTTCTTCGGGTTTGCCTCGATTCCTCTCGCGGAGATGAGGTACCCGAGTAGTTGCCCCAATGGGACGCCAAAGGCGCATTTTCCTGGATTGAGCTTGATCCGGTAGCGGTCGAGGTTGGCGAAGGTTTCGCGCAAATCGTCGATTAGGGAGGCTTCTTCCTTGGTCTTGATTACTATGTCGTCGACATAGACTTGAATGTTGCGACCAAGTTGGTCCTTGAGGCAAGCCTGCATGCACCGCTGGTAGGTGGCTCCTGCATTTTTTAGCCCGAAGGGCATTGTGTTGTAGCAGAACACACCAAAGGGCATTGTAAACGCTGTTTTTTCTTGATCTTCCTCCTTCATTCGAACCTGATTATAGCCTGAGTAGGCGTCGAGGAAGCAGAGGCGCTCGCATCCTGCGGTGGAGTCGATGATCTGGTCGATTCGCGGTAGTGGGATGTGATCCTCTGGATAGTGCTTATTCAGAGAGGTGAAGTCCATGCACATCCGCAGGATATCCGTGTCCTTTTTTGGTACCAGCACCGTGTTGGCGAGCCAAGTGCTTTCTTTGATCTTGCGTATGAATTTGGCATCGAGGAGTCTGTTGATCTCCATTCCAAATGCCTTCGCCCGTGGCTCAGATAATCACCGGATTGTTTGCTTGACTGGGCTTGCTTCTGGGTTGCCATTGAGTGCGTGCTCGACGAATTCCCTGGGAACTCCTGGCATGTCCGCTGGACACCAGGCGTAAATTTCCCAGTGCTCACGGAGGAATTCGACGAGCGCGAGTTCCTATGCGGGACTCAAGTTGTTGGTGATGAGGGCCGTCTTGGCGGGATCCGATGGGTGGACCTGCACTTTCTTTGTGTGCACTGATGAGTCGAAGGATAGATCGGGTGAACCTGGCCGGCTCAGGGGAGGCAGACTGTTGTCTGTCGACTCCTTTAGCCTCGCGAGTTCTTCCTGCATGTCGAAGGACTGGGAAATTCTATTGAATTCCCTGTCACAACTGTCGGATCTCTCGAAGCTCCCGTTGATTGTGATGACACTATTGGGACCTGGCATTTTCATCTGCAGGTAGGCGTAATGTGGCACTGTGTAGCACCCGGGTAAAACCCCTACTAGCAAATCGATGTGTTTTTGTTTTGTGCATCATCATGACCGCATGCTCATGTCATCATGCCACATTGCATTTGAGCATCGTCATCATCATGTATATGTTTGTCTAAGACTATTTTGCAAAAGCCTATTTTCATTTTCCAGATATCCTCCTCTTTTATTTCAAATCTAAACCCCAGGTCTTCCTGGATATTTTATTTGTCTAAAAACAATTTACAGAAGTCTTTTAAATTAAAAAGAATAAATAAATGTTTTGTACCAGGGGAGGCAGCCCAGCCCGTAGGCCAGGCCACCTACTACCCCGGCAGGCCCGGCCCAAACCAAAACTAAACCATAGTCCTAAAACACCCCAAACCCTAGATCCAAACCACCCAGCCACCTCCACACCACCTACCCTAGCTCCACCGCCACACACTCAAAGAGCACGCACGCACTCACACGCGCGCAGCAACCGCCGTGGGCGACCCAGGCCCGCTCGGTCTCGCTCGCTTCCAGCGCCGCGCCTAGGCCCCAGCCACACCCTATTGCACCTACCCCCGCCCGCACATCATGCAACACGTGCACGCAACACCCATGCAACCGCGGTACAGGTCGCCCTAGCACGCGCCTAGCCCCGACACACTCCCGCTCGCCCCCTGCCCGATCGAACCGCCCGTAGACCCCGCGGGACCCACCCACGCATTGCACGCAGCCACGTGACCCCCTCCCGTACGCCTCTCGCTCGCGTCCTCTTCCCTGAGGCAGAGCCCCATCGCCAGCAACCACCGCTCGCCCTTCCCCTGTCCTCGACCACCGCCACCTCGCTCAAGCCCGGCCACCTCCACCTTGCGACTGGCCGATCGAGTGCCGCCGTAGGACATCCTTCCTCCGCACTAGGACTGGCAGCACGGCTGCGACCCCCACGTCCCTGGCCGCCTCTACCTCGTCTTCCCCAACACCGGCCACCACCAGCTCGGACCCCGCCAATGCACCACCCTCTTCCGTCACGCGACCTCCCTCCTCTATGAGCCCCTCGCAGTGCCACCGCCGCCCTGTCCTCCTCGCATCTGTCGACCTCGCGGTCGCCTCAAGATCCCCATCGCCTTGCTGCCAGGCGCCACCGCCCTGATGGCGCCCCCCTTCACCGCCTGCCTCTCCCCGACCCAAGCCGCACCGCTGCGAGCCCCTCACCTCGAAGCCGCCCTTGCGAGCCACGGGCGTCGGCCCGGACTCGCCGCGGCCTTCCTCGCCTCCGGCCGCGCCCGTCCCCCAACCTCGCAGCCGCTCTCTGCCGTGGAGACCCGCGCCGCTCACCGCTCATCTCTCCTCGCCGTCAGGCCCTCCCTCGGTGCCTCGTCGACCTCTGCCTCCTGGGACCCCTGGCCGTCGTCGCCGGTGCCCTACCTTTGTCTTCCTCTGCAGTGCCACCGGCTGTCGGCGTCTATCCATGCATCGGCGTCTGCCATGTCGCGTTGTCCTCTAGGTGCTCGTTCAAGATTGCCCGCATCGCGCATGTGCGCGCGTCCAACACCTGGGCCGTGCTCGCTTGCTGTTTTGATTTAATGTACAGGAACCTTGCTCTATGGTTATTGTCTCATGTGGCTACACCAGTGTTCCGCCGCAAGCCAAGTGTTCCTCCGTTTTTGTTTGAGGCCAGTAGCACGGTGCATCTCGCCGGACTCCTACGTATGTTCTCTATGGCCAAGTCATGTGGCTTCCCTGGGTTATTTCGCCCCACCGTCATCAAGTGAGCTGGGTGCAAGCAAACTGTGTATCCGAGGACCCGTCAAGATCTTCGTGACGACAAGATCGACATGGACCTGGGCAAACCCAATGAACCACCGTCGCCAAACAAAGTCCTTCAACGACCACCGAAGCCGGAACCCTAGGCCTCCGATATGGAATGACAAGGACTTCTTTGGGAGCTGATGACCCGAAGCTCTTCTTCACGGAACACCGAGTGCTCCTTCCCGGAGTTCGAAGACCGATCCTGCCAAGACCGAACCCCGAACCTCCCAGATCTTCGGACCAATGTGATCCCCTTTTCGAGACCCCTATTTTTATAATATATGACATATTTTTGTTGCATATTAAATTATTCATGCTTGCATCTCATCATGTGGGTTTCGGGCATTTAGTAAATTCATCTAATAAGTAAATATGGAGACCATATGCGGGAAAATATAGTCTTATATTGGCTCCATTTAAATTTGTGTAGCGAACCGATGCTATGTTTTGCCTTGTTAAGACAATATTTAAATTGCGGGGTACCTAAACAACATGAACCATCTAATTAATTGTCGGGACCCCTGTTCCGCTTAATATTGCCTAGTCGCATCGCATCTTTGCCATGTCATGCACCATACCTGCATCATGCCCGATCTTCTGCCGTAGTATTAAATAGTGCATCTGATGTTTCTTTTAGTGCTTTAGTTCTTCGCGGATTAGGCCGTTGAGTTGATGCGAGTATCTGCAAGTTCTTCGGATATATCTTCCACAATGTTTCCCAGGCGAGCATTCTCCCCCTTTCTACCTATTTTGCATTTATAGTCTTTATTTCCTCCTGTTGATCTATTGCTATCCGTGTCGTGATGCTTAGTGTTCCGTACCAGATATAATCCGTGCAGCCTTTATATTGCCTTGGGCACCTCCTATTACCTGTTGTTTGGTAGATAGATGGCCTTGCGAGTCGTAGTCGCTTGCTCAGGTGCGATCCCGTGTCGTGAAGTACCACACAGTTGTTGGAATGTTGTCATATGCTTTACGGTGGAGAGGATCATTACTTTAAATACAACTATTAAATTGCTAGATATAACTAATGCAGAGGCATCGGTGGGCAATAGATGTTATTTGGTTCTTCCACGCTCACTTGTGTAGTGTAGGATCCCGAGTACTTGATACCTGTTCCTTGACTATCGCACTATCCGCATGTGGGACCATGAATCCCCTTAGCCAGAACTTGATTCATTTCTTATTTCTTGGGGCCACAAACTAGTTTGGGGTTTTATTACTATCATGTACCTATGCCATGCTTTACCGCTTTATTTAAGATTGTGCATGGAGCACCTGTACTATTTTGGACCATGACACGTTTTTGCTGTATCGACAAGCGCAGTCACACTTTCGGGTTCCCAGTCGTTTACCGCCGTCCACACAAACCCTGGGTCCGTCTCGGAGCCGGCCAACTTCGTTGCGGGTAGCTTAGTGGGGTGCCCCCTGGAAATAATTTATGAATCCTATGATTGCTTTGTCGTGAAAGCCTCGCTGGGTTTTGAGTTGGTTTTTCCGAGGTTGATCGTGTGTGTGTTGCTATTTGTGCACCCCTACAGGGTTAATCTTTCTGAATGCCGTGTCCGCGGTTATGGACGACTTGGAGCACAATATCTCGATCATAGACAAGCATAACTAAAGTAGTGCTATAAATTTGACTTAATATGTGACTAGTAATCAGCTTCACTACAATGGAATGGATAATAAAAGTGCCAACAACTGGTGGAACTGGGGTGTATTGCCTCATGTTATACCTGCCTAGTAAGTATCGCAACTCCAATGGAATGAAATAAAAGTGCCAACAACTGCTGGGTTTGAGATGTCACATGCTAATTGTATCTGACTAGTAAGTACTGCAACTACAACTGAATGGTTAACTAAAACTGCCCACTACTTATGCTATCAGGATGACTCATGCTATTTATATCTGACTAGCAAGTGCTTCAACTATAATGGAATGAATAAAACTGCCAACTGTGTGAGTTCCTTGGTTTGACTTCCTCGTTTGGTCTCGAGGGGAATATCAGGATGGGTATGATTGGTGTTAGTATCAGGTTGGTCCCGAATAGGTGTTTCTTACCCCTCCCTAATAGCCGGCAGTTATATCGAGTCTCTATAGGTTGTATAGTGCATGCTTCGCTGCCGGTTCAGTCCACCATACCTATGTAGGCAAGTGCCGCCGAATTCTAGCCTCGCCGTGTACTGGCCTCAGTACTGACGCTCCTCTTTTTCCTTTGCCCTTTGTCGGCACCCCTTTTGTTTTAGCAGGTTTGAGATCGACGTCGTTAGCAGGGTTACCCTTCTGTCTTGGCCTGGGCAGGGTTATGGACGCCATTGGTTATTCTTTAGGGCTCTTAGCCCCATTTGCATCTTGTCCGTAGTCGGACGCTCTGTCGTTTTCAAGGTGATTTGGATCTTTGTATAGTATATATGTATTCTTGACTCATGGAGTCGTTGTTGTATATATATGTTCTGTGGGTTCCATCGTGGACTAATGTGTAATGGTATTACTTCGTTTTCCACCCGCACGCAAGTGCCTGGTGGGCGTCCTTGAATCGTTTCTATGCGGGTTTGGCGGGAAGTGCTAAAACTTGCATAGGGCCGATCCGAGGGTGTTACACACTGCCATGAACCTAGCGAACGCGACGCGCCCGAGGATGCAGTGGTACTGTGAGGGACAGTCAACGACCTGAAAGTCGATGCGCTCGTGCCGAAAGTTTTTCGGTGTGCCGAAGATGACGTCGAGGTTGATTTTGCCCAGGGGATATACGCCTTTTCCTGGGACGATGCCGTGGAATGTTGTGTCCAAGGCCTCTAGGCAAGTTAGAGGGATCCTCATTGCTCGCAAGGTACTCGCAAATATAAGGTTGATGCCGCTTCCACCGTCCATGAAGATGCGGCTCATGTTGAAGCCTCTGATTTGCGCCTCGAGTACGAGGGGGCAATGGCCTGGACGGGGTACTTGAGACGGATGATCGCGTTTGTCAAAGGTGATGCAGGACTCGCTTCCGCTGAGGTACTAGTGGTAGATGGTGGGGAGTGTGTGGCCAAGTTTACTTGGCGAGTGATGGCTTTCTGCACCCGATTCGAGGGGTGTCCCTTTTGGATCATCATGGTACCCATGGCCCGTGGGTATGGTTCGCCTCCGTGGTGCGTGTCCGGCGCAGCTGCGTTTGGGGGTGGTCCAGGTGGTGGTGGCAGAGCGTCATGTGCCACGGCACCTGGAGCGGCTCCATAGCCTCTTTCAATTGCGTTGCGATTCATCCAAACCAATCCCTCGTGTAGCTTGAGGAACTCGCGGTAGTCCTTGAGGAGGTGGCTGGACTTCTTCTTTCCATCATGCTTGTCGATATAGAAGTGCACCGTACATGGCCCGGACAGTTTGTCTTCAATGGATGTCGCGGGTGCCTCATCACGATTGCGGTGTTGCCACACTTGCGTAGTTTTCCAGGAGTTGCGGTATCCACTGCTGCGATAACCACTATTGCGGTTATCGTCGCGTCTGTCGGCGTAGCCAGCCGCGACCATGTTGACGTCGTCGCGGTCATCATAGATGCGCATGCGGCGTTTACCTCGGCGATCGCGTCTGCGCTCAAGTTCTGCCTCCTCGTCGGAGTGAATGCGATTCTTCACCGAATCTTCTCCATCGGCCCACCGATTCGCGATTTCCCTCAGGTGGTCGATGGTCTTGGGCTTTGAGCGGCCCAGCTCCTCCCTGAGTTATAGGCGGCGGACGCCACCGTTGAATGCGTCAATCGCGTGATTCTCCGAGATGTTCTCTACGGAGTTCTTGATGATGGACCACCTTTGGATGTAGGAGCGTAGCGATTCGCCTGATCCTTTGCTGGCAGCATCTCAACTCTTCGATTGATGCAGGTCACTTGTATGTTCCCTTGAAGTTGCGCACGAAGCTGTAAACCAGCTCATCCCAACTGTGAATGGATCCGCGTGGGAGGTTGTTGAGCCATGCTCGAGCGGCGCCTTGCAGCTGTAGCTATAGACCTTGCATGGTCGTGCTTCGACTGCTGACGTGGAGCCTGACGGAGGAGATATGGTCCTCTAGCCAGATCTTCGGGTCCTGTAGGCCGTCAAACTTCGGGTTCTCCGACGGGAGTTTGAACCCCTTGGGCATTCGCTTTTGCCTAATGGACCTGCTAAAGCATCTAGCGCCGCAGAGCTCCACATCTTCTTCTTCTGAGTCAGTCGACCGGCACGTCGCACCCTTGATTTGTCGATCTTGCGCTGCGTGAGGTCATCGCGCGCATCATAGTCACGGTCATGTCGCCGTGAGCGGCGGCGTCGAGACAGGTCGTGACTGTCATCGCTGGATGAGGGCGAGAAGTAGCACTTTGCTAGCGTTTTACCTTTTTTCGGCTCTGGTGTTGGCTCCTTATCGAGAGCAGCCTCGATTAGTCCCAAGCCCGCGATCATAGATCGGTGCATGGCGGCTCAGGGATCTCTAGCTGGTGGCTGGTTGTTGAGGAGGTACATGGTGGCTGCTGTTACCGCGGCCTGTGGCGTCTTGGGGACCACGTTGCCACGTGTGTCGAATGTCATAGAGCTGAAGTCGAGGACCTTTGCAGCTTCTATGCGTTCTTGCTTAGTGAGATGGGCCATCTGAGACCGCCTCTTGTTTCCGAGGTACTCGTTGCCCTTTGAGGAGGATCCTCCATGAGAGGAGAGCCCAGCATGTCGAAGGCTCGACTCATCCGCCGCCTTTTTACGCGCTTCGAGCTGCGCGATTGTTTGCACTTGGCGCTTAAATTCCTCCTTCAGGAGCCAATGGTAGCCCATCAGAAGTTCTTGCGAGGAACCATGGGGTGAAGGGTTCCCCCGTAGGGCTTCGCGGCAACGAGCCCATTCAATCTCATTGAGCCTGACCACGACGCGTTCGCCGGTTTGCTCGTTGGTTATGGTTGGAGGTTCGATTGCCCCTCCATTGTTGACGGGGGTGCGATTGCCACCATTGCCACCGTTACCGTCGTTGCCACCATTCGACGGGTCGGTTTCGTTGCCACGGTTACCCATGTTGTCGCGATTGGTGGAGGTGTCGCCCGCGTTGATGACGGCGCACATTAAGTGATTGGGGAAGCTGCTGCTCCCGCAACTCTCAGATCCGGAGCCGTAGGCTTCATCTTCAGTTGCCAAACCACTCAGATCGGATTGGCGACTGCTGTCGTTGACCGTGTTCTCGACTGTTGTCGAGGTGTTGAACTCACTAAGGGTGCCGATCGATGGAGGGAACCATGATGCTGGGGCAATCGACGGTACCGTTGGTTGGTCAGGCATGCGAAGCGTGCCCATCTGACCAACTTGGAAGCGAAAACTCCCGATCGCCAGGCTGATTCCGTCGCCTACGGACTCGAAAGTTGGGCGAGTGGCCGACGTGTGGGCGGTGAAGTCGAACGCGCCGAAGAGCTGGCGAATCTCTGCTGTTGCGGAGTTGTAGATCGCGGTTGATGGGGCCGAAGAAGCCGCAACATCAGCACTCCCAATTCCCATAGACGACGCCAATTAACGGGGTTTAACTCATCAATGCCCATTGTTATGGACTTGGGTTTTGGAGAAGGAGAGAGCGTTGGAGACATCTATCGGCTAGCAAACAAGCACACATGGGACTCAAAGATTTACCCAGGTTCATGCCTTGTAGAGGTCCCTACTCCTGCTTGTCTGCTCGTGGAATTATCAAAGGAATCGAAGAATACAATGGTGCGCAGATGCAATCTTGCGAGGGTTGTGGAAACTAGGGTTGCGTGTGTCCTCCTCACCGCCCCTCCTAGCCTTTATATAGATAGGCTAGATCTTGGGTAGTAGGTCGAGTCGGTTACATGTTAGGGTTTTACCCTTTTAACTTTCTATCTTTAGCTTCTTCTTGTTCTTCAAGTAATCGAGAGTCCGTAGGTTACTCGAGTTCTTCATTTGGGCCTTGGTGACACCGTGGGCCTCTACGTATTGATGCCGTATATACCAAGCTTGAGTACCTGTAGGGTATACCCATGTCACCATGCAAACAAAGAATTTCACGAATGGATAAATCAGCAACATGTGCAACATCATCATATTTGTGACATGGAATAAAGTATGTTATCTTTGAAAATTTGTCGATAATCACAAAAATACTACCCCTCCCCTTCTGTGTTCGAGGCAATCCCAAAACAAAGTTCATAGAAATATCCTCCCATGGAACACTAGGAACAGGAAGAGGTATGTATAAACCACATGGATTAAGGCGTGACTTAGCTTTTTGACATGTAGTGGAGCGAGCAACGAATCTCTCAACGTCTCTACGCATTCGTGGCCAAAAGAAGTGTGGAACAAGTACGTACTCCGTCTTCTTCCCTCCAAAGCGCCCCATCAATCATCCTCCACGCGCCTCCTGCAACAACAAAAGGTGAACAAATCTATCTAGGATGCATAGCTTGTTAGCACGACACACAAATCATCAGTAAAGACGAATTTGTTCCATGTTTTGCCCTCCTTACAATTGAATTCAACATCCTTCACATATTGTGCTTTGATAGTTTCTAAACCAAAATATATATAGTCAAGCTGAGAGACCATGGTATAACGGCATGACAAACATCAGCAATAATATCATCTTTAACCTTCTTATGTTTATTAACATATGAAAAGACTCAATGAATTCAACCTACTTAGCATGGT
The DNA here is from genome assembly GCA_910589775.1 of Avena eriantha. Classification (NCBI taxonomy): domain Eukaryota; kingdom Viridiplantae; phylum Streptophyta; class Magnoliopsida; order Poales; family Poaceae; genus Avena; species Avena eriantha. The sequence continues at coordinate 124,282,465 of OU342740.1, forward strand.
GCTTATTCAGTTTTGCTTAACTATGAATATGCTTCAAAGATTCATGATTAGAATGCATAACAAATTCCTTAGGCCATAGGTAATGTTTGCAAGTTTATAATGTTCGAAAAGAGCATATAATTCCTTGTCACAAGTAAAATAGTTTAGACTAGGCCCACTAAGTTTTTCACTCAAATATGCAACCGGTTTTCCTTATTGTAGCAAGACACCTCCCAAACAAATTTCACTAGCATCACATTCAAGTTCAAACATTTTATTAAAACCGGGAAGTTGGAGTAAGGGAACATGTGTTAACCTTTCTTTCAGCAGCATGAAGGCATCTTGTTGCACATCAATCCAAATAAAGGGCACATCTTTCTGTGTAAGCTCATCCAACGGTGCAGCCATGGATCCAAATTCTTTGACAAATCTCCTATATAACCCATCGAGGCCAAGAAAACTCCTCACTTGTATGACCATTTTAGGAGGCGTCCAACTCGGAATAGCTTCAATCTTGGCAGGATCAACTTCAATTCCCTGGACTTTAACAATATAGCCAAGAACATCAACTCGATCAGTGCAGAAGGTGCATTTCTCAAGATTACCAAACAAATGTACATCATGTAAATCATTGTAAATATCACATAAACGATTCAAATGGTCCTCTAATGATTTGCTATAAATCAGAATATCATGAAAGTATGCCACCACAAAATGTCCGATAAAAGCACGGAAAACTTCGTTCATTAATCTCAAGAATGTGCTAGGTGCATTAATTAAATCAAAATACATCACTAACCACTCATATAAACTATACTTAATTTTAAATGTGGTTTTCCATTCATCTCCCAATTTCATACGAATATGGTATTAACCACTATGCAAATCAACTTTAGATAACATTGTAGAGCTACTTAACTCATCAAGCATACCATCTAAACATGGTATAGGATGATGGTAACGAATGGTAATATTGTTGATAGCTCTACAATCAGTGCACAAGCACGAAGAACCATCTTTCTTAGGTACCAATATAATAGGAACATCATATGGACTAAGAGACTCAGGATTGTGACCTTTGTTGAGTAGTTCCTAAATTCCGTGTTGTATTTATTTTATTTCTTTCAGATTGGTTCTATATGGCGCATGGTTGGGAAGCGTAGCACCGTGAATAAGATCAATTTGATGCTTAATTCTGTGGATAGGTGGTAGTCCCGATGGCATTTTGTGTGAAAAAACATTCACATACTCCTGCAAAATGTTAGCAACAGTAGGTGGCAAAAGAAGGAGGCATATCCTCAACTGAAAATAGAACTTCTTTGCAAAAAATTACATAACAATACGACTTACTCACACCCAACTCAAAAATATCAGATTTACTAGCAAGTAAACAAGGGCCATTCAAACGAAATTCAGTTGGATGTTTCGAATCGGATTTAGTATAAGTTTTTGGTGCTAAACTGTATTTAGGCACAATCTAATTTCACCTCTATTATTTCTCCTGATGTTTTTCTCAATTAGATCTAGCAAGATCATCTTTTAAAATATGTTCAGGAGTCATTGGTTTAAGTGCAATTTTCATTCCATTATGCACAAGATAATAATTATTAGTTTTACCATTATGAACATATTCTCTATCATATTTATAATGTCAACCAAGTAATAACGAACAAGATTGCATGGGTACGACATCACAATCAACAAAGCCAGAATATATACCAATGGAAAAAAATGCACACATGTAGTTCGTGTTACCTTGAGTTGACTGGTGTTGTAGAACCATTGAATGTAATATGGGCGTGGGTGTTCTCGTGTAGGTAGAGAAAGCTTTTCCACATGTCAATGCTAGCCAAATTATTAGAACTCGCACTATCAATGATGATACGTATAGCATGTTCCTGACAACTCCTTTTGTTTGGAATAAATAGTAGTGTTGATTATGTTCTGTTTGGCATCGGTGCATGCTCAAGACGTGTTATGCAACTAAACTCTTGTATTCATTAGCTGCCTCATATCCCATTACCTCCACATCCTAGTCGGGAATAGTATGATCTCCCTCTTGAGCATTAACGAGGGCGAGTGTATCTTAATCAAATTCACTTGCAGAATCATACTCGTCGTCATATCGTACTATCATGACACGCTTTCTGGTGTAGACGCGCTCAATGTGACCATACCCCAGCATTTGTGACACCAAATATCCTTTGTCTTTCCTATAGAATCCATGTAAAATGTAGAAATATGAGGGGATCCACTATTTGTTGGTGGAGCTATAGGTGGTGGCGTTCTTGTCGTAGGTCGGTTGGTCTTAATGGCAGACAGTGATGAAGTAGCATCACGGGTAGGGGGAGGTGGATCTCATAGAGTAAAAGATGATGTGCGACCTACAAAATTATTATACATCTTCCACTCTTGTTTAGCATGTACTTCACGTTCATCTTTGTAAGCAAAATGAAATAAATGAGTGATAGTACGATACTCCTTATAATCTAATATAGTCTGAATTTTTTACTTAAACCAAGAAAGAAACATGCAAGCATTTGTTCATTATCTTCGTGAATACCAAAACAAATCATGCTAGGTTGTACTAGAGATGCAAGCCTAGAACACCAACATAGTCATGACACATCACAACAAACAAATAGAAGCCTAAAACATTAAAAAAAGGGCCCTCACCGGGGGCAAACAGTGTCTATGGTTAGGCGTGAAGGCGCTCGATTTTTTTTGCTCTTGTGGGTTGTTGTAACACCCTCGAATCGGCCCTATGCAAGGTTTAGCACTTCCCGCCAAACCCGCATAGAAACGATTCAAGGACGCCCACCTCCATCACAACTCACCGCACTGGTCGGTCACTAAGTTTGCATCCTCAATTTAACACATCCACAACATCTCGTCAATACCAGATCAATTAACACATCCACCAGGGAAGCTCGATGTGAGGTCTTCGAGAACTTGGATAGTAGGGAGGCATTGGGCACCACGTCACAGGAGCGAGATGGGGCCAGGGGCTCCGGTCGATGACGGACGGCTTAGGAGGAGATGCAGGAGATGCCTGTTGTGGCGGCGCGCGAAGCGGGGAGCCACGACTGCAGGGACGCGCGATAGGGGTCCAGGAAGTAGGCTCGGGACGGAATCGACCGCGGCGGGTACGGCTGGTGGTGATGTGGGCCGGGGAGGTCGTCCTCAGGCACGCGGTAGGTGATGGCGCTCGTGCGGCGACGGGGTCAGGGTAGAGGAAGGATGAACGGAAGGTCGGCGAGGCGCTCGACGGGGATGCGGTCGAGGCGACGTCACGTGGAGCAGGGGCCACGACGAGGAGGACGCGCGGCCGGCGATGATCCGAGGCAAGGACAGAGCGCCCTGGAGAGGCTCCACGGGACGGCGAGGTAAGCCAGGGCGGCTGCGAGGAAGAGGCGGGGAACATGGCAGCTCGCAGGGCTCGAGGGAGGGCGGCCGGAGATGGGGAGGCATGCAGTTGGGGTCGCCTGTGCGAAGGGCGACCCGAGGAGGCTGAGGAGGCGACGCGGGCGCCAGGGCGAGGGGGTCCAGGCTTGGCGGCGGCAAGCAGCATGTCAGGGCAGAGGCGGCGCTGGGCTCCGCGTCGGGGGGGCGAAGGTGGGGCTAGAGGGGATGCAGGGCAGGAGGCGTGCGAGGTAGAGAGAAGGTGGGTGGGGTCACGGGATGGAGTCGGTAGTGCGGGGTGGCGTGCATCGTACTCGGGGTAGGTAGCAGTGGGCCGGCCCGTCGGTGGTGGGGAGTGGGGCACACGTGCACTACTGGCACGGGTCGCGTGGAGGGTTGGTGGCGGCGGGGTCTGGTTAGTTCTAGGATAGAACTAGCATTTGGTAGTTTTAGGATGGAGGTGGCCGGTTGGGCTGTTTTGCCCGGCTAACTGCCTCCTAAAAATAATATAAATTTTTAGTATTATTTTAAGAGACTTTTGTAATTTGGTTTTAGATAAACAAAATATCCGAAAGAGACCGGGGTTTCAATTTGAATAAAGACAGGGAATATTTAGAAAACAAATATAGGCTTTTAGAAAATAGTTTTAGTCAAACATAAGCATGATGATGACGATGCTCAAATGCAATGAGACATGATGTTATGAGCATGTGGTCATGATGCTGTAGAAAATAAAAAAAACACGCGATTTTCTAGTAGTGATTTTATTGGGGTGCTACATTTGTTCTCTTATCCTTTGCAGTACACATTTACAGTCATCATACTGCTCTGACTAATATGTTGGGTTTATTTGCTTCTCCTTACTCATGATTCCTAACTGTTTGATGTTATTACACAATGAAAAGGCTCAGTTTATACTAGAATTCATAGAATGAATGACCCCTATAATATCGTAAGTATCTATTGCTTTTGCATCACTTCATGCTAACTTCTATCAGGTTGGATCCTATTTATGTTTACTATTGGCTGCACCTTTATGAGAGCTCCAACACTGAACTATAGAGACCACCCATCCTGTTACTTGATGCAGCGGATATCACCCACCAGATAAGAAACCATGAAACTCTACGAAGAGCCACAGTATGCCCCCATTTGATTGAATGTTTAAGTCCACTAGTTTGATGCCATTTGCTCTAGTTCACTTTTTTAGTTGGAGACACTATCTGAGTTGGTTGATGATTAGAGCAAGGCCAGATTTGCAATGTGATCCAATATAACAGAAAAAGGATCAGTAGTAATTGTGCACTTCACGTGTATGGCTATCTTAATATGAGGCATATGAAAGTACAATTGGTCTTTTGGGCATACAATAAAAAAATTGAAACAATCTGATAGTATTTTTACTATTGTTTCATTGTTCCTCTAAATGATCTGGCTAGTCTATTTTCACTAATGTTCTATTTATAATTTGATTGAGGCACTATAATAGTTTTTCGATGATTACAACAATTCCACCTACCTAAGTTTCCAATCCAACTACACATTGAGTAGGCTAGTTAATATCAGTCATACTGTTTAAATGCTTGTTTTTGTTTTTCTTGTAAATGCTTTTCTATCAGTTTAAGGAGCTTTAGGCAGGGCATGCACTTCTTTTTTACTCTATTTGCTAGATTTCCATTGTCCTATGTCTGGCTAGTTAAACTCTCAGTCGCTAGTTTCATTACATTTGTAATTGGCGCATTCTAGTTTGATCAGTCTGCATGAGGTCCTTGGGTTGAGTGCTTACATTGATATATCAGACAAATAATCTTTTGAAATTGTTTGAGAATGAACATGGTTGTTTTCTTCCTCGGTATGATATTGTAACTTCTTCTATCTTAGTTCGAGCCTTCATTAAGTAGAGCAGTCATTTCACATAGCAGAAGTCATAGTCACACGTGCTCTCATACCTCTATGAAGTTTACTATTCTAGTTATTATTGAAGAAATAGATGTATGAGGCCCTGCTACTATTAATTACTTTCTTACTTTTATCCAAAGTATTGATTTTAATTTTTTTGGTTTTGTTTTCCTTGTTAATGTTGTTATAAGTCATTTCTTTTTTGTTTCAGGTTGCAAGTATAAATATGAAGGAAAGAACATAAAACAACTACCTTAAGTGTAGATCTCTTTCCACAGAGCAGCAGTGACAGTGTATATTGCCCACATAGGTACATGATGTTGATTATTCCATATTCCGTTAGAAAGAATTTTTGGTGCTACACTCCAAGATGCACTTGATATAGGTTGACAGGACCAACAAAACAAATACAGTAGTCTCAATAGCATGACAAAAGATATCTGAGTTGAAAAACAGACAAGCTCTGATAGAGAATCTACTTAATAATTTCCTCAGCAGGTCCTGTGGTAAGCCCACCATTACATGTGTGGCGATGCGAGCTCCCTAAAAGTAACATTTTTTGAAATGGTGATTATGTTGTTTATTAGTTGTGTTGTACTTCAATTATGTTGTCCAGCTTACAAAAATTTGGAGGACTATAATAATTTATTAATTTTCCAGTTATAATTTTTTTCCATATTTGTAGAATTCATTTAGTATTCTAGATAATCTAGTTGTCTTTGTTTATCCAGTATGATGGGTCGTCAATTGCCCTAACCCGCATAGGCTTAAACAATAGAAGACCCAACGTTAATGGATCTATTCAGACTTTATTCCATAAACAATAACTGGTCATTTGTAGGTCTAAATAGTAACAGACCTGAAAGTTAATAGGCTGTAGTTGGGCTTTAAAATTATGGGCTCCCATGAACAATTTATTAGTCCGTAGTTGGGCTGCGAAGTGATGGGCTCCAGGTAAAAAGCATAGGCCGTCGAGCAGTAAAAGGCCAGAATAGTAACAGACATTCTCGCGAATGGGCCTATGGTGGGCGACCGACCACGGGCTTTATGAACAGTGTTGGGCCTAAAGAAGACTTTAACAGTGCTAGACCGACGTGGTGCATGTCTCTAATGGGATGCATGGTGGTGGACCAAGTTGGGCCATACAAAAGCCGAAACAGTAATGGATCAGAAAGTTAACAGGCCGCAATTGGGTTGCGAAGTGATGGGACCCATCATTCAGCGCGGGCCTCGGAGCAAGCTATACAATAATGGGTTTCTTCTTATTGTGACCGTTAACGACATTTGACATGTGATATTTTGCATGACGTCAGTAGTCAACGGGCTGGCAAAACTGATCTACCATGACACGATTTTCCGTGGTTGAAGGGTGCGATTTGCTACGGTCGAAAAAACCCTGGTAGATTCTTTGGTGATGGGGCCTTTATAATGGAAACCATCTGTCGTGGAAGACCTTTCCACCACAAAAAATAGGCCTTCAACCATGAATACCGTATGTTGTAAAAGCCAACTTTTCTTGTAGTGTCTCTAAGAAAGTTATGCTTAATTTTCCATGCGCTTTTTGTTGTGTATTCATCTTTATGGAAGAATTTGTACAAGTACAAGGCTCTTGCAAACATAACAAAACCATTCTCGCGTACCCTATTTTTCTATCCTGTTATGTATGTGATTGTCTATCTACGCTGCAGATAAAAGTTCTCCTCCAAAATGCTCGCAACGATTCATCATTAAACATCATAATACATTGTGAGCCGTGCCCCCATCTCATTTTTGTGAGTTTTGTCATCATATCCTATTTTCTCGCGGTGTTGTCTGTGCTAGGTCACTTTCTCATCGTCGATGTCGGTCTGGCGTCCTATGTGGGGTCCCCCAGATTTAGTGAGTCGTGAGCATAACCAAAAAGTATCATTGCAGCATCCATAAAGTAACGAAAACAAGACTTATATGGGTTCCATTATGGCTATACATTCACCAACAGCGGAACTTCATCAATCACAGAGCCTAAGTGATGCCTTAACCCTACAAGCAGCTGACTAGGAAGATGACCTAGCTCGCATAGACATCACCATAACCTTCATACTTCGTTCTTCTGAAAGTCTAGCCAAGTAAATAGCTAGGGACAATGCTAGTGAGTACTTTTGAATGTACTCAAAAACCACAGAGATAGGGTAACCAAGATAATGCAGTTTGGTTGTGGCGAGATAGCTCTAGCTATGGTTGTTTTGGAAATGTCTAGTTTCTCTTGTAGATATGGCATCTCTATATCTTTGTTGAAAAAGAGTTTCGAAAACATGACTCTGTTTTAAAAGCTGGATATCTCTATAACCTTATTGAAAAACCTTTTTGAAACATCTTCGACCATCCCTAGTCAAAACAAAACATCTAGCTCAGGTCATCTCATGACCATATCACTTCCTTGTATCCTTTCCAGATCTTCACTTGGGTCCTTCTAGCAATCACCTTTCCAATCGTACTTAATTATGGACATGGCTGTTCGAATAGATTATACTCTACAGAGCTTCTGTACTTTCCCCACAGAATCAATACATCTGCTGGGATTCAACCATGGCTCGTTACACGCGGTACACGAGGGTTCGGATAATCAAACATAACGTTTCATTTTTTGACCCTAACAAAGGCACATTTTCCACTAGGTTTGCTCTCCCCAGAATGAGTACCAAACGATGTCTCACGCCAAACTTCCTTCAGTACTCCCATGATTAAGGAATCCCGAATTAGCCTATCATGTTCAATCCTCCCGTCTGCACTTCCTAAACCATACCGTTCGTGGGAGACCCATTGTTGCTTCCTGGGTTGTTCAACCACTAGTCCACCCTAGGCCATGGCCCTTACATTGGGTGGAGGGCATTCAGGGAATTTCTTCCTTATATAGTAGGGGCTGCCCATGCTAAGGAAAACAAACTACGAGCTAAGCCCCATATCACATGGGTAATGTGGTTGCACGGGTAAGTTGTTCCGGTAAAGGCGTAGAACAACCCTTCTTATTCACCAGTCCATCATACTCACTTCTCAACATCACCTTTTCTTCCTTTAAAACCTCCACTTGGAAATGATTCCCTTCCCAAGGGTTTTACCAAAATATTTTCAAACCATTTGTTGTAGGATAATCCCCAAAATAGTTCTGTTTTCAAGATCCATTCTTTCCAACGAGGTAAGATGCTAACCATCATACTCTTGATCTAATGTAAAGGGTAGGTATCACCAAGGTGGGTGTATGGTGGAACACCAAGCCATAACTTGGAAGGGCAAAGTAATTAGAGTAGTATTGGTAAAACAAAACATGAAGGTAGTAATGCACTATATAAAGAAGATATAAAACAAGTATATAAAGATGAATATGACAAGTATCCAAATTTAGAAAAGGTGGCTTCCTGTGATCAACAATATGTCCTTGGACTTCTTCTTAGGACATCTTTTTCTGATAAAAGTGTCTGCCACCATGAACAGAAATAACCTCCCAAGTCATTCCACTTGTGACACTATAGAGGTTAGTAACATTGGGCTCCCCAGTATGAGGGAAGCTAAAAGCATTGCAAAATTGTTCAAAATTTATTTCATAGTGCTACCGGTTCATGGTGAAGCTTATCGTGCACATGTTACCTTTCTCCTTGTGGTCATCATAGAAGGAGGCAAGGAAGTCGTGGGTAAGTTCGGCATAGGTGTCGTGGCTTGTGAAGCCAAGTATCGCCAACCCCGCCCTGCTGCACATGAGGTCGAAGTCCTCCTTCAACCATTCTGCGGTGAGAAAGTTGTGGTCGCCCCAACGTGTGGGCAGCACCCTCCTCGATGAGACAATGTCCAACTTGCAGTTGCGCGGATCTCGGGACCTCGAGCTTGAGCTCTCACCCCATTGGCGCTTGCTCGAACAAAAGAGGTTACCAATTTTGTTCATTGTGATGCACTAAAAAATTTCACCACAAAACCTTAGGCATATAGTTTCTATATGATATATGAACAATTCTACATGGAAAAATTCAATCCTAACGTGAGAAATTAATAGGAAAAACAAAATAAGCTTGATTTCACCAACTAGATCAATGTGAGATTTTCAACCATGGAAATCTAAAAATAAAGCATGCATAGGGAGAGAAACATACCAATCTGTTGATTCCCCCACTCAAACAAAAGAAATCCGGGAAGAATCAAGAGTTCTAGGTGGATTTTGAGAGGTTTGAGGAGAGAATATGAGAGAAATAATGAGGAGAGGAGAAGACCTAGCCGCCCCGGTGCGATTTTGTGGTCGCACCGAACTGTACGGCCGAAACTATACGGTCGGGTGATGTTGCTCCGCCCGTATAGTTGCGGCGGTGCCGCCAACTAGGGTTTCTTTATACAGAAAACAGCTATATGGGCACAACTATATGGCCGGATCACAATGATCCTGCCGTATAGTTGGTCGTTAAATCATCTGCCTCTTGAGATAAATTTCTAAAACTGGCATCGATATCTATACGACCGTAACTATACGGTCGGAATTTTTATTCCCACCGTATAGTTGGTCGTTAAACTCTCAGTATCTTTGGGATGAAATTCTATGAAGACATCGATATCTATACGATCGGAACTATACAGCCGGAATTTTTATTCCCGCCGTATAGTTGGTCGTTAAACTCTTAGTACCTTTCAGAAAGTTTTTGTACAAAGGCATCATATCTATACGACCGGAATTTTTATTCCCGCCGTATAGTTGTTCGTTAAACTCTCTGTGCCTTCAAGGCAAATTTGTTGATGGCAAAGATAACTATACGACCGGAACTATATAGCCAGAATTTTTATTCCCGCCATATGGTTGGTCGTTAAACCATCAAAGGTCATAAAAAAATTTCTATTTCTTCGAGGATACCTTCTTATCCCATAACTTAGTGAAATACCAAGTTTTTAACAGAAAATTGATAGTAAAAAAATTGTTGACCAACATTAACATATTAAAAGCAAAAATTTAGCTTCTGTAAATAGAAAACTCAAACTTTTATTCTTATTATTAATCTCTACTCATTCAATCGATGTTTCTACTGCTTTTTGAGAGCTGCATCTTCACGGGTGCACTTCCACAAGAATGTCTGTGAAAAAGTGGTGGGAATGCAATGAACTTCTTATTCTCTATACTACTAAATTGACAGAAATGGGTTGACTCCCATTAAGCATTTATGAAAAATGGTTGAATAACTCAACCTCTTCTCTCTTCTCAAATTCTTACCTTTGGTTGCCCCTTATCAATGGCACTTACCACATGAACTCGTTTTGCCGGTGGAACATATCTTTCTCCTGCTTCTAGCTTCGTTGGAAAATACCGGATGATTTCAGCATCATAAACATTGAAGATTATCTTCCCTTCTACACAATCTACTGACGCACCTGCAGTACTAAGGAAGGGTCTTCCAAGTATTATAGGTAATCTTTCATCTTATGGCATTTCAAGAAAAATAAAATCAGTGGGAATAACATGCTCATCTATCCTAAGTAAGACATCCTCAGTCATACCAACGGGTTGTTTAGTGGACTTGTTAGCCATCTGTAAAGTGATAGTAGTAGGAGAATAGTCCCCTAGTCCTAACCTTTTATAGAGGGAGTACGACATTACACTAACTCCTGCTCCTAGATCACATAAGGCACTGTGAATATTTGTTTAACCTATTGAGCATGAAATAGTTAGTATTCTAGGATCTCAAGACTTAGACAACAACTTTCTGTTAGCAGGATAGCTAGTTACCATGGCAACAATTTCAGTTCTTTCTTTCTTTCCACTAAGAATATCACGAAGGAATTTACTATAAGTAGGAATTTTGATTGCATCCACAAATGGAATTTCCAGACGAAGGTCACTAAGTGCCTTTGTAAAAGAATTATAAATTACCTCATCTAGTGCTTTCTTTTTCGATCTGGATAAGGAAGCTTTTTTCTCACCTGACTTACTCTTGTATTTTACCTTTTTTGGGGGGTCATGCTCTTTCGTTGCTTTCTTTTGTTGTTGCTTATTGCTTTTCTTATTTTCTAATACAACAACTTCATCTTCCTTACTTATTTCTTTATCTTCTCTTGGATCAACCATCTCTGCATCAGATTCATAATGATCATGTTGTGCATTATTTTGGTCCTCCTCGGTTTTCTCTTGCATCTCAGGTTCATCTTGAGGATCCACCAACGTATCATCTTCTTAGCTTACTTCGAACAATGCTTTTTCCTTGCACTCTTTTTCAGCTTCGTATTCTAGTGGTCCTAAGGGTCCTGTAACAACTGCTCCCCTTCCTGTGACAACATTAGCAGAAACAGGAATATCTTCGTCTTCACGAAGAAAATTTTGATATCCAGATGCTATTTGTTCACACTGGGTTTCAATCATACTAAGATACTGAAGGGAATTTGCCCAAGAGGCAATAATAAAGTGGTTATTATCTTATTCCATGTTTTTGATAAATGTTTATTTTGCATGCTATAATTGTATTAATTGGAAACGTTAATACATGTGTGTTTAATAAACAAAATACGAAGTTCCTAGTAATGCCTCTCATATAAACTAGCTCGTTGATTAAAAAGATGATCAAGGTTTCCTGATCATGGACATTGGATGTTGTTAATAACGAGGTCACAACATTGGTGGAATGATGTGATGAACATTCATCCAAATTATAGCATTACGATCAAAGTCATTATGTTTATATTGCTATAACATCATATGAAGTAATCTTAGTCCTTAGACCATGAGATCATGTTAATTTCTAACATCGGAAGAGTAACTTGATAATATTGAGGCTCATGGATCAAGAGTGGAATTTGGAAATACCGATGACGGATAGATATACTCCGGGCCCTCTCGATGATATCACATTATAGCTTGCAAGCAAGTGATGTGATCACTAGAATGTTATATCACGGGAACACAAAAAGAGTGCATGTCGGTAACGAGATCAAACTAGGTATTTGGATGTCGATGATCGAATCTCGGACATGTATTATATCGCGAGACAAAGGGATTTAGTTATGAAGTTAAAGGTTCACACGATAACAAGAGTCATCGTTGAATATGTGGGAATCAGTACGGATCTCCAGGTCCCGCTGCTGATTATTGATCAGAGAGGGGTCTCGATCATGTCTGCATTATTCGCGAACCGTAGGGTGGCACACTTAAGGGATACCGACACAATTTAGGAGCAAATATGTTTCAGATAAATATTAAGAAAATGCTGGAATCATTTTGATGGAAACCAGAATTGTTTCGGGTGAAATTGCTGAAACTGGTTCTGCATGTGATATTTAAATGTTGCAGGGAGTTTTATGTGAATGTTTGTTAATTAAAGTAATTAACAAAATTCTAAATAAAATAAATAAAAGTGTTTTATTTAAAGAGAAAATGCATTTAATTTGGTGGACATTAAATGCAAAGTGAGTCGAGTGGAAATTGATGTGAGTGGGCTTAGTGGAAGCTCCACCCACATGAATGAGGGAGAGGTGGGGGCACCCACCATGGACGGCCATCCATGGCCTTGGGGATGCGCCCCCTCCCCTATAAAAGGAGCCCCATGGCTCCTCTCCTCTTGCCCCACCTCCTCGTGAAGGTTCTCTTCTCCCTCTAGTTATTCCCCATGGTCTCGAATTAGCGAGATACATGTTCCCGGTGGCTTTATCTGGAAAGGAGTTGCTTCTTCCGCTGCATCGTTGGAGCAAGGAGGTGAAGGTTGTTCGGTGGACCGAACGTGTGTGCGATCACGGATGCATCGCTACTTTGCGGTGCTGGACTTGGTGGTGCTGGACCTGATGGTGGTGGAACTGCTGGACCTGAAGGACTTCATCATGATCTTGATATCGGCAAGTGTACGACTACATCATCCACGAGTTCCATCTCGTTAACAAATCTTTGTTGTCTTCGAAGGTAAGTTCTCTATGGATGTATATCCACCCGTTGCTTGTATCTAGTAGATAGATCTTGGCGTATAGTTCCCATCATAGGAATTTTTTTGTTTTCTATGCTGCGAACCCAATAGTGGTATCAGAGCCTCGTCTATGCGTAGGTGCTTTGCACGGGTAGTACATATATGTTTATATGTGGGCTATGATGATCATGTTATTGCATCTTCTATGTATTTTCGATATTGGTGGCATAGTGGGATGAAGCGGCCCGAACCAACTTTACATGTCATCGCACATGAGACCAGTTCCAAGACTGACATGCAAATAGTTTTGCATAAGTGGCTGGCGGGTGTCTGTCTCTCCTACTATAGTCAATATATGTTTTACAACGAGTTGCTAATAACTTAGTAATCATCGTTGTGGTTCCATGTTCATAGGTAAGACTGTTCTATCTTCGAACGCCCTAAGCCACGTAAAACTTGCAATGGATAAATTAGAGGCGTCTAGTTTAGATTGTTGCTGGGCTAGTGTCATGATATGGTAATGTTGTAAGTAGATGTATGGTAGATACCCTTACAACACACTTAACGTGTAAGTTCCGTAGACCTTGGCATTACACACAAAGGAATGATAGAGATCATGCCACGATGCATATGAGGGTGATCAAATGCATGGCATATCACTCCACTTTACACATATGATGTTTGCATCTTATATTGCTAGTTTGGCATTTTAGTAGCATTATAAGTTGATCCCTCATTTAAATGTCAAGATAAAATGTGTTCTTCCTTAAGTATGCACCGTTCTATGGATCATGTTTCGAGACATCACGTGATGATCGGGTGTACTCGACTCTACGCTTTCATACAACGGGTGTAAGACAGTTTTACACACATGAGTACTAAGGTTCTTACTTGACGAGCCTAGCATGTATAGACATGGCCTCGGAACACGGACTGAAAGGTTAATCATGAGTCATATAGTTGATGTGATGCCCATATTGATGCTCGCCTTTGAAGCTACACCGACTCAGTGATGATCGGACTTGGTGTAGTGGATTTGGTTCATGTAATCACCAAAAAGGCACGAAGGATGTTGTTTTTGAGTGGGAGTTCATTTCTAATTTGGATTAGTCGAACTCAATTTGTCATAAACTAAATCAAAGTGAATTTGCATAATTTGTTGTAGTCATTGGCATCTGTTCACTACCTTATGCTTAGTTTTAATTGAGATAGTAGAACTATAGAATTCTGGATATTTACTTTACGAACGAGTATCGTATTGTTTTGAATGTCAATTTAAAGTTTAGAAGTCCTATTGCAAACTTTTAGCAAACTCTATTTACTCCATGAAATTTAATAAGTAGTATTAAATCAAGAGTAAGGATTCCACTTTTAGTATCTAAAGTATCATGTTTGCCTCCATGATTATTGATATTCAAAAGTTGTTTTAATATCAATATTATCTAGGAGCTGAAAAATTGTTTCAGAAACCATCATGTGTGGAAGATATTGTGATATCTGAAACAATGTTTTTGGTTGCATTATGATAGAGTATAATTTAGCAAAATACATGTTCTCATATTGTATGAGAATTTGTGAAGGATGGAGATGCTAGGCATCCGGATCTCCCAAAAAGGTTTTGGGAACTAACATTATACTCGCGATTCTTCCTTATAGGCTATAGTAGCTTGATCATGAAAGTTGTCATGATGAGGATGAATAGAAGATGTAAGTAAAATGTTTACTACACAAATAGATTACTAAAGCATGGATTTTTGAAAGAACATCAAACATTTGATGATGGTGATCCACTTCAAAGTGCAAGTCCAAAGGTATTAGTATTTGACTATATACACTTTGTACTATGTGTCATGTGAATGACACCACTATTGATGTTGATAGATTCTTTTCAAAGAAAAGGAATTTTTGAAAGATAATCTATAAAATATTTGGCATAAAAGAAAAGGTTGGAGATGTCCAACATAGGTATATAGAAGATATACATGTTATAGCTGTATTTCTTGCTTGTTAAACAATGTGGTTCTGAGGTATTGGATACCGGTATTGGATACCGAATTGGTTGGGGTGAAGTGTCATACAGAACATCACAATTCATGAACTGCAACGGCGTAAGTAACTGGCAAGAGAATAAGTGATGATGTTCATCGAAAACAAATGAAGTGTTATTGTGTTTTCGTTGTTGTCAAACCTAGCCTTCAAGATTTGTTTTAATAATTTTTGTTTTGTTTCGGTATTACGAGAACAATGGTTGTTCAAATAATTACCATATTCCATAAAGGATGGATGAACTTTTACAAGTCTAGTTGGAGAAATCATATCCATAAACATTATTGCTAAAATGTTGTAAGACAAATGATTGGAAGATCACTTATGAAGTGACATCGTTGTTTGAATTATATTGGAAAGTAAACATGAAGAAACTCCATGTTGATGGATTTTTGGAGTCTTTTGATTTTGATCAATTAACGCTTGTGAAACTTTCCTCGAGATAATTGAAACTCCGTCCATAGGCCAAAGAGGAACGGATGACTAGCTTATTGGATATTATGCATGTTGATGTATATAGTCCATTATGTGTAGCCATATGCGATGGATCTTTTTGCTTCATATACTTTCTTCAGAAATTTGAGTGAATATATCTATATATTTACTTAATAAGGAAGAAGTATGACACATTTGAAAAATGTTCAAAGAATTTCAAGATGAAGTGAAAAAAAATCATTGTAACAAGAAAATAAAAGAGTTTATGATTTGATCATAAAGGAAGATATTTGAGTTACAGGTTTAGCAAAACACCTAAGATTTAAGGAATTGTTCCATGAATTTGCATTTCCCAATAAACCACAGGAGTATGGTATGTTCGAGAGATCAAATCAAACCTTGTTTGACATGGTAAGATCAAAGGTGTCATTTATAAAACTGCCATTATGTTTTAAGGATTAAAGCTTTAGAGACTACCGCTTTTACACTGAAAAGAGTACCATCGTGATCCGTAGAAATGACACCATATGAGTTATGGTTTGGGATAAAACCCGAACTATATTTTCTTAAATTATGGTATGCTATGCATAAGTAAAATGTTTACAACCAAAGTCGGATAAGCACATCTTTGTAGGTTATCCCAAAGAATTTATTGGGAATTCCTCCATAACACCGAGGACAAAAGAGTTTGTCACTTGGAACGTCAAGTTTCTTGAGAAGGAATTTTTCGTGAAAAGTTATGTGGGAGGACAATAGAACTTTGATAAGGTTGTTGAACCTTAGCTATATGTGCTAAGTAACGCAATGCCGGAAAGTGTCCCGGTGGTGGCCACAATGCTCATGGCTCCCGTGATTACAAAGGGCGTGATCTTGGAGATTAGAGTTCCTATTGAACCATGTGGGTCGGTAAGAATCAAATAGTAAGATTTGAAACAAAAGTCGTTATTGTTTTGACAATGATGAACCGACTGCATGCAAAGAAGCGATGATGGGCCCTGACTCCATAAAATGACTAGAAGTCATAGATCCGTAATAGTATCCATACACGAGAAATCAACTTTCTGAACTTGGAAGACCCTCCGGAAAGGCATGAATCCTATCGGTCATGTTTGGATCTATAAAGAAATAGACATGGATGTTTAACATCTATGAAATAGTCGACATGTCGGAAATAAGTTTACGGCAATGTTCAAGGAGTTGACTGTGACAAGATTTGATCTTTCATAGCGATATTTAGTCTTGACGGATTAATGTAGCAACCACTACATATAATTTGGTATATGGTAGTTGAATAAACAAAACAAGGTTCTTCTAATAGAATGGTTACCTAGGACATGTACATGACACGGTCCGAAGGGTTTTGTTAATTCAAAGGATGCTAAAAGGGCATGCAAACTTCAATAGTTGAACTGAGCATAAGGGAGTTGGAATCTTCACCATGATGAAAATGTTAAAGGGGTTTAATTTCATCGGAGATGATGAAGATGCTTGCATTTGCAAGAAACTTAGTGGGAGCACTGAGACAAATTTCCAATACATTATGCAAAGTACATATTGTTGATTGGAAATGATGTATCTTTTATTGACACAAGTAAAGAATTTCATTAAAATACGATTTTGATGAAAGACTTGGGCAAAACCGAAATCTATATGGACAGATTGAGGTGCTAATATGGTTATGCCAGACGTACATATATGATATATTGAAAGGGTTCAATATGGAAAGAACAAGAAAGGTTCTTGCTGCATGGAAAGGATTGTATCAAGATTCAAGTGTTTCAACACTTGGTGAGTAAAATCACATGAATATTTTGATCTATTATACCGTGATATGTATATATCCAGATATGTCCTATGCTCTAAAAGTTATGAGCACATACCAGAATGATTCATAAGATGATCATTGGACGATAGTAAAGATATTCTTATGAGCTTGGGAAGAACTAAGAATATATCATGTATAAGTGACAAATAGTTAAAGGTAGTTCATTGTAAAGTGTTACATTGATACTAGTTTTGTCACAAGATACAAATTAAATTTATCTCAATTTAGACTATGGGTGGCACAATGTAATGGAAAGGATATTCCATGATGGATTTGGATGAGTTCCAAAGTTGAAACATTGTGACGGATACTACAACAAAAGGCTAAGTATATGACTGCTATAGTAGCAGCAAAGGAGGGCATTTGTGTTAAGTAGTTTGTTATCAGACTAGGTGTGGTTCAAAGTGGGCTAATACTATGAAGATATATTGTATGACAATAATATCAACATATTTTAACCCGAATGAACTAAAGGTATCACCAAAGGACCAAATTTATACAATGCCATCTCATTTGAGAATGAGTGATGCGTAGAGACGCAAATACATGCAAATACACACGGACCTGAAACTATCAGATCCAGAGATTATGTTAACCACTAGCAATCGCGTATATGCAACACCAGAACGCCAAAGGTGTTCAATACGCAAAGTTTTTCAAACTAGATTATTGACTCTAGTTCAAGTGGGAGACTGAAGGGAATATGCCCGAGAGGCAATAATAAAGTGGTTATTATCTTATTCCATGTTTATGATAAATGTTTATTTTGCATGCTATCATTATATTAATTATAAATATTAATACATGTGTGTTTAATTAACAAAATACGAAGTTCCTAGTAATGCCTCTCATATAAACTAGCTCGTTGATTAACAAGATGATCAAGGTTTCCTGATCATGGACATTGGATGTTGTTAATAACGAGGTCAAAACATTGGTGGAATGATGTGATGAACATTCATCCGAATTATAGCATTACGATCAAAGTCATTATGTTTATATTTCTATAACATCATACGAAGTAATCTTAGTCCTTAGACCATGAGATCATGTTAATTGCTAACATCGGAAGAGTAACTTGATAACATCAAACGTCACACCGTAAAAGGGTGACTATAAAGGTGGGTTCAGATACTCCGAAGGTGTTATGTTGAGGCTCATGGATCAAGAGTTGAATTTTTCAATCCCGATGATGGATAGATATACTCTGGGCCCTCTCGGTGATATCACATTAAGATAGCTTGCAAGCAAGTGATGTGATCACTAGAATGTTATATCACAGGAACCGGAAACGAGTACATGTCGGTAATGAGATCGAACTAGGTATTTGGATGGCGATGATGGAATCTCGGACATGTATTATATCGCGAGACAAAGGGATTTAGTTATGAAGTTAAAGGTTCACACGATAACAAGAGTCATCGTTGAATATGTGGGAATCCGTACGGATCTCCAGGTCCCGCTACTGATTATTGATCAGAGAGGGGTCTCGATCACGTCTGCATTATTCGCGAACCGTAGGGTGACACACTTAAGGGATACCGACACCATTTAGGAGCAAATATGTTTCAGATAAAGATTAAGAAAATGCTGGAATCATTTTGATGGAAACCAGAATTGTTTCGGGTGAAATTGCTGAAACTGGTTCTGCATGTGATATTTAAATGTTGCAGGGAGTTTTATGTGAATGTTTGTTAATTAAAGTAATTAACAAAATTCTGAATAAAATAAATAAAAGCGATTTATTTAAAGAGAAAATTCATTTAATTTGGTGGACATTAAATGCAAAGTGAGTGGAGTTGAAATTGATGTGAGTGGGCTTAGTGGAAGGTCCACCCACATGAATGAGGGAGAGGTGAGGGCACACACCATGGCCGCCCAGCCATGGCCTTGGGGCTATCCCCTCCCCTATAAAAGGATTCCCATGGCTCCTCTCCTCTTGCCCCACCTCCTCATGAAGGTTCTCTTCTCCCTCTAGTTATTCCTCATGGTCTCGGGTTAGCGAGATACATGTTCCCTGTGCTTTATTTGGAAAGGAGTTGCGGCTTCCGCTGCATCGTTGGAGCGAGGAGGCGGAGGTTGTTCGGTGGACCGAACGTGTGTGCGATCACGGATGCACCGCTACTTTGCGGTGCTGGACTTGATGGTGCTGGACCTGATGGTGCTGGAACTGCTGGACCTAAAGGACTTCATCACGATCTTGAGATCAGCAAGTGTATGACTACATCATCTACGAGTTCCATCTCCTTAACAAAGCTTTGTTCTCTTTGAGGGTAAGTTCTCTATGGATGTATATCCACCCGTTGCTTGTATCTAGTAGATAGATCTTGGCGTATAGTTTCCATTGCAGAATTTTTTGTTTTCTATGCTACGAACCCAACAGATACTTATGAAATAATTTTATTTCTTGGCCTATCTCATCATAATTTTCCGTGAGTTCTGCTAAAATCTTTTTATGTTTTTGGAAATGCTTATGCAAGTTATTATGAGATTTTACTTGTCGATGTTTTAATTTTTGAAAAACTTCTATAGTTTCGTCTTCTTCAGTTAAAACTTGTATCTCAAATCCACTTTGTTTTCCTTAGAAAGTTCAGAAGGTATACCTTTTTCTTTCATAGTTTTGTGTACCTCAGGCATAAGATCAGGAGTTATCCAAAGTATCCCTTTTTCTGGCTTAGTGCCAAAATCAGGATTATATAAAGAATCATTCTTAGCCCTAGTAGACATTAATTCCAAACATTCTTTAATAGATAAAGTATTTATTGATCCTCCTGCTAAGAACTCGAGCACTTCTCTACATTGAGTATTGAGACCATGGTAAAATAAATGGAAGATTGTTAGTTCAGAATAGCCATGATTAGGAATACTATTGATCATTCCAAAGAATCTTTGCTAGGCTTGTGCGTAGTTTTCTCCCATGTTCTGACAAAAGTTGCCTATGTTCTTTCTTAGTTCAGTTACCTTTTTAAAATGATTAAATTTGTTTATGAATTTAGTAATGCAGTTTTCCCAGCATTTAATGTAATGGCGAGGGAGAGAGTATAACCAGTCTAGAGCTTTATCTTTAAGAGACCATCGAAATAATTTAAGGTGAGAGAAGTCTCTGGGCAAACCTTTTGGTCTGAGGGATGTTATCACATCGTCGAATTCTCTAATGTGTCTTCCTGGGTCTTCATCTTCCCTTCCACTGAAAGCTTTCTCCTGCAAAATTTTAATGATTCCACCATCAGATCGATATTCTCTACCTCCAGGATTAGGGAACTCTATTGGTTGTTTAAGAAATTCAGAACTTGGAGCACTGTATTCCCTGAAAGTTTTCTCAGGTTTCATAAGAGTTGTCCTATAAATAGACATGATTTCCATAATATCACTTAGGTTTTCAAGTTCAACTTTATTTTAACTTAAAAGTTTTTCAATAATTTCTTTGCGCCTCTAAGCAGTCACGCGCTCAACATAATCCGGCAGGTAGGTCCTACCAGAGCGTGTAGACCCGTTGTCTCCTAAGGAGAACATTCTGTAGTAGCAACACCTAAAATGTCAAAAGATAAACACTTAGTGCTTAGCTCCCTGGCAATGGTGCTAGAAAATAGCTTGATGTATGCAAGAGCACAAATCGTTTGTAGTTAGTTTTGAAGTTCAGATATCGATCCCATAGGGAGCCCAAAGGTAAGTGTTTATTGATGAAGTCTCTGTCACACCCGAAGTTGTCACAGGTCTTTGAGTGAATTGGCTGCAAGTGTTGAAATAAGAATGGGATTTTGATTAAATGCGATAGATTTAAATAGAACTAAAATGTAAACATTAGAAATATAAAGCATAAAAGTAAAGAACGACTTTGCTTGTTTATTTTTCCTGCAGGTGGCGAAAGAAGGCACGGGGAGATTCAGTTCATGGTGATAGTGACTGTGCCAGGTGGACGAGTGGTAAATGTAACAATTATAATCTTATAGATATATGTGTAGGTGAGGAACCCATAATTAGCTGGAACTCCTCTTGGTAGATTTCATCCCAACTTCAATAATCCTACTAGCCTGCTACCAAAACCATGGTCAGACATTAGACGATTAAGACCCTTCAGGTTGCTTAGCGATTAAGCTCCTTGGATCGACTAATGCAATAAGAATAGTGGTTACTCGTTATCCTCGAGTCAACTAGCTTTCCATTGATATCCCCTTGTCACCCAGGGGTCGCCGGTCCACTAGCGAATAAGATCTTATCTATGTAGAACAAAGTATCATGTTGTCCGGGCCCTTAATTGGACAACAAGCATTAGGCACCCCACAAATAGTCAAGCACACATAATATAGTAATTAGAATCAATCACAAACTAATGGAAAATATATGAAGGCACATCACATCTCACCAATCCCCTACATCTCCCACGCCCAAGGGGATTACTCACACATG
This sequence comes from Avena eriantha, assembly GCA_910589775.1. Lineage (NCBI taxonomy): Eukaryota > Viridiplantae > Streptophyta > Magnoliopsida > Poales > Poaceae > Avena > Avena eriantha. Next base: position 124,304,347 of record OU342740.1, read on the forward strand.
AGAGAATAACGGATCATCAATATAATCAAATAAAGGGAATTCGTCTCTGTATTACCGTGGAGATCCACAATAAGAATAGAAACATATCCAACACAATTCAAGATGGGAAGAAATAATCTCAAACCCTAGTCTTGCAAGGTGGAGATCCCTCTCTCTCTCAAGTACAAGTAATGGCTATGGGGGTGTATTGGCTAGGAGGTCGAAGATCGTGGAGCGAGATGAATAACGTCTTCTCCTTCTTCTCCGGATATCCTCTTTCTCCCTTCTGGATGTTATGGTGGCTGTTGTGTTGTGTTTTCGCCCTCCTTCCCTTCATGGAAGTTGTCCCTTTTGACAGGACAGAGGTAGCGGCAACTATATGGTGGGAACTATACGGCCGCACAAATATTCCCGCCGTATAGTTGCTCGTTAAAGCTTCTGTGAGCTCCCCTCATGTGCTTCCAAACAGAGACTTGCTTGTTTTCTCTAGAATATTGTATTTCTCTAGTTAAATCCTTCTGTTGACATTCAGAACCTGAAACACACATTAAAAACCAAGTTTTCTTTGTTATTGAAGTATTAGCGTTAGGTAAAGCCAAAAAACGATCAAATCTGGGAGAAAACCATCAATAAAAGCCATAAAAAATGTGTCTAATCTCACAGCTATCAGTACCCAACCAAGTCCGACTCACCTCTTATAGCAGTTCTGGCTGTTATTCCCAGTTAGAAAAAACCCTACCTCGATTTTTTGGTAGATGGAAATTTACCCGAAGTGTTGGGGCATACCCCGGGTAGGGTCACGCCGGGGTGTAGAGGCCAAGTTAGCCGAGGTATGGCAAGGTCAAAGCGAGAGCTGGCCAAGTCATCTCAAGGCAGGCCGACTTACGGAGTAACCCGGCCCGGAGGATGTCCGCCTAACCGCGTCCCGGCCAACATATATCGTACGTTGGCAGGCTCTTTATAACTTGTCTGCAGGTACCCACGGGGCCGGATTAACCAGGCCTGAGCTGGGTTATACCAGGCTTGCAAGAGAAGGAAGGTATCCCACTGGTCAAAAGGTGGTCTCTGTGCGCTGGAGCGTGAGCGGAGCAGACAGTGGGAGGGACCCGCAGGGCGTGGCCGACAAGGGTGACGTAGCCTATGTCGGCTGACGCTGGCGCCGCAGAGGGTTACGTAGCCTCTGCATGACTTATGAAGGGAAAAGGAGACCCGATCGGTTTGCTATTTTGGGAGAGGCATATTCCCTGGAATATGCCTCCACATATGCCCTAACTGGCAACCTAGCCTCCCCTTTATATGGAGTGCTAGGGCCTCTGTAGAAGGGGCTGGCCGGTGAGTAGTTTGTTCATAGGGTGGAAGTAGTGGTGAGAGTAAGAGAGCTTCTTCTTCCTCCTCTCCCCAACACAGCTGAAGGAGCATCTGTAAGCTTAGTGAACTTGGAGTATACAAAGCATCTATGTGTCGAATCACCACATTATCCCTCCCTGAATTCCTCTAGTGCATATTGGCCCCACCTTTAGCCTATCCATGGCATATGCCGTAACACCACCACGACATGAAGACAATGTTTTGTGCCGACAGATTGTTCGACGAGCAAAATCTTACACAATAATTAGTGGTGAGCTCTAAAAGTGGAGTGTGTTTGGGATTTCCATCGCTATGTTTATCCGGAAGAGGGAGTGGAAATCCTAAGGGAAATTCATGAAGGCAAATGCGGAAATCACGGCGCAGCCAAATCCTTAGTGGCAAAAGCTTTTTCACATGGATATTCTGGATTACAACTAAGGTAGATGCCAAGAAGCTGGTCAATACGTGCAAAGGTTACCAAAAGTACGCCAAGCAAGCCCATATTCTAGGTGATCAGCTATAAACAATTACGATTACATGGCCCTTCGTGGTCTAGGGGCTTGATATGGTAGGACCGTTTAAACGGGATCCAAATGGATTTTCCCACCTACTAGTGATGGTGGATAAATTTACAAAATGGATTGAGGATAAACCCATCACAAGTTGTGATTGAGCTACAACAAAAAGATTCGTCGAGGACATAATAATCTGAGTCTGACGGACTACTGGCACTGGGGTTACCCCATCCCGTCAGGTTGCTAGACCGGCACTAATTTCCCTCATAAGGGGTGCGAGGGCCACTATCATCTAGAAGATAGGATGGAGGCATAGAAGGTAGAAGAACGCCAAGAATGGCCTCCTATGGAGCCTATGGCTCCCTGATGAGAGATTGGCTGAAGTAGCGCAGTGACCTACTCATGTCTCGCATCACAACGGTGCCACGACCGGTCCAAGCTAGGGTCAGTCCCCCTCAGGAAAGCGATACACTGCCGGCCCGCATTGGTGTTAAAGGTGGGAAGACAACACGGGAGCCACGTCGGGGACCAACATTTCCACTTTTGTGCAAGGAAACCAAGGTGACGCGATGAGGCAGGGGGTACGTAATCGGTCACCTCAACAACAAACCACTACCTCTAGTCGGAGCCAGCTCGTGGCTAGAGGGGAAAGGGAAAACCAAACAATCTTTCATGGTCAAATGTGGTGACCCGTCTTGCCCAGCATTTGGGGGGAAGAGGTCTGGTCGCCCTATATAAGGATACCTTCTCCTACCTTAGAACGGGTTGATCCCTGCGATATGTAACCCTAGACATTGACACACCATTGTACCCTCGCGAAGCACCGCGAGCAATACAACCAAGCATGAGTACGGGCTTTACCTTCTCACGAGGGTCTCGAACCTGGACAAAATAACCCATCTCAACCTCTCTGTCATGCTCATGTGCTGCCATCTCCGCTGTCAGCGAGAAACTTGGAACACGTGTTCAACCCCCTCTCGAACTCAGGGATTATTGAACCCCTTGTTCCTTCATGGGACACTTTCTCTGACATTTTGCCTGCCAGGTAGGGGGCTGAGGCATGATTTCGAGAGCGTCAGATGGCTGCAACGACATGGTAGCCCACGGTGATGCCCAAGGCATCCACTCCCGGCGTGCGAGGGTCACCAGGAATCAGGGCGTGTGCCGCGTGGCCATGCAGGCTTCGGCACCCCCGATGCCGGAAGGGCCACTTTCAGCATGCTCAACCAGGGAAGTTCAAGAAGAACTCTTCCTCAAGTGTGTCAGCACCACGGGGGCATCATGCCATGCTCACTCCGTAGGTACCCTAGCTCATGGTGAAGGAGCTCCTTTGCTACTCGCCGACGGACTCGGCGCGGGAGGGATGGAGGGTGCACCTCATAGTGCTCGTGGACATCGCCTGGGATAATCCCTCAGTTCTAGAGACACAGGTCGGTGAGGGGGCCCACGGAGTGCCCGTTCTCCACCTCTCACCACTAGGCCCGGGGGCTCGGGCGGTCCCCGGGCACAGCGCCGCCCGTGCGGGATCCGAGTCCCACCCGGATCGTCCGCTTGGAAGAGAACGCCCGGGTGACCTTGGCATGCCGCCGGAGATGCGAGGCCCCCATCACCCAAGACATTGCAGCCGCAGGGCACCCAAAACTAAGAGGCACTCACCGGTGGAATCGAGACCCGCAGTGCTAGTTTCCCTACACTTTCTGAACACCTTTGGCAGGTGGTGTGGACACCCAAGTTCAAGCTAGAGATACCTCCACGCTACGATGGTACCACCATCCCCACTAAGTATTTGCAGCTCTATGTGGCAGGAGTGGAGGCGGCGGGCGGGGATGATTGGGTCCTAGCCAGCTGGTTCCCATGGGACTAGAAGGCATGGCGCGCGCCTGGCCACTCAACCTCCCGGAAGTGTCCATCAGGGCATGGCCTGAGCTCTGCGACCTCTTCATCACCAATATTGGGGGGACGGACGGATGCCCCTCATGTGTAAAGACCTCAGGTAGGTGCGGCAGGGGCCTAGCGAGACTCTGCACAAATACCTCTTGTGTTTCAACTAGTGCCTTGTCAGGGTGCACGAGGCCTCCGACGTTGAGGTCATTGCTGCCTTCGCCGATGGTGTCATGGATAAAAGGATGCTCGCCTAGATCAACCACCAAGGAGAGAACCTATCCATGATAGCGGAGCTCTTCGTAGCGGCTAATCATTGCGTGAAGGCGGGAGCCGACAACCCATTCGCTCGCGGCGGAGACGGGTCGCCGGCTGTGCTGTCCGTGAAGCTGAAGGGGAAGGCCGAGAAGATGGGCACTCAGGGAAGGACCATGGTAAGGATGATAGGGCCCCGCCCTTATTGCGCCTTCCACCAAAGACCAGGCCATGACACCGACGAATGCATTAAGCTCAAGGAGGTGAGAGAGGAGTATGGTGACAAGAGGAGGCATAGGCAAGGCAACAAGCGCGGCAACCTAGAGGACAACATCGCGGATCGGCGTGCGGATGACTCGCCGTCTGAAGGATCCGAGCCACTAGATCTTGAGGGTACCGGGGCTCGAGAGGCCCTGCCCTTGCTTTGGTGGGATTTGATCCTCAGTCGACGCCAGGGGCTCGGGCACCAGCTACACTCCCTCCCCTTCGTGAAACGAGTGTCACACCCCGAGAGTGTTCATCCGGCTCGCGACCCTGCGAGGTCACTGTTGCGACCCCCAGCAACCCCCCTAAGGTGATTCTCACCTCTCCCCCTTCCCTCGTCCAGATGGTTTTTCGCCCCTCTTGAGGGCTTGTTTGATCGGGCATCGCCCTCGCTTTTGCGTTTTTCGTAGTCCAACTTGATTTGCATAAGTATTCATTTCTTTCCACATGCTCGTCACGTTCTCGTATATGCATCATGCGAGCGGGGCTATGGGTTGTGTCTATCACCAAACCACTCCCATCAACATCAGAGCCTAACGTATGGAGCTCTGAACTTTAGGACTATCTCCGGCGATAAGTCACCTCACCCACGGTTCCCGGTGCTTGAGACCCTCGTATAATACCTAGACAAAACTAAGCGAGCACGTGTGACACGGTCTGTTCGGAGTGCATTTGTCACCGGGCATGAGCGTTGAAACGTGGGTGTCCTACGGTTTCCTCTCTATGGGACCAGCAGGACACACACAGGCCCTACAGTCTTATTCTTGGGAGGCTTGCGGGAAGGCTCGTGAGGGTATTCCCCTGTAGCGGGCAAGATTCATGCTAGAACTACGGTCTCCTCCTCGAGGGGGGTCCAACATGATAAGAATTTTCTCTACGGTCTACTCCTCGAGAGGCCTATGGGGCAGCTCGCGAGGGTATCCCCTGCCAGCGGCTAAAGCACTAAATTTATATGTTACGGTTGTGTACACCATCAGGGTTCAAACACATACAAAAGGAGTACAAACCACCGACAGAGCACCCAAAACCTCCTTAGGCCAGCGGTTCCTGGGTATCATCACCAAAGGGATCCTCGTCACCGCAAGATCCGCCCCGGGAGGTATCATCTCCCGCCTCTTGGATCTTCCACGGCTCCAGAGGTAGAGTCAGGACTGAGCCATTCTCAACCTCCTTAGTCCGGATGAACCGTGGGATGAAGGTACCCACGCGTTCGGCTATGAGTTGCTCAGGACTATCTCGCCCACTAGTGTCCCTTGGGGGTGCTTCACGGCCCTCGGGAGGTTTCTCTAGGCGAAGTCGGGGTCATGCTGGTGAAGGTGGAATAAACTTGGGTCGATGCGACTCCCAACATGCTTGTGCACTCGCCCAGGTGGAAAGCATGGTAGAGCGTGACCTTTCCCTCCAGCGCCACTGTGATCCGAGTGAAGATCTCCAGGAAGGCTCCACTCTCATCAGCATCGACGAGGTGGCTGGCGTAAAAAATATTCACCCCAAACTCTTGAAGCATAGCAGTGGTGCGTAGGGCAAGCTCACGGTACATCTAGGACCTCTCCTTCTCGAGCACTCGTCGTTCCAGCTCCTCGTGATCTTGGAGGGCCCATCATTTCTTTAGCTCCTACATGACATCAAGATCCGCATAGGCCTGGCCCAGATGCTCCTCCACCTTGCGCTGGGAGGCCACTATTTTATCCTTCTTCTCCAAGAAGTGTTGCTCCTGCGTAACCGCCTTATGCAGGTACTCCTCCTGAAGGGCCGCACACTGCTGCTCGAATTCCTTGAGGTTAGACGCCTCCATCTCCCTCCGTGCCTTAGTGATCTTGGCATTGCAACAGCGTATGCGGTCATCGATCTTGACACTCCGATGCACAACGTCGAGCTTGCGTTCCTCGAGCTTCCTGCATGTCGCACCCAACTGCGCCTCCAAGGCCTCAAGTTGCTCCCTCTCCAGGTGACATGGGTATACCCTACAGGTACTCGAGGTTGGTATATACGGCCTAGATACAACAGAAGCCCACGGCGTTGCCAAGGCCCAAATGGAGAACTCGAGTGGCCTACGGACTCTTGATTGCTTGTGAGACAAGAAGAAGCTAAAGATAGAAAGTTTAAAGGGAAAACCCTAACCTGTAACCGACTCGACCTGCTACCCGAGACCCAGCCTATCTATATAAAGGCTAGGAGGGGGCAGCGAGGAGGACACACGCAAACCTAGTTTCCACAACCCTCGCCAGATTGCATCTACGCACCATTGTAATCATCGATTCCTTCATTAATTCCAAGAGCAGACAAGCAGGAGTAGGGACCTCTACGAGGCCTGAACCTGGGTAAACCTTCTCCAAAACCCAAGTCCATAACAATGGGCATTGATGAGTTAAACCCTCGTCAATTGGCGCCGTCTGTGGGAATTGGGAGTGCTGACATCGCAGCTTCTTTGGCCCCATCAACTGCGATTTACAACTCTGCAACAACTGAGATTCGCCAGCTCTTCGGCGCGTTCGACTTCATCGTCCACACGCCAGCCACTCGCCCGGCTTTCGAGTCCATGGGCGATGGGATCGGCCTGGCAGTTGGGAGCTTCCGCTTCTAGGTTGGTCAGATGGGGACGCTTCGCATGCCTGACCAGACAACAGAACCCACGATTGCTCCAACATCGTGGTTCCTGCCACCAATTGGCACCCTCAGCGAGCTGAAGACTTCAGCAGCAGTTGAGAGCACAGACAGCGACAGCAGTCGCGAATCCGATCTGGGGGACCTAGCAACTGAAGATGGAGCCTACAGCTCCAGATCTGAAAGTTGTGGGAGCAACAGCTTCCTCAACCACTTCATGTGTGCCATCATCAACACTGGCGACACCTCCGCTAATCATGACAACACGGGCAGCGGTGGCAATGGATCCGATCCGCCTAATGGTGGCATACCTAATGGCGGACCGCCCAACAGTGGCCCCACTAACGGCGGCAATGGCGCGCCCGTCAACAATGGAGGGGCAGTCGAACCATCAACCATGGTGAATGAAAACACCGGGAACGCGTAGTGATCAGGCTCAACGACAACGAGTGGGCCCGCTGTCGAGAAGCCCTGCGAGGCAACCCTCTGCCCTTCGACTCTCCGAAAGAACTACTGATGGGCTACCATTGGCTCCTGAAGGAGGAATACAAACGCCAAGTACATATAATCGCGCAACTCGAAGCGCGTAAAAAGGCGGCAGACGAGTCGAGCCTCTGACGAGCCGGGCTCTCCTCCCACGGAGGATCCTCCTCCAAATGCTATGAGTACGCCGCTAACAAGAGGCGATCTCGACTGGCCCACCTCACCGAGCAAGAGTGTGTAGAAGCCGCAAAGGTCCTCGACTTCGGTTCCATGACGGTGGATACGCGTGGCAACGTGCTTCCGAAAACGCCGCAAGCCGCGGTAACGGCAGCCACCATGTACTTCCTCAATAACCAGCCGCCAGCTGGAGATCCACGAGCCGCCATGCACCGATCTACGATCGCGGGTTTGGGGCTAATCGAGGCCGCACTCGGTACAGAGCCAACGCCGGAACCTAAGAAGGGCAAGGCCCTGGCAAGACGCTATTCCTCACCCTCGTCTAGCGACGACAGTCACGATCTGTCTCAGTGTCGCCGCTCACGGCGGCACGATCACGACTACGATGCGCACGATGACCTCACGCAACGCAAAATCGACAAGTCAAAGGCACGGCGTGCTCGTTCGACTGATTTAGAAGAAGATGGGACTGAACTCTGCGACACCAGATGCTTCAGCAGAGTTATCAGGCAGAGGCGAATGCCTAAAGGATTCAAACTCCCGTCGGAAAATCCAAAGTTCGACGGCCTATTGGACCCGAAGATCTGGTTGGAAGACCACTTTTCCCCCGTCAAGCTACACGGCGGGAGTTGAAGCACGGCGATGCAATGCTTGCAGCTACAGCTGCAGGGCGCCGCCCGCGCATGGCTCAACAATCTCCCACGCTGATCCATTCACAGCTGGGAAGAGCTGGCCTACAGCTTTGTGCACAACTTCAAGGGCACTTAGAAAAGGCCCGCATCAATCAAAGAACTGAGGAGCTGCCAGCAAAGGTCGGGCGAATCGCTATGCTCGTACATCCAAAGGTGGTCTATCATCAAGAACTCCGCAGAAAACATCTTGGAGGATTGCACAATCGACGCATTCAACGGCGGTGTTAGCCGCATGGAGCTCAGAGAGGTACTGGGCCGCTCGAAGCCCAAAACAATCAACCACCTGATGGAGATCGCGAATTAGTGGGCCAGTGGAGAAGATTCACTGAGAAACCGCACCTACTCCGACGATGATGAAGACCTCGGGCGCAGACGCGACCGTCGAGGCAAGCGGCGAATGCGCACTTACGATGACTGTGATGATGTCAACATGGTCGCAGTTGGCTACGTCGACAAACGCGACGATGACCGCAACAACGGCTATCGCAGCGGCAGATATCGCGACTCTGGGAAAACCACGCAAGTATGGCAACGCCGCACTCGCGAGGAACCACCCATAGCATCCATCGAGGACAAACTGTCTAGGGTGTGCACCGTGCACTTCTACATCGACAAGCACGACGGCAAAAAGAAATCCAGCCACCTCCTCAAGGACTACCGCGAGTTCCTCAAACTCCATGAGGGCCTGGCTCAGATGAATCGCGACGCGGTCAACAGGGGCTATGGAGCCGCCCCAGGCGTTGTGGCACATGGAGCACCTCCACCACCACCTGGACCACCGCCACCCGCGGATGCGCCGGTACAGCACCATGGAGGTGAACCGTACCCACGGGCCGTAGGAAACATGATGATCCAAAAGGGACGCCCCTCAAATCGGGTGCAGAAGGCTATCACTCGCCAAGTCAACTTGGCGATAAACTCCCCACCGTGCACAACTGAGTACCTCAGTGGAATTGACTCCTGCATCACCTTTGACAAGCATGACCATCGACGCCAAGTTCCCCGTCCAGGACACTTTCCCCTCGTACTCGTGGCGCAGATCGGAGGCTTCGACATGAGTCGTGTATTCATGGATGGTGGAAGCAGCATCAACCTCATGTTCGCAAGTACCTTGCGTGCAATGAGGATCCCTCTGACATGCCTAGAGATGTTAGACACGACATTTCACGGCATCGTCCTAGGTAAGGGCATATATCCCCTGGGAAAATCAATCTCGACGTCATCTTCGGCACGCCGAAAAACATGCGGCACAAGCACATCGACTTTGAAGTCGTCGACTGGCATTCACAGTACCACTGCATCCTCAAACGCGTCGTGTTCGCTAGGTTCATGGCGGTACCGCACTACGCCTACCTGCAGATGAGAATGCCAGGTCCCAACGGCGTCATCACAGTCAACGGGAGCTTCGAAAGGTCGGACAGCTGCGATAGGATTCAACAGAATCTCCCAGTCCTTCGGCATGCAGGAGGAACTCGCAAGATTAAAGGAGTCGACGGACAACAGTCTGTCTCCCCTAAGTAGGCCAAGCTCACCCGACCTTTCCTTCGACTCGTCGGTGCACACAAGGAAAGTCTAGGTCCACCCAACAGACCCGACCAAGACGGCTCTCATCGCCAACAACTTGAGTTCCGCATAGGAACTCGCGCTCGTCGAATTCCTCCGTGAGCACTGGGAAATCTTCGCCTGGTGTCCTGCAGACATGCTAGGAGTTCCTAGGGAATTCGCCAAGCACGCACTCAACATGAATCCAGATGCCAGGCCAGTCAAGCAAACAATACGGCGACTGTCTGAACCACGAGCAAAAGCAGTCGGGATGGAGATCAATAGACTCCTCGATGCAAAATTTATATGCGAGATCAAGGAAAGCACTTGGCTCGCTAATACTGTACTGGTGCCCAAAAAAGACACGGATATCCTGCGGATGTGCGTGGACTTCACCTCCTTGAATAATCACTGCCCAAAGGATCACTTCCCGTTGCCACGAATCGACCAAATCATCGACTCCACCATGGGATGTGAGTGCCTCTGCTTCCTCGACGCCTACTCAGGCTACAACCAGATTAGAATGAAGGAGGAAGACCAAGAGAAGACGGTGTTTACAATGACCTTTGGTGCGTTCTATTACAACACAATGCCCTTCGGGCTCAAAAACGCAGGAGCCACCTATCAGCGGTGCATGCAGGCCTGCCTCAAGAGCCAACTTGGTCGCAATATACAAGTCTACGTTGACGACATCGTCATCAAAACCAAGGAGGAAGCCTCGCTAATCGGCGATCTCCACGAGACCTTCACCAACCTCGACCGCTATCGGATCAAACTCAATCCGGCCTTCAGCGTGCCATTTAGGCAATTACTCGGGTATCTCATCTCTGTGAGGGGGATTGAGGCGAACCCGAAGAAAATAAAAGCCATACTGGCCATGGAGAAGCCGAAGAATGTAAGAGGCGTTCAATAGCTGGCTGGGCGAATCGCAGCGCTCAGTCGATTCATCAGTCGAATGGGAAAAAAGGTACTACCTTTCTACCAACTTCTCTGCAAAGCCAACAAGTTCGAGTGGACCGACGAGGCGCAAGAAGCATTCGAAGACCTCAAGCGCCTGCTTTCCACCTCGCCAGTACTGGTAACACCACATGAAAAAGAACCAATACTGCTCTACATATCTGCCACCAACCAGGGGGTCAGCATGGTGCTCGTGGTAGAACGTGCCGAAGAAAACAAAGTCCACGGGGTGCAGCGCCCAGTCTACTACCTCAGCGAGGTGCTCACGCCAACAAAGCAGCGGTACCCGCACTACCAAAAGCTGGCATATGGCGTCTTCATGACAGCCAGGCGACTGTGCCACTACTTCTAGGAGCATCCAATCGTGGTGGTCAACGACGCCCCGCTTGGACATATTCTCAACAACCCCGACGCCACCGAACGAGTCGTGCTTTGGGGAATCGAGTTGTCTCCACGAGACATTACATACGAGAAGCGCGACGCGATCAAGTCACAAGTACTCCCTGATTTCCTCGTGCACTGGATGGAGAACCAGCTCCCCAAAAAGCCAGATATGTCCTATCTCTGGACAATGCACTTCGATGGGTCCAAACGAAAGGACGGAGCTGGTGCAGGTGTCATACTGACATCGCCCCAAGGAGACAAGCTGAAATACATTCTGCGAATGCAGTTCACTGCCTCCAACAATGAAGCTGAGTACGAGGCTCTGCTGCACGGGATGCGGATGGCGAAAGCCTGCGGCGCGAAGAGACTCATCGTCTACGGCGACTCCAAACTGGTGGTCAATCAAACAATGCACGGGTGTGATGCGCTGAACGACAACATGATCGCCTAATGCGACCTCTACGACACACTCGAAGGGGACTTCGATGGCTGCGAACTATGACACATAGGCCACGAAAGCAATGAAGAAGCGGACACACTCGCCACCATTGGCTCCAGCTGTGCCCCCATACCACCTGGGGTATTTCTCGAGCGCATCTGTGAACACTCCATCAAGCCAAAGGCCGTAGAGAAGAAAACAAGCGCAACAACGGACTCGGGAGCTTGACACATGACTCGAGGGACCAATGGGTGTCATGATGATCGAGCCATCTTGGACTCAACCCTACATCACATATCTTCTCAGCAAAAGGCTGCCAGACGATCCGACTAACGCACGGCACATCGCGCGGCGATCTAAGGCGTTTGCTGTTATCAATGGCGAACTGTACAAACGCAGCATAAGAGGACTGCTCCAACGGTGCGTCTCCAACAGAGATGGAAGGGCCGTCCTCCTCGACATCCACGAAGGAACCTGCGGGCATCATGCTGGTAGTCGTGCCCTCGTCGCCAAAGCCCTACGAGATGGATTCTACTGGCCCACGGCCATGCGCGACGCCAAGGACATCGTCTAACGCTACAACGCTTGCCAGCGATTCGTAGACAAACCACATGCACTAGGCGCGGAACTCCGGCCAATACCATTAGCTTGGCCCTTTGCGCAATGGGGACTCGACATGGTCGGCAAGCTCCCAAGGTCCTCGACACGAGGAGGCTACGTCTACCTCTTAGTCGTAGTTGACAAATTCACCAAGTGGATAGAGGCCATGCCGGTGACAAATCAATTAGGGAACAACGCACTCAAGTTCTTCGAATCCATCGTTTACCGTTTCGGCGTGCCACACTATATCATCACGGAGAACGGGACGAACTTCACCTCCAAGGAGTTCTAGAAATTCCGTGAAAACCTGGGAATCAATATAAGTTACGCCTCGGTGGCTCACCCACAGACCAAGGGTCAAGTCAAAAAGGCCAACAGTCTCATCTGTGGTGTAATCAAGAAGCGACTCCTTCGGCCACTCGAAGACTCCCTACAGCGCCACGAGATACTGGACGGACGAGCTGCAATCCATACTCTGGAGCCTGCGCACAACTCCCAACAGTGCCACAGGATACACCCCATTCTTCATGGTACATGGTGCCGAAGCGGTGCTACCCGCCGAAGTACGCTACAAAGCCCTGCGGGTGGTCGCATACAGCGAGAAGGAGTCAACTCTCGCACTCGAAGACTCCGTTGACCTCCTCGACGAGGCACGTGAAATCATAGCAGAAAGATCAACGATCTACTAGCAAAATCTCTGCAACTACCACAACAGACGGCTATGCCCCAGGTCCTTCGTCGAAGGAGATCTGGTCCTGTGATTGAAGCAACAAGGGAATCTCAAGCTCGAGTCCCCCTGGGAGGGACCATACGTGATTACAGAAGTAATCCCAGATGGCGCCTATCACCTTAAAGATTTCGAGACAGGAGTCGCATACTCCAACCCCTGGAACGTCGCGCAGCTGCGGTGCTTCTACCCTTAGTCATTTTTCTTTCTTTACATTACAAATAAGGCTTTTTAGCCAGGCTACTTAGCCATACATTGTACCTCGTACTATTCTATGAATAAATAAAGCTAAGTGCCCCAAACTTTGTGTTTTTCTATTATTTTTCGCCATTTATTTACTCGGGGGCTGTGCCACCCTTTACACATCTATTCTACGAACCAATTGCGATATCATGAATAGTTGACGCAATAATCGAACCCTTGACTAACACCAACCCAGCTGCAATGCACCTGGCAAGTTGGCAAGGTGCTGAGGTAAACCTATGTCAGGCTAACGAAAAGGAATCGCATAGTGCAATGCACTCGCAAAACATATAAGCTAACAAGCTCAGTATAAAATCAATTACACTCAACATATACATATGAACTTTACAACACTGGTACACTTCTGTGTAGGATACAAGTTAAACTACTGATGCAGCAAAAGAACGTTTGTCTGCTCCTCAAAGAAGTTGAAAATCTCCTATGCTGGACAATCCACTGCCTAGTAATGTGGAACCATATTCCAGGTCGAACCTGCTGGCGGCGCCGGTGGTCCAGCAGCAATCGCTGCAACGTCTACATCTGGCCTATGTAGTCGCACCAGCCACAGAGCAGCCTTGGCACCTACCACTAACTGTTGCCGCGCGCACTCGCGAACCACGCTCAAATCCTCAAATTTAGACAGGAGGGCCAACAGACTCGAATGGACGACGTCTAGGGGAAACATTGTCTGGATAGATATTCCTCAGGCACGACTGCGCCTTCTTGAGGAAGTGGAGTACTCGAGAGGCACGATCCTGCAGGGTTGCAAGTGTAATAGCACGATCATGGTCCATCCAAAAATACCCACTCGCCTGAAGCTGCTCCTAGGTCAGGTCGTTCATGCGAATGGCGATCCTGTCCTTTTCATCCTGCGGATGACGAGCACTGACAACTACACCACACAAAAGCAAAGTGTGAAAGATAGGCATCACTGCGACTGACTAAAGGAAAAGATAAGAGGATAGAAGGCTAACACTTGAACTACTCACTCAGCTGGGCCACCTCCTCCAATAGGTACTTCTTGCGAGCAGAGGGTTTCCCCGCCTTCGACTTCCATACATCGGCGCTCCACGGAGGATGGGCAACTCACGCTCCAGCTGTTTAACACGGTCGCGCAAGTAAAGACAACTCCTCCACCCTCGAACGAGGCTGCGCCAAGTTCTCACCGGTAGAGGGAGGATCAGAAGGATCACTCGAAGGAGCACTCGATGTACCCTACCACGAATCAAGCAAAACAGCAAATAAGAGACCACGGATACATTTGGCAAAGGGCATATATGCATTTAGACAAAGGAAAAGTTTCGACTGGGACATCCCCACAAAATCATTGTTCCATCAAGCAAGAGGCTAAGACACTACAGCTATTACAGAAGGAGACTAAGGCGCAACATGTTTCTTCGACTTGGACTCAGGTCTTGGGGGCTTCATCGCATCCGTGGCTCTCTTCGACGCCACAGACTTGCCGGCAGTACCCCCGAAGCCGCATCCTTCGCCTGACGCCACTCTTCGGAGTACTTGGCGAGTGTCTTGATAAGCTGGGGACCGTAATTTTTTCATTTACCAGCATAGGGAGAAAAAACTACCTGCTGGCCTCTAGCGTCGACAGTCATCACCTTCGAGATAGCTACGGGGTCCATCTCCACGCCATGGGCCTGTACCATTGCGAGTGCCATGGTGGCACCGACGGAGCACTGTGAATTTTTGAAGTCCACATGGATTCCTCTAGCCAGGGATTCCACCAGGTCGCCGAGATTGTCAATCATCCCAGCCTTCGGAGTTAAGTCTTCCTGAATGCGATTGAGCACATCCTTGGCCTTCCCCAGTGTCTCCTGGAGGGATACGCTGCGGTCTTCGACTGCGGCGATGGCACCAACCAAAGCATCATTCCGGCGAAGAGATTGGGCATCAAAGCTCAAATCGCTAGCATCTGCATACACAAAAAGATTTAGTATAGCAATCACACGTCAAAGTACAGAAGAGCAAGGCATATCCAGATGAAAAAGACATACGTGAGAGGGACTTGGCAATCGAGAGAAGCTATTCCTCGAACAACTTCTCCCTCTAAGCAGTGGAGGCAAGGAGATCTTGCTCTCGCTTCTGCGACTCCTTCAAAGCTGCGATTGCCTCGTCGCGGTTCTTTGTCCCTGCAACCAATGTCTTCTCCAATGCAGCAGCATGGCGAAGTAATTCATTATGCTCAGATGTGACATAAAGGGAGTGTTACCAAAAATCGAATTGAAACTATTCGCAAAAGACAAGGACAAAATCAAGACTTACTCTCGACAATGCGATGACGATTGTCTAGTTGTGCATGCTGTCGACCCATATTAAGGACCTGCTATGCGAGGCGGCTTCCTTCACGATGAGCTGCACCAGAGACATTTAAAGTTCAAGTAAAGCACGACACTAATAAATTCGACTGCCAACTACAAGATACTTACATGATCCTCCATAGACTCCAAAGAAGGATGTTGCACAGTCATCCGGGTAACCATCTGATGCTCCCCAGCACGCAGGGAACTCAACGAATTATGCCCAGAGTGGGCTGCTAATGGAGGAGAAGGAGACCGCGAAGGCGCCTTCTTGGACTTGGAGCCTGCAACTCCGGACTCCTTCACAAATTGGACGTCATCGAAGACGACGTCACCGCTTGACTGAAACACAAATCAAGCAAAAGCTTCAAGACAGATTGCAACTCAAAGAAGAAAATGAGGTCGCGAATATAGAACTTACCAGTCAAATCTATCAAGACTGAAGGATTGCTCCTCCGACTCCGACGACTCCTTGGGCAGCCGCATCTTCTTGCAAGCAGGTGGCGCCGTAGAACTTACAGGAACAACAGGAATTGGCTCCTCTGCGCCAATAGCTAGGCCTTTTGGAGTCGATGGAGACGAAGCATCCAAATCCTCGCTACGCGAACGCTCGCGAGTGTCCGGATCACTGGACTCGAGGGCTCCCTCCTCTTCAAGTGGGACGGTCGATTCTGACTCGTCCTCTTCTTTTGCTTCGCGAGGAATAACCCCCTCAGGAAGAGGGGGCAAATTGGGAGATACCTTCCAATTCTGCATTCAGAAGGCAACTCATTATACAACAAGAAGCTAATGGCAATCGACAAAGATAGCTATGTCGTAGCGCAATCATACCTCAGGAGGAAGGTTTGAGGCGTTGAAGGGAGGCATGACTGGTTCGCCTAGGAGAACCTCCTTGGCGGTGTACTTTGTCACCAGTCGCATCCTCTTATCTACTTCACCCGCAGAAATGCCATCGGCAGATATGCGACTGGCATCGTCCGCACCAGCCCACTGAAACATGGGATGAACTCTGGCCTGTAGAGGCTGGACACGACGGCGCAACAACGTGCGAATGAGCGGCACCTCCCTCTTCTTTACCTATGCGACTCTCGAGGTCACAGACACGCTTATACAACACTTCCGTCTCCTCGGGATCGCCAGGCATCACTATGTTCTTCTAGGAACGCCTCCTCTTGCACAACGTGGCGGGATCGAAAGGCGCGAGTCCGTAGCGCTCTCCGTCGGCCTTCTGGTCGCGGATGTACAACCACTTGTCTCTCACCCTTAGACGGACCCCATTAGCTTAATGTCAAAATACATAGTGGAGGAGTCGACATAAACTCCGCAACCGCCTACGTCGTAGACTAACGAGCCAGAAGCTGACTGGCGCTTTAACTTAAATAGTCTCTTGAAGAGACCAAAGTGTGGCTTGACTCCGAGCCAACACTTGCAAAGCATGATGTAGCACGCAATGTGAAGGATAGAGTTTGGGGACAGCTGATGAAGCTGGAGCCCATAAAAACAAAGAAGGCCCTAACAAAGGGATGTATGGGCAAAGACAGACCGCAGATGATGAACGCGAGGAACATCACCCGCAAACCGGACGGAGGACGCGGAGTTACCTCATCACCAGGCACTCGCGAATCATCTTCGGTGCGAGGAAGAACTCCATCTTGGCGCAGGAGATGAAGATCAGAGGCCTTGATGATGTATGCGCGCCACGCGCCATTAGTGGCGCGGGTGCCCGCAACCTTCTTCTTGCCGGCGCCGGCGGCGCTGGTACCCACAGCAGCGGAGCCGCCATTCTTCTTGGCGATGATGGTGGTGGTAGCAGACCCTGTGGTGGTGCCTCCTTTCTTCTTCCCCATCCTGCGATGGCGATGCGAGCGAAGGAAATACCTCGGGAATACGTGGAGCTGGTCCAGCGGCATGAAGAGGACAAGCTCTAGAGCACAAAAAGCAGTGGTAATGGCGATGGAAGCACAAGCAGAGAAAGGGCAGATGGGAAAATTACCACAGCTGCGCTGCTACTTAACCCCCTTGCGGATGCAATCCAACGGCCAACAGAAACCCTATTGGACGCGTGGCGTACATCACGGTCGACACGTGGATAAGCCAAAATACCAACCGTCCCCCACTATCTCCATTACGCGTGGAAATTGAGGAGACGCAGTTAAACGGAAGATTACGCATGCCCGGTCAAATCGAAGTCAGAAAGTGGGACCCACCGCTCGTCACGTCCCATCAAAATCGCTCACGCGGGCAACTGAGGTCATCGCATCGTCAGCACTGACGTCATCAGCATCAACAACTAAAGATTTTGACTTCTTTAGTACTTGCTCAAGTCTTCGACTCCACCAAGCACTCGGGGGCAACTCCCATAGGGAGCGCTGGTCACGCACCCTATGATTCTTTTTATGTAGGCACATGAACATTCAGAACATACCCAACCACTCGAATCTTCGATTCGATTATGGATCATGGGTTACTCACATAGGGAGCACCGGAAACAAATTTGACACAAACAAGCAACAAAAGATGACAACAGTCGCAAAAGTTCTTTAGTCCCTGCCTGAGTCTTCGACTCAATCAGGCACTCGGGGGCTACTCCCATAGGGAGCGTTGGTCGCGCACCCTATGATTATTTGTACATCGAACTGTGTGTTGATAACATCCACACTCGAATGCTATGGAGACTCCGCCTCATACTTCCCCTACAAAGAGACTGTGTCTCCTAGGCCACCCGAATCATCTCCGCGATGGCAAAAATTCGGATGTCGCGCTTACAGCGTGAAGATAAGACCTGAATAAGGCCTGACAACGCATCTGCTGCGCACTACTAGAAACATATCCGTGCCTACAGGTACGATGAACATGCCTTGACAGACGCGTTGAGTGCTCGCACCTATACACTAGAATTCGACTCATGTAAGGCCTCCGCGGCCTGAGTTGAATTACGCCAGCACTTTCCTGAATTCGAGTCTGGGGACTCGAGTTCGAGTAGATTGCGTTGTTTTTCCCTAAGGAAGTTAACTGATACCGATGCATCGGTTAAGTCAGGCACGCATATCAACAATCCCTATGACAGGAACTGAACAGTCGAAAAATACTCAATCATGCACTAGAAAGGCTTCATAAAGTCCCCAATCGAATCTACGATTCCACTAAGCACTCTGGGGCTACTGACATGGGTATACCCTACAGGTACTCGAGGTTGGTGTATACGGCCTGGATATGGCAGAAGCCCACGGGTTTGCCAAGGCCCAAATGGAGAACTCGAGTGGCCTATGGACTCTCGATTGCTTGTGAAATAAGAAGAAGATAAAGATAGAAAGTTTAAAGGGAAAACCCTAACCTGTAACCAACTCGACCTGCTACCCGAGACCCAGCCTATCTATATAAAGGCTAGGAGCGGGCAGCGATGAGGACACATGCAACCCTAGTTTCCACAACCCTCGCTAGATTGCATCTGCGCACCATTGTAATCGTCGATTCCTTCATTAATTCCAAGAGCAGACAAGCAGGAGTAGGGACCTCTACGAGGCCTGAACCTGGGTAAACCTTGCATCCTTGTGTGCTTGTTTGCTAGACGATTGATGCTTCCAGCACTCCCTCCTTCTCCAAAACCCAAGTCCATAACAATGGGCATTGATGAGTTAAACTCTCGTCACCAGGAGAGCCTCATCTTCTCGAAGCTGAACCACTTCTTCTTGACGCGCCACCTCCCGCTCCTAGGAAGCGACCCAGTTGCGATCTTGCTTGGCCTCTTTTAGCATGCGATCGTGAACATAAAGCTCGTGCTCCAAGTGGTCAAGGTCCCCAGAAGAAGGCCCGTCTCCTCCGAGGGTAGGAATGGCCCCGGGTCCGGAGACAAAATGCTCGCAGTCCCACGACACGCCTCTATAGGGACTCCCACGGCTCGGGGGCTCCGGGAACCCTGGTGCTACTCCCACAGCTATAGAGCCACATCAAGGATAGCCCGCTCTTGACAGAGGCGGTGCCACGACCGCCCCCAAAACGATGCTCCTCCATGGAAAGGAATCGATCGAGCCTAGCGTGCATGGCCCCCACGACATCCCAAAGGTGTCCCGCTCTCCTAGGGAGGCATGGACGGACGTCTCTAGTGTGAGCGTGCTCATCCCCATGGATCCTTCGGCGACAGGGTTCCCCGCGTGAAGGTCCTCCTTGTTGACATAAGGAATGGTGGAGTAGCCTCCTAGGCACCCATAGGGTCTAGCGGTGGTGCAACATGCGCGCTGTCGCTGATTACAGAAGGGGTCGATGGGACCCCAGATGAAGATGCTACCCCCATTTCTCCACCGATCGGGTTAGGTGATAGTTGTGAGATTCGACATATTTTTGATGGTTTTTATTGATAGTTTTCTTCTGGATTTGATTGTTTTCTAGCTTTACCTAATGCTAATACTTCGGTAGCAAAGAAAACTTGGTTTTTAATGTGAGTTTCAGGTTCTGAACATCAACAGAAGGTTTTCACAAGAGAAACACAATATTCAGGAAAAACAAGCAAGTGTCTTTTTGGAAGCAATCAAGGGAGGCATACATAAGCTTTAACGAGCAACTATATGGCAAGAATATTTTTCCGGCCATATAGTTCCTGCCGTATAGCTTCCGTCGCCTCCGTCTTGTCAAAAGGGACAACATTCATGAAGAGGCTAGACACGAAATCATAACACATCAGCCACCATCCCATCCAGAAAGGGGAAAGAATAGATCTGAAGAAGAGGGGGAAGACGTTCTTCATATCGCTCCACGATCTTCGACCTCCTAGCCATCACACCCTCATAGCAATTACTTCTACTTGAGAGAGAGAGATCTTCACCTAGCAAGATTAGGGTTTGAGATTGTTTTATCGTACCTTGAATTGTCTTAGAATACTTTTCTATTCTTATTGTCGATCTCCACTGTAATATCAAGAAGAACTCCCTTTATTTAATTATATCGATGATGCTTTCTTCTCTCATGTGTGAGTAAGTTCCTTGGGCTTGGGAGATGTAAGGGATTGATGAGATGTGATGTGCCTCCATATATTTTCCATTAGTTTGTGATTGATTTTAATTACTATATTATGTGTGCTTGACTATCTGTGGGATGCCTAATTCTTGTTGTCGAATTAAGGGCCCAGACAACATGATGCTTTGTTCTACATAGATAGGATCTTGTTCGCTAGTAGACCGACGACCCCCGAGTGACATGGGGATATCAATGGGAAACTAGTTTGACTCGAGGATAACGAGGAACCACTATGTTTATTGCATTAGTCCGATCCAAGGAGCTTAATTACTAAGCAACCTAAAGGATCTTAATCATCTAGTGACTGACCATGGTTTTGGTAACATGCTAGTAGGATTATTGAAGTTGGGATGAAATATACCAAGAGAATTTCCGGCTAATTATGGGTTGCTCACCTACACATATATTTATAAGATTATAATTGTTACACTTATCATTCGTCCACCTGGCACAGTCGCTATCACCATTAACTGTATCTCCCCATGCCTTTTTCTCATCTGTAGAAAACCATGAACAATCGAATTGTTCTTTACTTTTATGCTTTTTATTCCTGAAGTTTACATTTTAGTTTTATTTAAATACATCCAGTTTAATCCAAATTTCATTCTTATTTTGACACTTGCAGTCAATTCACTCAAAGACCTATGACAACTTTGTGTGTGATAGAGACTTCACTCATAAACACTTACCTTTGGGCTCCCTGTGGGATTGATATATATACTTCGAAACTAGCTACAAACAATCTGTGCACTTGTAGCCATCAAGCTATTTTCATGCACCATTGTCGGGGAGCTAAGTGCTAAGTGTTTGTCTCTTGACATTTCAGGTGTTACTACTACAAAATGGTCTCCCTAGGAGACAAAGGGTCTACATGCTCTGGTAGGACCTATTTACCAGATTATTTTGAGCGCGTGCCTATTAACATGCGTGAAGAAATTATTGAAAAACTTTTAAGATCAGACAAGGTTGAAGTTGAAAACCTGAGTGATTTTATGGAAATCATGTCCATTTACAGGACAAATCCCAAGAAACCTGAGAAAACTCTTAGAGAATACAGTGCTCTAAACTCTGCTTCCCTTAAACAACCAATAGAATTTCCTAACCCTAGAGTTAGAGAATATCGATTTGATGGTGGAATTATTAAAATTTTGCACGAAAATCTTCTAGTGGAAGGGAAGATGAAGACCCAGGAAGACATATTAGAGAGTTTGACAATTTGATGACAACACTTGGACCAAAAGGTTTGCCGAGAGACTTCTCTCGTCTAAATTTTTTCGTTGCTCTCTAAAAGGTAAAGCTCTAGACTGGTTATATTCTCTCCCTCATCATTACATTAAATGTTGGGAAAACTGTATTGTCAAATTCATAAACAGGTATAATCCTTTTAAAAAGGTAACTGAAACTAGAAAGAATATAGGCAACTTTAGTCAAAACGTGGGAGAAAACTACCCACAAGCCTGGGATAGATTCTTTGGAATGATCAATAGAATTCCTAATCATGGATATTCTGAATCAACTATTTGCCTTTTATTTTACCATGGTCTTAATACTCAAAGGAGAGAGTTGCTTGACTTATCACCAGGAGGATCAATTAATACTTTAACTGTTAAAGCATGTTTGGAATTGATGTCTACTAGGGCTAAGAATGATTCTTTATATAATCCGGATTTCGACACTAAGCTGGAAACAGGGATGCTTCGTATAACTCCTGATCTTATGCCTGAAGTACGCAAAACAATGAAAGAAAAAGGTATACCTTCTGAACTTGTTATGGCAAACAAAGTAGACTTGTTACAAGTTTGTTGGGGGGATACCCCCGGGTAGGGTCACGCTGGGGTATAAAGGCCTAGTTAGCCGAGGTATGGCAAGGTCAAAGCAAGTGCTGGCTGAGTCACCTCAAGGCAGGCCAGATCACAGAACCCGGACCAGGGGGCGTCCACCTAACTTGGTCTCAGCCGACTTAAGCCATATGTCGGTAAGATGTATCTAACTTGTATGCATGAACAGGTGTGGCCGGATCAACTATGTGGGATCTGGGTTATATCAAGCTTGTAAGAGAAGGAAGGTATCTCGCTGGTAAAAGGTGACCACTGTACGTAGAGCATGAGCGAAGCGGACAGAGGCAGGACCACATAGGCGTGGCTGACAAAGGTGACGAAGCCTATGTCGGATGATGCAGGCGCCGCAGAGGCTCATGTAGCCTCTGCATGGATGACGCGGGGGAAAAGAGACCCGGTCGGCTTACTATTTTGGGAGGAGGCATATTCCCTAGAATATGCCTCCACGTATGCCCTAAGTGGAGACCTAGCCACCCCTATATAAGGAGGGCTAGGGCCTCTATAGAAAGGGTTGGTCTTTACGGGGTTGAGCTCTAGTGTGTAGCGATTTACTAGTGAGTTCCTGTGGGCTAGCTAGTGGTGAGAGTAAGAGAGTCCCTTCATCCTCCTCTCTCCAATACAGCTCAAGGAGCACTTGTAATCTGTGAAGGTGAATCAAATACAAAGCTTCCGTGTGTGGAATCACCACACTATCCCTCCCTAGATTCCCCTAGTGCATTTAGTCCCCACATTTAGCCTATCCATGGCATCTGCCGTGACACCACCATGACAGTTGGCGCCCACCGTGGGGCTAGCGGCGCTAGCAGGGGTGAAAATCCGGACGGGAAACCTCTTTGGCACCGGCGAACGCATCGTCTCTGGGCTCGTTCAACGGTTTGGATAACTGGACTTTGTCAGTGACAACGCTGGCTGCTTCGGCACGCACCCTCTTCCGCGCAACGGCCTTCGTCAATCTCGGCGCGCTCACGGTCTACGTTGCTGTCGATGTGTCGTGTGGTCATCCGCGGCACGTCATCGAAGGAGGCGAGCCACCCCTTAGCGTGGTTGATGGGGCGCGTATCACTCACTCCCCGGACCGTGTAGAGGTGATGCTGACTGCGCCAGGTGCAGGCGCAAGCAAGGATCCGGCACCAGATCCGGAGGTAACGCCCAAGGCACCGAGGAAAAGTAGAGGTCCTCCATTATAGAGGCCCGAGAACATGCTGCAGCAGGCGATGGATAGCTTGGCAAACCCAGTAGCAGCAGTAGATCCGGCTCAGGGACAGGCCGAGCTAGAGGAAACTAGGCAAAAAATACTAGAGGGTGCGAAAAAGATAGCCACGGCTCAGCAGTCGTTGAACATGACACTGCGTGAGTACACAAAGGCAAATAAAGTAGATGCTGTAAAAGTGAAGGGGAGAAATCTCATGAGTGAAATGAACAGAGAGGGTGATACTAGGATTGAGGAATCAGAGAACTGTTTGTCCGTGGGGCTGCCGAAGTATAGTACCCTGGCAAAGAACCTTAGAGCAGCAGATGCAGCTGCATCCGAGTTAGAAGGTCTGACGGGTGAAGCCCGTCAAAGACAACATGATAGAGTCAATGAGTTGGTTCGGATCGCGAATTGGCAAAATGAGGAATTGCTCAGGGCAAACCCAAAGAGAGCTGGGGCCTCCAAGATTGTTCATTCGACGGTGGGTTACCCGGAGAAATCCGCTGGAGCCGCATCGTCTCCACATGGTGGTCCTCGGAGAGAGGAGGTTGTAACCTCGACCAGGAGGAATAAGCAGATAGTCCCATATGACACGGCAAGGGCAGGGAAAGGAAAAGAAGTACAAAGAAATGAAGATCGAAGGAGTGTGAGCCGAGGTGAGGCTGGCCGACAAAACCGCGACCAAGGCAATGCCGGTCAAGTAAATGCTATAAACGGCAATGTCGGACAGCGTAAGTCGGTAGGTGCAGGTCAACTGTAGCAGCGGAATATACCACGGCAAGAGTGCAGTGCCGGCCAAGGTATGCAACAGAGAGCAGCTCGACAGGAGCAAGATAGATACAATGATGGAGATTCGGAGATGGTGAACGCTGGCTATCCCAGATCGGACTATCACGTGATAGGGTCAAGATTGGGAGGCAGAAACTTGATGCCTGAGGACGCCAGGTTAAAACTGGATTGGCTATATAGGTCGGAGCAAATTGAGTGTCAAGGTCCTTCGGGTCCAGCATGTTTTGGGCCCCGGATCATGAAGGAACCTCCGGTACCTAACTTCCAGTTACCTAGAGGCACAAAGAAGTATGATGGCGGCAATAAGCCGGAGGATTGGTTGATTAACTATGCGACTGCTGTAAAAATTGCCATAGGCAACTTGAGGTGGGCAGTGAGATATGTACCCCAGATGTTAGAGGGGCCAGCAAGGGTATGGCTAAACAATTTGCCACCCGGAAGTATTAACTGTTGGATCGATTTTGAGGAGATGTTTGTTAGCAATTTCTCAAGTACGTATTAGAGGCCCAACATACCACAAACCCTAGCAATGTGCAGGCAGAGACCAAATGAGACAGACCGAGAGTTCTTAACCCATTGGTGCACTGTGCGAAACTCGTGTGAGGGTGTGATTGAGTCATAGGCCATAGCTTGGTTTGTGCAAGGATGCAGATATGCAAGCATGCTATGGCAAAGGTTGCAAAGAGATATGCCAACCACCTTGGCAGAAACAATCCAGATTGCTGAGACGAGTCAAGCGAGGAGTATTGTCAATGAGACGGGGCCGCGTCATCCCGAAGAAATGATTATCGAGGTAAAAGAAGGGATGACAGACCGGATTATCGGTACAGTTCGCAACAAGTTGCAGCTATGAATCAGGACCAACCCGGAGCAGGAGGCAGTCAACGTCAGAAAACCGGAGGACAACAATGGACACCAAAGAATGATGGAAAGAAAACTTGGATGCCAGAGCAGAAAAAACAGTGGCAAGAGAAGAAGGACCGTCCGAGGTACACTTATGAAGCAATGCTGGATTAGCCGTGTAAATTCCATACGCCTAATCCGAATAACCCGGCGGGTCACACAACTAGGCAGTGTGAGTGGATGCGAAAGATAGAACAAAGTGGTTCGGGTAATGCTCAGTCGGAATGATCAACCTCGACAGGAGTTACCCCGACAGCAATTGCTCTCCAGAGCGAACACGCAACAGCTAATGTTGCCTCCCCCTCCGCTGAGGTATGACAACCATGAGAGAAGGGATGCAGTGCATCAGGTGGTGAACCAAAACCAACAGGATCAGAGGTACCCCAGAAACGAGGGGAGAAATGAGTACAGAGAGCACCATCAGAGTTACTATGTGTTCACTACGGAAGAGACAGACATAAAGAGCTTGCAGCGCAGACATATGGAAGTCAATGCAGTAATGCCGGAAGTGATGAGGTATATGCCTTGGTCAGACCAGGAAATTACCTGGAGCATCAAAGATCATCCCAAGCTTATGCCAAGTCCTGGTTCGTATGCGCTAGTGCCGAATCCGACACTCATTGGGCCTAACATCAATGTGAGATTCTCAAAAGTGCTAATTGATAATGGCAGTAGCATCAACATCATGTATGTAGACATGATGTGCAAGTTGGGTATCTCAGAGAACATGCTCCAGGCTACAAGGAAAACTTTCCATGGCATTGTACCAGGCATTTATTGTGAGCCCATAGGAAAAGTCTGGGTCAACGTGTTGTTCGGCACAAGGGATAACTGCTAGACTGAGAATTTGGAGTTCGAAGTTGTAAACTTGGAAAGTGCATATCACGCATTGCTCGGCAGGCCAGCTCTGAACAAATTTATGGCAAGTTGTCACATCAGTTACTTGAATATGAAGATGCCCGGGCCAAATGGTGTAATTACCATAGTTGGGGATTTCCGATGTTCCATTGAGTGTGCATCTGCCGGATCTAACCTGGCTGAGTCACTCGTGATTGCGCAAGAAAAGAGAAAGATCCAAGAAGTGGCGGCATTGGCTCAGTCCGCGCAGCAGTATATGCCGACAGTGAGTAACCCACATGGTAGTGTCTCATTCCAAGCGACAAAAGATACCAAGAAGGTTCCTGTTGATGATATGTTCCCTGAGCGTACCGTAACAATTGGTGCCGGGTTAAATGACAAATAGGAAAGCGAGCTCGTCAACTTCCTCTATGAGAATCGGGATATTTTTGCTTGGTCTACACAGGACTTGCAATGTGTTCCGAGGGAGTTGGCCGAGCACTCTTTGAATGTCAGACCCAGAGCAAAGCCGGTGAAGCAACCTCTCCACCGCTTCGTCGAAGATAGGAGAAAAGTCATGGGAGATAAGATGGCTCGGTTGTTGGCTACAGGATTTATCATGGAAGTACTTTACCCGGATTGGCTGTCTAATCCGGTGCTGGTGGAAAAGAAGAAGGATGATCCGAACGTGGCAGTGGTTTGGCGTATGTGTATCGATTACACGAACCTGAATAAGGCGTGTCCAAAAGATCCATTCCCACTGCCAAGGATAGACCAAGTCATAGATTCCACTGCTGGGTGTGAGTTGTTGTCGTTCATTGATGCATATTCTGGTTTCCACCAGATACCTCTAAACCCAAGTGATCAAATAAAGACTGTGTTTATCACCTCGTATGGGGCTTATTGCTATCGCACCATGCCTTTTGGTTTACGTAATGCAGGGCAACGTACTAGAGATGTATGCAAAAATGTTTGCACGACCAAATTGGTCAAAATGTGCAGGTGTACGTGGATGATGTTGTGATAAATACCAAGGAAAGTAAAACGCTCCTTGACGATATCAGGCAGACGTTAGCGAACCTAAGGAGGTTCCGGATGAAGCTTAACCTGAAAAAATGTACCTTCGGTGTCCCGGCTGGAAAATTACTCGAATTTCTTGTCTCCAGCTAAGGTATCGAGGTCAATCTAACTAAAATCCGGGCCATAGAGTGAATGGAACTGCCGAAGTGTCTCAATGATGTCCAGAAGTTCACTGGTTGCCTGGCATCCTTAAGTTAGTTTGTATGTCGGTTGGGAGAAAAGGCACTGCCTCTCTATCAACTTATGAAAAAGTCGGACAAGTTCATTTGGACACCGCAGGCCAATGAAGCCTTTATCCAACTAAAGAAGATGTTAGCCACTGCACCAGTGTTAGCCTCTCCACTATCAAAGGAGCCAATGTTGCTCTATATAGCCGCAACCAACCGAGTTGTAAGTGCAGTAATTGTGGTAGAGCGCGATGAAGAGGGTAAGTCAGTGCAAAGGCTAGTGTATTATCTGAGCGAGGTATTATTAGCCTCAAAGCAGAACTATCCTCACTATCAAAAAGTGGCATATGATGTATATATGACAGCTAAGAAGCTGAAGCACTATTTCGAGGAACACCCAATCAAGGTAATATGTGAAGCTCCCATATCCGAGATAATGAGTTACACGGATGCAAGTGGCAGTATTGCAAAATGGGCAACTGAACTAGCACCTTATGCTCCACAATATGAAAGAAGAGAAGCAATTAAATCTCAGGCTGTGGTGGACTTTTTTGTGGATTGGGCCGAGGTGCACTATGAGCCACCATTGCCAGATCCGAACTACTGGAGAATGCACTTTGACGGATCAAAAACAAAAACCAGGTTAGGCGCCGGAGTTGTGCTTACCTCGCCAAAGAAGGACCAGCTGAAATATGTGTTGCAGATCCACTTCACTGCATCAAACAATGTTGCAGAATACGAAGCACTTATACATGGGCTCAAAGTGGCAAAGGAGGTTGGAATACGTCGGATCCAATGCTTCGGTGACTCGGATCTTGTAGTCTAGCAGGTCTCCGGGCAATGGGATGCTTTGGACGCAAACATGACATTATACAGATTTCATGTGTAGAAGATATCTGGTTACTTTGAGGGATGCGAATTTCACCATATGCCTCGGGTGGAAAATGATGCTGCCGATGTATTGTCGAAGCTCGGTTCAACCTGACAAGAAATTCCACCAGGCGTAGCATTGGAGCACCTCAGAAAACCATCCATCAGGCCATCCCCGGATTCCGACTCAATTTTTATCCCGGCAAATCCGGAATCAGAGGCTATGCCCATGGACACTGATGTTGGGAGTGGTTCTCGAAACCCGGGGACTGCCTTGGCAAACCCGGGGACTGCCACGACAAACTCGGGGACTGCACAGCGTGATCTGGTAGAAGTTATGCCGGTCGATCAGATGGAAATTGATTAGGATGTGTTCCCAGTGAGAGCTATACCAGCTTGGGCACTGCCCATATTCCAATTCCTAAAGGATGGAACTTTACCCACTTAGGAAGTACTTTCCAGGAAAACTCAGAGAAGAGCAAAAGCTTACACGATCATCAATTCCGAGCTATACAAAAGGAGTGTGACCAATGTCCTCCAGCGATGTGTTGACCCAGAGGAAGGACTAGACATCCTCCGAGATATACATCAAGGGGAATGTGGGCATCATGCCTCGTCCAGAGCCTTGGTAGCAAAGGATTTTCGCCATGGGTTTTACTGGCCAAGTGCTTTGGAACAAGCAGAGGATTTTGTGAGAAAATGCAATGGCTGTCAGAGATATGCGACAAGGACACCTATGCCAATGTCGGAGCTCAAGACCATACCAATTACATGGCCATTTGCCGTATGGTGCTTGGATATGATTGGCCCGTTTAAACCAGTGAGGGGAAATATGACTCACATTTTGGTCATGGTTGACAAATTTACGAAATGGATTGAAGTGAAGCCAATAAGAAAATGTGATGGAGCTATGGCCATGAAATTTCTCAAAGACATCATCTTGAGATACGGTTATCCTCACAGTATCATAACAGATAATGGCACAAATTTTGCTGAAGGAGCATTTGCGCGTTTTTGCGGAGATAAGAAGATCCGGCTGGACGTTGCCTCGGTAGCCCACCCCGCATCGAACGGACATGTGGAGAGATCCAACGGATTAGTGTTATCCGGGATAAAACCCGGCTCATTGAGCCGCTGCAAAGATCAGCGGGGTGCTGGATAGAAGAACTACCAGCGGTACTGTGGAGTTTAAGAACAACTCCGAATCGATCAGCGGGCTATACGCCATTCTTTCTGGTATATGGGGCAGAAGCTGTATTACCAGCCGACATAGAGCATGAATCGCCTAGGGTCACCCAATACACAGAAGCCGAAGTGCAAGAAGCCCGGCAAAATGATGTTGATCTGCTGGAAGAAGCGAGAGAATTGGCATTATCCAGATCCGCCATATACCAGCAAAATCTCCGACGCTATCATAGCAAGAAAGTAAACCCCCGAGTTTTCCGTGAAGGTGATCTGGTACTCCGGTTGGTACAACGTACTGCTGGCATGCATAAATTATCCCCCCATGTGAAGGGCCATTCATTGTGAGCAAAGCATTGCACAATGATTCTTATTATCTTATTGATGCAAAACCACAGGAGAAGAACAAGGCGGACAGGTCCGGCGATGAATCCAAACGTCCATGGAATGTAGCTCTACTTCGTCCTTTCTACATTTAGCAGAGAAGTGTTTGTATCCGAGTCTCTCATATGTCGGTATGTATGCCGACAATGGGCTTATCAATGAAATCTTGGCACCTTGAGCAGTAACTCGGGGACTGCCTTAGAAATCTTAGTTGGCTTCTATATTTATTATTTATATGTCGACTGGCGCAAGTTTCTTCTACTTAGGCCGGATTAGTAGTGTGTGAGCACCAAAAACCTAACTCTTCGACTTGCTGCTGTCCAACAAGAATTGGCTTCATGGCAAGCAAGAGAACAAGTTTGGAATTGCGCAAGACATGAAAAACGACTAAGGAAATAAACTTAATCGAGCTGACGTTTGTTTTTCGGACTAACCTTGTGCTTACTTTAAATTTATTACGCTGAATTATTTTGAGCTAAATCCTAAAGTTTCCAAGTATTGTTAAGTCAATTTTTGAAACTCGGACTCGTAAGTCATAAAACCGAACCAAGGTGGACACGAGCCGAGCTAAGAAATTGGAAGAACAAGAAAATGAAACTCGGGGACTACGCCCAAGTTAATCCAGCATAAAAACTTAGTAGCAAAACATAATCGATGTGCTTAATACTATTCCACCCGGCATACCGGGGATTTGATAAACTTTAAAGTTTTTTCGCTCAGGGAGCAGCAGGAGGAGGAAGTTCGGCGTCATCTTCGTTGTCTTCGACGTCCGAGGCATCGTCCTCTTTGTCCTCATGTGAGCCATCTTCAACGTTTGCAGCGTTTTCATCATCGGTGGCACCAAGGAAGCTTGGACCCTCATTCCATTCATGAATGGGGGCATATTCAATGAGGCTATGGGCGCAAGCCTTGCGTCGAGAAATCCACTCCGGGTCGCTGGACCATTTGGATCTGGTACGCATGCGCGCTAGGAGGTTGAGGTCGATCTTCTCGTACCACGTAAGCACGTAGTGGAGAACGGTCTCAACTCCGGCACGTCCAGCGGATTCACTCCAAAGGTCGAGCTGGGTCTCGCATTCCATCAACTTATCAACAAGAACTGCGGTCCCCTCCGGAGTATCTTCATCAGGCCAAAAGGCGTTGAAGATCCGAATTGCCACGTCAAGGATATCCTTGCTGTAGTTCTTCACGATTTCCACGCAAGAAGACAAACTGACCAGGAGGTCCTCCATGTCATAGGGAATTTATTCAGCGTCAGGAGCAATGGGGGTACCCCTATCTCGGCGGAACTTAGCAACTGCGGTGCTTGCAATGGCGTTGCCCTCTGGAAAATTGCTTGAAAACAAGACAAGAGAAGTAAGTAAAGAAAAGACATGTGAAGTAACCCGGAGAAAAGAACTTACAGGAAACGAACTTACGTGAAATATGGCTGTGGATCCGGGTCAGCTCCTTGGTACAGTCATCTCGCCTTTGCCGAAGCTGCACAAGTTCAGTATTCGCCGACTCAAGCTTGACGTCGGCCTCCTGGAGAAGTTCTTGGTCCTTGGAAATCTGGAGGTTGAGGCGCTCGCGCTCCTCAGTAAAATCCTGGCCAGCCTTTTGAAGTTCGGATTGGTGCTGCGCTTTCAATTTCTTCATATCTGCCTTGAGCTTGGCGATCTCGTCATCCTTGGTTTGGAGGAGGGCAAGCTCGTCGTCTTTCTTTTTAAGTTCGGCCTGATGCTGCCCTGCTTGTTCAAGAAAATGCAGCATCATATCAGGCACGGGCACACTATCTTCAAGAGATGCTGAAATAGTTTGTTGACCCGGCAAAGCCGAGGTATGAATATTTGCTGAGCCAAGAAGAAAAGAGGATAGGGCGCAGAGAGAGAGAGAGAGATTGAGCAAAAGTGACTCACCCTTGATTTGCTCCAAGTTTTTCCTCATGATGGTATTCTCAGCTTCCACCCCAGCTGCGAAAAACTGAATGATGAGTTAGCTCGGCAGAAAAAGATGAAAGAAAATAGAAAAATACCAAGGAAGAAACTTACCCCTTTTCTCGTGTAAAGCGAGAAGTGCATTATGTTTTGCGCGCAGCATCTTATGAGTATCAAGGAGACGCTGAAACTCAGCGCTCCGGCGATTGGTGGTCACCTGAAAGAACAAAGATGGACAGCTTAGTCTTGTGCATATTCGAAGTGTACAAAATCCGGGCCAAGTGGAACTTAACCCGGCTCTAGGTGTGTGCATATTCGAAGTGTACAAAATCCGGGCCAAGTGGAACTTAACCCGGCTCTAGGTTTGTGCATATTCGAAGTGTACAAAATCCAGGCCAAGTGGAGCTTAACCTGGCTCTAGGTGTGTGCATATCCGAAGTGTACAAAATCCGGGCCAAGTGGAACTTAACCCGGCTCTTGGTGTGTGCATATTCGAAGTGTACAAACTCTGGGCTAAGTGGAACTTAACCCGGCTCTAGGTGTGTGCATATTCGAAGTGTACAAAATTCGGGCCAAGTGGAACTTAACTCGGCTCTAGGTGTGTGCATATTCGAAGTGTACAAAATCCAGGCCAAGTGGAACTTAACCCGGCTCTAGGTGTGTGCATATTCGAAGTGTACAAAATCCGGGCCAAGTGGAACTTAACCCAGCTCTAGGTGTGTGCATATTCGAAATGTACAAGATCCGAGCCAAGTGGAACTTAACCCGGCTCTAGGTGTGTGCTTATTCGAAGTTATTAAGGAGCTACGTGAATTCTCTAAAGAGCATCCGGCCGAGTAACAAGTTACTCCCCCGGAGGCTCGGGGACTAATGGCTATATCAATAATATCTACACCATGCTAAGTAACGTACCTCCATCATCCGACCCGCAAGGTTAATTGCCTTGGCGGCAGTATTCATCTGCGCAAAAAATTCGGCGGGATCGAACTTCTCCTGGAGATCGTCGTTGTGGACGAACTCCGCCTTGTTCCAGTTATTTACAAACTCGATCAAGGTCGGAGGGTATCGTTCACCGCATAGCATATGGGGCGCCACCAAACCCTTGGCATGTGCTTCCCTCCTCTCAACTTGGGAAATGGCAGGGCTGGTGTGCAAAACAAGTTACACATCAGCTGGCTCGGCAGGGGCATCCTTCGGTGGTGGAGTTTTCTTTGAGAGCATGGACGCGAGTGTGCACTGTCCAGCCTCGATGGATGCTGCCTTGGTTGCGTCAGGAGCCTTTTTGCCCTTGGGCTACTACTGAGAAGTTGAGGTGGCTGCAGCGGATTTGCCCTTGGGAGCTGCCTTGGCGCTAGCCTTGGTGCTGTTGATGTCTTCTCTCCGAGCCTTGGAAGACTCGGACGAGGTAGAGGGGCTTGGTGCTGCTGCTGTTGCTTTTGCTGCTTTTGCTGCTGTTGCTGGGGTTGGTGCTAGTATTGGTGTTGGTTTCTGCTTCAGCGGAGGTGCTGAGGGAACTTCGGTGGTAGCTGGTTGCGGCAGAGCCGAAGTGGTGGTTGTGGCCTCGGCAGAGCCAGTCTCCCCCGCTCCAAGGTTGCCCTCCGGAATGGGGCTCAACGGGCGTGAATCATCGCCACGAGGAGGAGAAGGGCTGTGTCGAAGCGGTGACGCAATGCCGGATCCACTCTGTGGGACATCTTCCACGGCCCTGCCAAATCAAATAATGTGTGATGAGAAACTATAACACGAGAAGAACAAGTGAATGGCAAAGAGAGAAGAGGCTTACTCATCCGAGGTTAGGGGCTCCTTGGGCTTCCAAGCCCTACGGGCCATGGCCTTGGTTGGAGGTTTGGTGGCTGTTTTGTCCCTGGCCTTCTTCTGCCGTTTAGCCGGCTGAGAAGGTCCGGAGGAGGATGCAGAGGCAACTCCCCTTTTCTTCTTCGGCGCCACCGGGACAGGCTCACCCACGGCAAGGGGAGGGTCTTCATGGATCTGCCCACCGGGGTTAGCTGATGCCGGAAAAGCATAAGAAAGGGGGACAACATCAAATTCTTCCATCACCTCAACATCCGACTCATCTTCATCGTCGGGCCAATCTCTAATAGAAGAGAGTTTACCGGTGGGTCGTTTCGTCGCATTCGCCATCGAAAGGAACATCTCCTGATCCGGTTCCTCCTCGTCCGAGGTATCCAGGTCAGGAGCCCATTTGAGGGAAGGCTCGGTGCCATCTTCGATGGTTTGATGAAGAAACATCTAAGGGAAAGAAAAGGCAACAAGATTAAAACCTACAACAAATGACCGACATAAGATTTAACACGGAAAAAGTTTAGGGCACAAGATTTACCAAAGGAGGAAGCCTATCTCGGCAAAAATATTCAATTCCCCACGTCCACTCAGAGGAGAAGTCCTTGTGGGTGGTGAAGAGGGCCTTGACCCGGCGGTAGATCTCTCTGTTGCTCAACTCGAAAGACGAGGTCCTGTTGGGGTCGCGGCCCCAGCTCATGTGACACACTTTATGTGTGCGTTTCTGGAGAGGGGAGACCCGGTTGCGGACGAATGTGATCATGGCATTTTCGTTACGCAATCCGAGATCCTTCAGCTCCTTATATCTCTTGTTGACCTAGTTCGCCAAAAATGTGGGCTTCTTGGGGATAACGTCCCACAATTCCGGGTTAGGAGGACCCAGAGTATAGGGGCGCATCCGGATTAGATCTTCGGTGGTGCTCTTTCGGACATAGAAGAAAGTCCGGGCCCATCCCTTGCAAGAGTTAAGCCAGTGACTCGGGGGAAGACAGACAGCTTCCGGGGACAGATTGACGCAACGCCGAACTGCGTGAGCTGTTTGTCCTCCGGATCTAGATCTACATTCGGAATCACGTTCCGGCGAAGGCCAAAGAACCAGATCCAGAGCTCCTTCGTGGGCCACAGTCCGGCATAACCTTTGACAATGGAGGCAAACGCGGAGAGAGAGGTGATGGCATTAGCCGGAAGATGGTGCGGCTGGAGCTCGTATGTGTTTAGCCAGTCATGGAAAAAAATCACTAACTGGCAGACCGAACCCCCGCTGGAAGTGTGATAGGAACACAACATACTCACCCGGATTTGGTGAGGGGGCAAGTTCGGCAGAAGCCAGGCGCGCGGCGACGCCCTCCGGGATACGCCTGGTGCAATAAAGCCAATCTAGGTCATCCTGGCAGACCCAGGATCCGGCCCACGCGCCGCGGTCGGCTTGCGCCGTGTCTTCTTCCATCTCCTGCTCGGCGACGGTGAGTTCCTCCTCAGTCATTTCGAGGTCGCTCTCCTCACTTTGCGCTAGCGGTGGAGGGAGGCAGCGGCCTGGACTGGCGGGGACCCGTGGTGGAGGAGATGTGCAGAGGTGGCGGCGGCGCTGGAGCGCGTGGAAGCAGTACGGCAGCGGCGCTGCTGCTCAGATGCGGTGGCGGCGGCGGTGGCGGCGGCGCTGTCAACGGAGAAGAAGAGGAAAAAGGCAGAGGCAGAGGGGCGCGGGAGCGGGGAAATGACCCAAGGGGCGCGCCCCTCCCCTATTTAACCACTCACGAAAGCGGGTAGTGGGATCGCGTTTTGCGGACGAGCCACACGGTGTGGGCGTGTATGGTCCGGATCAGCCAATCAGCGACGAGCCACACGAAGGGCCACAGGGCGCAGCGGATCCCATGACGTGACGTTATGATACAGTTAACGAGGAGGCAGGCACGACGTGACGTGTGCAACAGTAACTTCTAACAATTACTGCGGCGGTTACTGTAGCAGGCCCTTAAAATGAGGCAACATTATGATTAGCCTCCACGTGGGGAAGCGTACGAGAGAAGGAAGAATGACCCGGATGAGTACGAGGTAACCAGGCCAGCAAGTAAAAACATGGAATGTGCCAAGGGAAAATAAACCTATGAAATCCGGATTAGGAGGTAACTCGGAGAAGGAGCAAGAAGCTCAGTAAAATTGAACCTGCTATGGCCTTAGCGGCTAAGGCAGCCAAGACCGCACCAGCTTCGGGGGCTAATGTTGGGGGGGATACCCCCGGGTAGGGTCACGCCGGGGTATAAAGGCCTAGTTAGCCGAGGTATGGCAAGGTCAAAGCAAGTGCTGGCCGAGTCACCTCAAGGCAGGTCGGATCACGGAGTAACCCGGACCAGGGGGCGTCCACCTAGCTTGGTCTCAGCCGACTTAAGCAGTATGTCGGTAAGATGTATCTAACTTGTATGCAGGAACAAGTGTGGCCGGATCAACTATGTGGGATCCGGGTTATATCAAGCTTGTAAGAGAAGAAAGGTATCTCGCTGGTCAAAGGTGACCACTGTACACAGAGCATGAGCGAAGCGGACAGAGGCAGGACCACGGAGGCGTGGCAGACAAGGTGACGAAGCCTATGTCGGATGACGCAGGCACCGCAGAGGCTCACGTAGCCTCTGCATGGATGACGCGGGGGAAAAGAGACCCGATCGGCTTACTATTTTGGGAGGAGGCATATTCCCTGGAATATGCCTCCACGTATGCCCTAACTGGAGACCTAGCCACCCCTATATAAGGAGGGCTAGGGCCTCTGTAGAAAGGGTTGGTCTTTACGGGGTTGAGCTGTAGTGTGTAGAGATTTACTAGTGAGTTCTTGTGGGCTAGCTAGTGGTGAGAGTAAGAGAGTCCCTTCGTCCTCCTCTCTCTAATACAGCTCAAGGAGCACTTGTAATCTGTGAAGGTGAATCAAATACAAACCTTCCGTGTGTGGAATCACCACACTATCCCTCCCTGGATTTCCCTAGTGCATTTAGTCTCCACATTTAGCCTATCCATGGCATCTGTCGTGACACCACCACGACAAAGTTTTTACTGAAGAAGATGAAACTAGAAAAGTTTTTCAAGGATCAAAACATCGACACGCAAAATCTCATAATAACCTGCATAGGCATTTTCAAAAACATAAAAAGATTTTGGTGGAACTCATGAAAAATTATGATGAGATTGGCCAAGAAATAAAATTATTTCACAAGTATATTAGTATGATTGAAACCCAATGTGAACAAATAGCATCTGGTTATCAAATGTTTCTTCAAGATGATACAGATATTCCTATTTCTACTAATGTTGTTACAAGAAGAGGTGCAGTTGTTACTGGACCATTAGGACCACCAGAATATGAAGCTGAAAAAGAGCGAAAGGAAAAAGCCTTGCTGAGAGCAAGCCAAGAAGATGATACACTGGTGGATCCTCAAGATGAAACTGCTCAAGAAACACAAGATCAAACCAAGGAGGACCAAAATGATGCACAAGATGACCGTTATGACTCTGATGTAGAGACGATTGATCCAAGAGAAGAAAAAGAGACAAGCAATGAAGATGAACTTGTTGTAGTAGAAAATAAGAAATGCGATAAGCAACAACAAAATAAAGCGACAAGAGAGCCTGATCCCCCACAAAAGGTAAAATACAAGAATAAGAAAGGTGAGCAAAAGCTTCCTTATGCAGATCGAAAAAAGAAAGCACCAGATCAGGTTATCTATGATTCTTTCAAAAAGGCACTTGGTGATTGATGGCTCAATGCACGACGCCAAAAAAAATTCTTGATGGCGGTGTTGATGTAGAGCTCGTTGGGAACCCCAAGAGGAAGGTATGATGAGCACAATAGCAAGTTTCCCTCAGTTATGAAACCAAGGTTTAATCGAACCAGTAGGATCAAGGAAACACCTCAAAGGTGTTACTAACTGAGCTTTGGTAGGGCACACTACCGGTGCTAGTAGCAACGTGGAGACCTGGACAACACAACCACAGAACTTTGTCCCCAACTTGCGATCAGGTTGTCAATCTCACCGTGTTTTGCGGAAAACAAAGGATTAAACGTATCAAATGGAAAGAAGTAATAGTTTGCAGAAAGTAAACACAAAGAAGTAAACAGTTAGTAGATTGTATGTAAAAGACAAGGACCGGGATCCATAGTTCACTAGAGGTGGCTGTCCTTAGATAGATAACATGCTGGGTGAACAAATTACATCGGGGCAATTGAGAAACATCGAGAAAGCAATACATGCATATACTAATCATCTTGACTCCTTTGAGACTTGATTGGGCAGTACAACATAATACACAGACTGCCATCCAACTGCATCTATGACTAATAATCCACCTTCAGGTTATCATCCGAACCCCCTCCAGTATTAAGTTGCAAGCAATAGATTATTGCTTTACGAACTACGTGTAAAGTAAACAATACGATTGTTCTATGAACAAAGGATTGTTGTTTTCTCCCTAGTAGTAACAACACATCTAGTACCTTAGAGATTTCTGTCACTTCCCTAGATTACCAGAGGCCTGAACCCACTATCAAGCATAAATACTAACTCTTGGAGTTGCTAGCATCTACTTGGCCAAGATAGCTACTAACAACGGAAAGCATGCAAGATCACAAATAACAAAGACATGATAGAATCAATAATCAATCTGAAATAGCATCTCAATATCCATCGGATCCCTGCAAACACAACATGTAGAATTACAAATAGATGATCTTGATCATGAACGGAGCTCACAAGATCTGGACATGAAAGCACAAAGGAGGAGAACCAACCATCTAGCTACTACATGGATCCGTAGTCCAAGGATGAACTACTCACGCATCACACCGGAGGCTTGCATGGTGATAAAGAAGGCCTCCAGGGTGAATTCCCCTCTCCGGCAGGGTGCCGGGAAGAGCTTCAGATCCCTCCCGATCTAGGGATGGAGATGACGGCGGCTACATACTCTTTCATGGATTTTTGATCGGGTACTTAGGGTTTTTGTCCCGAGGGCATCTTATAGTCGGAAGGGGAGGCCGAGGGGGTGCCTGGGCTGGCCACACCACCCCTGGCGCGGGCCAGGCCTGGCCGTGCGGCCAGGTTGTGTGGTGTCCCCTGGCCCTTCTCCGTTTCGTATTCTGGCACTTGATGACTTCCAGAAAATTAGGCACGTTAGCTTTTGTGCCGTCCAATTCCGAGAATATTCATTTTCTGACTTTCCTGGAACCAAAAATAGCAGAAAATAGGCAGCTGACACTGTGGCTCTTGTTAGTAGGTTAGTCCAAGAAATTATATGAAAAGTACTCCAAAGTTGGAACAAAACACAAGAAAGTGGATAAAACCAAGCATGGAACATCAAAAATTATAGATACATTTGCAATGTATCAGTGATCTTCGTCTAGAAATTACATTTGCGGATGCAATAAAAGTTCCCACCTATTCTAAATTCCTCCGTGATAATCTTAGTAGAAAGAAAGAAATAACCGAAACTGTTGCCATGGTGACTAGTTATCCTGATAATGGGAAGCTATTGTCTAAATCGGGAGATCCCGGAATACCAACTATTTCATGATCAATTGGCAAAACTGATATTCACAATGCCTTGTGTGATTTAGGTGTAGGAGAAGAAAAGGTTAGGATTAGGGGAGTATTCCCCTACTACTATCACTTTACAGATGGCTGACGAGTCCACTAAACAACCCATTGGAATGATTGAGGATGTTCTACTTAGAATATATGAGCATGTTATTCCAACTGATTTTATTATTCTTGAAATGCTAGAGGATGAAAAATTATCCATAATACTTGGAAGGCCTTTCCTTAGTACTGCAGGAGCATCAGTTGATTGTGCTAAGGGAAAAATAATCTTTAATGTTTATGATGCTGAAATCATCCGGTATTTTCCAAAGAAGCTAGAAGAAGGAGAAAGATATATTCCACTGGCAAAATCAGTTCATGTGGTAAGTGCCTTTGATAAGGGGCAACCCAAGGTAAGAATTTGAGAATAGAGAAGGGGTTGAATTATTCAGCCATTCTAATAATGCTTAATTGGAGTCAACCCATCACATTAATAAAATAAACTAAAGAATAAAATGTTCATCGCATTCCTACAACTTTTTCACACACATTCTTGCGGAAGCGCGCCCGTGAAGATGTAGCTGTCAAAAAGTAGTAGAAATATCGATTGAACAAGCGTAGAATAAGTATAAAAATAAAAGTTTGAGTCTTATCTACAAAAACTAGCTTAACCATTTTGTCCAGATTTAAGAGTGAATCTCCATTTGAGGAGAAGTTAGGTAGTACTAGAAATCCTGCTCTATACATGCTGTTATTGGTCAACAATTTTTCTATCATTTTTCTATCAAAAACAAGGTGTTTCCCTAAGTTTCAAGATAAGAAGGTACTCTCGAAGAAATAGAATTTTTTTGTTGAGTACTGAAGGTTTAAGGACCAACTATACGGCGGGAATAAGAATTCCGGCTAGTTTGGCCGTATAGATATCTTTGCCATCAACAAATTTTCTTTCGTAGGTACAAAGGATTTAATGACCAAGTATACAGCGGGAATAAAAATTCCGGCCGTATAGATATCGATGCCTTTGTTGATTTTCTTCTCAAAGGTACTGATGGTTTGACGACCAACTATATGGCGGGAATAAAAATTCCGGCCGTATAGTTTCGCCGTATAGTTATCGATGCCTGTCCAAGAAAATTTATCTCGAGCACACAGAAGTTTTGACGACCAACTATACGGTGGGACCATTATGATCTGGCCGTATAGTTGCGCCCGTATAGCTGTATTCTAGCATAAAGAAACCCTAATTATCGACGCTGTTGCAACTATACGACGGGAACTACATATCCCACCCGTATAGTTGCGCCCATATAGTTCAGCGTGACCACTTAATCGCACCGGGGCGGCTAGGGCTCTTTTTCCTCCTCACTTTTTCTCTCATATTCTCTCTCCAAACCTCTCAAAACCCACCTAGAATTCTTGATTCTTCGCGGATTTCATTCGTTTGAGTTGGGGAATCAACATATCGGTATGTTTGTCTCCCTATCCATGCTTTATTTCCAGATTTCTATGGTTGAAACTCTCACATTGATCTAGTGGATGAACTCAAGTCTATTTTGTTTTTCCTTTTGATTTCTCATGTTACGATAAAAAAATCCACGTAGAATCATTCGTATATCATGTAGAAACTATATGCCTAAGGTTTCATGGTGAAATTTTTCATTGCATAAAGATGAACAAAATTGGTAGCATTTTCTGCAAGAGCAAGTGCCAACGTGGCGAGAGTTCGGGGCACCGGGCCGAGCTCAACACCATGTTGTCATAGTTTCATAAAGGAGGATGATGCCCACACGTTGGGCCAATGATAGCTTTCTCACAGCGACAGGGTGGAGGGAGGACTTCGACCTCATGTGTGCAAATTCAAGGCTAGCACTACTCGACTATGCAAGCCACAATACCTACGCTGAGCTCACCTATGAGTTCCTTGCCACCTTGTTTGATGACCACAGGGAGAAAGGTAATGTGTGCACGGTAAGCTTCACCATGAACCAACAACATTATGAAATAACTTTCGAACAATTTTGTGATCTGTTTGGCTTCCCTCACGATGGGGAGTTAACTATTACAAATTTATATAGCGTCTCAAGTGGAGAAACTTGGGAGGTTATTTCTATTAATGGTGGCAGGGACTTCTACCAGAAGAAGGTGTCCACCATTCAGAACCCAACAATTTGCTACTATGCCTTGTTCCTCGCCAATACTCTACTGGGAAGAGGAGATACCAGTTCCATGGACAACGCAGACATGTCCATGATCACCAAGCCACTCTTCCCCCAATGAACCGCAAAGCCCCAATCCCACGGCTCTACT
Organism: Avena eriantha; assembly: GCA_910589775.1. NCBI lineage: Eukaryota > Viridiplantae > Streptophyta > Magnoliopsida > Poales > Poaceae > Avena > Avena eriantha. Next base: position 124,345,578 of record OU342740.1, read on the forward strand.
CATCCAACACTTTCGTCACCAGAGCAATAAAACGAAAGGTGACATTCACATTGGTGGATTGGTAACCCACCTTGCCCATGCATTGAACGTTATATTACCTGTGATGCAACCTTTTGACGGCTCCAAACTTATGGATGTCAAATATTTAACTGCTTGTGGTTTCCTCGGTATTTACCAAGCTAACAAGAGGCTCCGAGCATATCAGTTTGGTTATCTTGGTGATGCACAGGTTGAGCAGGTTTCGTTGCCCTGTCCACAAGCCTTCACGATTGTGGAGAAGGACAACTAGATCCTCACCAAGGATCAAGTGGTGGAGATCATGGCTGAATTCCAGCCTGATCAAGAAGAAGAAGAGAACAACAGGAGCAGGAATATAACCCTGCTTGGGAGGGACAGTAGCGGCAACAAGCAGGATCCTGGGACCCATCGCCCAATCATCAGGGGTTCAACTACGTCCCCTATCAAGAATTTCAGCAGCTCAACCAACGTGTTGGGGAGACTGACCACACTATACAAGGAGTGAATGAAGATGTGAGTACCTTAAGTCAAAACTTTAGTCACTTCATGACCCACTTCCCCGACTACTACCAATAGTATTCGCACCAGCCACTGAATGACGACAACAACTGAGCCTGGCAATAGCCTAAGCTTGGGGGAGGTTTGAAAACCTCCAAACCTTGCATTCATATTTTTATTTCTGCTTTTGATTTATTTTACTTCTTCAAAATTCCATTTTTACTTTCATTTTGCATTCCTAAACCTAAAATACAAAAAAATAGTTGTAACTTTTATTACAAATTCATTTCTTTGTTTCTCTCGGAGATTGCTCAATTTCAGGTGACTTGGCAATAGGGAACTATAGAGGGGGTTCGACTCAAGTACGAGAATGAAGCAAGGAAGGGGAGGTATCACATTCCTTTCATCTCCTTTTCTACAACTCTAAATTGATCCTACAATTATTTACTCGCTTGCCCTGGAGTCACTCCCCACTTAGCTTGCTATCCTATAAATTATATTCCTTTGCTAGTGTCTCATTTAGCTTTGAAACAATACTTCCTACATTTTTACAACAAGAAAAAGCATCCAAAAGATGACTTGTGTCCATGTTTAGCCCAAAGGATTTGATTTTAGAACTACTCCATCCCATTTGAGCTTAATGTAAATAGCCTCGATAGCACCCTTGAATGAAATTGTCTAATAAAATGGATGTTTCGAAGTAGTAGAGATTATGCCACTGCTTTTTCTAATAATTACCTAAGATATTGCTTTACGCGTGTCATTACAACACTATCATGCTCCATGGGGAACTATTAACTCCACTGTCCAACAAACGATCTAAATGTGGGAAACCACTGGATTTCAGCTATTGAGTTATGTAAACGTCAATAGAAGCAATGCTATGACGGGTAAAATTATAGTCTCCTCGTGGTTTCACGTTCCAAGTGAAGTTGTAGTACTCCTCGAACCCACTATTGCTCAACAATTATTTATTGGCATGGTCACGAGTGCACAGCACAGTCCCAATTAACATGTTAAAAACAGTGGCATGGTTTCTCTATGAAAGGGCTGAAGTTTTTGAAAAACAATGAAAGGAAAAGGTGCTTGAGAGTCTTGAAACTTTGACATGGGAATAGATGAGTTGTTCTTAAATTGATTTTTTTTGGTGCCAACTTGAGTACTCTTAATTGGTTAAAGAAACAAGAGAAAAAAGTTTTCATCTCTTAACAAAATGAGACACCAAAAGGATTTGTTTCACTTTCCTAGCTAAACTTTTGACACTTTCTCGGCCATATGATTTATTTGCTAGCAAGATATACGTGGTTAGGAAGTGGACTCAGTGCAATCTTGTGAATACTTGTATGATCATGTTTAAGATTGCAGGAATTGTGAAGAAAAGGATTTGTGATATGGGGTGGCCCGATCTTCTCAACAAGCACTTGTCGATGATGATGATGGATGATAGATAACTAGCGCATAACTATGATATCCCCCGCTCGAACCCTGATGCCAATGCAACAGCTCTCGAACCATGTGGGATATTCACAACACCACGCTCTTGCGCACGCAGTCGTCGACCATGAACGGTAGTTTGCAATCTACTAATTCCCAATGGAACAATAGATCACACTCAGTTGCAGTAGTATAATTCGATCATAGGGAAATTCCATAGGTTCATTGAAAGAAACAACTCCATAATAGTTTAAACGTGGTCTAAACCCTAACTATGGGGCATCCCAGGTCTTATAAGGGTGGCTGGGGCGGCCAGAAACCGAAACTAAACGCGTATGACTCAAATTGATACATGCTGACTTAGACCAGGTTTCGGTCGGCAGCCAGACATTCTGGTGGAATCGTGCTAGACAGCCTGGTTGGGCCGGACACTCTGGGTGGTGTCAACCGGATAGTCCGGTCCGGCCAGAAACTTCAAATTTTCCAGGTGGTGTCTAGGTAGTGTCCGATCTGGTGTTCTAATTGTCCACACCAATTTGTCTCTTGGGCTGGCCGGACAGTCCGGGTGGACTCGGCCGGACACTCCGGCCATGGCAGAGCTTTTTGCCTCCGTCTTGATGATCTTCTCTTGCGCCTTCCTCCTCCTCATCCCTCGCGCATCCTTGGGCGATCATCATGTTGGGCTTCTCTTGTAGCCCTTCTCCTCCTCGTGCCATGCTTGTTTCCCCAACAAACCTGATCATACATAAATGCATAGACTTAGGTAGTATAAAGTTCTCATCAGTTAAAGTACCAGATTCATTTAGGAGTGAATTCACCTATTGTTCAAGTAGCTTAGCACGAGCTCTTGTAATGTGTCCAATTCTAATCTCATTGGACTGATCTTTCCTTCCAACAGCTGGAACATCTTCTGTAGTAGTTGGGGTAGGTGTAAGTATAGGGATGTCCTCATCATCTCCCCCCCTTCAAAAGACGTTGACCTTGACGCTCCAAGGTCTTCTCCATCATATGGTGATAAATCGGCAACATTGAAGCTATTGCTTACTCCACCAAACTCCTCAATAGGTATATCAATTGAGTAGGCATTGTCATTAATCTTGGCTAACACCTTGTAAGGACCAGCACCATGTGGCTTCAATTTTGACTTTTGAAGTAGTGGGAACCTATCCTTGCATAGATGCACCCATACCATGTCGGCAGTCTTGAACAAAACTTCCTTCCTTGCTAGATTCCTTGCAGCAGCAATGTTCTTGCCTTTCTTCTCAATAGCCTCTTGAGTCTTCTCATGAATCTTCTTCACATATTCAGCACATTTTGATGCCTCCATATCAACTCTCTCATGTAATGGGAAAGGCAACAAATCAAGTGGCGTCAATGGCTTGAAGCCATACACGACCTCAAAAGGACAAAGTTGAGTAGTCGAATGCACAACCCTATTGTATGCAAACTCAACATGTGGCAAACACTCTTCCGACTCCCGCAAATTCTCCTTTATCATAGTCCTCAGCAACTGTGACAATGTTGGATTCACCACCTCTGTTTGACCATATGTTTGGGGATGACATGTAGTACTGAATAGCAGCTTCGTGCCCAGCTTCCCCCATAAGGTCTTGAAAAAGTAGCTCATGAACTTCACATCATGGTCAGAAACAATCGTCTTGGGTACTCGATGTAATATCATGATGTCCCTAAAAACAGGTTAGAAATATGCGACGCATCGTCGCTTTTGTGGCAGGTAATAAAATGAGCCATCTTAGAGAACCTATCCACTACCACAAATATAGAATCATGATCTCTCTGTGTTTTAGGTAGACCTAGCACAAAATCCATACTAATGTCTTCCCATGGTGTAGTAGGTGCAAAGAGAGAGGTGTATACAAACCATGAGGCTTCAACTTTGATTTGGACTTGTGGCATGTAATGCAACGACTCACAAATCTGTACACATCACGCCTCATCTTGGGCCAATAAAAGTGATCAGCAAGCATGATCAATGTCTTCTCACGCCAAAAGTGACCCATCAAACCACCAGCATGTGATTCCTGCACTAAGAACAAACACAATGACGATTCTAGAACAGCAAAATCATGGTCAGTTGCATAAAGTGCACAAATACTCTCTAATCCAGGAATTTTAACATCAAGATTGGTTAATAGCATGTTCTTCCTAGACAAAGCATCAACACCTACATTCTCTTTTCCCTTCTTATACTTAATGATGTAAGGAAAAGATTCAATAAACTCAACCCATTTAGCTAATCTTCTATGCAAGTTTGATTGAGCTTTCAAATACTTCAATGCTTCATGATCAGAATGTATGATAAATTATTTTGGCCATAAATAATGTTGCCAAACTTCAAGAACTCTAACAACTGCATACAATTCTTTATCATAAATAGGATAATTCAATCTAGCACTAGTAAGTTTCTCAGAAAAATATGCTATAGGGCGCCCCTCTTGCATCAAAATGCCACCAATACCTATACCACTAGCATCACATTCAACTTCAAATTGCTTTGAAAAATCAGGTAATGCAAGTAATGGTGCAGAAGTAAGCAAACGTTTCAATGTATCAAAAGCAATATCTTGGGCTGTGCACCATACAAATGGCACACCTTTCTTAGTCAAGTCATTCAATGGTGCAGCAATAGTGCTAAAATCCTTCACAGAGCGCTTATAGAAACCAGCTAAGCCATGGAAACTACGCACTTGACTCACATTCATGGGAATATGCCAATTCTGAATTGATTCAATTTTAGATTGATCTACTTCTACCCCATGTTTAGATTGATCTACTTCTACCCCATGTTTAGATTGATCTACTTCTACCCCATTCAAATATGACCTTGTATTTTGCAAATGTGCACTTCTCAAGATTAGCATAGAGTTTATTATCACACAACACTTGCAAAACTTGTCGGATATGACTACAATGTTCAGTTTCGTTGTGGCTATAGATAAGCATATCATCAAAATAAACAACCACAAAACGACCAATAAATTCTTTCAAAACATGATTCATTAATCTCATGAAAGTACTAGGTGCATTAGTAAGACCAAACGACATGACTAACCATACATACAACCCAATTTTTGTTTTGAAAGTAGTTTTCCATTCATCCCCTTCTTTCATCCTAATTTGATGGTAACCACTATGCAAATAAATCTTAGAGAAAATAGTAGCACCACTCAATTCATCTAGCATATCCTCTATGCGTGGAATAGGATGACGATATCCAATAGTGATGTTATTAATAGCTCTACAATCTACACACATGCGCCATGTACCATCTTTCTTAGGCACTAAAATAACAGGAACAAGACAAGGGCTAAGAGAGACACAAATGTACCCTTTATCCAGCAACACATGTACTTGTTTCTGTATCTCCCTTGTTTCTTCGGGGTTGGTCATGTAGGGTGCACTATTTGGTAATGTGGCGCCAGGTATCAAGTCAATTTGATGCTCAATGCCACACAATGGAGGCAATCCTACAGGTACATCGTCTGGAAACATATCGCCAAAATCCTGCAAAATAGTAGATACAACAAGAGAAATAGGGGGCATGTCGTTAGAAACCAATACCTCACCCTTAGACATGAGCACAAGTGGCATGGCTGTAGGATCCTCACAAAAATCTCTCATCTTCCTTGGTGGCTAATATCACTAGACTAGGAACTCTCTCACTTTTTGTTATATCACTCTTTTTTGGCTCTATTACATCATGTACAGCTGCAACACTATCTCGTCTATTTATAGATTCATCCTTCAAATTACTTTGGTATTTTGACGAGACTCATTCACAATCTACTATGCCGTCATTGGCTGCAAATTAATCTTCTTGCCCTTAAAATCCAAGTGATATGTATTGGCACGGCCATTGTGTTGCACATGGCGATCATAAAGCCAAGGCCGACCCAATAAGAGATGGCAAACAGTCATAGGAACCACATCAAAATCAATAAAATCCTTGTATGGCCCTATTTCAAAATTCACACGTACCATATGGTTTACCATCATCTCACCATTGGCACTCAACCATTGTATGTAGTATGGCTTGGGATGAGGTAAATAAGTCAAATTCAGCTTGGCACATGAATACTTACTTGCAAGATTTCTACAGCTACCTCCATCAATGATTACCTTGCAAGCTTTGTTAGGGCCAACGAGTGCTTTGGTTTGGAACAAGTTGTAGCGCTGAGAGTCAACAATAGGATGCACACTAAGTATATGTGGAGAGACCACTGTGGTAGGTGCATGCTCAGGGAAGGCATCCATACCATCCTCGCTGTCATAACCATCATTGCCATGAGGATCAACATCATCTCCACTCTCATACTCTCCTTGTTCATTGACAAACATCACCTTGCGGTTTGGACAATCTCTCTTGTAGTGTCCTCTACCTCCATAAGTATGGCACTCCACATCGCGAGTACGTGTAGTTGACATATTGGAACCGAGCTAGCAGAAGGAGCAGCGGGCTTCTTAGCATTAGAACCATAAGATGTCATAGGAGCTGGCTTGGCCGATGGCGAAGGATGGCTAGTGGCTGCTGCAGGTGACGCCATAGGTGGCGGTGTAGACCTAGCCGTAAAACGACTAGTAGAAGGGTACCTCACATGTGCCTTAGCTTCTTCGGCTAACTGTGACTTGGCCTCTCTAGCATGGTGCAATAGCTCATTCATAGTATCGTACTTGTGATGACAAACAATGCTCTTGATAGGTAATTTCAAATTGTTGAGAAATCGCTGCATAGTCATCTCAAGGGATTCAAGATCTCTAGCACGTTGCATAAGCATCTCCATCTCCATGTAATACTCATCAACTGACATGGTTCCTTGCTTCAATTGTGTCAACTTGTCAAAAACTGATCGCAACTAGTTGGTGGGTACAAAACGATCCTTCATAATGCGCTTCATCTCGCGCCAATCCATCACAGGAAGTTCATTGTCCTCCCTTCTATTCGGCACAATAGCATCCCACCAACACAAAGCATATCCATCAAATTCTGACGCTACAAGCTTGACCTTCTTCTCTTCTATATAGTCATACAAACGCCATAGCTTCTCTATCTTCAATTCCCATGTGAGCTAATCTTCAATATCAAGTGAACCATCAAACTTGGGAATCGAGAATTTTGGCTTGCGCAAACCATCATCATCAGCTTGGTTCGGAACACGTTGAGCATGCCCAATAGGAGAAAAACCACGTGCATAACTAGGTGCAGCAGCAGGTGCAGGCGCAGGGGGATTGGCACGTCCCCCGCCAAGATGTGGGGCAGCATCAGCCACACTACCCTCATCATTGTTATCAAAAACATCATTAGATGGGTGTTCCTGCTATTGCAGAATTGCTAATGTTAAGGCATCAATGGAACGCTGCAAAGTTGTGACATTGGTATTGAGTGCGGTCACTTGTGTTTGAATGTTAGTGACTGCACCAATATTCTTGTCAGTGGCATCTTTTGTGTGAGTAAACACACGTGTCCAGTGAGTTTTCAATGCCTCATATTCGCGCCAAGTAACAAGTTCCTCATCCTTCTTTTTCTGCGACACAACACATCATCACTAAAAGACATGATTAGTAGGTTAGTGCAAAAATCAAAATCTGTTCGGTGGAAACACTGACAACTCACTCACAACTGACAAGAAAGCAGATCTTACCGTTCCAAAGTGAATAGAGATGCTTTACCAAAACGAAATCAAAGACTAATGCACTGATGCGATGAAGTGAATATCAAGGGTATAGAGAACGATCATAGGGCACACATGTTATTTATGGTGGAGCTCTATGTATGGTATCCTAACTACACCGCAAACAAGTCCTAGTGCTGATCGTATAAAACCCAAGAAACACACACGGTGGAGATAAACGTGGCAAAGAAACTTATGAAAAGGAATATTGCAATGCACAAGAGAGACGCTAGTAAAAGCTCAAAGTAAATAGGCACAAGATTGATCAATCTGCAAGTGCTATGATCAACTAGGCCTCCAATAATGCACACTTTGATATCTCTTTTGTCACGCTTGTAGCTCTTTTCTCTCTTTTTTAATACTGATTCTCTTTTCTTTTCTCTTTTTTTGATTTTTCAACTATATGAGACAATGCAAACACGAGTGCAGCAACTTATAACAAACAGCGCTGGATCGTCCGGATGATTCATGCCGGAGACTCCGGTCGGGCTGGATAGTCTGGTGTAGATGTGCCGGATAACCCGGTTTTGCCTGTCAAAAATTCTGCACTTCAAAACCCTAATGAGCATCCTGTTAAAGCAAGGCAACTAGTCTCGTGGGTACGTTCCTAGGCACAGATGTTGTAGATAGGTTGTGTCTATGGTATGCAAAAAATGTACGCTATGTGGACTCGGACAAATGATGAAAACTTGCGGAAAACGGTGATGGTGGACATGGTGGAAAACAAGATCGAACCCAAAAAAGAAAAAACTCCTACGAGAAAAACCTGTAGATCGGATCTACAAGAAGACACGACCAACAACTAAAAATCGAAAACGATGCAATCTACTCTATGGCAAATCTTTTTGTAAGGCTTTTTATGTATAGGGCTGAAAATAAGCGAATCTATGGATGGATTTGTGGATGCTCACTGAGTAAACGGGGAAATCTGATACAAATATGATATGGGGTGGCCCGATCTTCTCAACAAGCACTTGTTGATGATGATGGTAGATGATACATAACTAGCGTGTAGCTATGATCTATCCCGCTCAAACCCTGGTGCCAATGCAACAACTCTCGAACCCTGTGGAATATTCACAAGACCACGCTCTTGTGCACGCAGCCGTCGACCATGAATGGTAGTTTGCAATCTACTAATTCCCAATGGAATAATAGATCACACTCAATTTCAGTAGTATAATTCGATCATAGGGTAATTCCATAGATTCTTTGAAAGAAACAATTCCAAAATAGTTTAAACATGGTCTAAACCCTAACTATGGGGCGTCCTAGGGCTTATAAGGGCGACTAGAGCGGCCATAAACCGAAACTAAACGCGTACGACTCAAATTGATACATGCCGACTCGGACCAGGTTTCAGTCGGTGGCCGGACATTCCGGTGGAATCGGGCCAGACATTCCGGTGGAATCGGGCCAGATAGTCCGATCGGGTCGGACACTCCGGGTGGTGTCAGCCAGACAGTCCGGTCTGACCGGAAACTTCAAATTTTCCGGGTGGTGTCCGGGTAGTGTCCGATCTGGTGTTCTGATTGTCCGCACCAATTCGTCTCTCGGGCTAGAAGGACAGTCCGGGTGGACTCGGCCGGACACTTCGGTCACGGCTGAGCTATTTGCCTCCGTCTTGATGATCTTCTCTTGCGCCTTCCTCCCGCTCCTCCCACGCGTGTCCTTGGGTGATCATCATGTTAGGATTCCCTTATAGCCCTTCTTCTCCTCGTGCCATGCTTGTTTCTCCAACGAACCTGATCATACATAAATGCATAGACTTAGGTAGTATAAAGTTCTCATCAATTAAAGTACCAAATTCGTTTAGAGTGAATTCACCTGTTGTTCAAGTAGCTTAGCACAAGCTCTTGTAATGGGTCCAATTCAAATCTCATTGGACTGATCTTTCCTTGCAATAGCTGGAACATCTTTCGTAGTAGTTGTGGTAGGTGTAAGTATAGGGATGTCCTCATCAATTTGACACTAATTTAATCTTGTAAGTTATTTTATTTTAGTCTCGTATCTCCGCTATTCTTCCTTATTTTCTTGTCACTCGAGGGCAGGCAACATCTAAGCTTGGGGGAGTTGATAGCTATGAGATTCAACATATATTTGATGGTTTTTATGATAGTTTTCTTCTAGATTTGATCGTTTTCTAGCTTTACCTAACGCTAATACTTCGATAGCAAAGAAAACTTGGTTTTTAATGTGTGTTTCAGGATCTGAACATCAACGGAAGGTTTTAACAAGAGAAACACTATATTTAGGCGAAAACAAGCAAGTCTCTTTTTGGAAGCAATCGAGGGAGGCATACAGAAGCTTTAACGAGCAACTATACGGCAGGAATATTATTCCGGCCGTATAGTTCCCGCCGTATAGCTGCCGCCGCCTCCGTCTTGTCAAAAGGGACAACTTTCGTGAAGATGCTAGACGTGAAATCAGAACCCTCATAGCTAGAAAGGGGAAAGAAGATATCCAAAGAAGAGGGGGAATACATTCTTCATCTCGCTCCACGATCTTCGACCTCCTAGCCATCACACCCTCATAGCTATTACTTGTACTTGAGAGAGAGAAAGATCTTCACCTAGCAAGATTAGGGTTTGAGATTGTTTAATCCTACCTTGAATTGTCTTGGAATACTTTTCTATTCTTATTGTGGATCTCCACGATAATATCAAGAGGAAATCCCTTTATTTAATTATATCGATGATGCTTTCTTCTCTCATGTGTGAGTAAGTTCCTTGGGCTTGGGAGATGTAAGGGATTGATGAGATGTGATGTGCCTCCATATATTTTCCATTAGTCTGTGATTGATTTTAATTAATATATTATGTGTGCTTGACTATCTGTGGGATGCCTAATGCTTGTTGTCCAATTAAGGGACCAGGCAACATGATGCTTTGTTCTACATAGATAGGATCTTGTACGCTAGTAGACCGGTGACCCCCGAGTGACACGGGGATATCAATGGGAAACTAGTTTGACTCGAGGATAACGAGGAACCACTATGTTTATTGCATTAGTCTGATCCAAGGAGCTTAATTGCTAAGTGATACCTTCGATCCGGATTACGGATGTAGTATAACTCTTTTCCCTAGTAGACCTAGGTTATCGAATCCTCGGGTAGCGAATGCATAGTGAAGTTACTTTAAGGGACCTTCGGGAGTTTTAGAATTCCTTTTGTGTTTTCACTAGACTAGTAGCTTGCATCTTTTTGTTGTTGTCGATGATGGAGAGAGAGGGCCTAGGGCGTTCGCTTTCACCTGTAGTTGTGCAAAAACATCTGATGGAAATAAAACATAGAAATGAAGTATGCATGTACTTGTTAGAGCAAGATAAATTATATGTGGGCAGTGCATCCATAATTGCTATTGCCTCCGCAACCTCTTATAGCAATAACCTACTAGTCTCATCCATAGAAGAAAGAGAACTAATGATATGCATAGTGATGTCACCGTTAATCCCAAGAAAATCCCTCACATACAGCCGTACTACCCCTTCTGTCACTGGGTTCCCAACCTGTAGATCAGTCATCACTCATACTCCCTATACCTGGATCAACCCTCGGGGTCTTGGGTACTTGACAATTACTTAGATTGAGGCAAGAGAGGATACAATAATCATCATGTCATACAAACTAATACACCATCCCATCTATGATAAATCACATGCACAAGTGCTACATGGGTAGGTCGAAGCCCTGAGCCCAAGGAGAATTACTCACACATAGAGATGAGATCAACAATCACAAACATTGTAATGAAAATCATAAGATGGATAGCAATAGTGTTACAATGTCGCCAATCGGAGAAGAGATCTACTATTACAAGTGGTGGAAGATGGCTATGGAAATGGAGAAGGGTTTGGAGATCTGGAGGCGGCTTTCTTTCGAGGTATGGCTTCTGGGGTGTGGTGTCTCTCTATTTTCTCGTCGCAGGAGGCTTCTTTATATAAGGGTCCCTTCACGAAAGTTATTCTGTTTGACCTAATGGAGGCGGCGCCAACTATACGACCGGAGCTATACGGTCGGAATTTTTTCTCCGGCCATATAGTTGGTCGTTACAGCGTCTGCCTTCGTTGGACAGATCCTGGTTTCTTCTGGTCGAAGGAAATTTCGTATCTTTGACTTTAATGTAGTGATTCCATCCTTTAAAGGACATTGTCTGCGCAGGAAAAATACAAGAACAAAGGATTGCATACCCCTCTGAATATTAGCATTAGTGGCAGGGTTTAGAGAGATATTTCATCAAAAATATGATTAATATCCAGTTTAAATATGGACGTAGATGGCTATATTTCAGAGCCATCAACCTCCCCCAGCTTAAACTTGATCGTCCTGAGCAAGAAAACCAAAATCAAAAAGGAACTCAACATTTAAACTGAAATAACGAGATGGTGATCTTACTCATGATTAATAGTCTCATGTTTCCTCCACTTTCATAAATCTGAAAAACTCCAGCATAGATAGAGTAATGGCAAGCATATCATACGGGTTGCATGAATCCTTATAGTGCACCAAAATTATTGTAAGCATGGATGATTCAAATGAGTAAATTTTATTCCATGTAAAGTAATCAACTCATAGGCTTTCCTTTGAACAGTAAAGTATAATCATGTAAATTAAGAATGTGAGAGTTCTCGTGAAAAGCATATATACTAGAGTATCTCAATTCTCCCACATCAATGAATCAAGACTTTGCAAGCACTACTTTTCTATTCATTGTCCTTCAAGAATTTCAGTTTTTAAGTAATTGAGAGCATGCCAAAGATTTTTATGAGTTATCGGGTTGTGATGGACACTCGTGGCATCACTAAGGTTTTTGTTCCTTTTGCATAATGATTAATCATAACAGCCAGAGGAGTGATTCCATCATGATTACAGCTACCCGGGAGTGCCAAAAATGTTACCCACTATAACATTGTTGCTATAAGTGTTTAATCAACTCATAGCCGAAATCTAGGAGTTTCGTCCATGAAGATCATTTGTAGGCTAGCGGAGTTGTTGGCATCCCATGAAGTTTGACACGCATAAAGCTATATCATTCTTATGATTAACAAGTCAAACTTTGGCATGCTCACAAAAACCGCTAAACATTAATTCAATCGAACAAATAATTTTAAAGAGAGCTATTTAAGTCAATCAACATTTTCAGTGGTGTTAAGTGTCTCAAGAAATAATCCTTCAAGACTAAACACTACAACACCCATGCCTTTAACTGTGAGACTTTTTCTTATTACAATTGATTAGCAATTTAGGAAAGACTTGGTTAATTACGAGAGCTGGAACAAAATGAGCCCAATGAAGTACCCATGCAAACGACAATCTTACTATGATACAAAGACTCAATCCACCAATATAATATCTCAAGATTTACTACTAACTAGCATGGGTTTCTCAAACTTAAAAAGTGGGGAGTCATAAGGCATACCTCTCATGTTTGGTTCCACTTCTCTCTTCCTTTTTTATTTGTTTCTTGGAAACTCGAAGTCCATCACTCTCCTGCAAACATACGAAGACCTCGAGGAGACAAGAAAGAAAGAGGGAAAATAAGGAAAACTGGAGAAATCTTTTTGTGATTTTAAGAGAGGGAAATAAAGAATAGAAAATTGGCGGCAAAGCTTGGCTAGAAAATTTTGAAAGCAAATAAAAAGAACTAAAGATAAAGTGTTGGGGAAAGCAACACGAGTGCTTATAAACTCAAATAAAAACGTAACCGCAAAAAATAAAAGCAAATGAATGCCAAATAAAGATACATGAGGAAACTTCCCCAAGCTTAGGCTTTTGCAAGCCCTTCAAATCACTGTGGTGGCGGGAAAAAGTCGTTACTCCAGTTCGGGAATTGAGTGGAGAGGTTACTTGTTGATTCTCGGAGGTTCAAAGAGAGCTTGTGCATCCTCTCCACAGTCCCTCCAAGTCCCTGGAAATCTTGGTACATGGCGAACCTGGTTTGTGGTTGCTCCTCTTGATGAGGAACTTCTTGCTCCTCCTTTTGGTCCTCATCCTCTTTAGGAATCTCCTCCTCGGGTTGGTCCTGCTCAACCTGCACATCATATAGCAAACGTCCTTCCTCGATAGAGAAAAGTTCATTAGGCAAAGGAGCGGGGTAGATACGCCTAGATCCAGCAATATGCAGATAATAAACACCACCTCTCCTAGTGAGCATTCGACAGGCCCTCAAGGTGGAGAAACCAACACGCGTCTCACCTAGTATGGGTTGCAACTCACCTAGATCGATGTCTAGGGGGGTGGCAAGCATGGTGATGACGCCTCCTCCTATGATTGGCCCTTGGATTTGGGAGGCTTGCTGCTCCAGGTAGCGCACAAAGATGGCGCCCAAGTTGAGTGACATGTTGCAGTTGATGTAAGCAGCCTTGGCGAGGACTAGGATGTCCTCCTCGTTGAGTCTCGTGAACTAATTGCATGCCTGCAAGGTGTTAGCAATAACATAGAACAAATAGCAAATTGCAGGATGTTGAATATTCTTCCTCTTGTTCACTCTACTAGTGAAGCTGATTCCATTATAGTATTTATCAGGGGAAGGAATTAAGCCAGTAAAGGATGCGCGTAAAGCATGAACATCATTGTTTGGAAAATTAAATCATGCACACCTTTGAGCTAATGTTAAGGTGTAGTTGTTGTTCATCAAACGGAAAGAAATAGTATCCTCTCCTTGCCACAGTTTAACAATGCTTTGCAATGAACTTAGGAATTCAATGGTTAAGCGGCGATAAGTAGGTACATCATTGTACACAAAGTTTTGTAGGCCAGCTCTATTGCAAAGTAAATTGAAGTCATTAGAAATACCGAGTTGGTTCAGTATAATGGGGCAAACCCACTTGGTGGCCTTCACTTCGCGGTTCTTGATCTTGTTGAAGCGTTCGCGATGAGCCTAATCCCTGAACCGTATCTCCATGTGTTGCTGGGTGATTGCCCGAGAAGCGCTAGTAGTGGCACGAGCACGAGTTTGGCTCCTTGTGTTCATCTTTTAAAACATTGAAGAAAGTAAAAAATAAAACTTTTTATCCAACAATAGTAAGTATAATATGTTCCTCTTCTAAGCACACAAAAGAATCCCCTCAAGATAATAACCTAGGTAAGAAAATGATGGAAATTGGTTCATAGTAGGTCTCACCCAAGATTGATAATGACAATAGATCGAAGATGAATTTGCAAAAAGTAATTGGAGGATAGGAGGAGAAACATATCGTAGATCACTTGTGTGCGAGGAAATGGAACAAAATTGAGTAGGGATGAAGATCCCTTGAGGGTTTGAGAGAGTTTGGAGGTAGAAGAAGGAAAAAGGATTGAACTTTTGGAGTTGGGAGTACCTTCCCATGCGATTTCGTGGTCAGACGCAACTATATGGGCGCAACTATATGGGTGGAACCTGCGTTCCAGCCGTATAGTTGGCGTTCTGTCAAAATATTAGGTCTTCCTTCCGGTGGTGCAGCTATACGACCACAACTATACGGGCAGAAAAAAATGTTCCGGCCGTATAGATGGTCGTTCAACTTTCTGTCCCTGTGAAAGAAAATTTGCAAAAGGCCTCGATATCTATATGACCAAAACTATATGGCCGGAATTTTTATTCATGCCGTATAGTTGGTCGTTAAACTCTCAATACATATGAATATAATTTGTACGGAGCCATTCATATCTATACCACCAAAACTATATGGCCGGAATTTTTATTCCCGCCGTACAGTTGGTCGTTAAACTATCTGTACATAAGAAAATAAATTCTACGGAGGCATTGATATCTATACGGCTAGGACTATATGACCGGAATTTTTTATTCCCGCCGTATAGTTGGTCGTTAAACTCTCAGTACATACTGCAGAATTTTTTTCGATGGCAAAGATAACTATATGACCGGAACTTTTATTCCCGCCGTCTATTTGGTCGTTAAACCATCTGTGTCCATAATTATTTTTCTGTTTCTTTGTAAACTATTTATTTTCCTGTAACTTAGTGATATACCTAGTTTTTGACAAAAAATTGACAGAAAATATTGACGACCAACAATAGCATGAATAATGTAGAAATTCAAGTACTACAAAATTTCTTCTCCCCAAATGGAGTTTTCTAGCACTCTTTATTGAACATGAACTTAAACTAAAACTAAAAACTTAACTCAAACCTTAATTTAAAATGGGTTGCCTCCCATGGAATGCTCTTGTATGATCAATAGCTTGACCTTGATGATATTCACTTGTGCCAGATGAGTGGAACACCCAATCCAAAGAAATTGGCCTTCAAAGTGATGGCCTCCTTCTCGTTATGTTTGGCTTTCTTCTTCCTGGGGAAATGAATAACAAAAGGATCACACAAAGGCAGTTGCGACTTCACTTTCCCTTCATGAAGGCTAATTAAATCCTTTATAGTTCTTAAGAAAGGACGACCTAGTATTCTAGGAGCAATAGTGTCTTCAGTCATGCTAACAATAAAGAAATCAATGAGAGAAGGACAACCTTTGATGTAAACTAAAGTGTTCTCCTTAATCCCTACAACTTGTTTGTAGGTAGAATCTGCTAGATGTAATTTTAGTTCAGTAATTTCAAAGGAGCCAAGATTTTACTTGTTAAACAGACTCTTTGGAATAGTTGAGACGCTTGCACCTAGATCACAAAGTGCAACTATCTCATTAGTTCCAATCTTTATCTTAATAGTAGGCTCGAATATGTCATCTAGTTTAACATCGAACTTTTCAACGATTTTCTTGTATTCCTCTTCAAGCTCGCGTACCTTAATTGCTACTTGATCAACAAAGTGTTGATACATGGATTCATCATTACCTTTGCTTACCGGAATTTTGACGTTGATCCTTTTTACGAGATATTCGATGGTGTAGCTTGGTGAAGGGGCATTACTATAGTCAAGTTCTTTAGGCTCCTGCCTTTGGATTCTCATCATTTTGAGTTCCTCAACAGGATTGGGCTCAGCTTTTCCTGCAAATTTAGCTAGAATGAGAGTTTGACTCTCGGTTATCTTACCTAGCTATGCCTCAACGATCCTTGTTCTTTCTTGAAGGGCCTGCAAATCATTTCACAAACTAACAACTTGGTTAGATAATTTACCAAGCATAGCATCATGGTTCTCCGTAATTTTGACTAAAATATTATTTTGTTCATTTTGCGAGTCTATGAAAGACTTAAGCGCTTCTTGGATACTACCATTACTAGTTCCCATATTATTATTAGAGTTATTTGTAGGACTAGCATAATGTTTCTGAAAATTAGGATTGTAACTCTTCTTCCAAGCAGGATTATAATCATTACGAGCTATAGTCTATTTCTTCTATATTTGTTTTGGGGTGGCTCTTACCTGAGGTTCCTTACCTTTTATGGCTAGTATGAGCTCATCCAACTAGTGTCGTCGGATTGATGACAAGTACGCCATGAGGGGGTCCTCGAGGCGTGCAGAAGAGAGGGGTGTGAGACGTACGGTGTTCCGGGACGGTGAGCACACAAGTTTACCCAGGTTCGAATCCGCCAGCTTTGGACGGATCCTACTCCTACTAACAATCCAGTAATACGGCAGAGCCGAAATATGGGTTAAAAGGGTTTCGCCTGTGAGAGTTGAGATTGTAGACTATTGAGGTGTTGCCCTAAAGGCTCTCCCTAGGACTAAGAGTCGGTTACAGAGTACATCTTGAACTACAAGTAACACTATGGGCCTAAGTCGATAAGTCTTCTGGGCCTTCCCGTAGCTGGATTGGACTCCTTCTCTTCTCCCTGACTGGGCCGCCCGTGAAGCAAAGCTCTAACCCGAAGTGGGCCACCCTGGTCAATGAGGAACTGTGAGGATACCCGGAAAGTATATCCCCAACAATAGCCCCCGGAGGCCTCCAAGATCCAAAGTCGGATTTACCATCGTCTAGCTTGATCTTCGGCTTGCAGAATCTTGAAGGGTTCTTGAAACTTCACAACAAAAAATATGATCCGGGTCTTAAAAATAAGTCGGACCTATTTACAGGTTACTCAGACTTTCCAGCTTGATTTCAAACTAAGCCGGAACTTGGTTTCTAACGCCACCTGACACAAGTCATGGTCAAGTTATGTCATGTGACAGACATCCTATCAGCATGACCGTTGGTGGGTCTGCAGTTCGCGGAACCGAGGCGCCATTTCAATGCGTACGTGGAGATCGAGGCGACGTAATCATCGCGTAGGTCCTTCCCATTTCTTTCCACGACGTGTGGCGGTTACACTTTAGCATTTGCACGAATCTTGGTGCGGTTAGGTGGATATAAGGGGTGAGGATTCTCCTCCTGCTTTCTTCACCTATTCCCTTGCCATTTCCTCTCCTCCAAATCTCCCCCGCGCATAGAACTCCTCTGCTTTCCCCCAAAAACTCCCAGCGCCGCCCATCCTAGGTCAGCAGCCCACCGGAGAAATGGCTTCTTCATCCTCTTCCGGTTTGGCGGCAGCAGCGGCGACGGAGGCGGCGGCGGAGGAGGAAAGCTTTCGCACGGTCTGGATCCCCTGCGTGCTCGATAACGAGAAGCTCCGTGGCATGGAGACAGAAGGGCTCCTCCGCGCCGGCGACAGGCAGAAAGGCGCTGGGGAGACCGTCCCCAACCCGCGCGCCCACGAGCAGGTCCACTTCGGCACCCACCTCTACAGAGGTTTGTCGTTTGCTCCCTCGGAATTTTTTTCTGAGGTGATAGACCATTATAGTGTTCAACTCCACCATCTTTCTCCCAACTCTCTCATAGAGATGAGCGCCTATGCGGCTTTGTGTGAGGGATTTCTCGGCATTAGGCCAAGCCTTACTCTTTTCTGGTACTACTTCAATGTCCGGAGAAATTCTATTACTGCCGATGTTCCTTATATCACCCGTACCATTAGTTTTCACTTAGACGTGAGCGCGCATATCCCAAGATTCTTGCTAGCGACTCGGTCAAACAATGGCCAGCCACCTTCTTCTATCACAAGGATACTCCGGCTCCCAGCAAAGCCACTGCTTTGCCGGCTTTTATCAATGGAGCTGCCATGGCCCAACCGTCCTGGGACGAGGCCCCTCTGGCTCTCAGTGACGATCTGATCCTTGCTAAGAGGCGGCTCGAATATCTGATCAAACACAAAGGTCTGAAGGGATCCGACTTGGTCCAATGTTGGGTGTCACGTCTGATCGAACCCCTTCAGTACCACGAAGACCGACTAATGCACTCCATCATGTCGTCCAAGAAAGAATCCCTCCGCATTAGCTCCAGAGCCTACACCACGCAAGGCTACATAAGCCAGATTAAATGGCTGATAAGGAAGCGGATCGAGAGGAGGATCCCGGAGGTTTCTCTGGATATGCATATGGCGGAAAACCCCGTAGTGCCTGTAAGCTTCTAACAGTAAACCCTTTTATGTGTTTCAATCTTTAAGTTACATAGCAATACTGATATGTTTTCTTCTTTTTAGCTTGCTGACATCCCCGAGTCAGAATTTGCTCCACTCGAAAGATATCCTCCAGAGTTTTCTCAAGAGACGGAGTTGGTCCCATTGCCGGACATTGCGCTCAAGAAGCGCAAGGCTCCGACAGTGGCTGTTGGCACAAAGGAGGTGCCCGTCGTGAAGAGGTAACTTTCAATCACAACTTCCGCCTTTGCACTCTACTCGAATTTTCTTCCGAGATGTAATGTTTCTGACTCTATTACATTCTCAGAGCTAAGCAGCTCATCAAGGGCAAGGGGAAGGGAACTTCTTCGAAGCCCCTGCGACAAGCGAAGCTTACTATAGCTTCTCCTGCCGTGGCTCCTCCGACTCCTGCCCCTCAACCTTCCGCAACGCCCGTGATCATTCCTTCTCCGGCTTCCCAGAAGATTCGGCTCCTTCAACGGAGCCCGTGATCCTTGAATCGCAAACTGATGTCACCATGGGTGAGTCAGGTTTAGATAAGGGTGAACCCTCTTTGGGTAATGATCCCTCATCAGAAACCTTTGCCGAAAACCTTCTCAGCAATCCGGGACTTGCCAAGTTTGGCCTATCTCGGAAATCTGCTGAGGAGATCCAGCGGCTGGCCAGGCAATGCCTGGAGAAAAGAAAATTATCTGCCGAAGAAGAAGCGCAAGAAGCAGAGGACATCAAGCACTCTGATCTTCTTGAACAAGTGCGTCTTCGCTATGAGAGGATAAGGGCCAGTGAGCTTCCAATGGCTCAAGTGACCCCTCTGACTCTCTCCGAGAAGGTTGCTGTTGAAGTGAATGCGAGTTTCGATAAACTTACTCGCGAACAATATGATGTTGGAATTCTAACTCCAGTTTTTCTTTTATTTCATATCATATCCTCTAGCCCCCAAGCATGAAGTAGGATAAATAATTCGGGTTTATGCTTCCTTAGGATGCCAAAAAACGAACTAGTGTAGCCCCCAAGGCTCGTGCTGATATTAGCAAAAATATTAGCCCGAGTCTTTAGTAGCTTTCTGACTTTGGGTATCCTGACTTACAGAAAGTATATTCCTATAACCAGGATTTGTTGAAAAATGTTTGTGATAAGCGGAGAGAGATCAAAGCTCTCCAACTTAAGAATGCTGAGCTTAAAGTTGCCAAGGATGAGACCGAAGGTAAACATTCCGAGACTCAAACCTTGTCTTTCATGTTTTCATAGCCGAATTTTTACTGAACTGTTGTTCTTTTTTCACTTACAGCGCTGGTAAAACAGTCCTGCGCCATGATTGAAGAGGCCGAGAACCTCAAGACTTTGGTGGTGGAGAACAAGGAACTCCGCCAAGAGCTGGATCAGCTCAAAGCGGATCATGAAAAGAGCATTGCTCAAATTCTCAAGTCCTCCTCCATGGCTACTGACGAGCGTGATCGTAAGATTGCTGCTCAAGATCAGAAAATCTCGGACCTCAATAATGAGCTGTGTAGAGAGAGGGACCTTTCCGAGGCAGTCCGGGATGAACTCTGGAATCTTAGGGAAGAGAAGACCAAGGTTGACGACGTCATTTTCGGTACGTTCCATCTGTCTGACTTTTCTATTTTCTTCGACTTCTTTCAATGTCGGATTTTCTTTAACTATTTTTTGTTTATAGGTCCACTGAACTTGACGGACTCTACCTCTGCTGAGCCTCGCATCCACCGGCTTACCCAAGTCAGTGACCTGCTTCATGACTGCCGCTAATCCCTTGAGGACATTGGCGAAGCTCTCAAGATTCCGGACATGCATAGGATGTCGAATTTTTAGGTGCGGGACAAGGCAAAGGAGATGCCGCAACTTTTCCAGGATTGGAACATGTACTACGCGCGGACCGCGGCGCAGAACGCTCTCACCATGGTCATGAGCCACCATGGAAACATGGAAATATGGCAGGTGACCAGAGGGTACTGCAAGGTAGATGAAGACGGCCAGGAGCAGGACAGCAGGGCCATTATGGACTCCTACGCCGGATATGGGTGTCACGTGGCTGATTTGACCAGCTACGAAACTCCTTTCTTCACCCGCGTGCACACTCTGCCTCCGCCTCCCGAAGAATCAGCAGAAGTTTCTGACGATGACCACACCATATCGGAAGTGGACATCTCGGAACGATATCAAGGCGATGTATCCAGCGAGCCGGCATCTCCTACCTCTCCTGCATCATAGATTACCAGAAACATTTGTGTTATTCTGAAAAACATGACGGGCCTATAAATATGCAGTACTATAATTTTGCTAGTGCTAAGCTTTTGATCTATTCAGCACTTTTGGCTTTAAAACTTTGTGCGTGCCTGACATGTTTACATAAGCACTTGTATTTTTTCGTCTATACTTATCGTTTATCTGGCTTTCCGCCTCGTCCCTTTCGTGAGCCGGCTAAACCTTCTGCTCCGAAAATTTGCGGAGCAACGGAACTCAATTGCTAAACCCGTTTAAACTCAGAAACAAAGCCGGCTTCCAGTACCAACAATTCACTACTCGGAAAATGCCCGCATCTAGCAATCAGACAAAGAACCAAAGTATATATTAGAAAGTTTAGAGTTATACCCGAAGGTAGCATTTTTAGAATCGGAAATCTAAACCAGAACGAACATGAGCATCAAGTACTTTCACGCATTCTGGGATTTTCGACTATGACATGATCATTCGGAAATAAGATGGTAAAAACTTCTCAGAAAAACTTGAGGCAACCAAAACTTTTATTTCTCATAGAACATGTACATATATATTATTACAAAGAAGGATAAAGTAAGAATAAAAGGGACGTAGCTGAGCAATATTCCATGGTCTGTCTAACTCATACGGATTTGTATTGCCTCCTGCTCTCTTTCTCTTCTTAGTAGCAGGTCTTTCTTTGACTGGCCTCATGTCAGTCAAGTAGTACGATCCATTGTGCAATGCTCGACTAACTAGAAAGGGCCCTTCCCATACTAGGGAAAGTTTGTGCTGTCTTTGTTGCGCAAGACGGAGAACCAAATCACCTTTATTGAAAGATCTGTTTCAGACTCTCTGGTTATGATACTTGTGTAACTTCTGCTGATAGGTTGTTGATCTCATTTCAGCAACGATGCGAACTTCTTTGACTAAGTCGAGATCATTTTGTCGAGAAATCTCGAGATCCTCTTCAATATACGCGGCCACTCTAGGACAAGTATGAATGAAATCACTAGGAAGAACTGCTTTTGTGCCATAGATGTCATCGGATTGATGACAAGTACGCCATGAGGGGGTCCTCGATGCGTGCGGAAGAGAGGGGTGTGAGACGTACGGTGTTCCAAGACGGTGAGCACACAAGGTTACCTAGGTTCGAATCTGTCGGCTTTGGACGGATCTTACTC
Source organism: Avena eriantha (assembly GCA_910589775.1). NCBI lineage: Eukaryota > Viridiplantae > Streptophyta > Magnoliopsida > Poales > Poaceae > Avena > Avena eriantha. The sequence continues at coordinate 124,367,956 of OU342740.1, forward strand.
CTGCTAGTAATCCAGTAATACGGTAGAGCTGGAATATGGGTTACAAGGGTTCGCCTGTGCGAGTTGAGATTGTAAACTATTGAGGGTCTAGAGTGTTGGTGCCCTAATGGCTCTCCCTAGGACGGCTTATATAGATATCTGGCCTAGGGTTTACAGAAGAGATCTATCCGGCTACGACTAAGAGTCGGTTACATAGTACATCTTGAACTACAAGTAACATTATGGGACTAAGTCGGTAAGTCTTCTGGGCCTTCCCGTAGCCGGATTGGACTCCGTCTTCTCTCCCTGACTGGGTCGCCCGTGAAGCAAAGCTCTAACCCGAAGTGGGCCACCCTAGTCAATGAGGAACTGTGAGGATACCCGGAAAGTATATCCCCAATAGCAGCCCCCGGAGCCCTCCAAGATCCAAAGTCGGATTCATCATCGTCTAGCTTGATCTTCGGCTTGCAGAATCTTCAAGGGTTCCTGCAACTTCACAACAAAAAATACGATCCGGGTCTTAAAAATAAGTCGGACCTATCAACAGGTTACTCGGATTTTCCAGCTTGATTTCAAACTAAGCAGGAACTTTATCTCTAACGCCACCTAACACAAGTCATGGTCAAGTCACGTCATCTGACAGACATCCTGTCAGCACGACCGTTGGTGGGTCCGCAGTTCGCGGAACCGAGGCGCCTTTTCAATGCGTACACGGAGATCGAGGCGATGTAATCATCGCGTGGGTCCTTCCCAGTTCCTTCCACGACACGTGGCGGTTACACTATAACATTTGCACGAATCTTGGCGCGGTTAGGAGGATATAGGGGGTGATGATTCTCCTCCTCCTTTCTTCACCTGTCCTTTGCCTTTTCCTCTCCTCCAAATCTCCCCTGCGCACACAGAGCTCCTATGCTTTCCCCCAAAAACTCCTAGCGCCGCCCATCCTAGGTTAACTGCTCACCAGAGAAATGGCTTCTTCTTCCTCTTCCGGCTTGGCGGCAGCGGCGGCGACGGCGGAGAAGGAAAGATTCTGCGGGGTCTCGATCCCCTGTGTGTTAGAAGATGAGAAGCTCCGTGGCGTGGAGACAGAAGGGCTCCTCCGCGCCGACGACTGGCGGAGCGGCACCGGGGAGACTATCCCCAACCCGCACGCCGATGAGCGGGTCCACTTCGGCACCCACCTCGACAGAGGTTTGTCATTTCCTCCCTTGGAGTTCTTCTCCGAGGTGATCGATCATTTTGGTGTTCAACTCCACCATCTTCCTCCCAACTCTCTCCTAGAGATGAGCGCTTACGCTTCTTTGTGTGAGGGATTTCTCGGCATTAGGCCGAGTTTGACCTTATTCCGGTATTATTTCCATGTCTGGACAAATTCTATTACTGCCGGTGTTCCTTATATCACCGGTACCATTAATTTTTCACTTAGACGCGAGCGCGCATATCCCAAAATTTTAGCTAGTGACTCGGTCAAACAATGGCCAGCCACATTCTTTTATCATAAGGATATTCCGGCTCCTGGCAAAGCTACTGCTTTGCCAGCTTTCATCGACGGAGCTGCCATGGCCCAACCGTCTTGGGACGAGGCTCCTCCGGCTCTCACTGACGATCTGATCCTTGCTAAGAGGCGGATCAAATACTTGATCAAACACAAAGGACTGAAGGGATCCAACTTGGTTCAATGCTGGGTGTCACGTCGGATCCAGCACCTTCAGTACCACGGAGACCGACTGATGCACTCCATCACGTCGTCCAAGAAAGACTCCCTCCGCATTAGCCTCAAAGCCTACACCACGCAAGGCTACATAATCCAGATAAAATGGTTGATAAGGGAGCGGATCGAGAGGAGGATCCCGGAGATTTCTATGGATATGCATACGGCGGAAAACCCCGTAGTGCCGGTAAGCTTCTAACAGTAAACCTTTTTATGTGTTTCAATCTTTCAGTTACATTGCAATACTAATATGTTTTCTTCTTTTCAGCTTGCTGACCTCCCCGAGTCAGAATTTGCTCCGCTCGAAGGATATCCTCTAGAGTTTTCTCAGGAGACAGAGATGCTACCATTGCCGGATGCTGCGCTCAAGAAGCGAAAAGCTCCGACAGTGGCTGTTGGCACAAAGGAGGTGCCCGTTGTGAAGAGGTAACCTTCCATCACAACTTCCACCTTTGTACTTTACTCGAATTTTCTTCCGAGATGTAATGTTTCCGGCTCTATTACATTCTCAGAGCTAAACAGCTCATCAAGGGCAAGGGGAAGGGAATTTCTTCGAAGCCCCTGCGAAAGACGAAGCTTACAATAGCTTCTCCTGCCGTGGCTCCTCCGACTCCTGCCCCTCAACCTTCCGCAACGCCGGTGATAATTCCTTCTCCGGTTGTCGCAGAAGATCCAGCTCCTTCAATGGAGCATGCGATCCTTGAATCGCAAACTGACGTCACCATGGGTGAGTCAGGTATAGATAAGCATGAACCCTCTTTGCGTAATGATCCCTCGGCAGAAACTTTTGCCAAAAACCTTATCAGCAAATCTGGGACTTGCCAAGTTTGGTCTGTCACGGAAATCTGCTAAAGAGATCCAGCGGCTAGCCAGGCAATGCCTGGAGAAAAGAAACTTATCTGCCGAAGAAGAAGCGCAAGAAGCAGAGGACGTCAAGCACTCTGATCTTCTTGAACAAGTGCGTCTTTGCGATGAGAGGATAAGGGCCAGTGAGCTTCCAATGGCTCCAGTGACCCCTCTGACTCTCGCCGAGAAGGTTGCTGTTGAAGTGAATGCGAGTTTGGATAAACTTACTCGCGAACAGTATGTAAGTCGGAATTCTAACTCCTGTTTTTCTTTTATTTCATATCATATCCTCTAGCCCCCAAGCATGAAGTAGGATAAATAATTCGGGTTTATGCTTCCTTAGGATGCCAAAAACGAACTAGTGTAGCCCCCAAGGCTCGTGCTGATATTAGCAAAAATATTAGCCCGAGTCTTTAGTAGCTTTCTGACTTTGGGTATCCTGACTTACAGAAAGTATATTCCTATAACCAGGATTTGTTGAAAAATGTTTGTGATAAGCGGAGAGAGATCAAAGCTCTCCAACTTAAGAATGCTGAGCTTAAAGTTGCCAAGGATGAGACAGAAGGTAAACATTCCGAGACTCAAACCTTGTCTTTCATGTTTTCATAGCCGAATTTTTACTGAACTGTTGTTCGTTTTTGACTTACAACGCTGGTAAAACAATCTTGCGCCATGATTGAAGAGGCCGAAAACCTCAAGAATTTGGTGGTGGAGAACAAGGAGCTTCGCCAAGAGCTGGACCAGCTCAAGGCAGATCATGAAAATAGCATTGCTCAAATCCTTGAGTCCTCCTCCATGGCTACTGATGAGCGTGATCGTAAGATTGCTGCTCAAGATCAAAAAATCTCAGACCTCAATAATGAGCTGTGCAGAGAGAGGGACCTTTCCGAGGCGCTCCAGGCTGAACTCCAAAGTCTTCGAGAAGATAAAACCAAAATTGACGACGTCATTTTTGGTACGTTCCATCTGTCTGACTTGTCTATTTTCTTCAACTTCTTTCAATGTCGGATTTTCTTTAATTATCTTTGTCTATAGGTCCTCTGAACTTGACAGACTCCACCTCCGCTGAGTCCTGCACCCACTGGCTTACCCAAGTCAGTGACCTGCTTCATCACTTCCGCCAATCCCTTGAGGATGTTGGCGAAGCTCTCAAGATTCCAAATATGCATAGCATGTCGGATTTTCAGGTGCAGGACAAAGCAAAGGAAATACCGCAGCTCGTCCAGGATTGGAACATGTCCTACGCGCGATCAGTAGCGCATAACGCTCTTACCATGGTCATGAGCCACCATGGAAGCATGGAGATATGGCAAGTGACCAGAGGGTACTCTATAGTGGATGAAGATGGCCAGGAGCAGGACATCAAGGCCATTATGGACTCCTCTGCCAGATATGGGTGTCACGTAGCTGATTTGACCAGCTACGATACTCCCTTCTTCAACCGCGTGGACATTTCGCCTCCGCCTCCAGAAGAAACAGCAGAAGTTTCTGACGATGAACGCACCACCTCGGACGTGGACATCTCGGAACGATATCAAGGCAATGTATCCAACGAGCCGGCAGCTCCTTCATCTCCTCGTGCATCATAGATTGCCAGAAACATTTGTATTATGCTAAAAAAACATGATGCGTCTGTAAATATGAAGTACTATAATTTTGCTAGTGCTAAGCTTTTAATCTATTCAGCACTTTTGGCTTTTAAATTTTTGCATGCCTAAAATGTTTACATAAGCACTTATACTTTTTCGCCTATACTTATCGTTTATCTGGCTTTTCGCCTTGTCCCTTTCGTGAGCCGGCTAAACCTTCTGCCGGAAACTTTGCCGAGCAACGGATCTCAATTGCTAAACCAGTTTAAACATGGAAACAAAGCCGGCTTCCAGTACCAACAATTCACTACTCGGAAAATGCCCGCATCCAGCTATCAGACAAAAAACCAAAGTATAGACTAGAAACTTTAGAGTTATACCCAAAGGTAGCATTTTTAGAATCGGAAATCTAAACCAGAACGAACATGAGCATAAAGTACTTTCACGCATTCTAGGATTTTCGACTATGACATGATCATTCGGAAATAAGATGGTAATAACCTCTCGGAAAAACTTGAGGCAACCAAAACTTTTATTTCTCGCAGAACATGTACATATATATGATTACAAAGAAGGATAATCTAAGAATAAAAGGGACGTAGCTGAGCAATATTCCATGGTCTGTCTAACTCATCCGGATTTATACTGCCTCCAGCTCTCTTTCTCTTCTTAGTAGCAGGTCTTTCTTTGACTGGCCTCATGTCAGTTAAGTAGTACGATCCATTGTGCAATACTCGACTAACTAAAAAGGGCCCTTCCCATACTGGGGAAAGTTTGTGCTTTCTTTGTTGCACAAGCCGGAGAACCAAATCACCTTTATTGAAAGATCTATTTCGGACTCTCTGTCTATGATACTTGCGTAACTTCTGCTGATAGGCTGTAGATCTCATTTCATCAACGACGCGAACTTCTTCGACTAAGTCGATATCGTTTTGTCGAGAAATCTCAGCATCTTCTTTGATATACGCGGCCACTCTAGGATAAGTATGAATTAAATCACCTGGAAGAACTGCTTCTGCACCATAGACCAAGAAGAAAGGTGTGTATCCGGTTGACCTATTTGGGGTTGTTCTTAAACTCCATATTACAAAGGGTAATTCCTCCGCCCAAGCCCCCGCAGCACGTCGTAGTGGTGCCTCGAGTCTCGGTTTTAGGCCTTGTAGGATTAGACCATTTGCTCTTTCGACTTGTCTGTTGGCATGTGGATGTGCGACTGACGCAATGTCAAGCCAGATATTTTGCTCGTTGCAGAATTCAGCCAATTCTCCCATAGAAAAGATACTCCCATTGTCCGTGATAATGCTATGTGGATAATCATATCGGATTATAACATCCTCGACAAATCTTTTGGTTGTTGCTCCATCACAACTTGTGACGGGTTTAGCCTCAATCCACTTGGTGAATTTATCCACCATCACTAAGAGGTGAGTAAATCCACTTGGAGCTCGTTTAAATGGTCCTACCATATCAAGCCCCCAGACCGCAAAAGGCCATGTTATAGGTATTGTTCGCAGCTGATCAGCCGCAACATGAGCTTGTTTGGCGTACTTTTGGTAGCCTTTGCATGTCTTGACTAATTGTTCGGCATGTGCCTGAGTTGTAAGCCAGAAAAATCCATGTCTAAAAGCTTTTGCCACTAAAGATTTGGCTACAGCGTGGTGACCACACTCGCCTTCGTGGATTTCCCTTAAGATTTCCAGTCCTTCTTCCGGAGATACGCAGCGCTGAAAAACCCCAGAAACACTCCGTTTATAGAGCTCACCTTTAACAATAGTATAGGCTTTTGCTCGTCGGATAATCTGCCGGCTCAGCACCTCATCTTCGGGTAATTTTTCATCTACCAGATAATCTAAGTAGGGTTGAGTCCAGCTGGGAATTACAGCCAGAACTGCTATTAGAGGTGAGTCGGATTTGGTCGGATATTCCTCATCTACTCCCTTTATTGAGGGAATTTTGAGGTGCTCTAAAAAAGCGCCATCCGGGACTTCTTTCCGCGCAGAGCCTATCCGAGATAGTGCATCTGCTTCCTCATTTTCTGCTCGAGGGATGTGTTGAATCTCAAACCCTTCGAACGATTTAGATAGATCATCCACGACACCTTTATATGATGCCATGTGTTTATTTGCATTACAAATATCTGACACTTGTTGGGCAACAAGATCTGAATCTCAGTAACACATGAAATGTCGGATGTCAATATCCTTAGCAATCCGGATTCCATGCAGCAGTGCTTCATACTCGGCAATATTGTTTGTCGCTGTGAAGTGGATCTGCAACACGTATAGAAGTTTACCTCCTTGGGGTGATTTGAGCACCACACCAGCCCCCAAGCCCCCGCGAGCCTTAGAACCATCAAAGTAGAGGTTCCAATATCCCGACTTAGGGAGGGTCATATTTGCCTTCGTCTCTGTCCAATCAGCAACAAAGTCAGCAAGGATTTTGGATTTGATTGCTGTCCGGGGTTTATACTCAATATCGAAAGCTGAAAGTTCTATGCCCCATTTGGCGATGCGTCCTATGGCGTCACTGTTGTTGATTCTCATGGGAGCTGTGCTCACCACGGTAATTGGATGCTCCTGAAAATAGTGTCTTAACCTACGAGATGCTAGAAAAACACCGTAAGCCAACTTTTGATAGTGCGGATACCGCTGTTTTGATTCTGTCAGGACCTCACTAACAAAGTAAATCGGACGCTACACCAGGTGTTCCTGATTTTCCTCCGGTCTCTCCACCACCATTACGATACTAACGACCTTATTTGTCGCAGCAAGATAGAGCAACATCGGTTCCTGAGGTTCCGGCGCTGCAAGGATAGGAGCATATGAGAGTACTTTCTTCAGGTCTTGTAGTGTAGCTTCAGCTTCGTCGGTCCAAACAAAATCCTTGGTCTTTTTCAGGAGTTTGTATAATGGTGCGGCTCTTTCACCAAGCCGGCTTACAAATCGACTGACCACAGCGATGCAACCAGTTAATCTTTGCACGTCCTTCAGGCAAGTTGGCCTAGAAATATTGAGTATAGCCTTGATTTTGTCTAGGTTCACCTCTATGCCTCTTTGAGACAGGATGAAACCTAACAATTTTTCGGCTTGTATTCCAAAGAAGCATTTCTTCGGGTTAAGCATGATGTTGTATTTTCGTAAGATTGGCGAATGTTTCCTCCAAGTCGGAAATCAGCGTTTACTTCTTTTTGGACATCACCGCAATATCATCCATGTATGCATGTACATTGCGTCCGAGCTGGTCGTGGAGGCAACGCTGCATCGTGCGCTGGTAGGTAGCTCCTGCGTTCTTCAGCCCAAAGGGCATCGTAACAAAACAGAAGGTTCCGAAGGGGGTTATGAATGAAGTTTTGACTTTGTCAGATTCCTTCATTCGGATTTGGTGATAACCGGAATATGCATCGAGAAAACAGAGGAGTTCCGAGCCTGCCGTAGAATCGATAACTTGATCAATTCTAGGCAGAGCAAACAGATCTTTTGGACAAGCCTTGTTCAAGGCAGTATAATCAACACACATCCTTAAATTAGTGGTGTCCTTTTTAGGGACCATTACAGGATTGGCCGACCACTCAGTGTGGATGACCTCTTCTATGAATCCGTCTAACTCGAGCCATCCTTAGCTATTCCCTTACGCTTTTCATCGCGAAAACATCGTAGGAACTGTTTAACGGGTTTAGCGTTCGGGTTTACATTTAAAGAGTGCTCGGCAAGTTCCCTAGGTACTCTAGTAATGTCAGATGGCAGCCATGCGAAGATATCTTGATTTGCTTGGAGGAACTTGACGAGCGCGCTTTCGTATGCGCTACCTAGGCCTACTCCTATCTGGGTCACCTTGGAGGGGTCATCATCCTTCAACGGCGTCTTCTTCGTCTCTTTTGATGCCTTGAACTCCGGATTTGGCTTTGTCACCTCCTTTGTTGCGGGCATCTCGGACGGATCAATGCTCTTCTTGATTTCCTGGTACTCCTAGGCGTGCAGCACGGCTTCAGCAAAGGCGGCATTTCCATCCTCGCACTCTCGCGCTTTCTTCGGGTCTCCCCTGATGGTGATCACGCCGTTGGGACCTGGAATTTTCATCATATTGTAAATGTAACACCGACCAACCATAAAAGCCCAGTAAGCCGGATGTCCGAATATAGCGTGGTATGCGCTCTTGAACGGGACCATTTCGAAGGAAAGTTCCTCTGTCCGATTGTTCTTTGGAGTTCCAAAGGTAACATCCAAGGTGATCTCTCCCAGGGAATTGGCTTGTCTTCCTGGGACAACGCCGTGAAAAATCACAGTGCTGTGGTTCAGCCGGGTCTCCGAAATCTTCATCCGGCGTAGTGTTTCGACATAGAGAATATTGATGCTTCTACCATCGTCCATGAGGGTCTTGCACAAAATACGATTAAGGCGTATTTTCCTCGCCTGTGCAACTTAGGCGGATGATCATCACGGTCAAATGTGATTGCCACTTCCGACCAGTCCAGAAATTGGGGGACAGCCGGAACTGTTGCTTTCTTGACCTTTGCTGGTTGAGATCCGAGGAAGGTGACATAAGTGTCTTCTTTGTTCGGAAAATTTTTCTTCCCTTCAGGCTTGGGATTGGAAGCATCAGCTTCCTCCATGTCGGAATCTTCCTTGGTCTCCTTATCTTTTTTGGGATTCTTCTTTCCCTTCTTCCGCTTAGCTTTGTAGCCCGCGGTGTCATCTCTTTTGATGTCGTCATTGAAAGGACATTCAGCGTTAGTGTGGGACGAGCCCCCATTGGCGTCTAGGTGATGCACACATGGGTTATTGGCAATGTCAGCCCAAGAGTAGGTTTTGCCTGGTTGTTGGTCTCCTCTACCTTGGACCCTGTCCCACGGCCACGCCCGCGGCCTCCGCCGCATCCTCCTCATCCTCCAGACCCAAAAGTAGTAGTGACCACTGCTGTTTCCACGTTGGGTTTCTCTTCCGAGGTATTTTTGCGCTTTTGAGCTTGTTGCTTTGGTTGTTTTGCCGACTGAGGCACAGCTAGGGCATTGAGCAATCCCTCTGCATTGTCGTCAGCATCTGCATACTTGCTCGCTGTTTCTATCATCTCTGCCAAATCAGTGACCTTGTCACACTTCAGACGATGACGCAGTAAACCAATTGTTAGTCCTGCGATGAAAGCTTCAATCGCAGTTTGATCGTTTACTCCTTCACAGGAGTTCTTGGTGTCGATCCATCGTCTGAGGTAATCCCGGCAAGTTTCTCCAGCTTTCTGGGTGCAACGTTGTAGGTCTCCGACCGTACAGGGCCTCCTATATGTGCCTTCGAAATTCCAAAAGAACACACTTTGCATGTCATGCCAGTTGTGGATGGTGTTCTCCGAAAGTTTATTAAGCCATGATCGTGCCGTCTTCCGCAACATAAGTGGGAGATATCGGGTTGCGACCAGGCTGTTTCTGCCTTTGGCGATGCAGCAAGCTTGGAAAAAATCCTGTAGCCAGGTATCTGGCTGAGCAATGCTGTCGTAGGCTTGGATATTCCTTGAAATAGCAAATCCTTCCGGGAATCTTGTAGCTTGGATGCATGGTCCGAAGCATTTTGGGCCGACGTAGATATCATCGTTTTCGTAGCGCCGTGCCTCTATGTTGGAGTTGATCCCGTGCCTTGCATCGTTCGGGGATACAGATCGTCCCGAATGTCGGCTGTGGCTGCGGTGCCTTGGAGCCGGACTTCGGCTTCTGCCACCACCTCCTCCGCCATGTCGTCCTCCTTATCCCCCTTGAGAGCCGTTGTGATGACTGCTTGGTGGAGAGGGTGGGGCAGCTGAATTGTTTCCGGCTAATCGCCGGCCTCCGTCCAGAGCATCATTATTCCGGTTCCGGGGAGGGTATTCATTACAATGATCCCCCTGCCGGCTTGTGCCGGCATGGTTTCCGTCGTTCCTTCGTCCGTCGTTCCCACTACGATGAGGCTCAGCCGGACGACTTGCATGTCTAGGAGGTGGCATTTTTGACGATCCTCCTCCCGACGTTTCTCTTTATCTTCTCCCCTTCGATCGTTCGACTCTCGTCGGGGAGGATTCCTCGGATTCAGTGTAGCAATGGCCTCTTTTTCGGCCGCTGGGGCGACGTTGCTCCAGTCACGCGCAGTTTTGTGATGCTGTCCCGACGATCCGGTTCTCGAATAATTGTCTTCCCGGCGTTCGGGGCGATGATGCTGCTCCAGAACATGATGGGGTCTTACGTCAGCCCATGCCGCATCTGTGCGGCATTGGTTGGAATCCGAGACCAGTCTTTGACTTCCGGACAAGGCGATCTTTTGCTGCTCTAGTCCCTTGTTGTGTAGTTTGATTCCCAAAAGGATCTCTTCCGGTCCTGGATTAGCCGATAGAATTTCTCAGGCCGCCACGGTATTTTGTACTAGGGTTGGATAAACCCAATCTTATTTGCTATCTTTCCGAGGCTTCCCCATCTCATCTCCAAAAAGGACGGCGTGGATCTGCGGGAATTGGTTGTCATTGGTGTGACGCTTCCTGGTCTTCTGGTATTGCCTGGAGTTGTACTTCCTCGCAGATGTTATGCGTTTCTTTTCCTCCTCAATGTTTTTGGCTTCATAATGGAGTACTTGACGACGCGCTTCTAGGGCCTGTGCCCTCTCGTCCAGTTCTTCTTCAGTAAGTTCTGCAGCTGTAGGAATAGGTGTGGTTAATGCAGCATCGATGAGTTTACGCGCACCTTCAGTGATCACGTGTCCATCCACCGATTCTTCTTTTTTCGGCTCGTCTGGGATAAGCGCTCCATCTGAGTCTTCTTCGTCTTCCTCGGCAATCACCTCTTCTGTCTGACGGTCTTTTGTCGGGGTCTTGTTCTTCTTATTCTTCGTGTTTGCCTTCTTGGCAGCACCGGTAGCAAAGACGGCTTTGGGTCCGTTTCCTGGAGTCAAGCTCTGATTGGTACTTTTGGACATCTGGACTTCCGGATTATCTTCGACTTCCATGTCATCCTACGCTTTGGGAGAGTGTTCCCCGGATCCTTCATCCATGGCTTCTCCTTCTTCTGCAGCTTTGCAGTTATACTCCTCTTCATATTCCATGGAGAACTTTCGGAAGTCCGCTGACGTCATCAATTCATCCGAGGATGCGGGTATGTCGGTGTTTGTTCCAATCACCTCTAGCACTGAGTCGGTGTTTTCTCCAGCATCGACAGAGCCGGCTCTGGATCCCACGTGTCCGACGAAGTGCGACGCGTGCTTCCTAAGGTACCTACGGCTCTCGCGATCAGCCATGTCGAAACTTTTGATGGTCTCGAGAATTGCATCTGCGCTTGCGCCTTGCAGTATCATACGTCATAGTGTGTACCTCAGGAAAGGCATGTCTGTCTCGGCGTCATCAGAGCCGGAATTAGTGTTGTTGATTTGCTCCTCCTGGATTTCGACTTCCACGGGTGGGTCGATCTAGGATCCGGCTTCTCCAGGGAGATCCACTCCAGATTCAACTTGGACCGCTAGGTCTTCTTCAGGCTCGGATTTCTCCACTATCTCCGCAACTGGTGCGGGCTGGGTGGGACTAGGGTTTCCTGAGATCCGGAACTCTGCCACCTCCACAGACAAAGGGGACCTAGAAGATCCTTCTGCCTCTATCATCACTGCTGGGGTGGGTGGGGCAGGTTCAGCGAGACCGATGTAAACATCGATCTCACCAAAAGACATGATTGCATAGGCAGTCACGGCCTTCCTAGACGGAATCCAAGTCTTGTCAAGAACGATGAGAGGGACGTCGCTGGCATAGAGTATGCGACCGACGGCAATAGTCTCACGGATTCCGATTCATGCAAATTCAACTTGGAACGCAGATCCGAAGCTCACTTGCCCCACGGTGGGTGCCAACTATTGTCGGATTGATGACAAGTATGCCATGAGGGGGTCCTCGAGGCATGCGGAAGAGTGGGGTGTGAGACATACGGTGTTCCGAGATGGTGAGCACACAAATTTACCCAGGTTCGAATCCGCCGGCTTTGGACGGATCTTACTCCAGCTAGCAATCCAGTAATACAGCAGAGCCGGAATATGGGTTACAAGGGTTCTCCTGTGCGAGTTGAGATTGTTGACTATTGAGGGTCTAGAGTGTTGGTGCCCTAAAGGCTCTCCCTAGGACGGCTTATATAGATATCCGACCTAGGTTTTACATGAGATATCTATCCGGCTACGACTAAGAGTCGGTTATAGAGTACATCTTGAACTACAAGTAACATTATGGGCCTAAGTCGGTAAGTCTTCTGGGCCTTCCCAATGCCGGATTGGACTCCGTCTTCTCTCCCTAACTGGCCCGCCCGTGAAGCAAAGCTCTAACCCGAAGTGGGCCACCCTGGTCAATGAGGAACTGTGAGGATACTCGGAAAGTATATCCCCAACAATAGACCAAGAAGAAATGTGTGTATCCGGTTGACTTGTTTGGAGTTGTTTGTAAACTCCATATTACAGAGGGTAGTTCCTCTGCCCAAGCCCCCGCAGCACGTCGTAGTGGTGCTTCGAGTCTTGATTTTAGGCCTTGTAGGATTAAACCATTTTCTCTTTCGACTTGTCTGTTAGCTTGTGGATGTGCGACTGATGCAATGTCAAGCTGGATATTTTGCTTGTTGCAGAATTCGGCCAATTCTCCCATAGAAAAGTTACTCCCATTGTCCGTGATAATGATATGTGGATAACCATACCGGATTATAACATCCTCAACAAATCTTTCGGCTGTTGCTCCATCACAACTAGTGATGGGTTTAGCCTGAATCCATTTGGTGAATTTATCCACCATCACTAAGAGGTGAGTAAATCCACTTGGAGCTCGTTTAAATGGTCCTACCATATCAAGCCCCTAGACCACAAAAGGCCATGTTATAGGTATTGTTCACAGCTGATCAGCTGGAGCATGAGCTTGTTTGGCGTACTTTTGGCAGCCTTTGCACGTCTTGACTAATCGTTCCGCATCTGCCTGAGCTGTAAGCTAATCTGTGTCTAAAAGCTTTTGCCACTAAAGATTTGGCTGCAGCGTGGTGACCACACTCACCTTCGTGGATTTCTCTTAGGATTTCTACTCCTTCTTTTGGAGATACGCAGCGCTGAAAACCCCCAGAAACACTCCGCTTATAGAGCTCACCTTTAACTACAGTATAGGTTTTCGCTCGTCGGTTGATCTGCCGGCTCAGAACCTCGTCTTCGGGTAATTTGCCATCTACCAGATAATCTAGGTAGGGTTGAGTCCAGCGGGGAATTACAGCCAAAACTCTATTAGGGGTGAGTCGGATTTGGTCGGATATTCGTCATCTAAAAAAGTGCCACCCGGGACTTCTTTCCACGCAGAGCCTATCCAAGATAGTGCATCTGCTTCCTCATTTTCTGCTCGAGGGATGTGTTGAACCTCAAACCCTTTGAACGATTTAGATAGATCATCCACGACAGCTTTATATGCTGCCATGTGTTTATTTGCATTACAAATATCCGAAACTTGTGGAGCAACAAGATCCGAATCTCCGTAACACATCAAACGTCGGATGCCATTATCCTTAGCAATACGGATTCCATGCAGCAGTGCTTCATACTCGGCAATATTGTTTGTCGCTGTAAAGTGGATCTGCAACACGTATATAAGTTTATCTCCTTGGGGTGATTTGAGCACCACGCCAGCCCCCGAGCCCCCTCGAGCCTTAGACCCATCAAAGTAGAGGGTCCAATATTCCGACTCAGGGAGGTTCATATTCTCCTTCGTCTCTGTTGTAGCACCCCGGTAAAACCACTACTAGAAAATCCCTGTGTTTTTGTTTTGTGCATCATCATGACCCCATGCTCATGTCATCATGCCACATTGCATTTGAGCATCGTCATCATCATGCATATGTTTGTCTAAGACTATTTTGCAAAAGCCTATTTTCATTTTCCAGATATCCTCCTCTTTTATTTCAAATCTAAACCCTAGGTCTTCCTGGATATTTTATTTGTCTAAAAACTATTTACAAAAGTATTTTAAATTAAAAATAATAAATAAATGTTTTGTACCGGGGGAGGCAACCCAGCCCGTAGGCCAGGCCACCTACTACCCTGGCAGGCCCGGCCCAAACCAAAACCGAACCATAGTCCTAAAACACCCCAAACCCTAGATCCAAAGCACCCAGCCACCTCCACACCACCTAACCTAGCTCCACCACTGCACACACACAGAGCATGCACGCACTCACACGCGCGCATCAACCTCCGCAGGCAACCCAGCCCCGCTCGGTCTCGCTCGCTTCCAGTGCCGCGCCTAGGCCCCAGCCACACCCTATTGCACCTACCCCCGCCAGCGCATCACGCAACACGCGCTCGCAACACCCACGCAACCACGGTACACGTCGCCCTAGCACGCGCCTAGCCCCGACATGCTCCCGCTCGCCCCTGCCCGATAGAACCGCCCATACTCCCCGCGGGACCCACCCACGCATCGCACACAGCCACGCGACCCCCTCCCGTACACCTCTCACTCGCATCCTCTTCCCCGAGGCGGAGCCCCATCGCCACCAACCCCTGCTCGCCCTTCCTTTGTCCTTGACCACCGCTGCCTTGCTCAAGCCCGGCCACCTCCACCTTGCGACCGGCCCAGCGAGTGCCGCCGCAGGACGGCCTTCCTTCGTCCCAGGACCGGCAGCATGGCTGCGACCCCCACGTCCCTGGCCGCCTCTACCTCGTCTTCCCCAACCCCGGCCACCACTAGCTCGGGCCCCGCCAACATGCCGCCCTCTTCCATCACGCGACCTCCCTCCTCTGTGAGCCCCTCGCAGCGCCACCGCCGCCCTGTCCTCCTTGCATCCGTCGACCTCGCGGTCGCCTCAAAATCCCCGTCGCCTTGCTGCCAGGCGCCGCCGCCCTGATGGCGCCCCCCTTCACCGCCTGCCTCTCCCCGACCCGAGCCACGCGCATCGGCTCGGGGTCACCGTGGCCTTCCTCGCCTCCGGCCGCGCCCGTCCCCAACCTCGCGGCCGCTCTCTGCCGTGGAGACCCACCGCCGCTCACCGCTCATCTCTCCTCGCCGTCAGGCCCTCCCTCGGTGCCTCGTCGACCTCTGCATCGCGGGACCCTTGGTGGTCGTCGCCGGTGCCCTACCTTTGTCTTCCTCTGCAGCGCCACCGGCTGTCGGCGTCTATCTAAGCATCGGCGTCTGCCATGTCGCGTCGTCCTCCAGGTGCTCATTCAAGATTGCCCGCATCGCGCATGTGTGCGTGTCCAGCACCTGGGCCGTGCTCGCTTGCTGTTTTGATTCAATGTACATGAACCTTGCTCTATGGTTATTGTCTCGTGTGTGTACGCCAGTGTTCCGCCGCAAGCCAAGTGTTCCTCCTACGTGTGTTCTCTATGGCCAAGTCATGTGGCTTCCCTAGGTTATTTCGCCCCGCCGTCATCAAGTGAGCTGGGTGCAAGCAAACTATGTATCCAAGGACCCGTCAAGATCTTCGTGACGACAAGATCGACATGGACCTGGGCGAACCCAATGAACCACCGTCGCCAAACCAAGTCCTTCACCGACCACCGAAGCCGGAACCCTAGGCCTCCGACATGGAATGACAAGGACTTCTATGGGAGCCGATGACCCGAAGCTCTTCTTCACGGAACACCGAGTGCTCCTTCCTAGAGTTCGAAGACCGATCCTGCCAAGACCGAACCCTGAACCTCTAAGATCTTCGGACCAATGTGATCCCCTTTTCGAGACCCCTATTTTTATAATATATGACATATTTTTTTTGCATATTAAATTATTCATGCTTGCATCTCATCATGTGGGTTTCGGGCATTTAGTCAATTCACCTAATAATTAAATATGGAGACCATATGCGGGCAAATATAGTCTTATATTGGCTCCATTTAAATTTGTGTAGCGAACCGATGCTACGTTTTGCCTTGTTAAGACAACATTTAAATTGCGGGGTACCTAAACAACATGAACCATCTAATTAATTGTCGGGACCCCGGTTCCGCTTAATATTTCCTAGTCGCATCGCATCTTTGCCATGTGATGCACCATACCTGCATCATGCCCAATCTTCTACCGTAGTATTAAATAGTGCATCCGGTGTTTCTTTTAGTGCTTTGGTTCTTCGCGGATTAGGTCGTTGAGTTGATGCAAGTATCGGCAAGTTCTTCAGATATATTTTCTGCGATGTTTCCCAGGCGAGCATTCTCCCCCTTTCTACCTATTTTGCATTTGTAGTCTTTAGTTCCTCCTATTGATCTATTGCTATCCGTGTCGCGATGCTTAGTGTTCCGTACCAGATATAATTCGTGCAGCCTTTATATTGCCTTGGACACCTCCTATTACATGTTGTTTGGTAGATAGATGGACTTGCGAGTCGTAGTCGCTTGCTTAGGTGCGATCCCGTGTCGTGAAGTACCACACAGTAGTTGGAATGTTGTCATATGCTTTAGGGTAGAGAGGATCATGACTTTAAATACAACTATTAAATTGCTAGATATAACTAATGCAGAGGCATCAGTGGGAAATAGATGTTATTTGGTTCTTCCATGCTCACTTTTGTCCCGTAGGAACCCGAGTACTTGATACCTGTTCCTTAACTATCGCACTATCCGTATGTGGGACCATGAATCCCCTTAGCTAGAACTTGATTCATTTCTTATTTCTTGGGGCCACAAACTAGTTTGGGGTTTTATTACTATCCTATACCTATGCCATGCTTTACCGCTTTATTTAAGATTGTGCGTGGAGCACCTGTACTGTTTTGGATCATGACACGTTTTCGCAGTATCGACAAGCCCAGTCACACTTTCGGGTTCCCAGTCGTTTACCGCCGTCCACACAAACCCTGGGTCCGTCTCGGAGCCGGCAAACTTCGTCGCAGGTAACTTAGTGGGGTGCCCCCCTGAAATATTTTATGAATCCTGTGATTGCTGTCGTGAAAGCCTCGTTGGGTTTTGAGTTGGTTTTTCCGAGGTTGATCATGTGTGTGTTGCTATTTGTGCACCCCTGCAGGGTAAATCTTTCTGAAAGCCGTGTCCGCGGTTATGGACGACTTGGAGCACAGTATCTCGATCATAGACAAGCATAACTAAAGTAGTGCTATAAATTTGACTTAATATGTGACTAGTAATCAACTTCACTACAATGGAATGGATAATAAAAGTGCCAACAACTGGTGGAACTGGGGTGTATTGCCTCATGTTATACCTGCCTAGTAAGTATCGCAACTCCAATGGAATGAAATAAAAGTGCCAACTACTGCTGAGTTTGAGATGTCACATGCTAATTGTATCTGGCTAGTAAGTACTGCAACTACAACTGAATGGTTAACTAAAACCGCCCACTACTTATGCTATCAGGATGACTCATGCTATTTATATCTGACTAGTAAGTGCTTCAACTATAATGGAATGAATAAAACTGCCAACTGTGTGAGTTCCTCGGTTTGACTTCCTCGTTTGGTCTCGAGGGGGAATACCAGGATGGGTATGATTGGTGTTCGTATCAGGTTGGTCCCGAATAGGTCTTTCTTACCCCTCTCTAATAGCTGACAGTTATATCGAGTCTCTATAGGTTGTATAGTGCATGCTTCGCTGCCGCTTTAGTCCACCATATCTATGTAGGCGAGAGCTGCCGAATTCTAGCCTCGCCGTGTACTGGCCTCAGTACTGACGCTCCTCTTTTTCCTTTGCCCTTTGTCGGCACCCCTTTTGTTTTAGCAGGTTTGAGATCGACGTCGTTAGCAGGGTTACCCTTCCGGCTTGGCCTGGGCAGGGTTATGGACGCCATTGGTTATTCTTCAGGGCTCTTAGCCCCATTTGCATCTTGTCCGTAGTCGGACGCTCTATCGTTTTCAAGGTGATTTGGATCTTTGTATAGTATATCTGTATTCTTGACTCATGGAGTCGTTGTTGTATATATATGTTCTGTGGGTTCCATCGTGGACTAATGTGTAATGGTATTACTTCGTTTTCCACCCACACGCAAGTGCCTGCGTCCTTGAATCGTTTCTATGCGGGTTTGGCGGGAAGCACTAAAACATGCATAGGGCCGATTCGAGGGTGTTACAAAGTGGTATCAGAGCTCAGCAGTTGCGATACCCCACTAGTCTAGCCTGTAGGATAACCTAGCTAACGATCGATATAGAGTGTCAAAACTATTTTGCAAAATTGGTTGGATAGATCTGATTAAGTCTGCTTTTACTCCTTACCTTTATGCTCTTCTCCTCTTACCTTTGCGAGTTTTGAATCTTCTCTCTTATCTTTTCTTCGAGTCCAGGAATTCTCGTGGTTGGTTTTCCGTCGTACCTTCAGGGTTTCGCTTCCTCCTTTGGTAACGGTACTTCTACATCCGGTCTTCATGCTATCTGAGGAATCGTTCATCTGTTGGACTTTTCTTTGTTCCTTGTTTGTGCCTTCCGGTGTTTCCAATACGACCTCATAATCTACGCCAGATCCAATGAAGATCCTACATCACTCCTTTGTTTCCGAACCTTGCTTGTCAAGATCTTCAGTCTGAATTCCGAGAGTTGGTCGCATGATTCTTCTATTCAAGTAGCGAGTAATGCTTTGAGTGCGGGATGGAGTCGCGACCATACCACTACTCTCTTCATTTGCTTTTGTACATTGAATTGGTGGATCAATGTAATTTACTCATTCCACGGGAGTTAGAGGTGGCCTTATCTTTTGAGACCTCTACCTTCGCATGTGTTTCTCCAGAGTGTTCTCTCAGCGAACGTGTGCAACGACCCCTTGTTGGTGGTGTCGCCGATTTCAAGATGGAGAAAAAATCCTTGTTAGTGGTGTCGCGAGGATCTACATGAAGAGAGAAGATTTAGATCGTTGGCGTTCTTCCCCGTACCATGAGGCGGATCTCGAGGGCAATATCCATTGTTAGTGGTGTCGAATTGTAGCACCCCGGTAAAACCACTGACCCGCACACACCCGTGTAATCGCAAGGGTCGGCTATGATACCACTTTGTAACACCCTGTCCACTCCTGGGCCCGGGGGTGTCACTCCTAGTAGCTTAATAGGATATCTAGAGTAGCCCCACAGACCAACACTAGTCTTTTCTGCGCACTTTGTCCTCACTCGTGCGCACCCGGTTACCCACTTCCCGGTCGGTCACCCATCCTAGAATTGCTCTAGGCCAAGCATGCTTAACCTTAGAGTTCTTTTCGAATGAGCTTCCAGAAAAGAAGTTGCAACTTGTTGATATCGGTATCCTATCAATCCTATTAAGCCATGTGCCTGGATCTCACATACACCCACCCTTTAGAAGATCGATGCCCTCATCGATCAAGCACACCCCAGGAACGTTCCCTCTTGGCACGCGTTTGTGCGTCCAGTGCCGGCACAAGTGCCATGCCGTGTCCACTTTGGGCCACACATGCCATGCTCCACATGTCCCCCCACTGACCCGCACACACCCGTGTAATCGCAAGGGTCGGCTCGGATACCACTTTGTAACACCCCGTCCACTCCTGGGTCCGGGGGGTGTCACTCCTGGTAGCTTAATATGATATCTAGACTGGCCCCACAGACCAACACTAGTCTTTTCTACGCACTTTTTCCTCACTCGTGCGCACCCGGTTACCCAGTTCCCGGTCGGTCACCCATCCTAGAATTGCTCTAGGCCAAGCACGCTTAACCTTAGAGTTCTTTTCGAATGAGCTTCTGGAAAAGAAGTTTACGACAATGTTCAAGGAGTTGGCTATGACAAGATTTGATCTTTCATAGCGATATATAGTCTTGACGGATTAATGTAGCAACCACTACATATAATTTGGTATATGGTAGTTGAATAAACAAAACAAGGTTCTTCTAATAGAACGGTAACCTAGGACATGTACATGACATGGTCCGAAGGGTTTTGTTAATTCAAAGGGTGCTAAAAGGGCATGTAAACTTCAATAGTTGAAGTAAGCATAGCGGAGTTGGAATCTTCACCATGATGAAACTATTAAAAGAGTTTAAATTCATCAGAGATGATGAAGATGCTTGCATTTGCAAGAAATTAAGTGGGAGCGCTGAGACATATTTCTAATACATTATGTAGAGGACATATTATTTATTGGAAATGATGTATCTTGAATTGACACAAGTTAAGGATTTCATTAAAATAAGATTTCGATGAAAGACTTGGGCAAACCCAGAATATTAGGCATCAATATCTATATGGATAGATTAAGGCACTAATATGGTTGTGCCAGACATACATATATGAGATATTGAAAGGGTTCAATATGGAAACAACAAGAAAGGTTCTTGCTGCATGGAAAAGATTGTATCAAAATTCAAGTGTTTCAACACTTGGTGAGTAAAATCACATGAAGATTTTGATCGATTATACCATGATATGTATATATCCATAATGTCATATGCTCTAAGTGTTATGAGCATATACCAGAATGATTCATAAGATGATCATTGGACAATAGTAAAGATATTCTTATGAGCTTTTGGAAGAACTAAGAATATATAATGTATAAGTGACAAATAGTTAAAGGTAGTTCATTGTAAAGTGTTACATTGATACTATTTTTTTCACAAGATACAAATTAAATTTATCTCAATTTAGACTATGGGTGGCACAACATAATGGAAAGGATGTTCCATGATGGATTTGGATGAGTTCCAAAGTTGAGACATTGTGACGGATACTACAACAAAAGGCTAAGTATATGACTGCTGTAGTAGCAGCATAGGAGGGCATTTGTGTTAAGTAGTTTGTTATCAAACTAGGTGTGGTTCAAAGTGGGCTAATACTATGAAGATATATTGTGTGACAATAGTATCAACATATTTTAACCCGAACGAACTAAAGGTCTACCAAAGGACCAAATTTATACAATGCCATCTCATTTGAGAATGAGTGATGCGTAGAGACGCAAAGACATGCAAATACACACGGAACTGAAACTGTCAGAGCCGGAGATTATGTTAACCACTAGCAATCGCGTGTATGCAACACCAGAAAGCCATAGGTGTTCAATACGCAAAGTTTTCAAACTAGATTATTGACTCTAGTGCAAGTGGGAGACTGAAGGGAATATGCCCGAGAGGCAATAATAAAGTGGTTATTATCTTATTCCTTGTTTATGATAAATGTTTATTTTGCATGCTATAATTGTATTAATTTGGAAACGTTAATACATGTGTGTTTAATAAACAAAAGGAAAGTTCCTAGTTATGCCTCTCTTATAAACTAGCTCGTTGATTAACAAGATGATCAAGGTTTCCTGATCATGGACATTGGATGTCGTTAATAACGAGGTCACGACATTGGTGTAATGATGTGATGAACATTCATCCGAAGTATAGCATTACGATAAGAGTCATTATGTTTATATTGCTATAACATCATACGAAGTAATATTAGTCCTTGGACCATGAGATCATGTTAATTGCTAACACTGGAAGAGTATCTTGATAACATCAAACGTCACACCGTAATAGGATGACTATAAAGATGGGTTCAGTGCTACGAAGGTGTTATGTTGAGGCTCATGGATCAAGAGTGGGATTTGTCCATACCGATGACAGATAGATATACTCTGGGCCCTCTCGGTGATATCACATTAAAATAGCTTGCAAGCAAGTGATGTGATCACTAGAATGTTATATCACGGGAACGAGAAAAGAGTGCATGTCGGTAACGAGATCAAACTAGGTATTTTGGATACCGATGATGGAATCTCGGACATGTAATATATCGTGAGACAAAGGGATTTAGTTACGACGTTAAAGGTTCACACGATCACAAGGGTAATCGTTGAATATGTGGGAGTCAGTACGGATCTCCAGGTCCCGCTGCTGATTATTGATCGGCGAGGGGTCTCGATCATGTCTACATTATTCACGAACCGTAGGGTGACACACTTAAGGGATACCGATACCATTTGGAGAAAATATGTTTCAGATAAAGATTTAAGAAAGCGTTGGAATCATTTCGATGGAAACCGGAATCGTTTCGGGTGAAATTGCAAAAACTGGTTCTGCATGTGATATTGAAATGTTGCAGGGGTTTTATGTGAATGTTTGTTAATTAATGTAATTGACAAAATTCTGAATAAAATAAATAAAACTGTTTATTTAATGATAAATTGCATTAAATTTGGTGGAAATTTAATGGAGGTGAGTGGAATTTTGAGTGGGTGGCTAATTATGTGAGTGGGAGCTCCACCCACATGAATGTGGAAGAGGTGGGGGAACCTCCCTTGGCCGCCGGCCATGGTGAGGGGCTGCCCCCCCTCTCCCTATAAAAGGCCCCCACTCCCTCCTCTCATCTAGCACCACCTCCTCGTGAAGGTTCTCTTCTCCCTCTAGTTATTCCCCATGGTCTCGGATTAGCGAGATACATGTTCCCGGTGGCTTTATCTGGAAAGGAGTTGCTGCTTCCGCTGCATCGCTGGAGCGAGGAGGCGGAGGTTGTTCGGTGGACCAAATGTGTGTGTGAGCACGGATGCACCGCTACTTTGCCGTGCTGGACTTGATGGTGCTAGAGCTGCTGGACCTGTCGGACTTCCACACGATCTTGAGATCGGCAAGCGTACGACTACATCAACCACGAGTTCCTACTCGTTAACAAAACTCGTTGTCTTCGAGGATAAGTTCTCCATGGATGTATGTCCACCCGTTGCTCTGTATCTAGTAGATAGATCTTGGCGTATAGTTCTCATCGTAGGAATTTTTTTGTTTTCTATGCTGCGGACCCAACAGTGGTATCAGAGCCTGATCTATGCGTAGGTGCTTTGCATGGGTAGTACACATATGTTTATATGTGGGCGATGATGATCATGTTATTGCATCTTCTATGTACTTTGGATATTGGTGGCATAGTGGGATGAAGCGGCCCGGACCAACCTTACATGTCATCGTACATGAGACCGGTTCCACGACTGACATGCAACTAGTTTTGCATAAGTGGCTGGCGGGTGTCTGTCTCTCCTACTATAGTCAATATCTGATTTACAACGAGTTGCTAATAACTTGGTTATCCTCGTTGTGGTTCATGTTTGTAGGTGAGACCGGTTCTATCTCCGAAAGCCCTAAGCCACGTAAAACTTGCAATTGATAAATTAGAGGCGTCTAGTTTAGATCGTTGCTGGGCTAGTGTCTTGATATGGTATTGTTGTTAGTAGATGTATGATAGATACTCTTACAACTCACTTAACGTGTAAGTTCCATAGACCTTGGCCTTACACATAAAGGAATGATAGAGATCATACCACGATGCAAGTGATAGAGATCAAATGCATGGACCATATCACCTCACTTCACACATTAGATGTTAGCATCTTATATTGCTAGTTTGGCGCTTTTGGTAGCATTATAAGATGATCCCTCATTTAGATATCAAGATAAAATGTGTTCTTCCTTAAGTATGCATCGTTTTGTGGATCGTGTTTTGAGGCATCACGTGATGATCGGGTGTTCTCGACTCTACGCTTTCATACAACGGGTGTAAGACAGTTTTACACACGCGAATACTAAGGTTCTTACTTGACGAGCCTAGCATGTACAGACATGGCCTCGGAACACGGACCGAAAGGTTAAGCATGAGTCATATAGTTGATATGATGCCCATATAGATGCTCGCCTTTGAAGCTACACCGACTCACGTGATGATCGGACTTGGTGTAGTGGATTTGGTTCATGTAATCACCAAAAAGGCACGAGGGATGTCGTTTTTGAGTGGGAGTTCATTTCTAATTTGGATTAGTCGAACTATATTTGTCATAAACTAAATCGAAGTGAATTTGCATAATTTGTTGTAGTCATTGGCATCTGTTCACTACCTTAGACTTAGTTTTATTTGAGATAATAGAACTATAGAATTCTGGATATTTACTTTACGAATTTGTATCGTATTGTTTTGAATGTCAATTTGTTTTGATGGTGCTGAACCTGATGGTGCTGGAGCTGCTGGACCTGTCGGACTTCCACACGATCTTGAGATCGGCAAGCGTACGACTACATCAACCACGAGTTCCTACTCGTTAACAAAACTCGTTGTCTTCGAGGGTAAGTTCTCCATGGATGTATGTCCACCCGTTGCTCTGTATCTAGTAGATAGATCTTGGCGTATAGTTCTGATCGTAGGAAATTTTTTGTTTTCTATGCTGCGGACCCAACACCTGTGGCGTCACTGTTGTTGATTATATCTCTCATATGAGCTGTGCTCACCACGGTAATCGGATGCTCCTGAAAGTAGTGTCGTAACTTACGAGATGCTAGAAAAACACCGTAAGCCAACTTTTGATAGTGCGGATACCGCTGTTTTGATTATGTCAAGACCTCACTGACAAAGTAAGTCGGACGCTGCACCAGGTGCTCCTGATTTTCCTCCAGTCTCTCCACCACGATGACAATACTAACGACCTTATTTGTCATAGCAAGATAGAGCAACATCGGTTCCTGAGGTTCCGGCGCTGCAAGGATAGGAGTAGATGAGAGTACTTTCTTCAGGTCTTGTAGTGTAGCTTCAGCTTCGTCAGTCCAAACAAAATCCTTGGTCTTTTTCAGGAGCTTGTATAATGGTGCGGCTCTTTCACCAAGCCGTCATACGAATCGACTGACCGCAGCGATGCAACCAGTTACTCTTTGTACATCCTTCGGGCGAGTTGGCCTGGAAATATTGAGTATAGCCTTGATTTTGTCCCGGTTCACCTCTATGCCTCTTTGAGACACGATGAAACCTAACAATTTTCCGGCTGGTATTTCAAAGAAGCATTTCTTTGGGTTAAGCATGATGTTGTATTTTCATAGATTGGCAAATGTTTCCTCCATGTCGGAAATCAGCGTTTCCTTCTTTTTGGACATCACTGCAATATCATCCACATATTCATGTACATTGCGTCCGAGTTGATCGTGGAGGCAACGCTGCATCGTGCACTAGTAGGTAGCTCCTGCGTTCTTCAACCCAAAGGGCATCGTAACAAAACAGAAGGTTCCGAAGGGGGTTATGAATGAAGTTTTGGTTTTGTCAGATTCCTTCATCCGGATTTGGTGATAACTGGAATATGTGTCGAGAAAATAGAGGAGTTCCAAGCCTGCCGTAGAATCAATAACTTGATCAATTCAAGGCAGAGCAAACGGATCTTTTGGACAAGCCTTGTTCAAGGCAGTATAATCAACACACATCCTTAAATCAGTGGTGTCCTTTTTAGGGACCATTACAGGATTAGCCGACCACTCAGTGTGGATGACCTCTTCTATGAATCCGGCTAACTCGATCCGTGCTAGTTCCTTAGCTATTGCCTTACGCTTTTCATCGCCAAAACGTCATAGAGACTGTTTGATGGGTTTAGCGTTCGGGTTTACATTTAAAGAGTGCTCGGCAAGTTACCTAGGTACTTCGGTCATGTCAGATGGCTGCCATGTGAAGATATCTTGATTTGCTTGGAGGAACTTGACGAGCGCGCTTTCCTATGCGCTATCTAGGCCTATGCCTATCTGGGTCACCTTGGAGGGGTCATCATCCTTCAATGGCGTCTTCTTCGGCTCTTCTGATGCCTTGAACTCCGGATTTTATTTGGCTTTGTCACCTCCTTCTTCGTTGCGGGCATCTCGGACGGATGTATGCTCTTCTTGATCTCCTGGTACTCCTGGGTGTACAACACGGCTTCAGCAAAGGCGACATTTCCATCCTCGCAATCTCGCGCTTTCTTCGGGTCTCCCCTGAAAGTGATTACGCAGTTGGGACCTGGAATTTTCATCATATTGTAAATGTAACACGAACGAGCCATAAAATCCCAGTAAGCCGGACGTCCGAATATAGCGTGATACGCGCTCTTGAACGGGACCACTTCGAAGGAAAGTGCCTCCGTTTGATAATTCTTTGGAGTTCCAAAGGTAACATCCAAAGTGATTTCTCCTTGGGAATTAGCTTGTCTTCTTGGGACAACCCCGTGAAAAATCACAGTGCTGTGATTCAGCTGGGTCTCCAAGATCTTCATTCGGCGTAGCGTTTCGACATAGAGGATATTGATACTGCTACCACCGTCCATGAGAGTCTTGGAGAAACCATAATCGTCAATAAGTGGATTGAAGATTAAGGCGTATTTTCCTCGCCTGTGCAACTTAGGCGGATGATCAGCACGGTCAAATGTGATTGCCACTTCCGACTAGTCCAAAAATTGGGGGACAGCCGAAACCGTTGCATTGAGCTCATGTGGAACTGCTTTGTTAACCTTTGCTGGTTGAGATCTGAGGAAGGTGACATAAGTGTCTTTCTTGCTCGTATAATTTTTCTTCCCTTCCGGCTTGGGATTTGAAGCATCAGCTTCCTCCATGTCGGAATCTTCCTTGGTCTCTTTATCTTTTTCGGGATTCTTCTTTCCCTTCTTCTGCTTAGCTTTGTAGCCCGCAGTGTCATCTCTTTTGATGTCGCCATTGAAATGACGTTCGGTGTTGGTGTGGGACGAGCCCCCATTGGCATCTAAGTGATGCACACCTGGATTATTGGCAATGTCGGCCCAAGAGTAGGTTTTGCATGGTTGTTGGTCTTGTCTACCTTGGACTCTCGAAGTTCCACGGCCACGCCCGCGGCCTCCGCCGCTTCCTCCTCATCCTCCAGACCCGAAAGTAGCAGTAACGACTGCCGTTTCTGCGTTGGGTTTCTCTTCCGAGGTATTTTTGCGCTTCTGAGCTTGTTGCTTTGGTTGTTTTGCCGATTGTGGCACAGCCAGGGCATTGAGTAATCCCTCTACATCGTCGTCAGCATTTGCATACTTTCTTGCTGTTTCTATCATCTCTCCAAAATTAGTGACCTTGTCACACTTCAAGCGACGGCGCAATAGACCAATTGGGAGTCCTGCAATGAAAGCTTCAATCGCAGTTTGATCATTTACTCCCTCACAGGATTTTTTGGTGTCGATCCATCATCCGAGGTAATCCCGGAAAGTTTCTCCGGCTTTTTGGGTGCAACGCTGTAGGTCTCCGCCGTATAGGTCTCCGATATGTGCCTTCGAAATTCAGAAAGAACGCACTTTGCATGTCATACCAGTTATGGATGGTGTTCTCCAGAAGTTCATTAAGCCATGATCGTGCTGTCTTCCGCAACATAAGTGGGAGATATCGGGTTGCGACCAGGCTGTTTCCGCCTTTGGCGATGCAGCAAGCTTGGAAGAAATCCTGTAGCCAGGTATCTGGCCAAGCAATGCTGCCGTAGGCTTGGATATGTCTTGAGATAGCAAATCCTTCCAGGAATCTTGTAGCTCTGATGCATGGTCCGAAGCACTTTGGGCCCATGTAGATATCATCGTTTTTGTAGGGCCGCGCCTCTATGTTGGAATTGATCCTGTGCCTTGCGTCGTTTGGGGACATTGATGGTCCCGAATGTAGGCTGTGGCTGCGGTGCCTTGGAGCCGGACTAAGTCTTCTGGCACCACCTCCCCCGCCACGTCGTCCTCCTTGTCCTCCTTGAGAGTCGTTGTGATGACTGCTTGGTGGAGAGGGTGGGTCAGCTGGATTGTTTCCGGCTGTTCACCGACCTTCGTCCGGAGCATCATTATTCCGGTTCCGGGGAGGGTCTTCACTGCGACGAGCCCCCTACCGGCTTGACCCAGCATGGTTTCCGTCGTTCCTTCGTCCGTCGTTCCCACTACGGTGAGGACTAGCCGGACGGATTTTATATCTAGGAGGTAGCATTTTTTGACGATCCTTCAATCGTTCGACTCTCGCCGGAGAGGATTTCTTGGATACAGTGCAGCAATAGCCTCTTGCTCGGCTGCTGGAGCGACGTTGCTCCAGTCACGCGCAGTTCTCTGATGCTGTCCTGACAATCCGGTTCTGGAGTGGTTGTCTTGCTGTCGGTTGGAACGGTGACGTTGTTCCGGAACACGCTGGGGTCTTATATCATTCCAGGCCGAGTCCGTGTGTCATTGGTCGGATTTGGAGACCAGTTTTCCACTTGCGGATTTCGCGGCCATCTGTTGCTCTAGACCCTTGGTGAGTAGCTTGATGCCCAATCGAACCTGTTCTGGGCCTAGGTTATTTGACAGGATATCTCGAGCTGCGACAGTGTTCTGTACCGGTGTCGGATACACCAGATCTCCTTTGCTGTTGAGACGAGGCATCCCTAGATCTCCTTCAAAGAGGACCCTGTTTACTTCCGGAAATTGACCGTCACGTGTGTAACGTTTCCGTGTCTTCTGATGCAACCGAGACATGTAGTCCTTAGTTTCCATGCGTTTCTTTTCCTCCTGAATGTTTTTGGCTTCATCCAGGAGTTTGTTGACGACGCGCTTCTAGGGCTTGGGCCCTTTCGTCCAGCTCTTCAGCAGTAAGTTCTGCAGCTGTAGGGATAGGTGTGGTTAATGCAGCATCGATGAGTTTACGCGCACCTTCAGTGGACACGTGTCCATCCATTGATTCTTCTTTTTTTGGCTCGTCTAGGATAAGTGCTCCATCTGAGTCTTCTTCGTATTCCTCGACAATCACCTCCTCTGTCAAAGGGTCTTTTGCCGGGGTCTTGTTCTTCTTATTCTTCTTCTTTGCCTTCTTGGATGCGCCGATAGCAAAGACGGCTTTGGGTCCATTTCCTGGAGTCAAGCTCTGATCGATACTTTCGGATATCTGGACTTCGGGATTATCTCCGACTTCCATATCATCCTGCGCTTTGGGAGAGTGTTCCTCGGATCCTTCATCCATGGCTTCTCCTTCCTCTACAGCTTTGGAGGTATACTCCTCTTCATATTCCGTGGAGAACTTTCAGAAATCCCCTGACGTCATCGATTCATCCGAGGATGCGGGTACTTCGGCGTTCGTTCCAATTGCCTCCAGCACAGAGTCGGTGTTTTGTCCAGCATCGGCAGAGCCGGATACGGATCGAACATATCCGAACAAGTGTGACGCGTGCTTCCTGAGGTACCTGCGGCTCTCACTATCAGCTTTGTCGAAACTTTTGATTGTCTCGAGAATTGCATCTGCGCTTGCATCTTGCATTATCATACGTCGCAGTGTGTACCTTAGGAAAGTCCGGTCTGTCCCGGCGTCATCAGAGCCAGAATCAGTGTCATTGATATGCTTCTCCTAGATTTCGACCTCCGCCGGTGGGTCGATCTGGGATCCGGCTTCTCCAAGGAGATCCACTCCAGATTCGACTTGGGCCGCTAGGTCTTCTTCAGGATCGGATTTCTCCACTATCTCCACAACTGGTGCAGGCTGGGTGGGATTAGGATTTTCTGAGATCCGAAACTCTGCCGCCTCCGCAGACAAAGGGGACCTAGAAGATTCTTTTGCCTCTATCATCACCGCTGGGGTGGGTGGGGCAGGTTCAGAAAAACCGATGTAAACATCGATCTCCCCAAAAGACACGATTGTGTAGGGAGTCACGGCCTCCCTAGCCAGAATCCAGGTCTCGTCGAGGACGATGAGAGGGACGTTGCTGGCGTAGAGGATGCGACCGACGGTGATAGTTTCGTCGATTCCGATTCTTGTAAATTCTGCTCGTAACTCATATCCGAAGCTCACTTGCCCCACGGTGGGCGCCAACTGTCGTCGGATTGATGACAAGTACGCCATGAAGGGGTCCTCGAGGCGTGCAGAACAGAGGGGTGTGAGACGTACGGTGTTCCGGGATGGTGAGCATACAAGTTTACCCAGGTTCGAATCCGCCGGCTTTGGACAGATCCTACTCCTGCTAGCAATCAAATAATACGGCAGAGCCGGAATATGGGTTACAAGGGTTTCGCCTGTGCGAGTTGAGATTGTAGACTATTGAGGTGTTACCCTAAAGGCTCTCCCTAGGAAGGCTTATAGAGATATCCAGCCTAGGGTTTACAGGAGATATCTATGCGGCTACAACTAAGAGGCGGATACAGAGTACATCTTGAACTACAAGTAACACTATGGGCCTAAGTCGGTAAGTCTTCTAGGCCTTCCTGTAGCCAGATTGGACTCTATCTCTTCTCCCTGACTGGGCCGCCCGTGCAGCAAAGCTCTAACCCGAAATGGGCCACCTTGGTCAATGAGGAACTGTTAGGATACCCGGAAAGTATATCTCCAACAACTAGAATTGAGATCTTCGTTCTCTTGTGGAGATACAGAGTTTAGCTTCTTCGTGTTTGATATTTCAACATGCCATTGGGCATGGTTGTCTTGCATATTGTCTAGCAGTTGCTTTGCTTCGGTAATATGTTTAGCCGTGAATGTTCCTCCAGCTGTAGTATCAAGCATAGACTTAGACACATGATTAAGAGCATTGAAAAATAAATGGAGGAATAACCAATCTTCCATCCCATGACTAGGACAGTTTCTTAGGCATTCTTTCATCCTCTCCCATGCAAGCACTAGTGGCTCACACTCTTCCTGTCTGAAACCAGTAATATTAGATCGAAGTTATATAGTATTTGCAGGTGGGAAAATTTAGTCATAAATAAAGAAGTACATCCCACCCATCATGTTATAGTATTTTTAGGCAAAGATAGCAACCATTCTTTAGCTCTTCCTCTTAGAGAGAAAGGGAATATACGTAATTTGACCGCATCTGGATCAACATCTTTTATACAGATCATATCACATATTTCAGTGAATGTATTTAAGTGCATACCTGCAGCTTCAATAGCAGAGCCTCCAAATTGATTCTGTTGAACCAAACTTAAATAATGGGGCTTAATTTCATAGTCAGCAGTAGCAATTGCTGGCTGAGTAATAGGAGTACGCAAAAAATCCTTATTGGGAGTAGCAAACTCCCCAAGATTCTTCTTAGCCATACTTCCTATGTTTTTGGGTTTTCTTAGATTAAAAATTATAACAGTAAAAACAAGAATTTAAAGACTAACTAATTTTTTTGGTTTATCAAATAGAGACTAAAAGCAAACTAACAGAATTAAAAACAAGAATTAAAACTAGCAAGGTTCCTAATAACCTCACCAGGGTAGCTATTGCTTCCCCGAAAATGGCGCTAGAAAAAGGGATGATACCTTCGATCCGTATTACAGATGTAGTATAGCTCTTTTTACCTAGTAGACCTAGGTTATCGAATCCTCGGGAACCGAATGCGTAGTGAAGTTACTTTAACGGACCTTCGAGAGTTTTAGAATTCCTTTTGTGTTTTCACCGGACGAGTAGCTTGTGTCTTTTTGTTGTTGTTGTTGATGATGGAGAGAGAGGGCCTCGGGCGTTTGGTTTCACCTGTAGCTATGCAAAAACATGTGATGGAAATAAAATATAGAAATAAAGTATGCGTGTACATGTTAGATCAAGATAAATTATAGGTGGGCAGTGCATCCATAATTGCTATTGCCTCTACGACCGCTTATAGCAATAACCTACTAGTCTCATCCATAGAAGAAATAGAACTAATGATATGCATAGTGATGCCACCGTTAATCCCAGGAAAATCCCACACATACAGCCGTACTACCCCTTCTGTCACTAGGGTTCCCAACCTGCAGATCAGTCATCACTCATACTCCCTATACCTAGCTCAACCCTCAGGGTCTTGGGTACCTGACAAGTCCTTAGATTGAGGAAAGAGAGGATACAATAATCATCTTGTCATACAAACTAATACAGGATCCCATCTACGATAAATCACATGCACAATTGCTACATGGCTAGGCCGAAGCCCTCATCCCAAGGAGAATTACTCACACACAGAGATGAGATCAACAATCACAAACATTGTAATGAAAATCATAAGATGGATAGCAATAGTCTTACAATGTCACCAATCGGAGAAGAGATCTACTATTACAAGTGGTGGAAGATGGCTATGGAGATGGAGAAGGGTTTGGAGATCTAGAGGCGGCTTTTTGGCGAGGTATGGCTTCTGGGGTGTGGTGTCTCTTTGTTTTATCATCGCCTGAGGCTTCTTTATATAAGGGTACCTTCACGAAAGTTGTTCTATTTGACCTAATGGAGGTGGCGTCAACTATACGACCGGAGCTATATGGTCGAAATTTTTGCTCCGGCCATATAGTTGGTCGTTACGGCGTCTGCCTTTGTTGGACGGCTCCTGGTTTCTTCTAGTCGAAGGAAATTTCGTATCTTTGATTTTAATGTAGTGATTCCCTCCTTTAAAGGACATTATCTGCGCAAGAAAAATACAAGAACAAAGGATTGCATACCCCTCTGAATATTAGCATTAGTGGCAGGGTTTAGAGAGATATTTCATCAAAAATATGATTAATATCCAGTTTAATTGTGGACGTAGATGGCTATATTTCAGAGCCATCGCTAAGCAACCTGAAGGATCTTAATCGTCTAGTGACTGACCATGGTTTTGGTAATAGGCTAGTAGGATTATTGAAGTTGGGATGAAATCTACCAAGAGGAGTTCTGGAAAATTATGGGTTGCTCGCCTACACATATATTTATAAGATTATAATTGTTACACTTATCATTCGTCCACCTGGCATAGTCACTATCACCATTAACTGTATCTCCCTGTGCCTTCTTCATCATTTGTAGAAAACCACAAAAAATCGAATCGTTCTTTACTTTTATGCTTTTTATTCCTGAAGTTTACATTTT
Source organism: Avena eriantha (assembly GCA_910589775.1). Lineage (NCBI taxonomy): Eukaryota > Viridiplantae > Streptophyta > Magnoliopsida > Poales > Poaceae > Avena > Avena eriantha. The sequence continues at coordinate 124,400,509 of OU342740.1, forward strand.
AGTTTTATTTAAATACATCCAGTTTAATCCAAATTTAATTATTATTTCCACACTTGCAGTCAATTCACTCGAAGACCTGTGACAACTTTGAGTGTGACAGAGACTTCACTCGTAAACACTTACCTTTGGGCTCCCTGTGGGATCAATATCTATACATTGAAACTAGTTACAAACGATCTGTGCACTTGCAGACATCAGTAGGCGGAGAGACATGCGCCCCGTCCCCCGCTGTGATCACGAGTGCAACCTAAAGCTCAGAACCGGGGGCATCGCAAGTGCAGAAGGCCCCTAACACGATTGGTAGGGGGAGAAGGTATCCTCCATCATTACTCTACAGATGATGCCCCCGGGGTGAGCTCGGGGCGGCGGCTGCCTCCACAGATCCTTCGGCACCCACTAACAGTGAGCACAACATCCTCAACCACCTCTTCTTCTTCTCGCGCCTATGTTTAGGAGAAGCGGGCCCATAAGACAATATGGTAAGTAGGCGGCAGTTGAGCGAAGCCCTCGAGAGGGTAAATCATCACTCGCTTGAACGGCCAACATAGGACCAGCTTCCCCTCTTCAATCCCGGAGGAATGAAGGTAACCCCCGCTAAACATGGAGTGTGTAGCGGTAGAGCACCCCACTGCTACGGCATCAGCTGCCCCTGTTATGTGGGGGCAGCGTGACTTCCCCTCGGCGACTCGATCAAGCACAAGATCCCGTGCCGGGCGCAAAACAGAAGGCCCCTCGGAAGGCCCTCTCGCTCGAGTGTTCTCCCCTAGTGGTCGAAGGAGGGAAGCCCTGAACAGACGGGGCATGCGGAACCTGATGAGTACAGGGGATGAGCCCACGGGGAAATCTTTGGAATGGTCCCCTAGCCAAGAAATAGTCGCGTGATGGCAAACACCATGTCTTCAACATGAAGCCACGGGGATAGCCTGATCGCGTCTTGCGGAGAGGCCAAGACCCACACGCCCTTACGGTGATCCTGAAGGGGTGCGACCTTCTGACAGAGGAACTCTCGGACCACCATCTCGCTCACCGTCCCTTGGATCTTCAAGTACGCCACACGCCTCGTGAGGAGTCCATAACTCATGCAGGTGGTGGCCGCCCAAGCCCATCCTGGATTCTCCATAGCCGCCCCATTAAAACGCAGAGCTGGGGGAGCATCCGTGAGGCATACACAAGGACCCAATCTTGGCAGAACTCAGACACTACCCCAGGATGGAGAGAGGCAGGAAACCCTCACCGTAAACAGCAAAGAACCCGACACCCCCAAGGCGGCCCTCTGGGGCGAGGACACAAAGACGGAAGAAGTGTCGGGAGAATGCCAGCGAGGGCATCATGCCCATGAAGGATTCACACCAGTAGGCAAAGGCGGCCAGGAGGGTCACACTCCATGGATGGAGATGGATTATATGGATGCAATAATGCTCCATGACAGCGAGGAGGAAGGGCAAGAAGGGGACAAGACAAGCAGCGATGGAGTGTGTGAATACCATGAATGCGGAAGCCGGCCCCTCGTCCCTGCCAACCCCGGTGCACCATACTCGGGAGGAACCCCACACATTCGAGGCGGAGTCCATTGCTTGTTGGCCCAAAATATATCGAGCTCGTTGGGGGAACCCCAAGAGGAAGGTATGATGATCACAACAGCAAGTTTTCCCTCAGTTATGAAACTAGGGTTATCAATCCAGTAGGAGCAAGGAAACACCTACAAGGTGTTGCTAGCTGAACTTTGGTAGGGCGCACTACCGGTGCCAGCAGCAACGTGGAAACCTGCACAACACAACCACAAAACTTTGCCCCCAACTTGCGATGAGGTTGTCGATCTCACCGGTTTTGCTGAAAACAAAGGATTAAACGTATCGAGTGGAAGAAAGTAAAAGCTTGCAGAAAGTAAACAGTAAACAGTTGTAGATTGATGGTAAAAGAAAGGACCGGGTTCCATAGTTGGGTGAACAAATAACAGCGAGGCAATTGACAAACATCGAGAAAGCAATCATGCATATACTACTCATCTTGACTCCTTTGAGATTCGATTGGGCATTACAATATTATACATAAACCGTAATCCAACTGCATCTATGACTAATAATCCACCTTCAGGTTATCATCCGAAGCCCCTCTAGTATTAAGTTGCAAGCAACAGATAATTGCATTACGCATTGCGTGTAAAGTAAACAATACGATTGTTCTATGAACAAAGGATTGTTGTTTTCTCCCTAGTAGCAACAACACATGTAGTACCTTAGAGATTTCTGTCACTTCCCCAGATTACTAGAGGCATGAACCCACTATCGAGCATAAATACTAACTCTTGGAGTTGCTAGCATCTACTTGGCCAAGATAGCTACTAACAACGGAAAGCATGCAAGATCACAAATAACAAAGACATGATAGAATCAATAATCAATCTGAAATAGCATCTCAATATGCATCGGATCCCCGCAAACACAACATGTATGATTACAAATAGATGATCTTGATCATGAACGGAGCTCACAAGATCTAAACATGATAGCAAAAGGGAAAAGAACTAGCCATCTAGCTACTACATGGACCCGTAGTCCAAGGATGAACTACTCACGCATCACACCGGAGGCTTGCATGGTGATGAAGAAGGCCTCCAGGGTGAATTCCCCTCTCCGACAGGTTGCCAGGAAGAGCTTTAGATCCCTCCCGATCTAGGGATGGAGATGACGGCGGCTGACGAGGGTTTAACTCATCAATGCCCATTGTTATGGACTTGGGTTTTGGAGAAGGAGGGAGCGCTGGAGACATCTATCGGCTAGCAAACAAGCACACAGGGGACAAAGGATTTACCCAGGTTCAGGCCTCGTAGAGGTCCCTATGATGGGTTCATAGCATGGAAAACAAAAAATTTCTACCGCAAGAACGAACAAAACCAAGATCTAATCTAGATAACAGCCAAGATCTAATCTATTAGACATGAGCAACGAGATAGATAGGAACTAACCCTCGTAGATCCGAAAGCGTTAACGAGATTAGATCTCGTGGTTGATGTAGTCTCACTTGCCGATCTCAAGATCGTGTGGACGATCCTTCCGGCGTCGCGTTCCGGCAGCGCTTCCGCAGTCGGTCAAGTGGACGATCCTTCCGGCTCCGCGTTTCGGCAGCGCTTCCGCAGTCGGTCACACGTGCGGAGTCGAAGTAGACCTTCCTCTCCTCGTTCCAGCGAGCAGCGGAGGTAGTAGATCTTCTCCATGGAATCCCAGCAGCTCGACGGCGTGGTGGTGGTGGTGGAGTAGAGAATTCTGCAGGGCTTCGCCTATGCCTGTGCAGAAGTAAGGAGGAGGAGAGAGGCGGCAGAGATTGGGTGTTATGGAGCAGGGCTTGGAGGGGGCGCCCCTGCCCTTCTATTTAAGGGGGGAGGGCGCCTTGGGGAGGGGGAGTCCTAGTAGGACTCCCCACCTACTAGGCCGGCGGATTGGGGAGGGGGAGGAGTCCTCCTCCCCCACGACTCCTAGTCTTGACCCACCAGGACTCCTTTGATCCCTTCCTTGGTTTTCAAGCAAACTCCAAGAAGCCTTCCAGAACCTTCCGGAACATTCCGAAACCTTCTAGAACCCTCATACAATTACTCTGGAACATTTCCTAACTCAGAAAATGATCCCCAATTTATGAATCTTATTCTCCAGACCATTCCGGATCTCCTCGTGATGTCCCGAATCCAATCCGAGACTCCGAACGACATTCGGTCTCCAACGCATATTCCATATCTACTTAAAACAAATTCGAACCTTAAGTGTGTCACCCTACGGTTCGTGAATATGCAGACATGACAGAGACACATCTCCTATCAATAACCATCAACGGGACCTGGAGATCCATAATGGCTCCCACATACTCAACGATGACTTCGCGATCGATTGAACCATTTACATACGAAACCAATTCCCTTTGTCATGCGATACTATACTTATAAGTACTCTTTACTTATAAGTACTCCATACCTAGTTCTACCTCGTTACTGATAAGTACTCTTTACTCGTTCCGTGATATGTCATCCCTTGTGACCCAGTCACATGCTTGCAAGCTAATTAGATGACATTCCACCGAGAGGGCCCAGAGCATATCTATCCGTCATATGGATGGACAAATCCCAATCTTGGTCCATGCGCTTCAACACATACTTTCAGAATACACAATGACACCTTTTTGACCACCCAGTTACGAAGCAGTGTTTGATGTCATCAAAGTACCCATCCGGTGATGGTGATTAACACAACCTCATGGTCGAAGGATTAGGTTACTATGCATTTAAAAGCTTATAGCAATACGAACTTAAATGACTTGATCTTATGCTACGCTTACTATGGGTGTGTCCAACGCATCATTCTCCTAATGATATAATCTTGTTATTAATCACATCCAATGTCCATGATCAGGAAACCATGATCATCAATTAATCAACAAGCTAGTTCAACAAGAGGCTTACTAGGGACTCTCTTATGTTTACAAAACACACAAGTATTAGTGTTTCCTAATAATACAATTATAGCATGGGATGTAAACATTCATCATAAACACAAAGATATAATAATAATCACTTTTATTATTGCCTCTTGGGTATATCTCCAACAATCTCCCACTTGCACTAGAGTCAATAATCCAGATTACATGGTAATATACCGAACACCCATGGCGTTCTGGTGTTGGTCATGCTTTGCCCTAGGGAGAGGTTTAGTCAACAGATCCTCCACATTCAGATCAGTGTGTACTTTGCAAATCTTTATGTCACCATCTCGGACATACTCGCGAATAGCGTGGAAACGTAGCTTGATGTGCTTCAGCTTGCTATGTGACCTTGGCTCCTGTGCATTAGCTATGGCACCTGTGTTGTCACAGTAGATGGCCATCGGGTCCAACGCACTGGGAACCACGCCAAGTTCAGTAATGAATTCCTTCATCCAAACGGCTTCTTGTGCAGCCTCCGAAGCAGCTATGTATTCCGATTCAGTTGAAGATTTCGCCACAACGCTTTGCTTCGGACTCCTCCAGCTCACTGCAGCACCATTCAAAATAAATACGTATCCCGATTGTGACTTTGAGTCATCCGGATCGGTGTTCCAACTAGCATCGGTGTAACCGTTTACAACAAGCTGTTCATCACCTCCATAAGAAAGAACCATATCCTTAGTCCTATTTAGGTACTTTAGGATATTCTTGACCGCTGTCTAGTGCTCCATTCTAGGATCACTTTGATATCTGCTAGTCAAACTAACAGCATGTGCTATATCCGGTCTTGTACATAGCATGGCATACATGATAGAACCTATGGCCGAGGCATAGGGAATATTATTCATTTTCACTCTATCTTCTGCCGTAGCTGGACTTTGAGTTTTACTCAAGGTCTTACCTGACAACATGGGCACGAACCCTTTCTTGCTATCTTCCATTCTAAAAATCTTTACAACTTTGTCCAAGTATGTACTTTGTGAAAGCGCTATTAGGCGTCTTGATCTATCTCTATAAATCTTGATGCCTAGAATATATGCTGCTTCGCCAAGATCCTTCATTGAAAAACTATTATTCAAATAGGTTTTGACGCTAGTAAGAAGTTCTATATCATTCCCAATCAACAATATGTCATCTACATATAGTACTAGGAATGCTACAGAGCTCCTACTCACTTTCTTGTAAATACAAGCTTCTCCATAAGTTTGTATAAACCTAAATTTTTTGATTACTTTATCAAAACGTTGATTCCAACTCTGGGATGCTTGCTTCAGTCCATAAATGGAGCGTTGAAGTTTGCATACCTTGTCAGCATCTTTAGGATCGACAAAACCCTTGGGTTGTACCATATACAACTCTTCCTCAATGTCACCATTAAGGAACGCCATTTTGACATCCATCTGCCAAATCTCATAATCGAAATCCGCAGCAATTGCTAACAAAATCCTCACAGACTTTAGCTTCGCTACTGGTGAGAAGGTCTCATCATAGTCACTCCTTGAATTTGTCGGAACCCTTTCGTGACAAGTCGAGCTTTATAGACGGTAACATTACCATCAACATCTGTTTTTCTCTTGAAAATCCATTTGTTCTGGACAGCCTTACGGCCATCCGGTAAGTCCACCAAAGTCCACACTTGGTTTTCGTACATGGATCCCATTTCGGATTTCATGGCTTCTAGCCATTTGTCGGAATATGGGCTCACCATAGCTTCTTCATATGTCACAGGGTCATCAGCGTTGTCCACCAACATGACTTTCAAGGCAGAGTCATACCAATCAGGAGTGGTACGAACCCTCGTTGACCTGCGAGGTTCAGAAGTAACTTCACTTGAAGTTTCATGATCATTATCATTAGCTTCCTCACCAATTGGTGCAGGCGGCACCAAAACATCTTCCGGTGCTGCGCTACTCTCAAATCCGAGAGAAGGTTCAATAACCTCATCGAGTTCTACTTTCCTTCCAGTCACGTCCTTCGAGAGAAACTCCTTCTCAAGAAAGGATCCATTCTTTGCAACAAAAACTTTGCCTTCGGATCTATGATAGAATGTATACCCAATTGTTTCTTCAGGGTATCCTATGAAGACGCATTTCTCCGCTTTGGGTTCTAGCTTATCAGGTTGTAATTTCTTTACATATGCCTCGCAACCCCAAACTTTTAGGAACGACAACTTAGGTTTCTTACCAAACCACAATTCGTACGGTGTCGTTTCAATGGATCTAGATGGTGCCCTATTTAAAGTGCATGCGGCTGTCTCTAATGCATAGTCTCAAAACGATAGCGGTAAATCTGTAAGAGACATCATAGATCGGACCATATCTAAGAGAGTTCGATTACGACGTTCGGACACACCATTACGCTGTGGTGTTCCCGGCGGTGTCAACTGCGAAAGTATTCCACATTTATTTAAATGCATGCCAAACTCATAACTCAGATATTCACCTCCGCGGTCAGAATGCAGAAACTTAATCTTCTTGTTACGATGATTTTCCACTTCACTTTGGAATTCCTTAAACTTCTCGAAAGTTTCGGACTTATGTTTCATAAAGTAGACATACCCATATCTACTTAAGTCATCCGTGAAAGTGAGCACATAACGATATCCACCACGCGATGCTACACTCATTGGACCGCACACATCGGTATGTATTATTTCCAATAAGTCTGTAGCTCGCTCCATTGTACCAGAGAATGGAGTCTTAGTCATTTTTCCCATTAGACATGCTTCGCATCTTTCAAGTGATGCAAAATCAAGTGATTCAAGAAGTCCATCAGAATGGAGTTTCTTCATACGCTTCACTCCAATGTGACCAAGACGACAGTGCCACATGTATGTAGAATTATCATTTAATTTTATTCGTTTAGCATCTATGTTGTGAACATGTGTATCACTACTATCGAGATTCAGTAAGAATAAACCATTCATCTCAGGTGCATTACCATAAAAGATATTACTCATATAAATCGAACAACCTTTATTCTCAGACTTAAAAGAGTAACCGGCTCGCAATAAACAGGATCCAGATATAATGTTCATGCTTAACGCAGGCACCAAATAACAATTATTCAAATTTAAAACTAATCCCGAAGGTAGATGTAGAGGGAGCGTGCTGACGGCGATCACATCAACCATGGAGCCATTTCCAACGCGCATCGTCACCTCGTCTCTTGCCAGTCGTCGTTTATTCCGCAGCTCCTGTTTCGAGTTACAAATATGAGCAACCGAACCAGTATCAAATACCCAGGCACTACTACGATTACTAGTAAGATACACATCTATAACACATATATCAAATATACCTTTCTTCTTGATGTTGCCGTTCTTTAGATCCGCCAGGTACTTGGGGCAGTTACGCTTCTAGTGACCAGCACCCTTGCAGTAGAAACACTCAGTTTCAGGCTTAGGACCAGCCTTGGGCTTCTTAGCAGGTGCGGCAGCTTTCTTGCCGTCCTTCTTGAAGTAGCCCTTGTTCTTAGGCTTGCCCCGTCTCTTGAAATTGGTGGTCTTATTAACCATCAACACTTGGTGCTCCTTCTTGATCTCCACTTCAGCAGTTTTCAGCATGGACGATAGTTCAGGAAACGTCTTGTTCATGTAGTGCATGTTGTAGTTCATCACAAAGTTCTTGTAACTTGGTGGCAGTGATTGAAGGAGACGGTGAATCCCCAATTCATTAGGAATCGATATTCCCAACTCTTGGAGCTTCTTTGCGTACCCAGACATGGTGGGCACGTGCTCGCTAGCGGAGCTTCCCTCTTCCATCTTACAGTTAAAGAACTTTTCAGAGGCCTCATAGCTCTCCATGGCCGTGCGAGTCTCAAAAATTAGCCTGAGCTCCTTAATGATCTCGAACAGGTCGTGGTGCTCAAAACGCTTTTGGAGCTCTGCTTCTAAACCATACAGGATGGCACACTGAACTGTGGAGTAATGATTTTTCCGAGTGGTGAAAACATTCTTTTCGTCATCGGTGGCATTATTTGCAGGTGGGTCACCTAGCGGTGCTTCGAGCACATAGGTCAACTGACCAGCCCTGAGGACGATCTTCAGTCCCGGAACCAGTCCGTGAAATTGCTTCCATTGTTCTTAAGCTTTTCTTTCTCTAGGAATGCATTGAAATTGATGGAGGGGGTGGCCATAATCTACAACAATTTGCAAGTAGTTTAGACTAAGTTTATGATAAATTGAGTTCAAATTTAATTCTTAAACTAACTAGGTGAACTCCCACTCAAAACAACATCCCTCACATTTTCTTAGTGATTACACGAACCAAGTCCACTACACCAAGTCCGATCTTCACGAGAGAAGATGTAGTTTCATCGGCGAACAATCTTCATGTTCATCATATCATTTATATGACTCATGCTCTACCTTTTGGTATTCCGTGTTCCGAGACCATGTCTGTACATGCTAGGCTCGTCAAGATAACCTTAGTTTCCGCATGTGCAATCTGGCTTGCACCCGTTGTATGCACACGTAGAATCTATCACATCCGATCATCACGAGATGCTTCGAAACGACGAGTCTTAGCAACGGTGCCAACTAAGGGTGAACACTTTATTACTTGATATTTAGTGAGAGGGATCATCTTATAATGCTACCGTCGCGATCTAAGCAATACAAGATGCATAAAGGATTAACATCACAGGCAATTCATAATTAGTGTGATATGATATGGCCTTTTCTTCTTGCCCCTTTGATCTCCATCTCCAAAGCACGAACATGATCTCCATCGTCACCAGCATTGCGTCAAGGTCAGTGGCGCCGCTTCATGGTTGTCCATCATCACCAGCAACTATTACAACTACTTGGAATAAAGCTATTACAAGATGAATAGACACGCAGGTCTTAACAGAATTAAAGACAACCATTAGGCTCCTTCCGGTTGCCATATTACAACAAGGATCATTGCATACATCAAATACAATCATAATCACATGATGGCCATATCACATCACAAAACCCCTACAAAAACAAGTTAGACGCCTCTAATTTTCTTTCCAAGTTTTACATGGTTTGGGGGTTTCGCATAAGACCGATCTTACCTACGAACAAGAACCACAACGTTGATACAAGTGTTGTCAAGATGCTCATTGTAAATTGAATCTTAACTATGGTGGGAGAGACAGACACCTGCAAAGCCACTTGTGCAAAGCAAGTTGCACGTCAAGCGTGGAGCAAGTCTCATGTGCGATGACATGTAATGTTAGCCTGAGCCGCTTCATCCCACCATGCCGCAAGATGCAAAGTACACGCTAAGACACCGACAAAAAAAGCATCAACGCCCACAAAAACATTGTGTTCTACTCGTGCAACAGATCTACGCATAGATACGGCTCTGATACCACTGATGGGTTCGTAGCATGGAAAACAAAAAATTTCTACCGCAAGCACAAACAAAACCTAGATCTAATCTAGATAAAAGCCAAGATCTAATCTATTAGACATGAGCAACGAGATAGATAGGAACTAACCCTCGTAGATCCGAAAGCGTTAACGAGATTAGATCTCGTGGTTGATGTAGTCGATCACTTGCCGATCTCAAGATCGTGTGGACGATCCTTCCGGCGTCGCGTTCCGGCAGCGCTTCCGCAGTCGGTCAAGTGGACGATCCTTCTGGCGCCGCGTTTCGGCAGCGCTTCCGCAGTCGGTCACACGTGCGTAGTCGAAGTAGACCTTCCTCTCCTCGTTCCAGCGAGCAGCGGAGGTAGTAGATCTTCTCCACGGAATCCCAGCAGCATGACGGCGTGGTGGTGGTAGGGGAGTAGAGAATTCTACAGGGCGTCGCCTATGCCTGTGTAGAAGTAAGGAGGAGGAGAGAGGCGGCAGAGATTGGGTGTTATGGAGCAGGGCTTGGAGGGGGCGCCCCTGCCCTTCTATTTAAGGGGGGAGGGCGCCTTGGGGAGGGGGAGTCCTAGTAGGACTCCGCACCTCCTAGGCCGGCGGATTGGGGAGGGGGGAGGAGTCCTCCTCCCTCACGACTCCTAGTCTTGACCCACCAGGACTCCTTTGATCCCTTCCTTGGTTTTCAAGCAAACTCCAAGAAACCTTCTAGAACCTTCCGGAACATTCCAAAACCTTCTAGAACCCTCATACAAATACTACGGAACATTTCCTAACTCAGAAAATGATCCCCAATTTATGAATATTATTCTCCGGACCATTCCGGATCTCCTCGTGATGTCCCGAATCCAATCCGAGACTCCGAACAACATTCGGTCTCCAACGCATATTCCATATCTACTTAAAACAACTTCGAACCTTAAGTGTGTCACCCTACGGTTTGTGAATATGCAGACATGACAGACACACATCTCCTATCAATAACCATCAGCGGGACCTGGAGATCCATAATGGCTCCCAAATACTCAATGATGACTTCGCGATCGATTGAACCATTTACATACGAAACCAATTCCCTTTGTCACGCGATACTATACTTATCTGAGGTTTGATCATCAGCATCTCCATACCTAGTTCTACCTCGTTAGTGATAAGTACTATTTACTCGTTCCGTGATATGTCATCCCTTGTGACCCAGTCACATGCTTGCAAGCTAATTAGATGACATTCCACCGAGAGGGCCCAGAGCATATCTATCCGTCATATGGATGGACAAATCCCAATCTTGGTCCATGCGCTTCAACACATACTTTCAGAATACCCAATGACACCTTTATGACCACCCAGTTACGAAGTGGTGTTTGATGTCATCAAAGTACCCATCCGTTGATGGTGATTAACACAACCTCATGGTCAAAGGATTAGGTTACTATGCATTTAAAAGCTTACAGCAATACGAACTTAAATGACTTGATCTTATGCTACGCTTACTATGGGTGTGTGTCCATCACATCATTCTCCTAATGATATAACCTTGTTATTAATCACATCCAATGTCCATGATCAGGAAACCATGATCATCAATTAATCAATAAGCTAGTTCAACAAGAGGCTTACTAGGGACTCTCTTATGTTTACAAAACACACAAGTATTAGTGTTTCCTAATAATACAATTATAGCATGGGATGTAAACATTCATCATAAACACAAAGATATAATAATAATCACTTTTATTATTGCCTCTTGGGCATATCTCCAACACCCTACTCCTGCTTGTCTGCTCGTGGAATTATCGAAGGAGTCGAAAGTTACAATGGTGCGCAGATGCAATCTGGCGAGGGTTGTGGAATCTACGGTTGCGTGTGTCCTTCTCGCCGCCCCCTCCTAGCCTTTATATAGATAGGCTAGGTCTCGGGTAGCAGGTCGAGTCGGTTACAAGTTAGGGTTTTCCCCTTCAAACTTTCTATCTTTAGCTCCTTCTTGTCCTTCAAGCAATCGAGAGTCCGCAGGTTACTCGAGTCCTTTCATCTGGGCCTTGGCGACACCGTGGGCCTGTACGTATTTAGACCGTATATACCAAGATCGAGTACCTATAGGGTATACCCATGTTAGTAGCCCCCGAGTATCAAGTGAAATCGCAGATTCGACTGGGTACTTTTTGAACTCTTCGAGTGCCTGAATGAGTACATTTTCGACTGCTTTCATTTATGTCATAGGGATTGTTGATATACGTGCCTGATATAGCCGAAGTATCGGTATCAGTTAACCATCTTAGGGTGAGACAACGCAATCTACTCGAACTCGAGTCCCCGGACTCGAATCCGGAAAAGTGCTGGCGTAATTCGACTCAGGCCGCGGAGGTCTTACAGGAGTCGAATTCCAGTTATATGGGTGTGAGCACTTGACGCGTCCATCAAGGCATGTTCATCGTGCCTGCAGGCACAGATATATTTCTGGTAGTGCCCAGTTTAATGCGTTGCCAGGCCTTTATTCAGGTCTTACCTTCACGCTGTAAGCGTGGCATCCGAATTTTATCATCCCAGAGATGATTCGGGCGACCCAGGAGACGTAGTATCTTTGTAGGGAAAATTATGAGGCGGTGTCCCCATGATATGCGAGTGCGGATGTAATCAACACACAGCTTTTGTGCAAATAATCATAGGGTGTGCGACCAGCGCTCCCTATGGGAGTAGCCCCCGAGTGCCTGGTTGAGTCGAAGACTCAGGCAGGGACTAGAGAAATTTTGCGACTACTGTCATCTTTGTTTGTTTGTTTCAGTCGAAGACTTAGGCAGAGACTAAAACACGTTTTGCGACTGTTGTCATCTTTTGCTTGCTTGTTTCAGTCGAAATTGTTTCCGGCGCTCCCTATGGGAATCACCCACATCCATAGTCGAATCGTGTTTCGAGTGGTTGGGTTTGATTGTGATTGCCTGTATCCCTGTAATAAGAAAAGAAAATCATAGGGTGCGCGACCAGCGCTCCCTATGGGAGTAGCCCCGAGTGCTTCGTGGAGTCGAAGACTCCAGCAAGGACTAAAGTAGTCGAAGTTTTCCGCTGCGTAGCTGTTGATGACGTCAGTGCTGACGCTTGCATGACCTTAGTTGCCCGCGTGAGCGGTTTTGATGGGACGTGACGAGTGGTGGGTCCCACTTTCTGACTTTGATTTGACTGGGCATGCGTAATCTTATTATTAACTGTGCCTCCTCGATTTTCGCTCGTAATGGGAGCAGTGGAGGGACGGTTCGCGCTTCATCTGCTCCACGTGTCGAGCGCGATGCGTGCCACGCGTCCAGTAGGGTTTTTATGAGCCATTGGATTGCATCTCCTAGGGGTTAAGTAGCGGTGCTACGGCGGTAATTTTCCATCTGCGCTCTTTTCTTCCTCGCTGTCGTCGCCATTGCTGCTGCTCATCTGCTTTTCCCTGCACTCATCTCCTCCTTAGCTCTGGACCACCTCCGCTCATTTCCAAGTTATTTTCTGCGTTCTCATCGCCACCGTGCAATGGAAAAGAAGAAAGGAGGCACTGTCGCTGAATCCGCGGCCACCATCGCTGCGACGAAGAAGGGTGGCCCCGCTGCTGCGGGCACCAGTGCCGCCGCCGGTGGGAAAAAGAAGGTCGCGGGCACCCGCGTGACCAATGGCGCGTTGCGCCCCTCTATAATCAAGGTGTCGGATCTCCGTCTTCTTCGCCAAGACGGACTTATTTCTGCAGCAGTCGCCGATGCGCGCGTCCCCAGCAATGAGACCATTCCTGTGCCTCCCGCCGGTTTTTGAGTGATGTTTCTTGCATTCGTCATTCGTGGTCTTTCATTGCCTCTCCACCCCTTTCTTAGGGGTCTCCTTTGTTTCTACGGGCTCCAACTCCATCAGCTGTCCCCAAATTCAATTCTCCACATCACCTGCTTCATCACTCTTTGCGAGTGCTGGCTCGGAATCGAGCCACACTTTGGCCTTTTCAAGCGCTTATTTAAACTGAAGCATCAGTCCGCGTCTGGCTCTCTAGTTTACGACGTAGGTGGTTGTGGAATCCATGTCGACCCGTCCGCCACCTATTTCGACATCAAGCTCGCCAAGTCCGTCTAGGGATGGAGGGACAAATGGTTCTACGTACGTGGCCAGACGGCCAAGGACGAGCACTTGTGACTCGCGCCTTTCGATCCTGCGACTCCCTGCAAGAAGATGCGTTCTTGGAAGAACGTGATCATGCCCTCCGAACTCGCGGAGACAGACGTGCTATATCAACGCGTCTGCGACCTCGAGAGCCGCATAGGCGCGGAAGAGGGAGGCTGCGCCCTTGTCAGGACTTGGCTGCATCGTCGCGTCCAGCCTCTCCAGGCTAGAGTCCATCCCATGTTTCAATGGGGTGGCGCTGATGATGCCACTCGCGTGTCTGCCGATGGCATGTCTGCGAGTGAGGTAGATAAGAGGGTGCGACTGGTCACGAAGTACACCTTCAAGGATGTGCTTCCGAATGAGCCGGTCGTTACTCCTTTCGATGCTTCGAATCCTCCTCCTGAGGTACAGTTGTGCTACGTAGTAGCTTATTTTCGCGATTGCTTTTCTGTTTCTTACTTGCTCCCTTTTCTCATCTTTGTTGTTTGTATGCAGGACTGGGCGGTTGCGCCTTGTATGCCTCCTCTCCCTGAGGGTATTATTCCTCGCGAAGCTTTGGAAGAGGACGAGCCTGAGTCGACTGTCCCTTCTGATGTGGAAGAGGAAGCCCCCGAGTCCGAGATCCCGGATACTCGCAAGCGTTCACGCAGCGAGGATTCTGATGCATCGACTCCTTCGGCTCTAGAAGGCACGGCTGTTGGCGCAGAGTCGCCAATTCCAGCCGTTCCTGTGAGGGCTGTGGCACCGTCTTCTCGCAAGAAGATGCAATTGCCCAAGGAGTCTTCGTCAGAGTCGGCGGAGGCCACATTTGATCTTGACAAATTTGACTGGTAAGTTTGCGAGTTCATTCATTCTTCTCTGTTTTCTTCTTGTTGGCTTTGCCCTGGAGTTTGCCCTTTCTCAATGCGGATTTGGTCTTGCAGTCAAGAGGTGTCGTCATCTTTTGGCGACGTCGAGTTTTTGAAGGAATCGGGAGTCGCGACTTCAAGGGCCAAGGTAGAGGTCGAGCGCGCTCCTTCTCCTCTGGCGGCGGCCCACTCTGGGCACAATTCTTCGATCTCTCCTCACGTAGGGGAGCATCGAATAGTTGCTCGGATGACGGTTCAGCAAACTTCTTCGGAGTCGCTAGAGGACCATGTAAGTATACCTTTCCTTCTTTTTTAATGTGGCAGTCAACGCCTTCTGTTGACCTCTTCTTACTCCCTGTTTTGTGTGACAACTCCTTGTAAAGGAAGCCGCGCAAGTGGCGGAGCATGTTATGGCGATGGGTCGCAAGCATGCGATGCTGGAGACGCGTCACCGCGTGGTCGAACGTGAGTGCTTCCACACTTATTCTTTTCATCTTCTCTCTGTTTTGGTATATTCGACTGATAGCCAATTATTGACTGCCATGTTGCCGATCATAACGCTTTACTGCGCAACGTCGCCATGTTGGAGAAGACATTGGCCGCAGCTGTTAAGGGGCGCGATGAGGCAATCGCGGCTCGTGATGATGCCGAGAAGCGCGAAGAGGATCTGCGCGCCTCCTTTGCGGCCAGGGAAAAGTTGTTCGACGAGCAATTGTTCTCAGTCGCCAAGGCCCTCTCAGGTACCTTTACTGGTAGATATTTTATTGATGCTCCTCTCTGCTTCTAGAGTTTTGCCGGTGGCACTAGAAATTTGATCCATGTATTTTCGGTGTAGATGCTGGCGACTTGAGTTTTGACCCGCAGGCCCTTCGTCGTGATGACGCTCTGGCCGGCGCGGTATCCGCGGTCGAGGAACGAAGCGCCGCCGTCCAGGATACATTGTCCAAGGCCAAGGTCGCCCTTAGTCGCCTCCGGGAGGAGTTGATGCCAAAGGCGGAGCAGGTCGATAATATGGACGAGCTGGTGGAGTCACTCGCCAGGGGTGTGCCTGCTACTTACAAGAACTCCCTCCGGGCGGCTGGTGCGACGATGTCACTCGCCATGGTGCAAGCCCACAGAGTCGAGATAGATCCCTCTGCGGTGTCGAAGGTGATGCCTATTGGCCCGGATGGTCAGCAGGTAGTCTTTGCTCCCTTTGCGACTGCCTGTGCCAAATATGGCCATTCCTTGATAAATACCGTTGCCAAGTATTCGGAGGAGCTCCAACGCGCTAAGAAGGCGGCGAGAGCTTCGGCCTCAGAGGTAGGCGGAAAGTCAGTGGCGTCTGGTACTGCCACGGACTTGATGAAGCCCCCGAAGGCGTCAAAGTCGAAGAAGCCAGCTACTCCGTAGCTAGATTTTGTAATAGATGATGAATTGTCCTTTTGGTCTAAGAACATGCCTGCTAGCGAGTGTGTTTGTGAATATTTATGCTTATCTTGAATGCACCTGTTCCCCTTGCCTTTGTGTTAGTTTGGTCGCCTTATTTGCTTCTGTCTTGACTTGTGGTAGGGTACATCGAGTGGTCCCGTGGGGGGAACCCAGGACTCTCCATCTCTTGATGAGACAGTTGCACCACCGCGCTCTAGGGTAGAGGAGCTGTCCTTGCTGTCGCGACTTCGTGACCGCGTGAAGCAGCTGGGGCGTGAGTTGCCCCTGATCCGCGGTAACGTAGACGTGTGGAAGTCTAAGGCGGAAAAAGCCGCCGCCCGCGAGCAATATCTTCTTGGTGAGGTGACGTAGCTAGGCGACCAGTTTAAGTGTTAGTTTGCTTGTCCTCATCTTCTCCTTTGTAGTTAGTCGCAGTGGTACATCGTACTCATGCTATTGATGCTGCTTCGTGTAGTTGTTAGCGCGCACCATCCTCAAGAGGAGAAGGATAGTATTGCCATCCGCCTTCATGATCTCACCCAGGAGCAACTTCAAGAGAGTGGATACTTCTGGGTGGATCATGATCATGCGACTGCATTGGCGACCCTCCAGGATCGCGCTTCGCGAGTGCTGCTCTTCCTGAAGAAGTCGCAGTCATGTTTGAAGAATATCTATCGGGCGATGTTCCCGTTGGATGACACTCCATCAAGCCTGTTGGCTCTCCTGGCCAAATTTCAAGATATGTCTGCGGTTCGCGAGTGCGTGAGGCAGCAGTTGGTGGCTGGTGCCAAGGCTGCCCTCTTGATGGTGCGATTTCATAGGCCTGACGTAGATGTCGCCGCCATTGCTTCCGGGCCGCCAGCGCCTCCATCCGGATCTTCTTGGAATATGGTGCCGCACTATCAAGCAGTGGACCGCCCAACAGAGGAGATTGTCGACTTCTTCGAGGAACAAACCAATGTTCTTCTGTTGCAGCAGTAGCCAGATTTGTATCCTGGACATAAGTGTATTTGTGTTGTAAAGTTCATATATATGTTGTAGATAATTTATTGTCGAACGTGTATAAACAGCTTTGTTAGCGTGAGGTGTGTTGCACTATGCGAGTCCTTTTCGTTAGCCTGGCCATCCCTTTGTCAACCTGCCAGGTGTGTTGCAGCTGGGTTGAGTTTTTGGTAAGGGGTTCGATTCATGTGCCAGCTACTCAGGATATCGCATTTACTGGTTCGAAGAACAGATGTATGTAGGTTGGCGTAGCCCCCGAGTGTGAAATTGATAAGAGTGAAAGAAACACAGAGTTTTGGGGCACTTAGCTTTTATTTATTTGGAGAACAGTACGAGGTACAATGTGTGGCTAGGTAGCCTTGACTGAGTAGCCTTATTTGCGATGTAAAAGTAAAAACAGCTAGGGGTAGAAGCATCGCAGTTGTGCTACGTTCCAAGGGTTGGAGTATGCGAATCTTGTCTCTAAATCTTGAAGGCGATAGGCGCCACCTGGGATTACTTCTATAATCACGTACGGTCCTTCCCAGGGGGACTCGAGCTTGAGATGCCCCTGCTGCTTTAGTCGCAGGACCAGGTCACCTTCGACGAAGGATATGGGGCGAAGCCTTCTACTATGGTAGTTGCGCAGGTTCTGCTGGTAGATCGTGGATCTTTCTGCGGCGATTTCTCTTGCCTCGTCGAGGAGGTCAACGGAGTCTTCGAGTGCAAGAGATGAATCTTGTTCGCTGTAAGCGACCACGCGCGACGCCTTGTACCTCACTTTGGCGGGTAGTACTGCTTCTGCTCCGTGCACCATAAAGAATGGCGTGTAGCTCGTGGCGCTGTTTGGAGTTGTACGTAGGCTCCATAGTATGGATTGGAGCTCATCTGGCCAGCAACCCGCGGCTTGTTCGAGTGGTCGAAGGAGTCGCTTCTTGATGCCGCTGCAGACGAGCCCGTTTTCCTTTACTACCTGACCGTTGGTCTGTGGATGCGCGACTGAGGCGTAACTGATGTTGATCCCCAGGTTTTCGCAGAATTCTTGGAACTCTTTGGATGTGAAGTCCGTCCCGTTGTCAGTGATGATGTTGTGCGGCACGCCGAAGCGGTAGACGATGGACTCGAAGAACTTGACCGCACTATGACCTAGTTGCTTGGTCACTAGCATGGCCTCATTCCACTTGGTGAATTTGTCGACTGCGACCAAGAGGTAGACATAGCCTCCTTGCGAAGACCGTGGGAGCTTGCCCACCATGTCGAGCCCCCATTGTGCGAAGGGCCAGGCCAATGGAATAGGCCGTAGTTCTGCGCCTGGTGCGTGTGGCTTGTCCGCGAATCGCTGACAGGCGTTGCACTTTTGGACTATGTCCTTGGCTTCGTGCATGGCTGTGGGCCAGTAAAATCCAGCTTGTAGAGCTTTGGCGACGAGGTCGCGACTGCCGGCGTGGTGCCCGCAGGTCCCCTCATGGATGTCGAGAAGGACAGCTCTTCCATCGGCCACGAAGACGCATCGTTGTAACACGCCTGTGATGCTGCGTTTATACAGTTCGCCGTTGATAACGGCGAATGCCTTGGAGCGTCATGCGATGTGCCGTCCGTCTGTTGGGTCGTCCGGTAGGCGCTTGCTGAGGAGGTACGTAATGTATGGCTGCGTCCAGGATTGTTCGATCATCATGACGCTGATTGGTCCTTCGAGTCCTGTGTCTGGCTCCAAGTCATCGAGTACCATTGGCTCATTGGGTGGCGTAGTTCCCGAGTCCGTTGCTGCGCTTGTTTTTTTCTCTACGGCCTTTGGCTTCATGGAGCGTTTGCAGATGCGCTCGAGAAATACCCTAGACGGCGCCAATTGACGAGGGTTTAACTCATCAATGCCCATTGTTATGGACTTGGGTTTTGGAGAAGGAGGGAGCGCTGGAGACATCTATCGGCTAGCAAACAAGCACACAGGGGACAAACGATTTACCCAGGTTCAGGCCTCGTAGAGGTCCCTACTCCTGCTTGTCTGCTCGTGGAATTATCGAAGGAGTCGAAAGTTACAATGGTGCGCAGATGCAATCTTGCGAGGGTTGTGGAAACTAGGGTTGCGTGTGTCCTTCTCGCCGCCCCCTCCTAGCATTTATATAGATAGGCTAGGTCTCGGGTTGCAGGTCGAGTCGGTTACAAGTTAGGGTTTTCCCCTTCAAACTTTCTATCTTTAGCTCCTTCTTGTCCTTCAAGCAATCGAGAGTCCGCAGGTTACTCGAGTCCTTTCATCTGGGCCTTGGCGACACCGTGGGCCTGTACGTATTTAGACCGTATATACCAAGCTTGAGTAGCCGTAGGGTATACCCATGTCAGCGGCTATAGACTCTTTTGTGGAATTTTGATCAGGTTCTTAGGGTTTCTGTATTGGAGGCATTTTATAGGCGAAAACGGAGGCCGTGGGGGTGCCGGAGGCGGCCAGACCACCCCTGGCACAGACCAGGCTGGGCCGCACGGCCATGTGATGTAGTGGCCCCCTGGCCCCTCTTCGTCTCGTATTTTGGCTCCTTGTGTCACTCGGTGAAAAACTGACATTGGCTTTTGTCCCGTCCAATTACAAGAATATTCATTTTCTCACTTCCTGGAACCAAAAACAACAGAAAACAGGCAGCTGACACTGTGGCATCTTGTTAATAGGTTAGCCCAAGAAAGTGTATAGAAAGTACTCCAAAGTGTGGACAAAACATAAGAAAGTAGATAAAACCAAGCATGGAACATCAGAAATTATGGATACATTAGCAACGTATCAACATCCCCAAGCTTAACTCCTGCTCGTCCTCGAGTAGGTAAGTGATAAAAAGAAAGAATAATTTTTGAGGTGACATGCACCATCATAAAATTGATCAAAGTATTTGTAAAACATTGATAGCTGGGATCATAGTACTTCAATCATAACATGGAAGATAAAGTTCCAAAATAAGGCAAAGCAACTAAGTTGCAACATGAAAAGGCACAAACAAAAGATTCATGAATAACAATGCTTTGCAATACCTTTGTTTGTTTCACATAAAGAAAACATAGCATAGTGGCATTCAGCTTGTCCCTCATTGAGTAGCAAACATAAATGCATAGGACACCTTCAAAGTTCATAAGAGTGACTAGATACAAATAGTTTACAACAAGCAATATCAAAGTTATGCACCAATCAAGAAGTCTTGGGACAATACACATAGAACTAAGAATGGCCACTATGCTCTCAAAATAGGTGCATAAAGATAGAAGGTGGAGACTCAACATAAAAGTAAAAGAAAGGCCTTCATAGAAGGAAGTAGGGATTCAAGTTTCATAAAGAGCTTCCAAAAATTATGGTACTTATTAGCTTTCAGCTCTCATTGCCCCTATAATAAGAATCTTGAAGTGATTAAGGTTAAAGTGAACAAACTATGGAGTATATGCTTGACAAAGTATAAGTTGGAAATCTCATGTCCCTTGAATACAAGGGCCGCTCCTCATGCTACTAAAGTTTAGTCACCGGTAAGTACTTGTCATAGTAAGTACATGTGTATCATAGAGAACCGCCAACGGGGTACCCCTTGCCCGATGATACGGAAGAATCCCCATATCAAAATGACAAGGCAAGCAGACAACGAGCATCTCAGCAATATTCTTATTTACCATGGGAAAATGGTGCTTTTTTCTCTCTGTCCTCTTTTCTCATATCTTTTTTCCTTTTTCTCTTTTTTCTCAATATCTGACTCTTTTTTTATAAGAAGAATGCTTCATAGACAGCTCATTATGGTTATGCTGCAGGTTTCCACCATGACGGCATGGATTAGACCAGCGGCCCATGCATTTCTCTAACACACATACATAACTCTATGGACTTACAAGCTCCCCTTTCATTTCACACCGACGACATCCATAGACAAAAGAGCATGATATCAACTAGGTACAAAGTACAAGTGCAATGTTGAAAGCGTTCCCCATGACAACATGGTTCTGATAATCCCCAACATATAAGTGCAAGCATATACAACATAGATGACACAATAGTTCAAGTTTATTAAGGGCAAGAAAACTAA